>JARDYJ010000001.1:29816685-31039185 GCA_029215755.1 Spea hammondii
CCAGCATGGAGGATAAACTAGAACTCTGTGTCACTAGATAGGAGATAACATGGAAAGGTCAGTGGTGCCTAGTTCTGCCAGACATTTAGGTCCTGTGAGTTGGTTATTATGTGAATATTCATTTAGATATTTATTTCCAAAAGTTAAAAGGCCATGGTTGCCCTCCATGAAAGCCTTTACTGAGGGTTACAGATCTAGCAGAAACATTGAAATTGGTCTTAACACCACAGTCCAATGCCCTGCATTATGTACATTGGTCGTTATGATGATAAGGCCACTTTTTAGACTTTTAATACACTCAACTCCCAATGATTGCTGCAGTGTGCTGCTCCCGGCTGGATATAAAAACCCTAGCGGCTATGCTAGGGTTTTTGTCATCAAGCCGTCGGCCGCACTTACATTATAAGGTGGCTGATGGCCTTAAGGTGCCAGGGCCACCTCATCCTCACCAGTCCAGCCCTGAATTTGACAGATTAAAAATAATACCCTATTTGGTACTTTGCTGTTTCTTGTTCCCAGGTTAGTGTTATGTCCATCTGACACCTTCGCGTGATACTTGGTTGTACTCTGTCCACGATTGCTTTCTGTAGTGGGACTGTGGATCAGAAGCCGTCTTTCTTGCATCTTTGACCGTACCTGCAAGAATTCTGTTAAACAGCAAAGCCTTGTGTTTGCAGTTAAATATTCGGGCTTATATTTGAAAATAAAGTGAAAAAAATTGGACCAGTATGGCAGCTACTATTGAAAAATGTAAAAGAAGCAGCATATTGATAGTGATCTGATCTGATGAGATATGATATGTATGCCACATTAGAAACAATGAGCTGACGCAGTTGACAGTATTTTTAACCATTAAAAGTAAACAAAAGCAGATTTGGCAGAAAGTATAAGGACAGCTGAATCCTGCAAAAGGTATGTCTCTCATCGGTTTAACTGCACTTTTGGGGAGTGATTCTTCAAGTGTGATGATGTTTTTTCAGGACACTCCTTGTGAAAAGTCCAAGTTTGAGGATGCTTTCTACATTGTTTTAATAATAATGATGACCTAGCATTTTACAACTATATTCTTCGTGTAAGGAGCTTTAGCGTGCCGTCCAAAAATCTGTGTGCCCCATTACTTACTCTCTACCCCATTACTTACTCTCTACTGCATGTTATGAAAAAGGTAGCGCTAAGCAATGTTGGACAAGTTAAGAGAACATTGATTATATGTATCCATGAACCAAGCATGAGACACAAATCTGCTCTATTTTAATGCAGAGACTCGCACAGCTGGTATTTTCAGAAACATTCCACTCTGTTGATGGACAAATATACATCTGTCACCCAAAAATAGGAATTATTTATTGTATATTTGTCACGTCTGTGTTTAGCATCACTAAAACCTCCCAGCTTACAGTGTTCTGCGTATTCTTCATCGTGAATATAATTCTTCTCATGATGCTTACGATTATTGTAATTATATTCACCTACACTACTGGTAGGATATTTAAAGGGAAGTTCTCACCTGCTTTTTATGTGCACCTTTAAATATATGGCGGTCGCATGCATGTTTAATGTATAACCAATGTATGCATGTAAGTGCTATAAGTTTATTATTTCTTCAAAGTTCTAAGGATCCAAAATAATCTTGAATAGGAAGTTACTACATGTAAGGGCTGGTATGTAGTAAGACGTTGGAAGGTGTCACAAGGCTCTACCGATTTTTTTAAAACATCTGCCTTCTAAATTATATTGTTATACAAATGGGTATGCATATGCCCTTGTATGTTAATTATTTTAATAGGTACTAATTAAGCTTTATTAAATAGGTAAACTCTAGTCCACCCTATAGGTATATGTAACTAAACACTTAGGTCAAGAACCACTTGTAACATCTACTTACTTTAATTTCTTTTATTATTCAGAAATTTTAACTTTCTATTATACATTTTTCTATTAACTATTTGTTTTTACATGTATGTAAGTCACCCTTTGAGGCCAGTTTTCTTCTGGTTGCAGCTTAGTGGTGAAAAAAGGGGCAGTGTCTACTAAATCTTCAGAGTGCTAGAACTTCTGCAAAGCACCTTATGTGTTTATCATAAAAGGAGAATATAACTAATATACTGATGTGTACACCTCACAAAAATTTTTCAAAATAAGGTTGTATTTATGTATTATGCTCGATAGTTCCCTAGTTGTGTGATCGCTGGTACAAATTTTAGACCGATAACTGCCAATCCCATAAAATCACAAACTAAATGCGCAAAATTGGCTTGTCCCCGTGTATTGTGTGCTTGAGCTCATGCATCTTTTGCACATTTGTTTCTGTGCGATGGCCTTGCACGTGCTTGTTGTGCTGGTCTGTGTTTTGCTTGCATCACTATCACTTTGTGTGCTTCCAGATAGCGGTGGATATGCTCGCAAACGCGCTGCCATGTCTGTAACACTAACAGCTGTGAAGAGAGTTCAGAGTTCTCCAAATCTATTGGCTTCAGGTATAACAACTAACCAAACCACAAAATGCATCCTTCGTTCAAGCAGGATCTCCATGCTCACGTCAACTAGAATACGTGTCAAAAAAGATCCGTCCTCACGTCGTCTGAGATTTTCAAATAAATAACTACTAGAAAATTACATGCTTAAAATTCATATACTCCACTATATAACATCTTTGATTTCATACAATCTGGCCCTCCTGCCTAATACTTTGAAATTAACTGATATATTCAAAAAATATACTTGAACTGAACTGAACTGGTAACTCCATAACGGAACCAGTAACGGTGAAGCCTTTTTCCGCAGTTTCTCTTTTTACCGTGTGAATAGACCTGTCGGACTTTAAGGTGTTGTATAAATCTCGAGGTTAGTTTGAAATAGAAGATTAGAAACTTTCCTGTCCCATAAAAGTACTCCAAACACAAGTACTTTTTTTCCCAATTATTAGCCTTATGCACTTCCTATTTAACCCTCTATTGCTTATTGCAGATATCACGGTTACCAGAATAGGCACTTAAACTGCAAACCTATGAATTTTACATGTTTAAACATAGTACCGAGTTAATGTTGTTATTCCAGTCTATGAGTCCCGCTTATAGCACTTGTCAATGTTTCCCATTTTCAGATGGCTGATTTCCCAAAAATACTAGCAGTACACATAAGCCGATTGGCAAAAAAGTAAAAACATTTGTCTCATTATCAATATCTTTGAATGCAGTTGTGGTACCGCAATAAAAAGTAAACGTACAACTTTTATAGTCCTCATAAGCTGATACTGAGGCCTGCTAACGATACAAAATGTTCCCAATAAAGGTTGTAACGTTGGTGAATAGAGATATTCTGAAATAAGTCCCTGTGTTCAAGAAGGGGTTTCGTTCTACTATACCAAAGAAAAAAGGACTGCTAGAAGAATATGAAAATCTTGGTGAATAAGCCCTTAGCAGGGGGCTATAGAAACACTGGAGGACTAAAGGGTGAAGATTAATATTGCTAAATTTACATCCTTTAAATATATATCTATTATATATTGTCATTTCCGCTATACACGCACATACTGAGGCATTCCTAGAACCGTATGAGCATTAATAATACAAAATAATATAATTGTTATTGCCTTTTCTTGAGCACGACGCATATAAATTATCTTAGAGAAATTATGAATCATTATTTTAAAATGTCAAAAATAAAAGAGCAAAAAAACATGCTAAAAAATAAATGCAATTATTTCAAATTCCCTTTGCATCCCTGTTTGCCATGAGAATGTGCGGACTTTTTATGTCTTACTTATATGTTAGAAACCATGTTTAAACTTGTGTGCTACCTCAGATTTGTATATCTTGAAGTCAGAGCTATTTGCCTGAATTATAGTATAAGTAATGGAAAAAGCATAAAAGAAATGTACATTACACCTGCATCTTTTATATTATTTGCATAATGTCTCTGTTATTTCCTCATATTAATAACAGTATTTTGTAATTTTTTTTTAGGACACGACTTTCCGTCGGACCCAGGTATAAAATAATTAAATTGGATGCTTTGTGCACTTTCATTGGTTTTGTTTGTAAATTTGGAGTATTTTATATAATTTTAATACATTTTTACACACACAGCCTCATCTAAGTAGGTGACAGTATACAACGTGACAGGGTAGGCATACAAAAAGAGAGCAACTAAGGTGTCAGACTGTCGGTGTACCTTTTTTCTAGAGAAAGAAACATTTTGTGAGCTTTAAAACACGTTGGCAGCTGTTAGATAAATAGGATTACAGAGCTAGAGGACTCAATCCCAGTTTGACCCTAGTCTGATTTGACTCTAGATATCTGGAGGTCATACAATGATTCTGTCAAAGATGGTCTCAATGGTGACTTTGGTGGTTCCTCCCTTGCAGCAAAAGGTTTTCGAAGTGTCCGGCCAAACCTTCAAGATAAGAAGTCACCAACTCAAGTGAGTCAACAGCATGCTCTGTCACATAATTTAATTATTTTATCTCACCACATTAACAAAACTGTTCTGTATGGCACCATCACTTTGCTGTGAAAACAACATGTGAGTAGTGTTGTGTTGTGTGAGAATACACTTTGCCAAGAAAGAGTACTTTCTAAGAGGTGACCAGCATTGGTTGTGGTTGGTGGCCGGTATACTGCGTGTCATTCCAGAACAGTTTTTACTGTTTGTCAAATATATAATGGGCCTAACCGGTTCAGTTATGTCTAACAGTATTTTTATTGTTAATCCCTGACCTTCACAGCTCCAAACCTAAATAAATCACTGTGCACTACTCATATGCATGTGCAGTATATTAATGAAGTGTGGATTTATGCACGACACTATCGCCACAATGATTGTCACAACGCTCTAGAATTTTATATATGCTCCTAGCATAGAGGCAGCCAGACAAAAGTCTGCGATAACTTAAAAATGCTTGCTTGGATTTGCATGCAGTAAGGAGTTTTAGAAGTCCTTAGAAAATGAACAAATATACATTTAAAAAAATAAACAAGTGAATTTGGAGGACTAGACTGTCCCTTTAATTATAAAATCTGAAATTCTTTTTTCAAATGGTAATTTTTTTCAAGTTTCTCACTGCTTTAAGATGCGCTAAAGGTGATGTTACCTGGGGACAGAAGACAGAAGATCCCAGACTATCATTGCTTATGATATTATTTGAAGTTTAAGTCATTCATCATGCTTTGAAATACTATATAGAACATGGCTATAATTACCTATAGTTTGAGGTTACTGAACCTTTATCAGGCATGGTATCCAAACCAAAGAGTTCTGGACAGACAAAAAGCCAAAAAACTATTTAGAACTAATGATTCCACCAAGTCACAACTGACGAGGACCCAATTAGTTTACATTGTGGGCTACCATCCTGAATTAAAGTCAATTTAAAAAATAATGAAACACAAAGTAAAAAAGAAATGGGATTATACGGTAAAACACTTCTGCCACAGACACAAAACTACCGCCTAAAACTGTGCTCATTTAAGGTTTAAATGGTTCAACTGTTTCTAATAATCCATTTTCAACTGCCTGCCCTCAACGCATTAATCCATGGGCATTACTGGCAGATACGCTAATTACATCAACTCCTCTCTCTATATACCTACTATGGCATTTGTTTCATGTCCGGGCAGTCAATGTTTCACAAACCGGTCACAATTAGAACTGCTTACTCTACAATATTCCCCCGTAAAGCAACATACACTTGGCCTCTTCTTACTGAGTAATTGCTCATTTGTAATTTTTATTTTATTATTTATTTATTTTTTTAAAAATAGCTGTTTAAAGATTTGAATAAATACATATCTCTTCTCTGAGACGTTGTGTTTTGTTATTAGAACTTACAAAAATTATATAATGTATGTTGCTGAACCCAAGATTTGTTTAAATTTATCTATATTTCTATATTTCACACAAGTACTCTCTTACCCATGGCCCTCTGCTTAATCACATCATACAACACGTGTGATGTAATCACATACAATATTGATTTGGCTAATGGTATCCAAATGCATAGGCACAGAAGAAGCAAAATGCATCTTTATTTTTAACAATATTTAGCCTTCATGTAGGGTACATATGTTGTCTGCTCAGGCTATTTCCATCTCTTAGAGTCTGAAGCCCGGCAAGGAAATGCATTTAACTGTAGAAAACATTCGATTTACTTGATGTAAAAATTCCATGTAAGATTCCCTGCTTTTCCACTTAAAGCAATGAAAAGCTACTTAGCGCACATTGGTAGGAACCCTCCTGATGTCAAGTATAGGCAAAGAAAGGTGGGAGTTCCCATTTAACTTTGCTGTCTGCGTCCAGAGTTCAGAGTATAACATGTCATGGTTTTAAAAATACCCACCTGACATTGTATACATGTGATATTGTGTGAAAGTACCAAATACTAATGTATTTTTTGTTCTTTTATTTTTTTCTCCTATGATTTATTTTGCTGTGTGATTACATTTGGGGGGGGGGAAACAGCCTCCCATACCTCCCCCTAGGATAGGAAGCTTTCACAGATCACCATCTAATTACCAGCAGAGTGATGACAATCAGCTCCCTGTAACAACCACACTAATCCCATCAGTCGTTCAGAGTTTTACTAATAAGGAAAGCACCAAGTCCTCCGCTAAATCAAACGCAGACATACGGCTGACTCAAACCTCTACTAATCCACAGGTTTCATTCTCTAATACAAGTTTGAAGGCAGAACATATAAACCGCAAACTCATTCACCATGAGCGTAGGCATGAATCTAAGGAACGTAGGGTTTCCACCCTAAAACTAATCTTGCAAGAGATCCCTGCAGATAAAACTCATTTTAACGTGCATCCAAAATACAGTTCTTCCGGGCATGCACCTTCACTCGACCTCTTGTCCCATGCCGATAACGCGTCACTTAAAAAACACACTGCCTCCCTGTCTGTTGAGATAGCGTCTAAATCAACTGTAAAGGCAGAAGATGGAGGCGAAACGCAAGGATCGGCAGCAAAACCTTCTTCTGACGCTCTGAAGGTACCATCTGGTATTTCTGCGCAACAGCCGCCAACTGGTACAGCAACATGGTCTGCAAAGAACCAAGTGGTATACTGTCATCTTTAGTACTTCTAACATTTCTAAATGGCCGGATACAGTGTAGAAGATTAAACTAACCCAATCATGACTTCAGCACCATAAAAAAAACAAGTAAAAATCTTGAGTAGAACAAGTAAACGCTCCAATTCCAGGGGTCTGTGGATCATTTTCCTTTATTGAAACATAATCTTGCTACATAAATGTATTTTATTTTGCTGTACTTCAACTCTAAACTGCAGTAACCTTGATCAAACTATACTGAAAAAGGGACACTCTTGATTCATAGACCCTGTTTAGTTAAAATATGCTGTAGTTACTATTGCTACACTAATATTGAGGTGTTATTCACAGATATGCCTTGAAGGAGAAAAAATAAAATATATATATATAATTTCCCCAAAAATGTTTAATATAGTAAACTACCTGTTTAGATCGGATCTTAAAATCACACGAAGTGTGCATAGATATGTTAAGGTTATATTTTAAGATGGAAAAGTTAAGGACATATTAAACACTTTATTTAATTAGGCTAAGCTAGGTTATGTATGATTGTCTGTGAGCTAAAGTGGAACAATAAGCAAGAATAATTCAAACCAAAATGGCCGAGGGCTAAGCTTTTAGGACATATTCCTGTATTTAACATAGTGTATTAAACATAAATGCCTAGTTTGTACAGCTAACATCTGTTGTAATGGCTGCATTGTAGGTAATGTGTATTTACTGCACTAATATATATTGATCAGAGAGGCTGTTGTGCATTTCTGTAGTGGTGATTAGTATAAATGCATGATTTATGGACGCTGTGCTTTCTGTAGTGTTGATAAACATATGGTTGTACTTCTGTATGATTTAAAAATGTGTTTTGTTTTCTGCAGACCCCAGTGACAGTCAATGGAGGTTCAGGCAGCCCACTGAGTCACTTCCAGCGGCCCTTCTCCCCAACATACCCCTCACCACCTTCCCTTAACTCCAGCATAGCCGTCACACAGCACGGCAGAATGATAGGTACGTCTCTGGGATTTGTTTCTGAAACTGCCGCGGTAATGACTGTGTATAAAAAGAAGGTAATCTCTGTATCAAATAATTCTGCAGGAAAAAACAAACAATGGCAATAATGCTGTCCACAGGAACGAGACTGCTTTATTTGGGTTTACCAAGACAACATCATAACATACATGAGTAATAGAGGAAATATACCACAGGAGTACAAGTGTGTGAGTGTCAGTGGAGTGTAAGGGGTAACTGTGTAAAGTGAGTTACCAATCAGTGAAGGGTACTGTTAATGATACAGCATACGGTTCCTAGCCTGGGGCAGCCCCATTCTGTGAGTGTGTGTGACTTACAGCTTCATTACACTAATAGTGCTTACAGTGGACATGGAGCATATCTAGCTGGGCACCAATTTAACAAACTGATTTGTGGCACAGGTGGCATCCTATGACAGTACCTCGTTTAAAGCCACTGAGCTCTTAATTTCTGCTGCAAATGTTTGTCTGTGGAGATGGCTGCCTAAGTGCTTGATTCTAACTCTGAAGTTTGTAATGCGTTTCAATGTGCAGTATGCAGCACTAAATCATGTACCATGTAGCTTATTTTCCTCTGCGGGTAGAAAAATCATTATTACCTTATGTTTGATGAAGACTGACTGATTTGTGCTCTTTCCCCACTTGAAACACATACAACTTTGTTTAGCTCTGCAAGAGGCAACGCCACTTAAAACTGATCATCAAAGAGTTTTTATTAAGCCCATTAAATGTAGAACATGCCCCGTTAAGAACTGTTGATGTCTCAGTGCATCTGACACAGCAGTCAACCATAATCTACTGCTGGTAATTTAAAGGATTTATGGATGAGAACACCATGCTATGTAATGAGGAAAGTGTCACATAAAGGAGGGATGGACAGCCCCAGAATACCATATAACATGTAGCATGGATGTTCAGCACAAATCCCATAATCCGAGCCGTAGCTAGCTCCTTTTGCACCCGAGGCAAGAAAAGAAAATTGTGCCCCCCACCTATTATTTTACAGAGTTTATTTCATTTACACTGCCTTTACACATACCTGCCCATAAACACACATATACACATACACCGCCTTTACATACCCCTACCTTTACACACACATATGCACATACAGATACAAACACCAGCTTACAAACACACATATACCTACACTGCTCTTACACACATCTGATCATACACACTACCCTTACACACACTTAGCCATACACACACCTACCCATACACACTGCCTGTACACACACCTGCCAGCGTGTAGTGATTAGGGAGCAGGGAAGCCTGGGTCTGAAGTGACATGCTCCATAATGTTGGGGAGATTGTGAGCTCCCCAACCTGCCCTGCAAGCGGCTGTTGCTGATTGGGCGGCTGTGCGCCCCCTCGTAGCTGACCCCTTCCTACATCCCTAAATCACAAAAGCACGTGCTTAATGTTAAACTGTGTGGAGGTGTTATGCTATAGCTACTGTTGTTAACATTTGGTTTCTTAGCTCAAGCGACATCATTTACGTTATTTTAAGTGTTATGTTTTAGCATAAAACAGAGCAAGAAAGCACATACCCAGCAAATACCATTCTGAAACACCAACCTGAGGAATAAATATTGGGGATTCCCAGTCGCAGTGGCAGGCCAAGTAATATATGGCCATATGATGTGATTTATGCGTTAGATAGGAGTTTTTGGAATGTATTCGCTGAGTATGCGCTGAATTCTTGCCTTTATTGGCTAGTAATATTTTAGCAGCAGCCAGGGAATCTGAATGTGTATAGTTTTTTGGGTGTTCTCCATTTCTGTATATATTATTTTTGTTATGTTTTAGCATGTCTGCACGTAAAGGCATATTTTCCCTTTAGGTGAGGGAAAGGCCCCAGGGCTGACAAACACAGTAACAAAGAAAATAAGAGAACAATGTCATAGAAAAAGAAGTGACATGTTACTTTTTATGGAAATACACATTTTACAATGTTTTCAGAATCCAAAGAGAGGGTTTAGAATTTTTATCTGGCGCTATTAATTTAGCCAAGGCATTTTCAAAGTTGTTAGCCAATTTCTATCATGGTAGTTTATATATTCGATTTTGTTTAGGAACACCTTGATGCCGGCTATAAACGGTAAAGTCTAGTTTCTAGCCAGCACGGTATCAGGTAAAGGGCTTTGCTGCTTGTCTCTTCCCATTCACCAACAGGTATAAGGTTTTATTGTAAGAACCTACAAAATTGAATGATCCTAAATCCCATGTCGGGAAGAACTGGTACAACAAAAGACAATATACTTTCCTTTCTACTTATCAGCGAGTACTCACAACTGTTTAAACTCTTATTACTCCATAATTGTGACTAAGTCTACAAATTAAAATTCTGTAAAATGCTTTTTGGCTTTCATCCATACAAAATAAAAAGCCTGCAATAAGAAAAAAACCAGTCTTGATGATGATATTTGTGAAAAGTTTTGTCTGAATATGTTAAAAATAAGGTGTTCTGCTTATATTTTAGTTCAAAGCAATGCATGAATATATTAGAGGAAGTCGTTTTAACTTTTGGATTACAAGAATGTGTGTTAATGGAATGTAACACTGGCACTTAATTAAAGAAAAATACATAGGTTTATAAAATATATATATAATACATGTATGTGTCTTTAATATTATATTAATATATATATATATATATATATATATATATATATATATATATATATATATATATTGCCTGTTCTAAATTCTGGTAAAATCAACTGTACATTGTGTTTTGTATTAAAAACAAAAGGCACATAAACCTTGGAACATCTTGTGAACAATGTGGCTGATATATACATATATAGACAGCTACGAGTTACAAATAGGAGTCACGGAAACAAAATAAATCTATGACAATGTGCCAAAATCAAAAAAAATTCCCTCCTGCTTTTGGAATATTAAAACAGATATTGTACTCCACATTCTTTTTTTTTTTTTTTTGTACAGCCTAAGGTTCGCACCCTAATTAAAATAACCTTTTATTTAAGTAGGTTTAAATTGCAGAGGATGTTTAACTACAGTAAAAATTGAACTATGGGAGACTGTCATGATCTGCTTTGAGGGTCGGGATGTTAAGAAGAAAACCGCTGCATTATTTTTATGATTCTAAATACAGAATTTTCCATTTTCAATACAATAAAAGTCTAAAACATATAGTATTAATACATTTGATTGCATTATGTGATATTATTATTGTACTGCTCTCTAAAGCTACACTTAATACCCCCAATCTCAACCCCAAATGCTTTCTGGCAAGGACCCAAAGTGGATAGCAATTTCTGCTGACAGTTTTAAACCCCTTGAACTGTTTTCTAATATATTAGTCTATTCTACAATATTAAAATATTAAGGTAGCGTAAGCAGGACTTGCATATGTACAGATGCGGACGCGGCAATCAGCCAATGCTGGTGATCAGACAGGAGCGATGGTGTTTCAGAATTTTGTATAGAGGTTTGGAAATAATTAGCACACTTAACATCTTATCTAGACAGGCAATGATGTAGTAGGTAATAGTGCCCTTGTATATGTAAAGATTTTTAGAAAATATGAAGCCAAGCCAAAAAGTAATATTGGAAAGATCGTCCCGAAAGAGCAATATAAATGCAGATAACTTTAAGGCACGGAACACCTAATGTTGGTACATAGGACCAAGTTGCAAATTAAATCCTCTAAGTATTGTCCGTATTATGCTTGTATTTAAAAAACCCATCAAGCACAGAAATGGTTGCACTATACCATACACATGGGTCAAGGTAGGTCATAGGCCAATCATACAGTACTCATGTAAAGAACGTCAACATACAAAATACAGAAAGTTAATTGGTGGTGTTGTATAGTTTGCCTCTGACAAGCAAATGGGTTGCAAGGAGGCTGGCAGAACTGGACCGTTACCAGTATGCTGAGAATCATCACATTGAAAAGATATCATTGCCTTTCGTTTACAGAATCCACAGACTCCTACTCCCAGCAGTACCAGTCGGAGGTCACCAGAAGCAGCAGTACCATACCAATCTGCCGGACCTCCGAAGAGGAGAAAAGGGTCACCGTGATTAAAGCGCCACACTATCCAGGCATAGGCCCTGTTGATGAGTCTGGAATCCCGACAGCAATTAGAACGGTAGGGAATTAAATCTTTAGTCTTTTGTATAGAGGAAGGAGTGATGTGTACAATATTAATTTTGTAGTAATTTTGCTCACTGTCAGGACTACCTCTCCAAGTGAGTAACCAATCTGTGTTCCTCGGTTCAGGACAGGGAAGCAAATAGTTTGCTTGATTGATCGCAGACAGATTATTCGGCCATTACGGCTCCTTTAAGAGCTAATGGAACATGGATACATCTGATTAAATATTGACTATATAATCTAGGTTCGTCAAACTGCAAGCCACGAGGGCCACAGACACAGCATGGTTTCAGTAAATCATTACTTTGAAACTAAATGATTTCAAAAGTTTTGAACGTTTTGACTGACTTGGGACATCCTACATATCCTGGTATGGTTGTCAAATAGAGAATGGGGATACTGGGGGTTTAAGTATTAGGTATAGGATAAAGTCAAATGTTAAAAATAAATTGGCTCAACTAGTCCTTTAAACTATGAAAACTAAATGATTACAGTGTTTGGCATGATCTTCTGGGGATCAAAGGGTTAATGCAGTATCTTACACGGGCAAATGTCTCGTATCCATGATTATATATACTTGTGAACTATAACTAACTACCGCTAACTTCTTGAAATTGCAGTCCACGGCACCTCTAACATTTGGAGGTTTTAGGCAGTTTCCTTTTTTTCCAAAAATCAAAACCTTCTCACAGCCCAATTTAACTGATTAGTAATTGTCAGCTCTATGAGAGGCGTATACTGTGATGGCTAGAAACTAGACTTTGATGGCACATAAGAACCATATATAAATATATTCTGAAAGATTGAGCAGGCCAGAGGGATAATAACATACACAGATCCAATTAATCTAAAAAACTGAGCAGCGTAATGACTGGTGAGACGGTATAACATATGTGAAACTGGCACACGGAAATAAAAATTGGCACATGCCAGATAGCCGCACGTGCGCCAGATCTGTGCAGGGCTTATTACTGTTGCCAAATTATTAATTCTGCCTTGAAGCATTCTGTGCACCACTGCTAAATTGGGCAATTGTTTTTTTGGTCACCGCGTTTTTAGGAGGCTTATGAGCTTTACAAATGTATGGCTTGTGTTTTCTGTCACAGGTCCTGATATATTGGCTTATTTTATTTTAAGTGTACAAAGGTGTCAATATTGTTAGAAACTAAGCGTTGCCACAGGCAGTGAGTTAATGCCATGACCGTTCTAGTTATTGTGGGGTGTCATAATAATGTGGCCCTGCATGCATCGAGTGCACAGGCAATCATATAGAGTTGCTGGCCAAGTATCGCTGTGAGGCCTGTTTTCTGTGGCTGCTTAGGGACAAGCCTAAAGACAGGGCTCTTCTGCTACAACTCGTGATCCTCCCACCACCCAACCCCATGCTTACCTTACTGCCTTGCCCCATTCTTCCGATCCCTGGAAAGGCGGCCCTGGTACCCACAAGGGCCCAGACACAGGTATCGGACGGTGGGGGCCCAGTCCAGGGTAGTGGTCCACAAAGGTCAATTATGGGTCCTGTGACAGATCATGGAGACCCGGGCTCCATTCAGGGGTACTGGTTGTACTCCTCTGATGGCAGGCCTGGGTGTGTGAATGATGATGGTGGTTTGACATCTTGGGGCCTTCCACTTACAGCGTGTCTTATTTCCAAAACCATTCTGTATTTACTCTTCTCTTTTGGCCCTAAAGTTACCTTCTGTGGTCAGATTCAAATCTTTACGGAAATAAAGTGTGATTAATAATCCAGGTATATATTTCCCCCATGTCTGCGGCAGCAAAACTGCCTGTTATTATAACTAATTAACGTGACCTCCTTTTACCGCAATTGGTTGGCTCATAGCAATACCTGCTATCTTAAGTATGTAATTACTGAATAAAGATAATAGACGGGTGTGCGCAAAATATATACTAGCCGTTAAATACTAATGAACCTGAACTTTCAGAGACATTCATTGCAATATCCAAAATATACCCTTGACGAAAGTAAATGCGAAGTTCCATCACTGTGGTTGTGAGGACCATGGCATTCCTGACTTGCAGTAATGGGGTTAAGACCAGCAATTAGTTAGAATGCCATTTCATGTATTCTGGATCATGATGCGGTTGTGGAGAATCCCGGAGGTTGTGTTTTTCTGCTTTGTTTGAAAGGTTGTTATGTGACTGTGAATGCAGTGCAGATTCGTTTGTGTACAACAAGGTAAATTGTTTGCAACTTTCCCATTAAAGATTAATTTTGCTCAAATCGCACCCATAATTTCAAAAGCCTGCGCATCACAATTTTCTGTGCCTTTTTTAATAACTGTTTGAAACCTGTCTGGGCAAGTCACACAATTGACAATCGCCCCATCTACCCCAAGCGATAGCTCATACTATTAAGATTGCCAATATAGGATCAGCAGCCATACCTTTTATTGTGTGTATTGAGCACACATCAGTTGAAAGTGATATGTCTAGTTTAATCTGCCTGTAAGTATAAAGGGATTTAAAAATAAAGCAGCTCTAGTTTTTGCATACTATAATGTTTTTCACACAGTTGCATATTAGTCCTATATACCGTATTTGCTCGATTAATAGACGACCCTGATTATAAGACGACCCCCCCAAAATCTGAATATTAATTTACGAAAAAAAGAAAAAGCCTGAATATAAAACGACCCTATAGGAAAAAAGTTTTACCAGTAAATGTTAATTCATTTAAACTATTACATTTTTTAATAAAAGCTATAATTGAGAAAAATATTTTTTTGTTTTTATTTCCTTGTATTTTTCAACCTGCCCCCCTGTTACGCACATCTGCCCCCAGGCTTGCCACTCCAATATGGCACTGTGGCCCATGATATGCCTTTTAACCCTCTATATGTCACTGTGCCCCATGATATGCCTTTTAACCCCCTATGTGCCACTCTGCCTCCAGAAATGCCTTATACCCCTATATGCCACTCTGGCATTTAGGGGGTTAAAAGGCACATTATGGGGCAGAGTGGCATATAGGGAGGTATAAGGCATTTCAGGAGGCAGAGTGGCGTTCAGGGGGTTAAAAGGCATTTCATAGAGCACTCTGCCTCCAGAAATGCCCTATGCCCCCATTTAACACTCCCCCCCCCCACACACACACACTCACCGGTGCTTCCAATTTCCTGCTGTATACCGGGGCAGCAGTCTTCCTTACGCTGCAGCCGGTGCGGGGAACTCTGATCTCTGACAGTCGGGGAAGGTCTGCGCGATGGACGCAGACAACCCCCGCTGCTAGCCACACCTCCATCCGGCTGCAGCGGAAGTTGTCTATGCGGATCGCGTGGACGTCAACCCGCTGCCCCGGCAATACAGCAGGAAATTGGAAGCACCGGTAAGTGTGGGGGGGGAGACAGGAGGATCCAGGTCCCCTGCAGCGGTGCGGGGGATCTGGATCTTAGTCTCATAGTCAGACCTCTATTTGAGGTCTGATTATAAGACGACCCCGATTAGAAGACGAGGGGTATTTTTCAGAGCATTTGCTCTGAAAAAAACCTTGTCTTATAATCGAGCAAATACGGTATATGTGTTCTTGCGCTGTTATCTTTGCCCAATCTACTAGATGAATACCCTGACTCCTTATCATACTGCCTCTGATAAACAAAAGAATGACTCGGACATTGTGACTAATGAAAGTCTACGGAGGAATAGTCTTCATTGGCATAAAGAATTGGCTCAGTGCGGTGATTGAGTAGGGAAAGTCGCCCACAATATCACATGACTGACAACAATGGCCGCCCCCAGGTCTGCAGATGAAGCAAGTTTATTGGAATGGAATAAAATAAAAAGACGTTTTCTTTGATACTAATTGCATTTTAACCCAATAAGACTCTCATGTAATATAGCCATGCAAATATGACTCGTCAAAATTGGCCGTGAAGTGTGATAGAATTCTCCAATATTTATGGTTCACATAGGTGCTTTTAATTAGTTTTGTTGGGCGTGATTACCCCTTTTAAGTTGACAGACATAACATGCTTTTCCTAGAGGAACGATTCAGCTTGGTTATATCGTTCTAAATGTTAGGATATATTGAGAGTCTGCTGTATTCTTTGCCTTCGTACCTGCTCTCTAATAGCACAAGGCTAGTACAAGCGCTGGATATCCTTCATGAAGAAGTTCTCTCTGGCACTCCCAGCGTTCCTGTGATCACAGCTGTCATTTTCAATACTCCGCATCATCCCTTCATGGACGCAGTAATGTGAAACGTGATTGATGCTTGAGACGCCTGGATTAAACAGTTCACTTACCGAGTGTGTCTGTCCTCAAGCAATCATTTCAACCTGATTGAATGACTTCACTCTGTATTCTTCGTGACTTTCCAAACATAAAACTCAATAAATATCTCCTCTTTGGTAACTGAATCATATTGCTTCTTCTTTTTCAGTGTTCTTGCAAATACACTGTTATATGTAACTATACAAAGTTGCAGTTACTATACTAAGTTGTATATAGTGTGTTCATTTTGAGTTATTAATATCATGCCAAGATTTCTACCACTACCGACTAGAATCCTGTTGTTGGTCCTCCGACATAAGGAACGCTGTTTGCTCGAAAGAAAATCTTTGGTAACCATGAAGGACAATGTTTGAGCCTACTACCAGACCTAAGGCAGTTATTACGGCAATATAAAAAAATAATTGTTGCTTAGCTCTATTGATAGATCGGTCCCCCAATAAATGACCAAAGCAACAAGTGTTTCTCTTTTCTGTGTGAGAAAAGTGCATGAAGTTGTTGGCATTAAACCAGTTTGTAAGAAGTACAATACTCAATGTTACTATAAAGATATTGGCAGCAAATTGTATTGTACAAGCAAGGCAAGGGTGTAAGTGAAGCTGGTTTAGTGGATTAACAGGTTGGAGCAGTTACATTGTGTTCCCGGGGCACTTCCTTCTGCCACTCAACTCAAACATCTAGTTCAAGAACGCGTCTCGCACGGGATGGATGGATAGATAGATGCATGGATAGGTAGATAGCTGTCGCGTATAATGGATTTTCTTTCAGATAATTCACTGACAATCTCTGATGACATGACTGCTTTCCTCAATACTTTGGTAATTACATTTTTCCTAGACTTCTGGGTGATTGTAGGTGCATTAATAGCATTTTTTAATAGTTTTGGGGAACCAGCATTCATTGCTTTCTTATTTTTATTTTTAGACGGTTGACAGACCCAAGGATTGGTACAAGACAATGTTCAAGCAGATCCACATGGTTCACAAGCCAGGTAAGTAGGAACTCAATGCTGCGTCCTGGGACACCTTGTTTACGGTATAGCCATGGCTGTATAGCGGATGCTGAGATTTCTGCTCTACATATTTATCTCTTTGTTCCTTCAAGGTGAGCAGCTGAAATTTTCAGCTCCCTGTATTTTGTTACATATAATGCCTGCAATTTTAGAGTAAAATCTTTCCGTCTTTGATGATGATGATAAACTAGACCTTCTCCCCGTATATATTAACATTGGTCATGCGGTCAGTAATTCTTTTTAAGCGGGCCGCCAGTTTTTCTTTCTTCTTTCAGTCGTGACATAGATTCATTATGGGCCAGCGAGTGGTGGCTGCAGATATGTAGTGTCCTATTTTATGAAATAGTTGGGGCCTTAGGCTATGTTTTCAGATCAGTGGGGATCAATTTACAGTATAGTTTAAAAGCATTGCATTGTTACAAAATGTTTTTTTTCCTACCATGGAAACCAGTTCCAACTCAGACTGCTTTAATGCATGAAATCAGCCTGCATTTAGTGAACTGAGATGATAAAATAGTTAGTGACAAGTCTACACAATGTGAATATAAAGGACACATCAAGACTATGGTAATGCCTGTTTCACATTTTTGTTTAAAATAAAAGGTTTTGGGGTTGAGCAGCCCCACCTGCCACACAGAGGAATCATTAATGGTGTCAAGGGAAGGCTTAAAGTTGAATGAGAGTCTGATTGGGTTAAGATGCAATGCGGTCTCATTGATTCAGCTCCTTGTTAAGCAATATAGCCATAAAGAAATTAGATGGGACTCGCCAAACCTGGGGTACTCTTCCGTAGTGGCGGGCTAAGCGATATACAGTATGGCCATATAGTGTGACGGAATTCCCAACATTTCTGTTTTTGAGATTGGTGGTTTTTGAATGGTATTAGCTGAGTATGCACTGAATTCTCGCTTTGTTTTGTATAAAATAAAAAGTTTGTCTATAACAATATCAACTGTGCAGTAATCTTATTGGAATCAGTTGTGTCTCTTGATAAGGATAAGCGGTCTGTACCTTTGTTGTTCTGTGCTTAGGACCGCATTAATATGACAAGGACAGGCATTAAGCAAGGGGGATTCATAGGGATGCATTATTTTCGAACGGGATGAGCCATAAAATGTGACGAACCATGAAGCATAAAGGAGAAGGTTGAAGTAATTCTTTATTTGTTCTTGGTCTGTAGTGAAAGGCTCACACAAGCATGTTTAACCACTCAAAGAATTACTTGGTTTATTGTTGCAGACAATGACAGTGATTTTTCAAACACAGCCTACGCATATAATACAGGTAAGTCATTACTTAATGTATACACTTTATGAAGAGATTTGTGACCTCCTTTGTACCAGCAAAGAATAAAGTATTCTTGCCGAGCCTATATGAATGCTACTATTATATCTATTTTGACCTAATTATTAGAATTCGTGTTTTCCCCTTTAGAATTGTCATGTGCCTGTGTTTAATTTATAGTATTATTAAACAGAAGATCTTTCATTACGAGTCCAAAATGGTTTTAATAATACTGGTCAGCAGTAAAAAAAAATCTTACATCAATATTGCGCAACATATGTGTATTTAATCACATTCTTGCACCCTACAATATGTTGGAAAAACATATCCTTTGAAATGTCATATAAAGGAGCAGATTAGATTGACAAGGTAAGTAGCGTGGAGGAAACTCTGAAAATCTCACCTTCGCTGGCAAGGACCAAGAAGAGGGAATGTGAACCAGAAATGACTGCAGAGAGAATCATGGTGGATCTACCAAATGTCTACTCTCTTTTCCAATGGCCTCATGTTTAATTGCACCCTTTTCCTAAAGAATGAGATTCTTCATGATATTCCCAATGTTAATTGGTACAGTTTTTCACCTCTTTTTAATTATGATGTTCATCATAGGGCAACAATCTTGCTTGATCTATAGAGCACCTGATGTACGGATGTTTACTGGTAACCAGGTGGCTTGTCACTCCCTATTACCTATCCGGAATAAGGAGCCTCGTCCCCATTGAATCAGAGATTTGTGACATAAGGGGATAGACGCCACTTGTATCCCATGCTTCCCTTTCAAATCTTCAGAATATTGCCTTTACACTTTGATTGCCCATGATGAGGGCAACCTCTGTGCCAGTGAAATGCACTGCGGGCACTATTACTGTAGTTTTACTTTAGCTTCCTTAATGGAAAAAGTGTCTATTCCTATTGCCCCTCTTGGGTACAGACTTCTTAGTGATAAATAGCTTTTTTACAATTCAGAAGGGTTCTAGGGGTAATGCAGATACTATGTAGCAACATTTATTTATAACGTTTATGCAGACTAAGGGAGCTTTTCATTTGTTAATTCAGCACTCTCCTCCTATAAAGTAGCATTTTTTGGCTATTGAGCTATATGGAGGTGGGGATATAGAGTGCTAAGGAATTTTAGGGATCACTATATCAATGAGTTATTAGTTTTTTTTTTATTTATGTTTATTTAAGTTTTAACTTTAAGCGGTTTCTCACGCTATTAGCTTATATAGTAAAGTAGCCAGAAATACTTCCTATTTTCTTCTGGAGTAAAACAGAGACTTGTTTGTTTAGGATCCATCCATAACCTGCTACTATTGTTTTAATTGTGTGGTACTATGTCTACTGAAAAGATATCTGAACAACTTTTATTTGTTCACAGATTCAGCGATTTCTGCCTTTTCGCATCCTGCTGCAAAGACGCAGACCTACCGGCCTTTGTCTAAAAGTGTCTCTGACAACGGCACTGATATATTTCGAGCTTCGTCCCCTCTGCCTCCTCCCATACCTGTGCCTCCTCCATCCGTGCCTCTCAGACCTCGAGAGCAGTCCTCTCCAGAAAAGTAAGCAACTTGGAACGTTCTCATTAGCGGAACATCTAAGGAGTCACAGTGGAAGCTCAGTGTACAATGTGTCTTGTGTCTTCTATGAGCAATGTGGTGAAACGTAAGAAGTTTTCTTCACAGCGTACATGGAATCTTCCTAATCAGTGACTCTAAATAGTTCTGATAAATTTAGCTTACTTACACAACTAGCCTTTAGGCAAACTGATCAAATCCTCCATGTGATCAGGGAGATTCAATTGTTTTAAAAATACCTCTTATTGTTTTTGTGGGCTTCATTTGTAATTCTAATGTTCAATACAGCCTCTCTGAGCTTTTTATACCCCACTCAACCCCCCCCCTTCTCTTATACCATCACTTGTTTAAGAAGTTGTAACCTCTATCATGTTGATCAGTATTGCTTCGGACCTGATGAAGGGAGGATAACTCTCGAAAGCTTGTCTTTTAAATATTATGTTAGTCCAATAAAAAAGGTATCACCGCATACTCTGCAATACTCTATTTTTTGACGTTGTGTCTACTGGACTAATACGACTTCACCCTTTTACATATATATATATATATATCTATATATATCTATAGATATATATATATATATATAGATACATATATAATATGTTTATTTCCTGTTGATTTATTCTTCAAATCCCTTTTGTTAAATGTGCAATAACGGTACAGGGACCTGCCACGATTTGATAAGCAGATATGATATGATTCCCCAGAGATCTCCTCTTCCTTTCTCTTATGGGGTCCAAAGCACGCTAGCTACAAAATACTTTACTCCAGCATGGATTGGGGCAGATGTAGCCAGAAAGTAGATAGAGCCAAATACCACATTCCCCACCCAGAAGCCCCAAAGACTAAGCAATAACCTCCAGGCCAAATCTAGAGAGTTCCTGGGTTATATCCATACCTCCTGTATCTTGTAGATGTAGATTATACTCTAGACACCTACATTCAGATATGCAATGGCTGTGACTGTTCTTTGCTAATATGCTGTACTGAACAAATACCAGGCACTGTAGTCTAATTGGCATTATTCTCTGTAAAACATATGGAGCCTACATGCCTCACACCTACTGCTGGAAACCAAGCGTGAAGCTGGTGGAGTGGGCGTTAAATACATTCTGCTGCTAGAAACTAAAGGTTGAAGATTGACCTTGTTTTCCCATCCTCTGGTGGAAGTGTGACATATGTTGCTTGAGAATACTATCATTTCACACTAGCCTGATTAATAGGCTGTAATACAAGCACTGAAATGATTACACATAACAAGACATAATTCTTTAACTTCTATCATCTGCTGGTGGTAGCGTGACACTCCGTGTAGTGCATAGCAATAATTATGAAGTAACTATGCCTCGCAGGCTGCTTGGTACTGAATTCAAGTGGTGGAGGCTTCTTCTTCATACAGGGGATGGGCAGGTTAACTCTTAATTATCGTCGGTTATATGTTCAGTTCTCGGAATCTGTTTTGCTGGGGTATGAGATGAAAGCATCATGTGTGGCAGGTTACATCCCACAGAATCACAATCATTTATTCTAACAGGGACTGCGAATGATACCATTATCCGTCCCTTCTGCAGTCCCTTGCCTTGCTGGCACTCACCACCTACCTCCCACCCTCGGAAAATGCAGTAGCCAGTTGTCATGTTACCAAGTGACGATGCGATGAGATAAGAGAAAGATACCAGATGGCACATAATCACAGAGTATTCAGCACCAAATGATGACCAAATCACTATATATTAGACTACTTAGCTGAAAACAATCTTTTCTTTTTCTAAGACATGTAATGATCTGTAAGTCCCGGTATGGATGTTACACAAAAACACATTTCTTTATTGAAAATTTGTAAAAAAAAAAAAAGTGTCAATTAATACCTCCTTGTCTATCTTAATCTGCTTGCAAAGTATGTTGGGGTTTATTATTATTTTATTATAAATTGACTTTTATAGCATCATCTTGTGGTTGGGTGGCTTTATGTAATGGACATTGCTTTATCTCAAACCATCTTACCCCTGTTAGTTGCATCGATACAGATAATTACCCCATTGGAGATATTCCTACTCTATAATTCTAATAAACATCCACACACATTACTTACAGATATATCGTTTTGTTAACTTTTTTACCTTATTATTTATTTACCTTATGATATTAACAATCCACAATGTCTCTTACGTTTGACAGAGTTGCTAGCAAACTATTATTGTGTATTGATTTATATAGCGTCATTATATTCTAGTGTGCAGTACAATGAGAAGTTAAATCAATAAAATCAATGATGTTATAAGATCGTGCGTATTTTTGGAGTGAGACTTGTAACACTCTTGTGTACTTTTTTGTGTTCTAGAAATGAATGGGAACCACCGGACAGGAAAGTGGACACCCGCAAGTTTCGCTCAGAACCAAGAAGTATCTTTGAGTACGAGCCAGGAAAGTCATCCATTCTTGAGCACGAAAGGCCGGTAAGAACCGAGTCATAAACTTAAAGCGTATGTTACGTCTACACCAAAGTACAGGGATCTGTGTCCATACACATTGCAGTAGATCTAATCCCTGTTAGAAATGCTTGCAAGCGATCGGTGTAATTTCTGGAATTAGTTTAGTGGAAACTTAATGAAAAATCTCCATAATACATGTCAATAAGGGCAGTAATATAATTTATTGGCAGATAACAATCATTATTATAAAATAATTAGGTCAATGGTAAAGCAGTACAAACTCATTCAATGGTAAAGCATCTCAAAGACCACTTTTATTATTTGTTTCCAATTCTAAGATGAGAAGCACATTTAATATAGCACTGTGCCATAGCTGACCAGACACGTTTATTTGTGCCATTTAAATACTCCATGCTCAAAATATATTTTGCTGCAGGAAAAATAACATCTGATACTTGTGGTATTAACACTGTAGGATTATGATGCATAAGAGCCATTCTGGATATTGATACATCAGAGATTGATTTGTGTGTATGATGTCATAGCTGCACCAAGGCTTGAAGAATTTTGTTTCTCTAAAATATATTTATCACAGACAGCGCATAGAAGTAAACTACATTTTCATAGATAGATACCACGGCTGCACAGCTCAAGTATTTAAGGGCCGAAAACAGGTCAGAAATTATGTCCTTGTCTGAAAACAAGTAGTCCGTGCTAAAGCATGGATATCCAGAAACTGTGGCCTCCTTGTGGTTCTCCAGACTCTTGGAGCCCTTCTGTATACCAACAAATCTGGCTTCTACTGTCTCAATAAAAATGAAAATAGCAACATCAATAATTTCAAACATAGTCATGTTTTCCAAAGGGTCAGTTTATAGTGGAGTATTGATAATGTGTCTGTTGTTTGTCGTATAGTTACTGAAATATATGCTTCTGTGTCTGTGCCGAACTTAAGTGGAAAGTCATGATCTTGGCTGGCTCCTGTCTCCTTTTCCATGAGAGTTCGTAATTTTGTCTTAAAGTCCACTGTGTGACCATATTTAAATTAAATGCTTATTTGACAAGAATGAGCAAGCATAAATACTATCCATTTCCACATCTTTTATTATGCACTGATATGACTTGATGTTAGTGTTCACTGTGGCTCACAGTAGAACACGCGTTTTGGCATGTGTTTCATAAGTATTGCCAGGTATTAATTCCTCTCTAATTAAAATAACTCATAAATATTTGGTATGTAAAGCTAAACATTCTACAAATTATTTAAATGGTGACCTTATCACATTTTCCAGGTTCATAATATTTTGTTTCCTGGCTGTAATATACTACCATGCGCTTGTTTCTTCTCAACAGAATCATGTTGTTCCGCGGAGGCGCGGTTACATACAATAAGTTATGACTTTATTGATAAATTGTGGCAGCCAAATGTGTCTGTAACATTATTCAACAGTTTGCAAACACCCCCAAAGGGTTATCGTATTAAGGCGGCATTAAGATACAGAGCAGCTGAATGAAGTTGATGTTGTGAACATCAACTGTGCGCACCAAAATGCATTATTGGCATCCTTGAATATTTTGTATATCACATGCAATATCTCCTAAAAGGCATATAGTGAAACAGCACTGGTCTATATACTCTCGTATGTTTGATGCAGAGAGGCACAGGATAAAGCTGAATTGTTCTTATATGCCTTCAAATTCTATGTTAAAATGGCCACTTTTAGTCTGTGTTCCTTTTTCACACTGGCAAAGACGAGATAGCTGCCTGAAAGCATCAGAAACAATATTATAACCAAACATAAAGATTCTAACGGGTACAAGACCATGGTGTCCCTGTTTTAACAGCTATTAAATGTTGTTATTAAAAAGTTTGCTGCTAAAGAAACTGTCAAGAACCTCCCTGGACGTGGTGGCAAGTGGAAAATTGATTGGAGAAGTCTTTCAAGGTTAGTGCTAACTGTGGGAGAAATATAGCTTAAACATCCACACAGCCTAAGGCTAAGCTGGGGTGGTGGTTTCGATCGTACCATACGCCGCACAATAAACCACGAATGGCTTTATGGGTGAAAATCATGGGTCCTCCAGCGTGAGCACGCATCCAAGAGCACAAAAAGAATGGTGGGGAAGGAAAAACGGATTCTTTTAGACTGGACATAAATGAACCGTGGTCTCAATCCAATTGAAAACTTTTGGAAGGAGTAAAAATCTGCGTTTGGGGAAAATCAGCAAAATTGAAGAGAAACTGCCAGAAGACAGATCTAAGAAGATTATAGATGGCTACAAGAAAAGTTTGAAGGCTGTCATTGTTGCCAAGGTTTATGCAACCAAATATTAGGGAAGGATGCCTTTAATTTTACATTTCTTCTGTGAAATCACTGAACGTAGGAACATTTCCAGTCATTTCTGAAGATATACTACGTGATGTAAAGGGTGTCAATAATGTTTACCATGAATGTATGAAATAATAACAAAACTACGATCGGAAATCAGCTGCTCATTCGAGCTCCAAAATGCCAACGGCTGCAGGAGGTGCTTCCTAAATAGTGGTTTCTCTGTCACCATTAGAAGAAGACCTCTTACATTCCAACAGATGATTTTATCTGATGTGGGAACATCCCTGGTTAGAGGTACACGGCTGGCTGTCTTAGCGGGTGTGCCATGTTTTTATAAGTCATGAATAACCTGGGAATTTCGCCAAGCAATGTGCACTGTAGTCGTTGCGTTAACAGTAGATCTCTGAATCTAACCTTGTTCAGAAACCAAACGTGAGTTCACTTAGACCACATAAAATCATGTAACACATGGTAAAAGTTTCCCAAGAGTTTCAGTATATTTTTATGGAGGCGTGTGGCATGGGAGTAGAGGCTTGTCGCACAAACCAAAATAAAGACGGTTTCAGTACTTCTGACCCCTTAACTTGTTCCCATAAAGTCGTTTGTCAAACTCAGTCCGTAACATCTTACTGACCCACCATATTCAGATGAATACGCTTATTTTTTTGTTTGCTTATTGAAAATAAAGTAGTACATTTGTCGCATCCGTCATAAAGATAGCAGTGTGTGCGTTACAGATATGTCCTGTGTGCCAGTGTTGCTTTGTAGTAATAGGGATATTTGCCACCAGGCCTGGACTGGCCATCCAGCATTGCCCATTGGCCTTTCCCACCCACCTTTGTTGCCACTTGTGCAGCCAGTCCTTCAGTGTGTGGCTGCTAGCTAGTTGCGCATGCAGCTGTGTGTATCCACCAGTCACACACGTTCCCTTTACATACCAGGGATCTCTCCGGGTTTGTCTTTGAGTCATTTATCTTTTTCTGGGCAGGGGTATCAGTGTATGCTCTGCTCATTTTTGTGCCTACTCAATACTGCCTGGCCCCAGAGAGCTTTGGAAATGCCATACCTAGGAAGTTCCTAGGTATGACTGTTTATTAAAAACTGACCTTAAAATGCCAGGAGTGGTTTTCAGCCCCATTCTGTTCCTCTTTACCCCAAATCTGCCAACAGCAGCATGACTCTTCCATGACATCGCTAGCTAAAAGGGTCTCATCTATCATGATGGATCATCTACCTGTTCTCAGAATCTATGTGATTTCATTGTACTAGTTGTTATAGAATGAGTTAGTGATGAAGATATGGTAATAGGCAAGCTGTCTCTCTTTTTAAAAATTCTTTTTTTTTTTGTCTTTAAAATTTAGAGCACTTATTACAGTGCCACTGAAAGTGACCAGGTAGCCACTTGGATTATGGGTATTTTTGCCTTTTGCACGTATTGGTCTTGGGTGTTTATTTATGAAATGTGGTGTGCAAACGTTGAGAGTATTTAAAAGGGTGTGAATTCATTTGCATGTCTGTAACAAGCTTTTTTTTTTTACATAGATATGGACTTTCTGGCTTTAGGGATATCGTTATCTGTACTGTCTCCACCTATAACTTTAGGAGCCAGGAGCATTGGTTCTTCAAAGAGGGTAACCTTCAACTAATCAGTGTTTAAATAGTGCTGTTTATTTACATATACAGTTCTATCCTAATATTTAGGTCAGCTCTTTAATTATCAAATTACTTCCTCGTGTATGACCTTCCCCGACCTGTTACTTTAGGTTGGTGTAGACCAAGACTGTCCTCAGGATTTGTGAGGACCATTTTGATCTAGTAGTCCTCATTTCAACTAATGTTTAATATACCTGAACGTAACATAGGTTTTTGGCCTCATGCCTCTTTTAAATTATACAAGAGCCCTCACTCCTCACTATATCCTCATATAAGCAAGGCTTATGCTCTCCTTTACGATTGTGGTCTATACCCGTCTGTGATGTGTGGCGCTTTGTGATATGACTTCATGTCTGGCTGCCTCACTTCTTTCAGAACCTGGAGGGACCATAATTAGTAGAAAGCTGTAAGCAGTAGTCCTCAGGCTGAGGATTTATTGATTTTAAGGAAATCTGGTGGGTGGGGAGGCAGCCCCCCAACCCCCACCCCCAGCCTAAGGGAGCCCCTGTTATAGAGTGCCTCAAATAAATGAAGAACCAAGGAAAAGCACACCCAGAAAGTTCTTACTGCACATAACAGCGCATGAGCAGATGTTCTGTGGTCAACTCTCTGTTGTAACACTGTAGCAGTGTACAGCTTCACTTAGCTGCTTTTTTCTTGCGTTGCTATAAGAGTTGCTGCCGCCGCAAATGTATATATAACGCATCTCTTTAAAGCTTATGAACTTCTCTGTGATATACAAGTCTTGTTTTGTTGTTTTATATCTTGCATACTGTACCATCTGTCATAATATCTTTACCTTAATAATGGGTTTGGGGTGTATACCAGTTTTTTTAACCTTACTTGGTTGCACTCCAAAGGTTCTCATCTGGTATATCTTTCTTTTTCTCACTGCACCCATCTCCGTTAAAGAGTTTATTTATTTGTTTAGCATAAAACCTGGTGGTACACTGAGCTGTTATAAGGCAGGAATGTGCAAATCGGCCTGGCACTTAAATTCATGAAATATTTAAAGAATCTCCAGGTACCCTCAGAATATACTCTGCGATGGATGCCACATTTCAGTTTTTGTACCCACTATTTGAGTAAAAATATGGTGCATCCACTACCTCTTATATTGTGAACCAGTATTGTATATTTTATTCAAAGCCGTGAGGCAATCTATATTCTTTCTTCCGTTTATAAGCCGATCTTTTTTCAGATGATATTATATGCATTTTTCTTCTGCTTTTATCAGATTAATCTCTTTTTATTGCTTCGGGTTTTCATATGTCCCATTGTGTACCCCTTTCCACCCTTCCCTCCTTTGTTGAACTTGTTTGCTGCTTCTGTGACTTTATTTTTCCTCCTTTTTTTTTTGTTTGTTTTGTGCATGATTGCTTTTATTTTCAAAACAATGGCATCTCCATTTTTTTTTTCTTAGTCTCCCTTTTCATTCCATCCCCATTCCCCTTCCCTGCTCCAGAACGGTCGCATAAATCCAGATGAGATAGATTTAGAAAATGAACCATGGTATAAATTCTTTTCAGAGCTGGAATTTGGACATCCGGTAAGTGAGGATAGGTGCTAATGCTTAAATTTGAGTGTCAGGAAAGTCTAATTCTAGAATGCATGTGAGATCTTCCACTATACTGTACTAACATAGACCAAGGACGTATCTTCACATATATAAAGCTATAACAATATAAACTTTTGGATGTGCATGTTTCATTAGTTACAGCTAATAGTATGCTCTACTTGATTCAGGAAAGAAAGTACAGGTTGGCCTGCTTTCAGCCAGCCAAGTTAGAATGCACCTCCCGCTACTCCCTACACCCACTGGGACCACTGTAGACCAAGCAAAGACCATAGAAACATTATATCAACTTTACTAGTTTCATTAGTGGAACCGTTAATAGTATTTTGGATAGGAAGTGACCAGTGGAGACATTGTTGAAGCCATGGTGGTTTGGGTTGGGGAAAGGCTCAGCTGCTAAGCAAGAAGGGTATTTACCAAGTACCCAGACACATTGTTAAACCCAGCTGCCCTAGAGTTTGATGAACCTAACTTGGTACTATTTAAAACATGTATAAGAGACAATTTGTATATTCAATAGTCTCCACTGTAGGAAGTATCAGTGTTTTGTCTTTGCACCAACTAATGTCCACCCTGCTGGCTGGA
Organism: Spea hammondii; assembly: GCA_029215755.1. Taxonomy (NCBI): domain Eukaryota; kingdom Metazoa; phylum Chordata; class Amphibia; order Anura; family Pelobatidae; genus Spea; species Spea hammondii. The sequence goes on from JARDYJ010000001.1 coordinate 29,845,596, forward strand.
AAAATGGTCTTGGTCTTATAAGAATAGTAAAAAATGATATGATCCAGTCGGCAAGAACCTTTTTTTGGTTGCTACTATAAGACCACTTATCCATTTTGGACCAGAGTTACTTTTCATATGTAACTACCACAGAATGTTAAGCTTTTAAAAGTTGGTTGCTAACCCAAGACTGCTGTGGCACTAACATTTCACGTTTGTTATTCTAGAAAATACTCACAGGTACCTTTTTGTAGTGTCATTCACTAACGTAACTAACACTGACTTTCATGTAGTGTGTTAGCTTTAACCCCATCTGTTCCAGAGGTGTGAGTACTGTATTGCGATGTTCTGCGATGCATTACTGCACCCTCGGGTAGCCAGGGTCTTCTGCAGGTAGGTGATACCATCTTCATTCCCTTCACCGATAGTCCCCGTTCTGCCTGCTCACTTTCTGCTATGATTTTGCTCCATCTCATCTCCTTACCTGTACATTTTTGTTCTATGTCTGCCACCAGCCTCCTAAAAAACTATTGGATTATGTTCAAGAAAGCACCCCCCATGTGTCTACTGAGGTAATTCAAATCTTATTCCTTGTTTGCATGGTTTGAATGCAAAGAAAATATAATGGTGGCAATAAATGCTACCTTCACTGCATGGGAACAAAACGGGAACATGTTCATTGATATTTAGGGATTTGCTTTGTATATTTGTATAGCGCACTACCTTAGTATATACTTTTAAGATGTGATGATTGTGTTTAGATCCAATATCTTTTCAGGTTTTTACTGTTAAAATGTTGTAATATCTATTCCATTTCTCATAACCTAAAGTGTTTGTTCATCCTAGAGGCTTAGATCACCAATGCCATCCAGGAGTCCGGACCCTGGAAGAGTTGGCAAACATTAGAACCTATCTCACAATGATTTTATGATTGCACGCGGACAATGATATATTACGCTTGGATAGACCGTGTGTGCACAGTCCTCTAATACTGTTAATGTGCAAAAGCTTTGCTGTATGTCAGGTGTGGATAATAAGGTAGAAGTTGCAGTCTTAAGTCACTTGGGAAAGGTTATGGCGGAAGTAAATATTCCCGCCGTTTATAGTGACATAAAGCTACATCATCCACACCTGACAGTCCAGCACGTTATTGCACAGAAGTCCAGCTTCAGACAGGCTGAAAAGATAAAGTTGATGTCACAGGGCAAGTGGACAATAAGTAACCGCGGACCAGGTCAGAAAGGTAAAGCCGAATGTCCAGTAATGTATCGTCTGCCTTTACAGTTCTAGAGCGCTCCCCGGTGAATTATCACTGTCTGCAGTTGAGGAAGAAGGGTTTTTTTCTAAAGTCTTGTGGTTTCCTCCATTTACCCAACAAGTCCTTGTTTGGTCTGTAGATGTAACACGTGGTGTGCCAAGAACTAGCTGCTACATCGTGCCAAATTGTGGTTCACAGCCTGATGACATAAATCTGGACACCAACCATCCCATAGGACTTTACGGTGTGATCAATCCTTCAGTTTGAAGTGTGATTAAATTAAGAGTGTCAGTAAACAGGTGTGTTTAAACCACATGTTATACATCTCTATTTTATATTCATTACTCCCCTGTCAAACACACCGCTCTTTTTTAATAGAATTATAAATGAGATCATTGCCGTGGAAAGAAATATTTCCTTATTTATTTTAATTGACTTAGAATAACATAATTGACATTTTAAAAGTAAGGATATTTGCCAATAGAAATAGCGCTCAAATTCAATTATTTGGTGTTTGAGGAGAACAGTAAAACATTAACGTATTAATCTCAGAATAAACATTCATTTCGTTTTGGTTTCTCTACAAACTTTCTAACTTGAAGTTTCACTTTATAATCAGCCTTTAACTGCTTAAAACGTAGGGGATTTTATCCAACGTGCAGAGAACTTCACAAATAACCCCCCGCTGGGAGCTGTACCGCTCCCACGCTTTAAAATATATTTAGAGGGATAAGTAAAATGAAACCCTGAGTTAAAGGATCATGCTACGTTCAGAATTAAATTGGCCTTAATGAAGGAAGGTATCTAAGCTTCATCCCATACATAGTTTCTAGAACAGGAGAACATCAACTCAAAGGAGAAGGTCCTCAAAAGGCATAGAAAAGCCCAACACAAGAAACATTACAAGTATATAAAAGGTATAAAAGTTTTAAGGGATATTGAAGATTAATATATTTAGAAATAAACCCTGTAATTTACCAGGCGTAGAACTTGCATGGTGTTAGTGGAAGGTTAACCCTGACACTTTAACTGCCCTACGCAAGTATATAATTATTCCTGCTTTATACCCACAAAGAGTGTAATTAACGAATTGCCCTTACCCCAAAACCAAAGTGGGGTAACTAAGACTATCCCAGAGTTAGTATGCAGCATATCTCCCTGGGAAATGCAAGCACATTTCAGCATGCGCAACTCCATACATAAAATGTTATATCTGTATAATGTGTGTAAAATGGCTGGGCTCCGCAACCATCATAATAAAAACATATTACGGAGACTGTTCATTTCCATCTAGAACTCTTTCTACTATAATCGCAGGACCCATGTCCTGCTTTGTCTATTGAATTACATTTAGCAGAAAGTCTTGCGCTTCTAGCATAGAGATAGGAGACGTGGAAGACATGAGCCGTAGGTTGTGATTGTCACTACGCGCTTGGCAGAGATGCGTGGTTGAGAAGCCTTGTTGTCACTTTGTGGTTGGAACTATTTAGGAATGGCGTCACATATCCGTCTGCAAAGGTCATATCCACATTTAACAGAGAGGTCAAATGGCTGCTATGAAAGCAACTTTTTACAAAAATACTAATTATTAATCACTCGTTAATCTTAAAATAAAGCAGAATTTACTGAACTGGAAGGTTTGTGAATTTTGACAACTAGGATCAACAACATGGAGCGTAGGTTCTGTAACTTTATTGCTAGGCAACTCCCATAACCTTCAGCCAGCCAATCGTTTGCAATAAATATCCAAGTAATATTGTTTTCGCAATGTAATGTAAGCCTTCTTAGGCCAGCTAAAATGTTCTGTCAATTGCACTGAACAAGTAGGTTGAATATCATAATTAAAAACTAATCGGATAGCATTTATTTACATTGAAGATGTCCGAATACCATTTGGTGCATGTGATTGTATAGTCGCATGGTTTGTGTGCATGCGCCAAGATCACGCAGTGTCTGGAAGGGCTTTCATCTACACTGCGAAGGCGACATGAACATTGCTGTGATACTATTACCCCATCACGGGGTATTTCTATCTGGTGTGTGGGATGTAAGCTGAATAATGCCTGATTCATCCTAGTTCAGAGACTGAATGCACATGTAATGTATAGTTTACCTATGTGCGTTTTACAAGGTAATTATCTTGTTACTATGACTACCTTGTAAATTATTACTGTTTAAAACCCAAGCCACGTAGTCTACGCTTTCTGATCTGTTATAATCAAAGGATAAGGCTACCTTATTCAATGTCATGTGAGCGGCTGACCACGAAAACCACTAAATGAGTTCTCCGCTGGCCAGTTTACTAGTAAGGTGGATAAAATGGATATTTGGAACAGATTAAAGACGGGCATTTAAAAATACATAGTGGGCTGCTGATACCTTCCCTATACATGGTGAGTTTATAAGGAATGTTGTGTTTGAATTAAAGTCGCCCTGTCAAAGAATCACTCCACGTAGATTCTCATTACATGCTCTCTGTGGTTTACAGCGCGTTGGTCTTTGTTGTGATCTTAGGGCAAAATTGTTTGAAAACCCACTTATTTTCCTTAAAAATAAGCTTTCATCCGCGCTTTAATACAAATGATTGGTGAAAGTGGTCGCCCCCCTCATATGTCCCTTTCCTAATGAGACCCACCACGCACATGTTTAGAAAGCGCTTTCATTGATTTTAATTGGGGGGCTCTCCTGCCATTCATTGGCTACTGCAAGCAGCCAATCAGTGGCACACAAACAAGCCCACAAAGGAGTCATGCAATGCAGCTTCTACTAAATGTAAGGGCTTTTTTAACATCTTGTTTCAAAGTTCCTAACATGCATTCTATGCCGAAGGGGTTGCATTGCAGCCGTGGAATATCCCTTAAAGCATGGAGGATCAATAATCGATTGAAAATATGAAAGAAGATTTTTTTGATGCATGGCCGGCAAAGTTTTCAAAGGGGATTTATCACCATAGTTACAGATTCTTGCTGATTGGACCATTCTCTCTGTTGCTGTGACATTAAGACTACTTTTGAAAGATTGCGCCAGAATTACCACCACAGATGTGGAATATCTGTGTGACTAAAAAAAAAAAAAATGAGCGTAACTTGGAGAAAGTTTATACGCCCCATTTTTGTTTGTTTTAATGTTTTTGTGCATGAACCAAATATGTTGCAGCAAATGTCTTCACAATAATGTTTCTAGTTGTAGCATCTTTAAGTATTGTGCAGATCTAAAATTCTTGTTCTTGCCAATAAATTTCACTTTTCTAGAATAAGAATAAGAATAATAATAATGATTAAGTCTAATAAATCTTGATGAACACACACATGCATAATAGTAATGCATAGTTAAATGTCTCTCCAATGTATTTATTATACAGGGTTCATTAGACCCTCTTTGCACCATGGTTGGCTGGTCTTTATTCAATGTGAAGTCATGTTCGCCCCACACACACATTAGATTCATAGGAAAACAGATACAGCCTTATTGTCCCAAGAGAACATGAGTCTTTGGTCAATTCCTTTTATTGGCTCAGCATAGAAAAAGAGGTTTGTTTTCCAGTTTGAAACACTATAGCGCCTTATGTTGACCCAATAAAAGGTATCACCTGATAAAAAAAAGACTCCTTCGATTTATAGGCCGTTTAGTGAATAAACACTTCATATAAAGAGACTGTTTACTATGTGAATGCAGAGAAAATACAGATAAACTATGTATTAATTCATTTAGTCTATGCAATCATTTTATTTAAACGCGATAACTTATTGGGCGAGCATAGAAAATAAAGTTCCATTCACATAAGCTTTCAGAACCTCGGTGGTCTGTTTCTCATGCGGATTCCATACACCTTTTTCTGTGGTGGTCCAATTAAACATCAACAAAAGCCTCAAGATTTGTTCTGTAAATCAGTTCCTTATTGGCTACGAACCCTATCATGTTTCAATTATATCTATGGTAAAATATGTGTATGCAAATAGTGTTATGTATACATGTTACCATTATGACCCCATAGTGTGCGAAGTTTAAAATGTTTACGGTTTTGTGTTTTGTTTTTTACAGACTTCCTTGTACCAGCCTTCGATTGAAAGGGGCAAAGAAAGGCCTTCTAGGTATTAAGATAAATCTGTTTTTGCATTATTGGTATTTTATTTATTCATTCATGGTCAATGCCGTCAGAGCACATTTATTGAATGCAATGTGAATGGAGAATTAAACAACATTTCTCATTTCTTTTGAGTTCGGCAAGCGACTTCAGGAAGAGAAGGAAGTCTGAGCCCAGTGTGGGCCACCAGAGAGCTCACAATGACCACAATGCAAACAGAGCCAGCCTGAGCAAGGGAGACGCGCTAAGCGCAAACGCCACTCTGAGAAAGCCTTTCGTTAGTTCTTCTCCGTCCTCTCCCTCACGCTCTAAAGGTAAGAAAAGATCAGGAACAGACAAGAGCCTACTGGTTTAGAGCGAGAGACCATGTGAACAGGACACCGCTACTGCATAAATTTAATCTCACCCAATGCGAATATCGCCACCTGCTGGTCAATTGTGTATCTTCATTTACCCTTCAATAAAATGGTCAATCAGGCTTAACTTAGCATGTTTTCCATATTAATTATTATTAATTATTGTTTTATATAGCGCCATCATATTCCGCAGCGCTGGATTTTTTGTAGGGACGTTTGAAATTCCAGTGACTAGTAAGGACCTCAATATCATAATGGTGGTGTATGAGGGTTTTATTCTTGATTGCTCTTAGCCTCAGTGGCTCAGTTGGCCATAGTGAGTACAACATGAGACCACGTGTACCATGCCTGTCCAGGGTAGGCAGCTATTCTTGCCACATTCTAAATTGCATATATATGACCACTTGGTACGTGTGCTGTAACAAAAGCTGTATAAAAAGCTTTACATACAGTTTACCTTTTGACATCTTGCCTTGTCTCATTAGTTAATATAACAAGCGTCACACTGATTTCACAAATCAGCAGTGCATTACAGTAGGGGAGAGCGAGGGCTCTGCTCTCGTGAGCTTACAATCTATTAGGAGGTTATGGAGAAGTAAGATGGAAGGAGAAGGACTGCTTGAGTAAGGATGATTTGAGGGTGATGTGGAGGAGTAAATGGCTTCTTCTGGATGCAAGTTGTAGGTATTAGAAGGTTAAATTTTATGCTTATCTGAAAAAAATGGGTTAAAAGTTAATCCGGTAACAATTTCAGATGGTTAATAGCGATGTAAGATGGACGAACGGATCTGTTTATGGATAAATAGCCAGCGGATTGTCAGAGGCATGTAGGTAATCAGAAAGACAGATTGATCTAGAGGTGGATGGTCAGACAGAAAGTTCAGCAATCCGTGGTAGATATAAAGATGGATATATAGATACAGAGGTGAAGTTAGGTGGAGGCCAACAGAATCAAAGTCACAAGTGTAAATGTTTGTGGGCAGGGGGAATGTAATGTTTGTGTGCAGTTAAGGTATACACCATATACTTAGTCACAGAAGTTAAAGGGACGCGGCAGTGTGCCAAGAGCCCCCTGAACGATGAATGCATATAAACTTACTTTGTAAGTACTTAACACACCACCATGGCAACTAGCTGGAGGGTAGGGAAAGTGGCAAATGTATATGGAAGAGACTACAGAATCCTCCATGGATGGGAAACCATCAGAATGTAAAGGGGCATCAAAGTGTTAATGATGGCTGAAGTGTCCCTGTAAAGTTTTGTTGGAAGTAGCACTAAACTTTTATATGAGCCTGGTGGCTGCACTTTACTTATACCTGGAAAGACTGGCAGAATGAATCCAGTATCCTCTACCACTGATGTTTAATGTGCTTATGTGAGATGCGATGCCATATTAAGGATTTGTTAGGATTGTTGCTGCACTTTGCAAAACGTGAATTAACCCTGCTGTGTCTTCTAAGCAATTATTTTCCTTCTTTTACTAATGCTTATTTCTGTCTCTATGATTGTGTTAATTTCTGAAATGTCTCTCTCTTCTCATGCTGCTCTTTGGATTACGAAGGTGGGGGCGTTAGCAGAATGTATCCCCCACTTTTCACTTACTCTGTTCACGATCAGAATGCCTCATGTGAGTTAGATTACAGTTCTGGCTACAGTTACCATTTAGAGGTGCCTGACGATGCAAAAAGATCAATCAACTTTAAAAACGGCTGGCAAATGACAAGACAAAACGCTGAGGTTTGGAGCAGCACAGATGAAGCGGCATCACCAAAAATAAGGTCTAGGAGCTGTGATGATTTGTTGACAGAAGACCACAGCAACTTCTCTAATAACCAGATCAAATCAGAGAGTATGGGGTCCCTTTTATGTGAAGATAAATCTAAACAAGATAGCCCTTTGGGCTGGAACAATGCATTTGCTCCCAATGGATGTTCTACAAAGACATCCAGGACCCGCCATAGATCAGCACATGATACCCCCGGCTTCCTGAAATTGTACAAGAAGATGCACCGGATAAACCGCAAAGACTTAATGACTTCTGAAGTCATCTGCTCTGTGAAGTCTCGCATACTGCAGTATGAACAGGAACAGCAGAAGGGGATACTATCAGGGTGGCGGACTAATTCTGAAGAGGTGCCAAGGGATATGGTCCCAACTAGAATATCAGAGTTTGAGCAGCTTATTAAAAAATCCAAATCTATGCCCAACCTTGGGGATGAAATGTTGTCTGCTGTTAGTTTAGACATTTCTACTAGTAGTTCATGCCCAAAGAGGCGGTTTTCTATTGAATCTCTGCTGGATGAAGAAAGCCAAGAAAGACACAATTCTCAGGTACAGCATAATGGAAAGCCTAAAACCCTTGTTCCGGTTCATATCGAGGTAACTAGCGACCAAATGCCAAGATCGCATGTGGAGTTTTCTGACAGTGATCCTGACGCGGTAGTTTCTGACATGAGCGATTTCATCCAGATTGAGGGATCATCTTTTTGCAGTGAGAGTGATTTTGATCACTATTCTTTCACATCTTCTGAAAGCTTCTATGGGTCCGGCCACCATCATCACCACCACCATCATCACCACCATCACCACCGACACCTCATCAGCTCGTGCAAAGGAAGGTGTCCAGCATCATACACACGTTTTACCACCATGTTAAAACACGAAAGGGCTAAGCAAGAGAAAAGTGAATCTCCAGGAAAACGAGAATCGGATTCTGGCCTTTCCAAAATTGCATTCCTCGTCAGCCCAGTGCCTTTTCGTAGGAAAAAGAGCTCTACTCCCAAAAGGCAAGCTGACAAGACAAGGTGTAAAGCGTCTGTATTTGAAGCTCTGGACTCTGCTCTCCAGGACATCTGTGACCAAATAAAAGCTGAGAAAAGACGTGGGAGCTTACCGGATAACAGTATTCTTCATAGACTAATTAGTGAGCTCCTTCCAGACGTTCCAGAAAGGAACTCCTCTTTAAAAGCATTTCCTTTTTCCACTGGAAACCAATCCTTTTATCAGTGGCCTCAAGATGGTGCTATTCCTTACCCAATGTACCAGAATGATTGTGAAAGCCTGCCTCTCAGTGCCTCTTACCAGCATATGGACACGACTAACAACAATGCCCAAGAAAATGCGTTCACTTTTGAAGGTGCTCTTCCCTCCTTACCCGTGTAACCATGTTAAATTCACCTTGATCCATTTCATTTTCAAACAAAAACAAATTCCATCTGTTTTGCGTAACATGCTTCTTACCGTGAAATAGCATGGCTCAGCTTCCCTCATTCATGCGTAGAGCAGAGGTGTGGTTGAAACAGAACAAAAATGATTACTTCTCATCACGTTTGCATCTTAGTCATAAAAATAAAATCATGACTACTGATGCAGTATTACCGTAAGTTATCATATTTTCAAGTTAAATTCCCCTGTTGCTGTCCTTTGAAGAACAGAAAAACATGCTCTTTTAACACACTAAACTTCTTTTTGCCTCATCATTCCCACATCTCTGCTCCACAGAACCCTTCATCACAACCATGTGAAAGAATTCTGTATTTTCATTTGTGCCCATTGATTGGGAAGATACAGATAGTAAATATATTTAGCAACTTTGGCATATATATATGGAAATATTATACTTTAAAATCTACTTAAATTGATATTATGCTGTATTCATACGTTATGCCATTATAGAGCATCATACATATATAACCTTTATGTAATCAATAGAAGTCTTATGTGTGTTTGAATTAATACTTGTTTAAACGTTCTATAACAAGTTATTGTCAGATTCAATTCAAAGGGGACAACATTATTGGTTCTTCAGTACTAAAAAAGCTAGATCAAGGCTCTTATTTTAAAATAGAATGATAATTTATTTTTCCATGTTCAGGCTATTTGCTATTTTGCTCAGAATTAATACCCATGGCACTGTAAAAGTGCTCTGGTAATAGACGATTAACCAGACAATTTTTTTTAATTCTGGTCTGGTCAACAGTTTGGGTAATAACACCTTCATGTATTAGACCACCTGTTTGCTAAAGTGCCACAAACAGAATTCAGTACATTATTAGCTAATATTAGTAGTTAGACCTTACTGGGAAGATGACTTTTTATTTCATGCATGTGTCACCATTTCACGCATGAAATCAATCTTTGAAATGTTTCGCATCTCTTTAACCCACCGAATGTTGTAATGTCTCTATATGAGTAGTACCTTCTATGTTTTCCCTGGGTGCATGCTTATGCTTGGGGTATAATGGACCATAAATAGCTGGCTCCTAGTTTATGTCCCTTACACATTACATACCGGCCCCCGTCAGCTGATGCAGATCTGGCAGAGAGATCACTGGCGAGATATGCACTGAATGCCTCCCCAGCACCAACAGTCCTATTCTGTATCAAGATGCATCAACAGTGATGGCGATGACTTAAAATAGGTCTGTGGCCTACATTTCATAAAACAGTCACGTGTAATGTCACGTGTAGGGACGTTTAACTCTTTAAGAGTCAGAGCACACGTAGTACATTTCACGCCACTGTGACGCTTTAAGTTGCTGGGATAGTGCCAGTTCGCTGTGATACATATGATTCCATGCTTATCGGCTGTTTACATTGTGGTTAATGTAACAAACGTTCATTTTCCAGCTGACCAGGATTCTCCACGAAACTACTCGTCTGCATTCACCGATGTGAGCCGGACAACAGCGAGAAGGGGAGCCCAAGAGAGAGAGGTAGCCAACGAGCACACAGCCAGTAGCCTGACCTCTTCAATAATCTGTTTATGATCATATACACGCATTGGCTCCAAACGGAAATGGGAGCAAACTCACAGTAACCAAATATGCGTCATAGACAACATTATACTGTATTGGTGGCTGTTTAAGAAACCATAACTCTATATGAGTTTGCGTTGTGATGACCTCAATTAGTGTCCGTTATGCAGAGCCTATTTTAACTGGTTTGGAGCTTCAAGTGATTTGGTTTTAAAGATCTAGTTAGCCTCCTGTTGTAACAGTGAGACTATGCCAGTTACGTTTTCCATTGAATATATGTTGTGTACATTACATTTTACTTCTCTTCTCTGTACAGGCAGCCAGGGCTGTGTATGACTTTAAAGCTCAGTCTGCAAAGTAAGTATCATTAATCTTAGCGTTTCTTCTATTATACAGAATGGCGGTGATTGATCCGCAGAGTAAACGGGGACGAGGGCTAATTTTGATAACGCCGGTGGAATTATGTATCTGTGGTCTTTGATTAGTTTATAGCAATATATTATTGCTTTTGGTAATGCCAGTTGAATTACATATATTTTTATTGATTTTCTTCCTTCAAATAATGTTCTCACTGAATAAGAAATATTGTTTTTAATCCAGCTAGTGGACCACAATGTAAAACAATTTACAAATTCAAAGGTGTTGAAACATCCAAAAATATAGCCCTATTTAGCAAATGGTGGCCAGTCCTCTCATACCCACACAAATTTAGCTTTCATTATTAACTCTCTTGTGGTGAAGTACTTATGTGATTGTGCTTTTGCTTAACTTGTATTCATTTGAACCCCGATGATTTTTTCCAACTCTTACTTGAATGAAGCTAATGCAATTTGTATTGAAAGTGGGTGAGGGACACGTTTCCTCCCCAAGTGGGCTGAAGCTAGTTCTGAAAAAAAGTTTACTGCTAAAGAACAAACTGTTCGGTTAACCTGGTTCTAAGAGACCCCCTAAAATTCTGATTGATCCCCCCTAGGGATATAACCAAACTGTGATCAGATAAATGAAACCCAGATCAAAAGCACACACTCTCGTGTCATTTAGGAGACATGTAAAAAACATTTTTTACTTATCATTTCATCATAAATTTCCTTTATCCTCCAATGCACTTTGTGGAAGAAGACATTTACCTGGACAAGTAGCAATATTTCCTGGAGCACCTAAAGCCCCACTTACCCCACTGACAATTAATGCCACTCTTCCTGCCCCCCACGCCAGCTTCACATTTCTCTCCTGTTAGCTTTGTGTATCACATCGGCTTTATGGGAACTGTGTATGTAAAACCGTTGTACGGTAATGCATGGTGGAAGCCACTAACAGAGTCTTTCTTTATAGAGAGCTGTCGTTTAAGAAGGGAGATACAGTATACATCCTCCGGAAAATTGACAAAAACTGGTTCGAGGGAGAGCACCATGGAAGAGTTGGAATTCTCCCCATTTCGTATGTTGAAGTAGGTCGTCTTGCCTTGGTGTTTTGCATGTGTCCTTCCGACATGATTTCACAGCATAGACTGATTTCTTTTGTATGAATTATGTCTATTATAAGAAAATTAGCCCAGATGGGAAAGCCCAGCCGGTACGGCCCCCGCCTCCAGCGCAGGTCCGAGAGATTGGAGAAGCGATAGCCAAATACAGTTTCACTGCTGACACAAACGTGGAGCTCTCTCTCAAAAAGGTAATTATCCTTCAATTCTGTTGCATTAATGTATATTTCCGTGTGGCTAGCAGGGCAGAATTACTTGGCTTTATGCAGTGAAAAAGACCAAACGCTCCTGCATTACACAAATAATAATGATAATATTAGTGCAGCTGTTGGTTGGATACACAAGGACGCATTCTGTGTTCATACACCCTTGCAGCAGGCTTTGCCATCGCCAATTGCCTGGTTTGCCGGATGGCCAGTTTGAGCCTGACACATTATAACATGTGACATTTTTACCATTCGGCTGTTACAGCCAGATGTAAACTATAATGATTACTTTTGACTTTCACTCCCGCCATCTTGTAAGATTTGACAAACCAAATGTCTTTTCTGTTATGTTTTCTGTATTAATATTAATACAAGGACAAAATAGTGACACATTTCTCGCTATAATACTATGCGACCTGACGATGTATTAGAAAATTAAGAATAAATGTCTTTGAAATCTAAAATGTCCTGTGTGTGTATAGGGTGACAGAGTGATACTACTTAAGAAGGTTGATCAAAACTGGTTTGAGGGTAAAATACCTGGAACTAACAGACAAGGCATCTTCCCTGCATCCTATGTGGAAATTATAAAGAAGAGTCCTTCGAAGAGTGTCGGAGCTTCGCCCGATCGGTCGATACCTCACGGCTACTCAAGTGATAGACTGCACGGTCCAGCTACGGTAAGTTTTTCTCATTCATTTTCATTTGCCATAGTTTTTTTGTGTGTCCTCGATAGAGAAAATCTAATTATTTTGGCTAAGTTACAGCTTTTTTTTTTATTTTCAGTGTATCGCCCTAAAACCTAAAATACATGAATTAAGATTACTATTTACTTAGAGCACTCTGTTCTGTGTGCCTCATACAATAAGGAGGGCTTCATAGGTAGAAAAAAAAAATAGCCATTATTCATTATTGAAATGATTTGTGACGTAATTCACTACTGATCTGATCTTTTATATATAAGGTAATGCCTACATCTGATGGAATGGGCCTCTCCTTTTCACTGGTAAACAATAGAACTGGAAAAGTAAATTAATGTTTTGCTAGTTGTCACGTTTCTGTTTTTATTATTTTTATACATATTATTTATTGTTTGCTGATAAAAAAATAAAATAATGAGTAAAATTGGAACTTCTAAGCTAATTAAATGGCATGAGAATGTGAAATGGCCAAAAAGTAAGAAGTTCTCTCAAAGCAGGACCAGACAACTCTCCCCACCCATGTTAGGTTTCTTACACATAGTTAATTAAGCCCCCATGTAAAAAAGTGAAATAGTACCCCGGTATCTCTGTAGCACACTAACTGAGCTGATTTTACTTTAGATACATTTAATGATTTAATGATGCTAAAATCTTTATGGGTAACAGGTCCACTTTAATTGTAGAAGACAGAACTCTTCTCAGAATAGGGAGACGTTAGTAAAGTTAGGTTTTGTTGTATAGCTGCCCATAGCTTAGATTTTTAGCATTTATATGCTTGCTTTTTTTTAACATGTTATCTATTCACTATTGTCTGCTATCTTCTTTAAGGGTCAGGTGGCTACACTTCAAGATTTAGCTAAAATTAGCTTTGTTTATTGCTGCTCTGGAAATCTAAGTTTCAGAGCTACGGTTGGTTGTTTATATGAACAGACTAAAACATGTGGAAATGGGTCATTATGAATGCAATGTGGAACATTTGTTTATGATCGCACAGTCACAAAGACAAACGAGAAGATTTGCTAAATTAAGGCTCAGAGAGCTGTTCTTTGCATTGTTAAACCCTCTAAAAATGTATTTGTAAAGCAATCTGTGAGATGGAGATCATTCCATACAACACGGTACAGCGAATGCCATTACTGGAGACCTACGTGAGCCAAAGTCTAGTAGACGAGCGGGACGGCTGTCCCCGGGGTGTTATACAGCTAGTTGTGTTACCTTTTTTTCAACACAATATTTGCTTTTGGGAAGTCGTCATTCCAAATTATCCATGTAGCAGCATTAATACATTTAAAAATGATTAGACTGGATATGTACCAGCAGAGAAAATGAGTATGTCGCAAGCTTAATCTGTGCTTTGTTAACTCCTTTGTGACAAGGGCTATTTTCTACCCCAAAGATCGGAGCTTTTTGAGCATTCGTATTTTTTCTGATTTGCTGTATACACACCATGTTTTTGAGGAAGAACCAGGACATGTTTAAACTATATGAATGTATGCAGGGGCCATCAGGAATGTTGGGGCCCTAGTACAAGTGTATGTGCCAGGAGCCCCTCATCAGCATTGTAACAACTCCCCATGTTCTCTGAGACCACTTCTATTTCCCAGTTTCATATTTCCATTTTCTTTTCTCAATAGTTTCCATACCCCTCTGCTGCCCTCTTCTCCATTGCCCATACCTATCCCCCCCCCCGGTCCATGCACATTTGCCCCATAGTGTCCATACCCTTGTTCCAAATCTGCCCTCCTGTGCCAATACCTTCCTGTCTCTGTCACCCCCCCATACCTTTCTCTGTGCTTATGTTTCATGCTTGCTGCAGGCCCTGTATGTAGATCAGGGCCCAGCAGCAGGAAACACAAAGTAATGTGAATAATGTGTGGTGTCCCAAATCAACTCACTGCATGTGTTACTAGCAAGAAAGCTAGGCACCGAGGGGTAGAGACAGTGAAGCTCCATGACGGGACCTACATCCGTATTGGCTGTACCTCCCTTATGGCGCCCCTAAATAAATATATGTAACCCATCATTTCATCTGAATGGTAACATTTTACCAATCTCACTAACCTGAGAAGTTAGCTACTGTACACTGTCTAATCAGTCTATGTAATGGGTAGCGTGATAGTGGCTAATATTAATAACTATCCTGGGGCTTTCGTTTTCCTACTTTTGAAGAAGAAAAAACTAGGTAATCATAAGGTGATTATCATTTAGTTTCACGCATGACCTTTTCAGCTGAGCTTGGTTACAAAAGGAGGTGCAAGAATGCGTGTCTGGAAGAGCACAGGAATCAAAAACATGCCTAATAGTCGGGTGCGGAAATTCAACAATCAAAAATGTGGACTGTAATGTAACTTGTGCCTCACCGTAGAAGTATAATTCAACATTACCTTAGTCAGATTTTCAAACCTAAATAGCATTATACAGGGAATACTGTCCCTATTCGGGTATTCTACGGCTGGTACTGTAATTTACCCTCTGTGTAAAAGTAACCTTTCAGTATACATCACAAACGTGAAACTCATGGTACCTCTTTGAAGAGGGTGACTCAGAACGCTCTCGGTGTTTGACATTTAAAGCCCTGTCCGTAAGATGATAGTATCAAGTATCTCTCCTGCTTATCTTGTTTCATGTGCTAATAGTAAATCTGGCCAGTGTACCGGCAAATTGAAATATCTTGTGATCCTTAACATTCAACATGTTGCTTTCCTCTAAATTACGGTACAGTATTTGTTTTATTTTGTATTTTTGTCTGTTTCTCTTTTCTAAATGTTCTACTTGTTATTTCTAAAGTTGACTCCTCCTAAAAGAATTTCTACACCACCTCTTACTCTAAGGCCTGGCCCCTCTGCTTGCACTGACAGTAGTAAAGGGAACCTAAATGCCGTTACCAGTGAATGGTTGTCACTGACTGTTGGCTTTTCACCTTCAACCACACCTGCCCCGACTCCTCCACCTTTTCCTGACCATTTAATGTCAGGCGTAGAGAAATTCAGCAGTTTACCTCTAACAGTCGTGCAACCTGAACAGTTCTGCACAAGTGATATCACTACCAGAATTGATGACGGACAGTTTGTTCCTATCACATCCCCGAAGACCCCTTCCAGTTGCCATCTGACCATTCCTTCGCCTTTTCTTGAGACCGCCATTCCCTCACCCATAATTCAGAAACTTGAGGTCTCAACCCCTCCCGCAACTAATACCAGTAGTGGTGTGGCAGAAAAACAAGAGCTATGTGTGGATCAGACAGAGCTGAAAGGAACTCTTGGTGGCCCATTAGCCTCTGAGAGCCTTCACGACACTGTCAAAGCCACAGAAGCTGATTTAAACCTTTCAGAGACTACCAAAGGGACATCATCACCTCAAAATCAAACTTCCACAGAAGAGCAGGAAGAGGAAGTATGTGAAGAGCTGCTGTCAATCATCCAAGGGGGTCAACTTAAATGTCAGGATTCGGGGTTTTATGGGTGTGCACCACCAACAGACCAGCTTCCGAGTCTCTTCATAGAAGAAGATGGGACAAGTGAAAGACTAAAATCACCAGTAGAGGGCGTTATGCAGCCTGTTGTATATCATGAAGACTATCCAACGAGTAACAATGCAGAGGTATTTCAGTGCTTCAGGTCAAGCCATTGTGTCTGTCTTATGTGTATTCACAAAGAAGTTTAAACACATTCCTAGGCCAAACACAAGTATTATTTGCACATATACCGTACCTCACAGTTATTGTTGTTTTAGTAACTTTTTCGTTGTCACTCTTTTTATTGCTTTTATTGTAGTGAACATCCATTTATTGGTTACTCATTTACAGCAAGATGCCTTACAATGGTAAAATGACATTTAAAAAATATAATCAGAAAACATGTTGGGGCTGATATTGATGTAGGTACAATTGTTATATATATACATGCATACCTACATATATGTCTGTGTATACATATTAAAACTGGCAAGGACTGAGAGGTCTTATCCAATACATTGGATTGGTCCAGCGTTCCCCAAAAGATAAATCCAAGTTATGATGTTTTGAAAGGAAAGTTCTGATTTAGAGCTAATTTTTTGCTTATATAAGTGTTATATGGCGTGGACCCTCGTGTTCTCGTTTATTTTTTTTCTTATATCTTAAGATATATATATATAAATGGTAACAATTCAAATTGAGATTATTCCACCTAGAACCTTTTTTACCAGTGATTCTTTTTCATATACATAGTTTCTTCTAACACATTAGACCTTCAATGAGGTCACATATGTAATCACGTAATATTCTATGATATGTAATGCTACTTTAGATCTAGATAGACCCTGAAGACCTCAACTGAGCACCTGCTAAGAAGCTATTTTTAATTATCATGATATGTTGAGATTATCAGGAAAAAATCCTGTGAAGTCATAAAATAAGGATCATTCCCCATTCAAGAATTAGACACTATTGTCTGAATTGCTGTGTACTTAACAAATGTTTTTTCAAATGTTTAAGAAAGCTACAAGTTCCTCTGGAACACAAAGATTTCCTGCACCCTCTCCTTCCCAACTTTCTTCTAGTCAACCATTTCATGCCGTCTGCAATCCTTCATCCGAACCTGTGCATTCACCATGTCAGTCCAGTGTGTCACACTCCTCTTCTCCTTTAACCAAATTCACATCCAGACATGAGACACAATCTCCACGGTTTAAGGTAACACCATCCTGCATGTGGTTCCTGTGTCTTGCCTGCATACCAAGCTTACTAAACAGATCTATTACAATAATTTACTTTATCTGTTCATATTAACTCAGTCTGATACCGCTAACATCATGAGTGCTGCATATATGTATGCCCATAAAATTTTTGGCGCAATATGTTTGATTTGGAAACCCACTGTGAGTTGCTCTAGGCCCAATAATCCTATAGGAGCCCTCTAGGGCAATCGTTCCTCTCTTCCAACAGACCCCTCGTGCAGGATACTTTGTCCAAGAAACAGTCTTTAGAGAGTTTAAAAGTGTATGGGCTTCCTTAAGCCACACGTTTTTAAGTAGAATGTTAGATTTGGAAATTGCCTTTGTTTTAAAATAAAAAGGAAAATCACTATCTGAGGGTGCAAATCAACATGGCGCTACTGTAAACAGTGTCCCGGCCACAGGTTCTGTACCTGACATTTGCCGCAACGCATGGTATGTACTTACAACCAAAGCGCTAATTGTGGTATAATGCCAGTAAAATTACCTCTAGGGCGTAACACTGATTATAAATAAATTAAAGGCCCTTAATGACCTCTTCTGTTTAAAAACAATAGGCTTAAACTGGTGGAGTTTTGCCATTATTTTAGCTTTAAAAAAAGCTGGAATTACATACTGTGTTACTCACTTGGTTACCCAAGTCTGTCTTATAGAGATTAACTTTTACTCAATTGCTTTAACATGTATATAAAACCTAGTTGGTATTATCACCATCCTATCTTTCAGCATAGCTGCCCCTAGCTCTTTTGCACTCACCACCTTAGTGGTTTAAAACTGGGAACACTTAGTTTTAAAGATGTATCGCAGAGCCATGTGTACAGTTATTTAATGTAAATGTGTTAAGGTGGCAGACTTCTGTCCCCTGATGATGTATCAGCACAGCCTGGGTTAGAAGAAGCTTTGTGTTTATAATCAGTGTATCATTGTCAGCTGTTCGAAGAGATCAAGTGACAGTAACAGGTCCAGTTTAAAAACATATCCTTCCTTAAGCACAGGTGGCTAAAAAAGTCTCTGTCAATTTGATTGACCTTGTACAAACATGCCAGGGATTCTTTTATAAAATGGCCAGTCATTATCCTGCGAGGAATTACATTTAAGATTTACAGCCTTGGACATAGATTTATTATATTATGATTAAAAAAGTAGTTGCAGTATGCTTTATTATAATCTGTCTGCTCATCCAGGAGGTTAAAGGTGCTGTTCCACATAGACATTGCCCCCCCCCAACTTTCTAAGATTTTTATATTATTATATACTACTATGGAATGCATCTTAAATAAATGTATTCCTCTGATGTCACAGAAGGGGCGTTACCTAATTAGACCTTAATTTATTGAGGCTCAGAAGAATGTTACATTTTCCCATACTCAACTTTGTTAATGACCGTATTTGCTCAAATGCTCTGAAAAATACCCATCGTCTTATATTCGAGGTTGTCTTATAATCAGACCTCAAATAGAGGTCCGACTACAAGACTAAGATCCAGATCCCCTGCAGTGCTGCAGGGGATCTGGATCCTCCTCTCTGGCTGCCAGTGAACGTCTGCAGGATGCGTGCACACATCCTCCATTGCTGCCCAGCACTTCTGTCAGGGCTTCTATGACGGAGCGCCGGCGTGACATGACCTTCCGGTGCTCCACCATAGAAGCCCCTAAGGAAGTGCCGGCAGCAGCAGAGGTTGTGCGTTGTTCCTATAGGGTAGTCTTATATTCAGGCTTTTTCTTTTTTTTCATAAATTAATATTCAAATTTGTGAGGTCATCTTATAATTGAGCACATACGGTAAATGTATTCAAGCTAGTTCATATAGTAATCTGGGAACACCCCCAGAGTCTGATGTTACTCGGGTCATTCAGATATCAGAAGGTGTACCTATTGACATAAAAATAGCTTTTGGGGAGCCTGAGATGCTGCGCCTCTGGATATACTGCCCTGGCTGTACAATCCTGTAATGAGATATCATGTACATGTTATACAGTATCTTATCATTAACTAGAAACAGATCAATGTTTACAGTAACACCTGCTCAAATTTATACATTGTTATTATTTTAATACGGGATAAACCACACAGAGACCACCAAGAACGTAAAGTAAGACCACGGTTTAGTATCGGGTTAGTTTACTTTCCACACTAACGGTCCTCATTCTTTCTCATAATCTGTTGAAGTAATGTAATCATCTTCCTGATAGTGGAATGCAAGCGCTGTGAAACCTGCCAGATACTTTCCATTAGAACATAATAAAAACTGCTAAAAAACACGGAGTTATTAACAAGTAATGAACGTATTTTATTAGCCTGTCTTAGCACTTCGCGGTGAATACTGGACTTTCAAAATGGATTAGGGCTTTTCAAAGTCACTGCAATCCATGGTGTGTCGTAAAACCTTTTTTTTTTTATTTTTTTTTATCTCTCGTGAATGAAATGTATTGTAAATCCTATTAAAAAAACTCAGAAATACTAGCCAGCCATACTCTATAATGCCCCATTAATTTCCAGTAGAAATCACTTAGGGGTGGTAATCAGCAATGTGAGCATTTCTATGCACAGCTCTTATATGAGCGTGTGAACACAGACTGAGGAACCTCAATAACTAGATCTTTAAACATATCACATTTATCATCATTTTCCCCAAAGCGATGTATAGTGAGCCATGTTTCCCAAAATGAATAAATTGGTTTTGTGCAGTGCATGCCCCAGGGGGCAGATAGCATGGATTACAATTTCTGCCATGCTTACATCTGTTGATAGGAGTTCTGTACTTGCCCCTGCCCAATACCCCTGTTACTACACAAACCACAGATAACGTTGTGTATCTGTAATATAAGAGGCCCGGTTGGGTCTAGTTCTTTTGGATTTTGCATAGAACCGTGTAGTGAATAATATGAGTGTTGGCCCGAGGAAGGGGGCCTCTCGCATGAAGCAATGTACCAGTCCTAGTATCAGAATGTCCTGTGAGTCATTCCGTATCTAAATGTCACTGCATTTGGCCGCGTAGCAAAATAACACAGTGGGGTTTATAGGTATCATCTCTGGAAGCACGCTGTACCTCGGCCAGCCGGCTAGTACACTGCACTCCGAGGGACTGTTTATCTACTCCGCAGGGACATGAAATGCTTCTGGAATCTGGTAGACTCTTAATTAACTCGTTGGGTGCTGCGCTGCTATGCTTAGCAATACACCGTTTGCTGCCCCATCACACACAGCTAATATCACTAAACAAATAATATTAAATAAACCGTTTCCTTCTTGCGTTAGAAACTTCGGAATATATATTTAATAAGCCCCACCAGTGTTCCCTCTAAGCTGTGCGCACATAGCTTTTTTAGAGAGCGCACATGTGCAAAAATTGTGCGCACAACAGTTTTTCCCAATATAAAAAAAAAATTATTTTTTGATACTTTATGCGGCGCGGATATTGTGAGCACAAAATTTTGGCTCTGGGAAAATGTTTGCACAAGATACATTTTCTGCGCACGCCACCTAAGAAAAATTAGATGGAACATTAAGCCCCACAATACTACACACTTCTGAAGTTTGGTAAGGTAGATGAGAGGGGAACGATGTGGATTACGTTTAACCTAGTTCCTTTCAGTACTGAAGAACACTAGCCTGGAGGAAGTTATGCAAAACATGTAAATATACTGTGTATAATATAAAATGTAGGCCTTGAATGGTAAGTTTGCGCTGGATAACGTGTTTATATATATATATATATATATATATATATATATATATATATACCGTATTTGCTCGATTATAAGACGAGGTTTTTTTCAGAGCAAATGCTCTGAAAAATACCCCTCGTCTTCTAATCGGGGTCCTCTTCTAATCAGACCTCAAATAGAGGTCTGATTATGAGACTAAGATCCAGATCCCCCGCACCGCTGCAGGGAACCTGGATCCTCCTGTCTCCCCCCCCCCCATGCACACACACACACACTTACCGGTGCTTCCTGCTGTATTGCCGGGGCAGCGGGTTGACGTCTACGCGATCCGCGTAGACAACATCCGCTGCAGCCGGAAGGAGGTGTGGCTAGCAGCGAGGGTTGTCTGCGTCCGTCTCGGATACCTTCCCCGACTGTCAGAGATCAGAGTGCGGCACCGGTGCGGGGAACTCTGATCTCTGACAGCCGGGGAAGGTATCCGCGAAGGACGCAGACAAACCCCCGCTGCCAACTCCACCTCCTTCCGGCTGCAGCGGAAGGAGACGTCAACCCGCTGCCCCGGCAATACAGCAGGAAATTGGAAGCACCGGTAAGTGTGTGTGTGTGGGTAAGTGTGTGTGTGTGTTAAATGGGGGCATAGGGCATTTCTGGAATGCCTTATACCCCTATATGCCACTCTGGCATTTAGGGGGTTAAAAGGCATATTATGGGTCAGAGTGGCATATAGGGAGGTATAAGGCATTTCAGGAGGCAGAGTGGCGTTAAGGGTCATTTAATAGAGCACTCTGCCTCCTGAAATGCCTTATACCTCCCTATATGCCACTCTGCCCCATAATATGCCTTTTAACCCCCTAAATGCCAGAGTGGCATATAGGGGTATAAGGCATTTCTGGAGGCAGAGTGCTCTATACAATGCCTTTTAACTCCCTTAATGCCACTCTGCCTCCTGGAATGCCTTATACCTCCCTATATACCACTCTGCCCCATAATATGCATTTTAACCCCCTAAATGCCAGAATGGGATATAGGGGTATAAGGCATTTCTGGAGGCAGAGTGGCACATAGGGGGTCAAAAGGCATACCATGGGGCACAGTGGCATATAGAGGGTTAAAAGGCATATCATGGGCCACAGTGCCATATTGGTGTGGTAAGCCTGGGGGCAAATACAAGGAAATAAAAACAAAAAAAATATTTTTTTCAATCATAGCTTTTATTTAAAAAAATAGTTTACATGAATTAACATTTACTGGTAAAACTTTTTTCCTTTAGGGTCGTCTTATATTCAGGCTTTTTCTTTTTTTCCTAAGTTAATATTCAGATTTTGGGGGGTCGTCTTATAATCGAGCAAATACGGTATATATATATATATATAATGTTTACAAAATTATATCCAGCCCTCTCCTACGAGCATCAACAGTCACCCTCTCACTATGTAGCGTATTCCATACCTTTACTGCTCTTCCTGCAAGAGCAATCTGTTCTCCTTTAGAAGATGAATGTCGGCCATGTTGTTCTTACTGCATGCGTATGCTGCATGGCTATGTTTGGCAAACTGCGCTCTTGACCTTTGATGTTCATTTTTGCTCAATTACTATGGTGCCATATCCCTCCAACCCTGTGAAAATAATGTGGTGTCTCCTTTCTTGAACTTTTTTAGGCCATGTTTAAGAGTGACCTAGTAGTTGTTGGTAAGCCTCCACGTAGTCCTGTGATGTCTAGAAAGGCCTGCGCCTCACCAGTGAAAAGCAGCACAACACACAGGGTAGAGTAATACAAATCAATACAATAGAGTGCCCACTGCACTCGTCTAAGACAAAAGGGACATTCCTGTCCCTAGACGAACATATTTCTGTAATGTCAATTGGAGTCTATTTTGTTTTGCTGCATGAAACTACGTGCATGCATATATAGTATTAAAGAAAAGTCATTTTTGGTGTTTCTGTTAAAACTGCATATCTCCTATTGGTAAATATAAAAAGCAATAATAAAACGTGTGCTTTCTTACATCTTTTATTTGTGTGCGTATTTGTCATTTCGCTTGTTTTATCACGTCCGTGTTATTTGCTGAAATGGCATGTTTCAATGTGTATTATGTCGCTTTTGTACAGTGTCAAATGATGAATTGGGGGAAAGCAAATTGAATGGGTCTTTAGCCCTAATTATGTCCTCAGATGTCAAAATACAACCGGTCGGGTTACTGATATTTTTTCTGCCCAGTGGTCCCGGTATACATTAATATTTACATTTTAGGATTTAGTAACACAGCGTTCAGAATAATTATTCATCACGCATTAGCTTTGCGAGGCTGGAAAAGCCCTTAGACTATCTGCTACGGAATATCCTGTTGAAAGATGGCCTGCTCGGTAACGCCATTTACTGGAAATATTGTGTTGCTATGGAGACTTTACAGTAAACACTACTAGGTCTTCTGCTAATACTGTAACTGGATATTTTCTGGCACTGCTTTTTTCGGGTGATTACAATTACATCATTAAGAGGACCTGTAAAGAATTACTGCGATGTACAGTATACACAGTAGTAATAACATTAACTACCGGAATGCTCAGAGGAAATTTTCCATGATGAACCCTTAACATTTTAACTAATAAAAATGGCCTTCATTCAGAAACGACTTGTATGTGGCTGTTAAGATAGCAAGTTATGGCGTTATTTTGTATATGGGCATTTATTTTAGTTCGAAAGTAAACAACTGATTGGTAATGATAATTTACTTGGGCTGTTTAGGAGTTGGATCAGGTGTCTTTAGAAATGTCCTGCCTGAAAGGAGAGCCCTAATCATCTTAATGTGTAATAAATCTTTAGAGGTATATAGACTTTACAGGCTGAAGATTCTAAACATAAACCTATCAATAAAAGTATTAATTGTCCCATAAGGAAAAAAATGTTACAATTTCATTTATCGTTGATTATCAGGATTTAATGCTCAATAATGCAATAATATGTGTTAAAATGCTCATTTGCGTGTTGGTAGGCTTATTTTTTTTCATTTTAGGTAATAAACTATAAAGCTACCGCGTACATATTAACAGTGGAGTACGTTTAAAGTGTTCAGCCATCTTGCTGAAGGAAATGTAGTGAAATGTCATGGTTAGCCAGCAGACTAGTTGCTGTTAATATTTACCAAAAGGTCCAGTGAAGTTTGAGGGTTACTAACCTGTGTAAACAGACATACATTCAGATTTCTAGTGAGCGTTGTGAAGGCTTTACTAATATTTGATCTCTCATTTAAGCGCCTTTTAATGTATCACACTTTGTCTTGTAAACACTTATCAGCTGCTAGCGATGAGCCTCACTGGGACACGTCTGTGAATAAGGTAGAAGGGAGTGATGTGTACTCCTTGCCCACCACGCACATACCATTCATCAATCATATACACTCTGTTGAATGTTGCTGTTTTCCACCATTCCATTGTAGGGTCCATGCTGATAGGCGAGAGGGCTATCCTAAACATAAGACAAGACCAAGGAGCAAATTAGGTTTGAGGTTTCTACAGCGGAAGCAAAAGACTAGATGGGTCCAATGATTCATATTTATCATCAGACTCTGTTTCTATGTTATAATGCCCATTGTTTTCAGACAATAAATGTGTGACTGCTTCTTACATTGCTCATTGTATTTGATCTTTATTTCACATCCACTATACCTGCATTTTAGCAATTATAAGCTAGTAGCTACAGTATAGTTATATAACATGCCCATTGGTTTTTACTGTCATGCTTTTTTGTTTTAATGTTCCTCATTGTTTACCTTTTCTAGCTCAGCCAACTATGTCCTGTTCCTAAATCCCCCTCCATTCCTTCCAGATCTCCTATAACTTATGCTTTAAATACCTACGACTCTGCACACAATTCTGCGTCTTCACATTTGTCTATACACATTGTGAAGTATGTGTAGAACTCCAGTTTGCTTCACCGCTGTACCAACTGTTTTTTCAGTGGTGTCTTCAAAATATAGCTCTCACTGGTAACTGCCGCTGCGTGCCTAAACTTGTGTAGATCTTACGGAAGACAGGTTAGCTTCCCCAAATAAGTAGCTAACAAATAGTAGGATGCATTACCTGCCCGGTTTTGTTTACTCAGGGCATGGAGCAATTTGGGGGAATTCACAAGAAATGGCATCTGAAGAATCAACTTGTATCTTCAGCAAATGAATGAAAAACAATCTGAAATACAAGCCTCTTGTCCTTTAGAGGAACAGTCACTCCTACATTTTATTTCCAGGGGCCTAGGGATTTTTTTTACCTATTGGCAGCCCCTTATGTTGCAAATATAGTAAAGAACTCAGTGTATGCTGTTGGAATGAATACATAATCAGACAGGGTAGGGCAATGACATAAGAAACTACGAGCTCAGATTAACATACAAGTCCCTTTTGTAACAATGATCTTGTGGTCAACCACATCCTTAAATCTGGCTCATAACTGTACAGTGTACCTTACGATAGAATTTAAAGGCATCATGTTCTATTCCAGTCTGTTAATCCTATTAAATAAATATTATTTAGTAGTGATACCTGTGATCAACACAGTATCTATGTTAATATCCCATCTTCTCAGATACTTTCAGGTTATCGTCAAATAAACATAGACAAGTCATTCATTCATTAGCACAGCTAGATGTTTCAGATAGATGGGGAAATGACCAATCCTCGCAGTATTGGGCAGACCTAAAGACAATGTCTAATGAGTAGACCCTACTCGAATGATCCAATTCCATAACGTTCTACAGAGCCGCATGTTCTGGTGGAATTTATGAAACAAACCCGATACACCCAGTGAACTAAAATACAATCTTCCAAATCCCTCATTCAGTTATCCAGATAATGTAATGTAAGAACATGTGCATACATACATGCATACATACATGCGTGCATACATTAGCTGTGCAGTATTCAAACAGATTGCACACAAGGGTTTTTTAGATGGCCATGTTCAATTCCGAAACTCGAATAATCCTTTTAACAAAGACTGTCGTTTTAATGTAAAAAAAATAGGCCTTTTAAAGGCTCCATGGCCATTGCACGTTTTCCCCTTGTAAGGTAAAATGGTAAGGTTCATGCACACGTTAGCTGATTTGATTGGCATGGTTATCTGTAGCCATTTTTGATCCGGCAATGTTGTGCAGTATAGCATGACGCTTGGCTTCTGCATACATGTTCTATCTGTTACAGTGCCGAAAAGCACTGATGTTTTACCACTATCAATGGACAGAAGTGTGTCTCTCATTGTAATAATTGTGCTATAAATAAACGTTATGTATTTGTACATGGCTGCTTATTAACGAGTTAATGTGTTTCTTTGTGATTATATGTTGGTTATAACAGGTTAAAGTTATTAATAACATTTAATGCATAAAATGTAATCTGGTTTTAGTAAGTGATGGGCAAAGGGTACCCATAATGGCCAGTTGAAAATGGAGAGCTCACTGCTGTTTTTGAGCTAGTAGTTCTCCCGAGCCTCCATGCTGACTTCTTACAGACTTCTTACTTCTTACATATTTCTAACAAACAGACATTAGTTGGCAGTAAACAGGGTTCCCCTATTTTTGGTAGTGGTGGTCCTGCGATGAGGCCGATTGTGTCCCCGTGAAGCAGTTTTCAGTACACGCTACTAGGGGTGCTGCAGTCCTTTATTCTTTTGACGGGCCGATGTGGGTAATCTGTGCCACACAATGCATTGCTCAGCTATGTCCTTGAGGCTTAGCTTTCACTTTGTTGTTATATATGTGTAATAATACCTGTGATAAATTGCTGACTCGTTTTCTCCATCCTTGACATCAGCTTGAGGTCCTTTTATCCGAAGAATATACTAACAGTATACTTTATTTTAACTTTTTGCCCACAGCGTCCAGTGTTTACTCATGAAAATATACAGACCATGGGGGAACCGTAAGTTGATCATCATAATAATTATTGTATTTAGGGCAATTAGAAATAGAAACTGCATAATGTAAACCATTTTAACCCTTTTAGTGATGGCATTGATAGCAGGTGACAACAGCTAAACCTGAACCCAGCAGTGGACGTTTTCATTTTTTATTTTATAATTTTACTATTTGGATAATTTTATAGTTTGTTCCTGTGATACCAAGTACCAGTTATCTGTACTTTAAGACGTTGAATGGTAGCTCTTGTATATGCGGTCTTTTAGTTACGTTTACTCCCTAGGTATCAGTCTCTGTATAACTACACTCCACGCAATGAAGATGAGTTGGAGCTCAGAGAAGGGGATGTGATCGATGTCATGGAAAAGTGCGATGATGGATGGTTTGTAGGTAAGTGTGAGAGTGGTTATTCTGCTGATAATGCACTGGACTTAAGGCACAATCCCTCTATTTGGAACAGCGCCCTGAATACGCTAAATGTATCCTATGCATCTCCACGGCTCTGGCACAGTGTAACACGAGAGGGAAATATGGGCAGCCGTCCTCCGGTGGATTATTATTGCACCTACTGAAGAACTGTAAAACTAATGGGCACTTACAAAAATCCAAACAGCTCACAGCTTTAAAAAATGCAATTGATAATAATAGTATATATTGCAAAAAATATACAAACATAAAATAAGTTACACATTTTTTCTAGTTGTAGGTTTGCAGTCATAATCACTGTTTGCCTTTTACTGGGGAATGTGTTGTCCTTACATTTCAATATAATGGCTCTATCCTTTTACACGTGGTTTGGATTGGAAGTTTCAGTAGCTGATGCCTTTTTATTATGTCAAGTTGTGTTAACACTATTTTATTGTACAGCATTATAGGCTATGGCCCTAAAAATGACAATGTCCATTTTTGTTTTAATTTCAGGCACATCGCGACGAACAAAATTTTTCGGGACTTTCCCTGGAAATTATGTGAAGCGGCTATGAATGAATGGTCATCCTGTCGCTGTCTGACACCGCACGTCTAGGTCACTTTGTTAGGAAGCACACTTCTGTTTTTTGACCCGACAGTCTGAAATTCACGTGTAGTCTGCCAACATTTTCTTGCAGTATTAGAGATCAGCCATTTTCTAGGCACTTATGAAGCTAACTTAGCACGCTTCACTCTTTGAAAACGTTATTTCCGGAGGACGCGCTGTCTCTGCCAATGTCTTTGTGAAAAACCACACTGCATTATTTAGTATGCTAGGAATGTGACATGACACAATCAGGATCTGGTAGCGGATACATGCAGCTTTGTTGAGGTGTGTTGGTAATCTAGTCTATGAGTCTGATAAATTGCTTGATCAGTCATTTCTGACAACTGCTGGACATTTTAATACAAGTTTCACCTTCGTGACACAGTTTTTGCTAAGTAGAAACGTAGAAGTGTAGCAATCACGGCCTTTTATCTTCTGACAACAAGATAATACCACAAGTGTAGCCACTGCAGAGCGCACCACGTCTAAAGAATTAGATCTCATTGAATACAAATCAAATACATAAGAGCTTAAATGTGATCAGTTCTTCCATGATGAAGAAATATTAACAAAACAAATAGCCTGGCAAAAATTATAATAACCTCTATCCCCACACAAGCTGTAAGACTGATCATCTTGGGCGTTTCACCTTCCTAGCTTCCCTTCTTGCCGATAGGCAAGGGTTAATGCCAAGCGTGTTACAATCAGGGTGAAATTATTGAAAACATCAGTGCTTCCTTATGGAAAGTCCATGGTAATGGTGAGCTACATCGATCATGCTTTTGTGCACCAACAAACACACTTTATAAGACTAGTCCTTGGAGGGCAATGTCCTCATCTATTAGCCATCTACACCTTTTTATTTGTCTCCATAGAGAACACTTGTGTGAGTTGTGAGTCAATTGTAGTATGAATGCTTATTCTACAAGACGGAGCGAAATGTGTTGGGAGTTGACTTTTATTCTAGAGGCTGCAAGCGCTGTAAACTATCCATCATTGAAGTCCTGACACCGTTACAACACGAGAGTGAGCGACTGGTTGATCTGCAGACTATTGTATTAAGGCAAAGAGTAATGTAACATTAAAAGAAGCGTTTGCTGTGAAGACACTGAGTGTTTTCAGTACATATATATTTATGTTAAACATTTCCATGCGTTACAGATTGTTATTAGTGTAACACTAGTATTAAACTTGACTTACACTTTCATGATTTAATTATGAAGTCCCTATTATTTTGTCTAAAGTTCTGCATGAATCTGTCTATAAATGTTGTACCGTGCACCAGCAAGAAGTACCTGAGTATGGTTTAGAGCAAATTTGGGAAAGATTATACCTTTATTGGCTAACTAAAGTATAGATTGCAAGCTTTCGAGACTATCTAGGTCTCTTCTTCAGGCATATTATCAGTTTTAGAAAGTGATGCTGGTACATGTGAAATAAAAAAAAAAAAAAAAAAGCTTTTTGGGATTGTTAGCCTCTTTCTGAGTCAGCCGCAATTTTCACCAGGGTCATGCCAGGTTACGATTCATTTTATTCATGCACGGGTCAGAGTTAAAAGATGGCACTGTATATTCCTGCAACAAGCGATAGATATTCTTATGATTCATAGGTGCTCGTCAGCATGCATCAGATTTTATTTAGCGCTATCTCACATCTGGTAAGAACGTTCCATATGATAACAAATCTGTAGTCTGATGTGATGAAGGCTATAACGACAATACCCAGGTACAGGTGCCGTCCACAAACCCTGATTTTATTCTGTATGTAATGATATATATGTCACTAATGTTATTTATAAATAGTTTTGGGTTTTTTTCTTCATATTGAACTACCTACCAGCTGGCAGTGATACACCAGGAGACATGAAAACCATGGGCATATTCTAGGGTTATCACTCAGTGGGTGCACCCTGGTGGATCTTACGGCATCGCATAAAATCTCTATCCTACATTGGGCCTTTTGCAACACAGATATCAGTAGTGTTAGCCGCATTTCTCTGTTTTCCTGCTCACACTTTCTGTAGTACTCTGTACATATGGTTTTTATGCACAGTGCCTCCTCCGTCCAGCTTGTACCCTGCTGCTGCCGCGTTGGGTCACTGGCCTGGGGACAGCGGTGGCAGAGACGGGCTGCTTTCTGCTCTTGGCCATCCTAGATATTCCAAACTTGTAAAATAGCCTTTTCTGATGGAATTTTGTGAAATGAACCGGGTTTTATCAGTGGTATTTCAATGTATATATTTATTTGTTACAAACAAATGCTATTAAAGTCACCATCTCTTTTGCAGTAATTCAGTATTTCACGTTGAATACAAATAAGTAGCTTTATATTTGGAAGGCTTTCGATTTTAAACTCGTTCTACTGCATGCAGCT
Organism: Spea hammondii; assembly: GCA_029215755.1. Lineage (NCBI taxonomy): Eukaryota > Metazoa > Chordata > Amphibia > Anura > Pelobatidae > Spea > Spea hammondii. The sequence continues at coordinate 29,876,090 of JARDYJ010000001.1, forward strand.
TTGCTATAGGGCCAACTCCTCCCTTTGATGCCGTGAGGATGGAGGAACCCCACGTCTAATGCCTGTATTATTTAAAAATGCACCATTTCTACTCTCTGTACCTGATAAAAACAGACATTTTGTCATACCTGCCCGCCAGGTAGTGACCTTTTGGATTCTTACAAACGGTATTTGTGTTATTTTCCGTTAATAAAATGTGCCTGTAAAAAAGAAATAACCCAGGTTGAGTCTTAATTTAGAGTAAGTAACAGAGTGCCTGACTGCTGAGAGGATGTATAGTTTAATACATATGCCTAGGCATGTGTCTCTATATGTGAATGTGGACATAGCTTGTACATCGTCTCAGTTGTGAGGTGGGGTTTTTGGAGAAGCTGCATGTACCCTTCATTCACTGAAACATTCCTGCTAAGAACATTTTAGCATAAATCAGTATTTAAGTTTATTGATTGTTTTGATAAATGTTTTTTGTCACTGTCACTGCTTTGTCAGCACTTCTCATTATAAACTATGACTTGGGAGCCACCGGTTAATTCAGGACCATTAAAGGTGCTCTAAAAGTCTGTCAGCAGGACATACTGTGTCAACCCTCTGAAAAGTAGGCGCAGCGGGTGCATGATACCTGTAACTGAGGCATTCACTTTGTAAGATGATCTGTGCAAGGTAAGAGTGTGTGTGTTAGTGGTTGTTTAGAGGGAATGTGTGTGTTAGTGTATGGTGTTAGAGTGAGTGCGTGAGCATACAGTGTTATAGTGGGTGCTACTTTAGCATGCAGTCTACTTGAACTTTTCTACTTTAGCGTGCGGCCTACCTGAACTTTATAATAAAAAACATTGCACAATATGAAGCAAATGTGATCAAGGTCTGATTGAAAGAGCTCATTGGGGACGCCTCTCATATTCCTCAAAAAGCATATTTTGGCATCAAACATGACTGTTCAATCACTTGTGTGTTTACTCCTGTCACTGGATGCACATAAATGTCCTTGATAGTTCAAGTTAAAATGGCTGTAACCAATAGAATTTAAATTTCCATATGCAAGCTATTCGTCAAAATGAATCACTGAAGCAGTTTTGTAATCACGCTGAATGATTGGTATAACGTTGTTTCTGTCACAACGTTGCACATAAAAATGTCAAACTAGAGTCTTGGCCCATCAAAACCCAAATCCAACTGATATAAATCCCCTTTCTCAATTTAAAAAAAAAACTTCATGCTTGCCCATATAACGATTGGCATAACTAGGTGCGAACCTGGTGCCCACAGGGGTACCTTCAATTTGAAGAAAAAAACTTCATCATAGAGAAAGTATTTATGCCCCTAATATATATGGTACAGATTGTCTTATTAGGGGCCACTAAAAGCTGGCACTGTGCGAGTATGCCTGGTAAGGTGTCTGCATACTGAAGCAGATCTGGTTTCGATGTTCACAAGCTATAATATATTAAGAACATCTCATGTGCACTTATCAAAACATAATTCCGCACTCCTGTCTTACGTGCATATTGTACATAGTGGACTTCCACAATATTGCATCGTCCTGCTTCCTTGATACAGGCTGAGCAAGCGTTTCTCCACCATTCACACGTGAATATTGTATGGAATTTCAGACACAGGATACTATTCCCCAGCATTGGTTACTAATAATTAATCATTATATCTGTATTTATAACTCAAGGATCTTAACTGCATGTACCGAAGTACTACTATGGAATTAATGCAAGCCTAACGTTTCTGTGATCTATGTAAAATATTTATAAAAAAATAAATACATTATTGAATTGCTGTCGTTTTATTTTTGGAAGCAGTAACATTCAGTAAACACAAGGTTAAGATGTTTCCAATTTAAAGACTTCACAATAGTTCACATGCTTTACACATGGTATCATATTGAGAAAGAAGGCAGGTTTAATAAATGTTCTGCCAGGGATTTTGAAGATTATCACGGGCTATTGGGATTAAAATCTCTTCCAGTTGCTGTGCTTTTGATTTTAGCCAGAGGACTTTTCAATGTTAAAATCAATTCCCCTTAAACAATAACTGCAGCCTAATATACTCGGCATTCTTTTTTCAAGATAATTAAATAATATAAATCTAGAATTCAACAGCGATTCTTGATGGGGTTCTTCGGTATCTCCCACCTGTATTTAGTGTATGGACACATGCTGCATTAATCACGCCACAGACAATTTTACCTCCCAAGTCCAGTGTTAATGACGACATCACATATGCCAAGAAATAAAACATTTATGTGTCTTTCTGGGAATACATGACACTCACATTCTTAGGCAACCCACTGTTCACAGGGGTTTTAAATGTGTACGTTGAGTGCTCATAATCATCAAAATAGAAGAAAGTACAAAGCTTGTTAAAAGAAGGCTTACAGAAGGAATTGCTTTATTCATTAAAATGGGAGTTATGGATTTAACCCACTTATTTCATTATGCATGACACAGGGCTTTCCCTGGCCTATTTCACGCGTAAGAACGGCATAGCCGGCGCTGCATAATACATTCAGGAGGGACTGTCCCTCCTAAATAAGGACACTTTGTGTGTATGGACCAATGGCGACAATACTTTCTGCAGCTCTAGAGACGTAGGATTTTGCCTGCCTGCTACACAATGGCAAGAGAAGACCTTATTTGTCTTTGAGCTGTGACTGTTTGCTTGCGAGATATACTCAAGGCCAGCACTTCCATAGTAACTGCAACCAAATTCAAGACAGAAAAATAAATAAAAGGACAAAGTGGTTACATCTGGGATAGGGTGTTTTTTTCCCAAAACAGACCAAAATGTTTTAGTCTACTTAAGATTCATTCATTAGGAAGAAAGGCAAAGATCTTCTTCACACACGTGTGGGGTTGTTATAAATTGTGTGAGTTAGTTCCTAAAGAAAAAGCGCTTGGTTTTACTCCAAACATGTCCATTTAAATAGTTTTTTTCAGATTTTTGGTCACATAAACCGTTCTCTGGGCTAAACGTTGCTTCCCATTTCACTGGAAACGATTGTTGTCTCCTTCATGGCAGGAGGCAGCTGTACTACTTACTACCTTAAGTTACGCTGCGCTTTGCCTTCTGGCGTGCAGTATGGTGCGGCACTAATGACATATGCTGCTTATGACCTCTGTAATTATTGTTGTAGTTCCAGAAGACTGGAGGTTGGCAGCTGTAGTACCACTTCACAGAACAGGTAACAGGGAAGACTACAGACCAGAAAGAAGCAATGTCCTCTCACCTGCTCCTCCAACCAGGGAGGGAGGACGTCACCGAAAGGGCCGAGATTTTGGCAGAAGTTTAACTTCCGGCACATATATACAATATTTTCTATATATATACATATATATATATACACACACATACATATAAATACTCTATAGAATGTAACTCATTCCCACCCCCACCAAACTTTACATCACTAAAAACACATAGCTATAGGGCTGGGAGAATTTATTCTGTTATGTATAATGAAGGGTCATCCCTGGCAAGTTTCTCAAGCAAGAATGACGGACCTGGCCCATACAATTGCTCATTTGGTAAGGTGACTTTCAAGAAATCTCATTGATTCAGTTTCACAAGGATAACCAATATCTTCTTGCAGCTGTATAGCATATTGTCTTGCATCACATATAGTCATATGTAACATATGGAAACCACAAACTCTCCTACCAACATCTGCTTTAGTCAAAAGGTGTACCTTTAAAACGACTTAGCGTAAATAAAAATGATGCAGTCAAGTTTGGTATGTGAGTCACTGTGTACCACAACAGGGAACAAATACGCAATTACTCATAAGGGCCAGAAGGTTCTGGACAGGGCATAATGTATCCCTTTCATCAGCGGACACAAATCACTCATACATTTCTTTATACCTTTCGCTATGAAAAGGAGTCCATTATAGGAGGTCAGTTAAACCCAAGGTATTGTTGTGCCAAAAAAGGAAGGTTCATAAAATAGGGAATGCTGAAGAACCATTTTCTACATCTATGTGATAATATGGGCCAAAACCTGGAGTGGTATACAGACATTCATCTCAGTAGACTACGCTGGGAAGTTCCTACATTTAATTATAATACAAGGACCACATCGAAAATAAAGGCATTAAAAAAAATTAAAACACGATAAATGTTAAAATGATTCTAACAGTGTAACAGAGACAAGAAAGCATTTTGAAGTTTCAGACATGAGCAGCTCCCATGGTTGTATGTATATATATGCAGGTATGTCATTAGGCCTGGAACCAGAACCAATCTATCAGCACTTGCTGTACTCCCCTGTCTAAGGATGTCTGACTGCATTGAGTGACCACAGAACTATTTCATTACCTGGAGGATCTTCAAGTCTTCGGGTTTATCACTATTGTGTGGATTTTGGGGAGACACACACTAATTGTTGGTTTATAGTGATGTGCAGGGACATAATCACTTTTTCAGTTTTGCTGGTCACTTTCATGATATGCCCAAAGCAGTTATTGCGTGACTGCAGGAGGAGTTGGGAACTCTATTAAAGGGGTAATGAGTGAGATATATCCCTTATTAAAACATTATAAATTAACACACAGAGCATTTTACTGCATGCTATGGAGGTTGGGCTTCATCCTCCATATGGGCCATATGGCTAGATGAGATGTTCCCTAGACTTGCCACCCTAGGCTTAGTCGGCCTAGGCCAGAGTGCATCCCTGATGATATGCAATTCAGTAATTCTGAACTTGCTCAAGACAGACATTTTTAAACCAAGCTATAAAGCAAGCTTGTGTAAACAATACAAGTGAACAATCAATTTTAAAAGATCCACTGCACCAACCAAAGACATGCTAGCCAGTGTGAGCATTTCCATATCTGGAACAGGGCATGTGCATGGTGTCATTGGGATGCTGTGCTTGGAGACATCTGAAAACCAAATGGAGTACAAATCACAGATATTATTGTTGTTTGTGGATGGAACTAAACGGAATTAGGACATCAATAACTCTAATTACATGTACGTTTCAAGTCTAGTAATTTTAGCCAACAAGGGAAATTATTTGCACTACAGCTGCATGTGACAGATTCCTACATTCCAAAGCTGTGCAGTAGGTGCTGTCTGTCTGTTTTTTTTATTTGGGGTAAGTAAATCAGGACACTGGTATACCCAAGGAGTGGGCAAACATGTTACTGCTTGTAAGTCAGTTGCCCCTGCCCTTGCATACCAGCATTTCAAAGGTTTTGGGACACTACCTACCGCTGTGTTATATGTTTTACCCATACTTCCACACCGGGGCATCTAGATTAACAAGGGTTCAGAAAGCTATGAAAGTCTTTTGTAGAGAGCTTTGCGGTTCTCTGAGCATACGTTTTAACCCACGCTAGAGTTAAACGAACAGCATATGTTCATTCCATGATAATTAAAACAGTGTTTCTGTGCTTTTCCCTATTAAACATGCAGGAATTATCAGGTCCTCATCCTATTTCTCCCATTTCTGGCACAGGTCCAGCTTGGACCTCGTCCAGTTTAACTCTCATGGAATGAGCCTGCTCAGTTTCCATTTACCAGACAGGGATTTAAGTTCAAACCAAATAAGGACACAGCCTGCCAAACACGGGGGTGACGTATCACGCAAGCTATTAACATGGAGCTTTGCCACTAATGACTGGATGACCGGCCACAAAACGATTGTATCCTCCAGGTTTTCACTGCAGACAGTCCTACTGGAAGTCTTCTCCCTGATTCTAAAAGGATTAAAGGAACACCATGGAAAATGTAACACTGTATTGTAACGTGGGAATGTGAAAAGATTCTGAGAGAAAATTTCTCATCTGCAGTTCCTTCATCTTTTAGGATTAAATGAACACAATTTTATAAACAACCTATTTACATTAGAGGAAGACTATAAAAATCCTCATTATTCGTGTCATCACTCTGCTCCTGGGGCCACATTGTTCATACCTACCAACTTCACGTGTTCTAAGGGAAGAACAACCACTAGATTTTCACAGCTTCTCCAGTACCTTGTTGGATATTAAAATGGATTTTCCCCAGATCCTAAATGATAAAGTTCTATACACCAATTAAACCCATGTAATGGTCTCTACAGATTAAATAAGTAATATACACTAAATAAAAAAACGTATTGGGACACCATCTACCATCAGTGACTGATCTCAAGTGCTCTACTGAATGGGCAAACATTCCCACGGAAACTCTCCAAAATCTTGTGGGAAGCCTTCCCAGAAGAGTGGAAGCTGTTATAGTTGCAAAAGGGGGACCAACTACATATTAATGTCTATGTATATAGAATGTAATCTCATAAAAGTCCCTGTTGGTGTAATGGTGAGTCGTTCTAATACTTTTGTCCATATAGTATATATTCCCATGTGGAATGGCATCCAAACTTCCTGTTATCAGGATCAGATTAATTATTCCCTGTTCTCTCAGCTCTCCTTCTATTGTTAAGTTGCTGATTGCTGTTGATGAGTTCCGGCAGACTTTATAAGGGAGGTGAGGAGAAGAGACAGTTGGTTAGCTGCTAGCACCGCAAGAAGGCTGTGTAGGAGCTGTAACAACACATACACCGACAGGTGAAGTGAATAACCCTGATAATCTTGTTATCATGGCACCTGTCAGTGGGTGGGATACGTTAGGCACCAAGCAAACATTTCGTCGTCAAAGTTGCTGTGTTCGAAGCATGCGAAATGGGCAAGCATAAGGATCTGATTAACTTTGATGAAGGGGTAAATTGTGATGGCTAGAGAACTGGGTCGGAGTATCTCAAAAACTGCAGCTCTTGTGGGGTGTCCCTGGTCTGCAGTGGTCGGTACTTATCAATAATGGTCCAAGGAAAGAAACTGGCAGTAGTGAGGCTGTAGTCAGCAGTGCTCCAGGTTTCATTTCCTGACAGATTCATTCTACTCCCCCTAGCAGAAGTCTAGCATATTTAAGGGTACACACAAGACTTCTGTTAATCCTGAATACCTTCTGTTTACCCTTAAATCCTGAGGCTCCATCTTGGAAGGAGCAGTGATCGATTCATGAAGCAGGCAGTCTAATATAGCAGCTTGCTAACATGGTAACCAATGTTCTTGTTAAAGTGCCAGAATGCTGCTGCCAACTATTGTAAGATCAGCTGGCAAGCAAAAATGTATGATCCCTGCTAACATGCAGTGACATCACAAGTACCACCTCAATCGAAAACCCCCACCCCCTTTAAAATAAATGGAAAAACACAAAAAAGGCACAATTTGTTAAAATACATTGTTTATTTAAGTAAAACAATGCACTTCAATACATACGATGGCATATATGATAGCTGAGTCAGCTTTAAATCAACATTGTTTCCTGTGCAAATTCATGAAGGGGCTCATCAGAATTTCCCATAGGAGTTTGCAGAGAGGACCACTGTTAACTAAGGATACAGTCACTGAATCAATGATGCCCTTGCTAAAGTGTATTTAAAACAAAAATCACATGTTAAAGGCCTTTAGTTACTAACAATAATAATAATCTTGCCACAGATGATTTCACAGTAAGCCGATTCAGATGATGTTAATGCTACTGGTGCCTCTCTGTTGGCAGAGTAGCATGAGTAGAAATTGGATAACATAACCAAATTTTCTACACACTTGCCACCTCCATAAAAATAGACATGTGTGTACATGTAACCCGTTTGTTCTTGGGATAATTGTCAGTTTACATATGTGTAGTGAAGTGAAGCGTCCGTTCAGCCAATCACATTGGTTTTAGTGAAGAGCCTTTGGCAAATACAATCATAAAAAGACTACACAAAGGAATGAGACTGAGAATTCAATGGAACTGTTATAAATGTCATTTAAACCATTACTGAATGACCTTGAGCTTGGGATATTTACCGTAGAGGTTCATGTAAATTCATAAATTATACAGAGGCTATATGGAAATTACAAAAGCGAACTTTGAATCTTTGAACGCGGAATGTTATCCTGGCACAGTCCTGTCAAACGTCCGCAGACTCCATTGTACAGATTTACTTCCAACCACGGTCAGTGTTTATATGAACATTTTTTTCTCAATCCTTTCCATTAGCTTCACTGCAGAGAATCTAAATCCCAAGCACTGAGGTCTGAACGCTCAGGGCAGAAAGTGTTATGTACAGTGCTGCAGAACATGCAATCAATAAATAATATCAAATCAGAACTTGATCCTAATACCTGATAAAACCATGCCTTCAAAAGCAGTAGTGACGAGAAACCACCTGTTAATCGTGCTAAAATAAATCACACAAGTGTCATGCAAAATTTGCATCATTTTCACTAAGACACCATTGAGTTAATTTTATCATCTATGGGGCTCCATGGAACTATGAGTAATGATCACAAAGTAAAACATTGCTGCTGCTTACTAAATGGTTATAAATGTCTCTTAAAAACATTGAAAATAAGTTAAGCCTATACATTGAATTTCTCTAGATATGTAGTCAAGTTAGTTGTTTTAGTTCCGCTTCCTAATAGGATGAATTGAAAGCTCATCGCTTATAGATCATCTTTCTTGACCTCTACTCCATGGAGCCTCATGTTACAGATATTTCTTCCAGGAACTAACAGTCAAATAAAACCGTGTTCCCCATCTCACGTTCTCATCCCAACTATCCAATCGTTCACGTTTCTCCTAATATACAAGTACGATTTCACATAAGACAAAGACCACACTTTATAAAGTCATACATTCCTAAACATTTTTTTCTCTAACATAGTTTATGTACAAAGGGAAACTGTTGCTGTCCCTGTATTCGCCATAACCAAATTACCTATTTTTTCACTTTATTTTGTAATGCATTTTGCAGTCCATTTAACGTGGACTCCAACATATAGCATACTTAAGTACATTTCCTCCATATGCAGCTGTTATTCACTGTTATAGGAGTGCTACAGAGTATCTCTGCATTCAATCTTACATTCTTACGTGATATAAGTTAGTAAATGAGATATCTGGGGAAAATTGACCAGAAAAGAAGATATGCCAAAACAAGTTCCTTGACATGCAGCAAAATAAAATGATAATATACAAGACTATGGAGACACTTGGATGCTATCCTGAACAGGATCATAAACTAAAGGAAGGTAATGTTAACGCTCCAGCATGCAAAGACATTTTAGAAAATTGCATGCTTCCAACTTTTTGGCACCAGTTTAGGGAAGGAGCTTTTCTATTCCAGCATGACTGTGCCCCGGCGCAAAAAGCCAGGTCCATAATGTCATGGTTGGATGAGTTTCCGGTGGAAGAACTCAAGCGTCATGCACAGGGCGCTGACCTTAACCCAACTGAACACCTTTGGGGTGAATTGAAATGCTGATTGCAAGCCAGGTCTTCTCATCCAACATCAATCCCTCACCTTCACAAATGCTCTTTTGGCTATATGGGCACACATTTCCCGCAGACAATCCAAAATCTTGTGGAAAGACTTCCCAGAAGAGAGACTCCTATAGCCACAAAGGAGGGCAAACTCTGTATTAATGCCCATGGTATTGGAATGGGATGTCCGACACGCACATATAGGTGTGATGGTCAGCTGTCCACATTCATTTACAGAAAGAAAATATACTTATACAAACAAATTATACAAACAAACAATCCGGTCATCACAGAAATGCCATATGAAGTTCTTGTTAGAATAGCTGTACTCTGAAAAGTTTGTATGAGCAGCGTCCTCGTCATCTCGTGTTTCTGTAAGTCAAATTGATAAGTTATACACTACTTGTTATGTCCTGTTTACCCATTGTACAGCGCCGCAGCATATAATGGTGATATATAAAACAATTAATAATAATCATAAGGGCTTTAGGTACTGGCTCCAAATATTTTAAGGTCCAGGTGACAATTGCCCCACCATGACAGGACAATTAGAGGGATAGAAGTTAATGTATAAGATGACTTATAATGCATGAAAATGTTTCCTTTACTGAGACAGTGGTAGATTAGCAGAATAGCCTCCCGGTAGAGGTGGTATAGGTTAAAATTTTGCGGGGAAAATAAGTATGCATGGCGTATATATAGATTATGAATAATCGGTTACTATAGTGCAACACTGTTAGAATGACAATTAAATGTATGCTTATATTTGCAACTGATTGCCAGCTGGATAACAATCTTTGCCCTGAATATGTTCAATACTATCCTAAAGGTTAACTGTGAACTGTGTATGAGCATGATGTCATAAACCTGATCCTGTAACTGCTCTTACATATGTACCCAATCCACACTACCTATGTTGGTTGGTAAACAGTAACATTGCTGAAGATATTGATAGTATCATAAAACCACCGTTGACTAAATGAGTTGGGGTCAATGAGCAATGTAGCATTTTCTACAGAGAGCAAAACTATGGCTTTGTAAAGGGTTAAATAATGTGCTTTTGAAAGCTGGAAGCAAGCCAAATATTACATCATTGCTCGTGTTAGACAATTAGCTCTAAATTGAACAGTCCTAGCCAGTTGAGGCATTGCAAGTGTTAAAAGTATTTGAATTGCATGACGAAGTGCCCCTGCGACTTGGGAAGGGGGGGTCATTATCCACCTCCTCTAAAAACTTCTCCTCCCTCCCTCTCCAAGTCCCCTGACCAGGTTATGACGTCAGCCCGAGCAAAGGGATAAAGAGAAGATCATAAGGCATCAAGGGATCAGGCTGCTGCTTGCAAGAGGAGGGGATACCACCTCAGGACCAGTGTGTGAGACATTGTTACAAACTTTCCATTACCAATTACATTAAGGCTCACCGGTTACAGTGAAGATGCCACAGAATGTGGTCCTCCCTGGACCTGCTCCCTGGGGTTTCAGGCTAACTGGGGGCATAGATTTTAACCAGCCTCTGGTCATCTCTAGGGTAAGTGATCTGGCTCCAGTTCGCAGGGCTTTCATTTCTTTATCTTTGATGTGTTACTTGGCAAGATTATTTTTTAGTTGTACTTTGTGTGAATATATATATGTATATTATGTATATATATATATATATATATATATATATATATATATATATATATATATATATATACACACACACATACACACAATACTTGATTTCTGGGTATAAATGATTAGTATAGGTGGTCTGTAGGATGTTTAGATGAGGGCATCTGGCTTTGTGCCTGCAGCAGGTGGTGTCTGGTTTGGTATGTTGTCGGTAGGATCAGCTGCCTGGTTTCTGTCTACCAAATGGTATTTAGGAAAAGGGTGGTATGCATAAAAAAAGAGTATTTATTCAGATTCACAATAAGGGCAGCCTTTTGTTGCCTCTATAAAATCTAGCAATTTGATTAAGTTTAAACTAGGTTTTGTGCTGCTCTGTACCTCTTTACTCGAATTTGCTCTTCTATTATCAGAATGATTAATAAATGCCTTCATGATTTCTTACTAAACTTTGTGGATCAGTGCACCTTCAACAGGTGTATCAGTGTATTGAGATTAATATTATTACTAATAAAAATCTTTATAAATGAGGAAAAATATTACACAATATTGTTGACTTTGAAAAGAAGTACACCTGGATCAACTCCATGGAATAAAACATTTTACTATTAATTAATAGTACTTTTATGTCGCATGATGACCCCTTGACACTAGTGTTTTTACAGCTTTTTTGCCTGGTGCTGAATCACAATTTTTTGAAGGGTAAAGATAAGTGGGAGCGACAAGGTTGCATTGAAGTCTTAAGGCCACTGGATCTCAAACCAGTGAGAGTTCCCAACATTTAAAAAATTGTAAGTTAATACTTCCCAAATATGGTCTGTAACTAGGCATGGAATGTACTTCATCAGTCACCCATAGCTAACATCTGATTCATGGCTGAGACCTATGGGCTCATAATGCTTAACCAAGGGATTCCCATATACTGGTTTGGATCCCTATATGAGGCCTCGGATTATAAGGAGGCATATGTAAATAACTAGGCTAATTTTGAGTATGAAAGCCATGTACATTCATACAGTTAGAGATACTACATTAAAATACATTAAAAAGTTGGGAAGAATATGCAAGATAACTGATTAAATTAAATTCCTAATGCAACTGGTCAGTTATTGACAGTACAGCACAATACTAAAGAAGCTAAATTTGCAAAAGAGGAATGTATTAGAAGAGCACAGAATGGATCTAGTCACATTGTTACTCTTGACCCCCGAGTGGTCATGTTTGGAACTGCAATTCAAGCACAAATAATAATTATTTTCTTCCTGTGAGACAAATATATATATTGGTGATCAGATGACCCTGAATGAGACTGATGAGACTGAATGCCTTATAAAAGATGTCGCTTTTTTGGAAGGTGTATAGTTTGTAAATAAAAGATTTAGGTAGCGGTTGTACCCTTTGCCAGCCCTTCCGGATTTTCTGCCTCACTTGGTATGCAGAAACCTGTTAGGTCCATTGGCAAAATGACTGCTAGCTGCTGAGCTTGAGAGGGGGGTGGGGAATCATCTGCAAATAAGTTCCTGCCCCAGGCCCCCAACTAGCTAAACTTGGGGGTGGGGTACAAAAAATGTACATCGTTGTCATCTAAATGTTGGGGCAATTTAATGTTTTTTTAAGGCTTGTGCAACTTTGAGATCAGAGATTTAGAGAAGAAATCTGACCTAGTGAGACAGAACTTACAGAAACATTCCTTTAAACAACCCAGACAAGGGTTAAGTTTCCTTCTCTATGAAGACTAATAGATAATACAGTTTGGGATGACATATTTTGCTCATTGAAGCTACATGGACAGTTAGTAAAAGGTGTCTGCAGGAGCTGAATTTATGAAACCATATGGTGAAATACTTCACCAAATCCTTAATAAAATACCCAATTGTTAACTTTTTTTTAACATCATTTTATGCAAATAATTTGAAGATATTTGGATTTTTTCTGCAATCAATGGCTCTTTCCAGTGATTCATGTCCTTAAAATGGAAAAGATACACTTATTCAGGGCAGGGAAAACATACAGGGAGCTTCAGTTAATGCTCCTCTACTATCATTACTGTGCTATAATTTATTATAATTATTAAACTGGATATGTGTGCCATATCTATCAAGAATTTTAACCTGCTTGTTAGTAAATTCACAAAACCTTTAAAAATTAAAAGAAAATACTAGCTGTTTGGGCTGTGCATTCAGGCCCAGAAAAATACAATAATACCCTACAATGAAAAACAGATTATAAAGCTGTGTGAACGGCATCACATTGTCTTTAATCTAAAGCTATCCGGTTTGGTTGGCTGGACTCTAATTTTCACAATTAAGTGTGGGTTTAAAAATTGAAATTAAACAGGCGTCGTGTCATGAAAAGCACAATGGGGTTTATCCACAAAATGATGACAAACATGTCATAATACGGGGCCAACCCTGGTTGAGTTTCCATTGTAAGAAGGGTTCTTCCATGGCAACTCATTAACAATTCTAGTAATTAAAGCCTTTAACCTACAAGGCATTTGTCTAGCACAGTTTAGCAGGCGGTTGTGCCCTCTACTAACAGATTGGTTCTGGATTTAGAGGTTGTGCCAGCGGTGTGTTGTGTTCGGCCGATTTGGAGATCTAAGCTTGTATGTTTGTATCAAAGCCATCAGTGGTAGCCGCGTTGACTTATGGGGTCATTACGTAGCAATCCAGCGTCAATACACAATGCGTAATAGAACGCTGTATCCACACAGATCATGTACATGCCACAGATGGTATCTGTATGATTGAACCACTAACCATTCGTGTATGGGAAAGTTATTTCTTATATGTCAAATCATTTAACATCCCTTTTTTGCAGAAGCTCAATGGGGCTAGTGAAATCAGTGAGCCATCTGCAAACTCCTGGTTTAATTAATAAAACCATGTAATAACCATCAATACTGGTGGGTTATAGTATATTTCACTTTCATAACATTACAATATGATGATCATCAATTTATATTTCCACAGCGCTTCTTACAGTACATACTTTCAAAGGGTATGACAAAACTAGAACTGACAGACTAAGACAAACTGCTACATTAGATAAAGAGCACCATGCCCGTAAGCTTACAATCTAGAATGTGCATATATAATTGTTACTCGTTCAGTCATTGCCAGACCTCTGCTCTCGATTCTAATTACAGCTGCTATGCAAACTGCACAGCTTCACTGTATACTCAGCTGTTGAACTTATATCATTACCATGCTATAGAAGGAAGCGGAGAAGATCAGGGATATTTGATTATTTAGTTTATATATATTTCTTTCTTACAACATGATGGAACTCTATGACATTATTTCGCTGTGTGCCGAGTACTCCGCATTATATAAGAAATATAGTATTTGACAGCATTCGGGGACCATCTAGTCTGCCCATTTTTCCTGTTTGCTGTGAAACATTGGGCGGATTATACCCTTTGGTTAAGGCATATTGCATTTCACATAAGGGTCTTGTCTACTGAAACATGAAATGAATGTGCTCCAGAGAGGGTTGTCCTTGCCAAAGGAAGGAGGTGGTATTATTAAACTGAACATATGCACCGAGGGAGCGTGCCGAGGACAGCCTTCTCTGTGCACCTGCCAAGCAGCTGACATAAGAAGGCACGTAAACCTATAGCAATCCCAGCCATGATGTAACTTGTATACACTCTGGCTGTCTGGCTAATCACATGGCAAAAAAACTAAGTCAATAGCTGTAAACATAAACCCAGTACATGGGCTTGGTAATCAAGAAGGATAAAAAACTCCAACACATAAACAGTTTTGATGACAGACTGGTGTTGGGTTTTACAGAGTGAAAAGCGGAATCATCTTCATTGACTCCATTGCTATTGTAATAGGCAGAAAACTGCCATTAATATGATTTCTACATAGAAGGAGCAACTAGAGTATTTCTTAAAATTACTGATGTCAGTATGTAACTATAAACTAAATGAAATCCAGCAAAATGTAGTTTCTGCATGTATGTGATGTCAGTTCAGATATGGTCACAACACATAAGCTGGTGCCAATGTCAACATACTAATATTAATGTTGACGGTAAAATTTACTTTACAGAAGACCACCAGAAAGCGGCCACCCAGGGTGTTGCACAGGAAGCGTTTAATTCTGTGAGCCAGCTGTCAGCCAAGCACCCAAACGTCCCACCAGTACTGACTGCGATCATGTCTGCAGTTCCTTGCTTCATCCGACTGCCTTGTTAATTTCTCTTGTATTATTCAATACGGAATATAGCGTCACCTTCATTCTGTAAGGTCTGGGGGGAAAGTTATAATCATTTGAATGGCCACAGACCGGCTGGTATTCACATGAGTTGTGGTTCAACAACAGCTGGAGGTCTATAATATGAATTAAATGTTCTGTTAATTAACTAGATCGGTAGATTTTGTTTCCCAGAAAGTCGGTTGGAAAGTATCCATAAAATAGCCGAGCTTTGTTCCCTGTTAAGAGGATATGCCCTGGGATAGATTAGTAGCGTTGGATCAGGCATTCACCATAACAAGTTCAATTAGACGCATAAAGCAAGCTATAGGCTAACAGTCTGACATTACAACATTAGGCTGTATAGTAAAAAAGATAACTTCAAGGGGAATGATAGATACACAATAAAGAAAAGGTAACATTGTGACATTAGAATTTTACAATCCAATTTCAACTTCTCTGCCCTACAGGACAAAATCTAAGACAAGACAAAAGGGCTGATTAAGGTTTGAGTCCCAACATCAGGAAAAATGGGCAGAGTAGATGAGCCGAATGCGTGTTATCTGCTGTTATTTATGTTATTTATGGTTTTATGGGTAGAGGGTGCTGGGTGTGTGATCTTTTTTTCTGTACAACTCCAGACTCCACAATTAATCTTTTTGTCACATCCTGGATTATGTTACCAATCTATAGCTACAGTTCCCAATGGGCATGGGGAAAGCTTTGGGATTTTGTAATGAGACTTTTTTTTCACTTCTTTTTGTAATTGGACTTTCGGAAGAGAAAAGATGTGTTTTTTATTTACAAATTGTAATTTCTGCTGTTTCTACACACATTAGTGGGACTTATGGTTGTAAAACATGGTTTTATCCCCATATCCACCAAACGCTCTAAGCTCCTAGAAAAGGGAGACTGCAGCAGAAGAGAGATTTGTTTCTTCTAAAGAGGCTCATATGCAATGCTTTGCATTTTCCTCACTCTTTTCATCGATATGTTGTTGCCTTCTACTACTGTGTGAATTCTCCTTATAACCTTCACATAAGAAACACATTGCTCACAGACATTCACAAAAGTATTCTAACATCTGGGGTTCATATCTGCCAAGCACATCTAAGTCACTCTGACCCCTGCAGCCAGCAAAGCTCATCTTCTACATACACCTGTTATATTTAGCTGTTAACACAACATAATGAAGACTACAAACCTTATATGAATGGAGAGTACAGACCTGAGTATTAAGACCATATTAGTAAGGCAGTTTGGTAATATCTGATGAGGATGTATTTCCTCTTTTAGGGTCAATATATTAATGATTGGTTAATTAGAATAAGTGACAGGAGTCTCATAAAATGCATGACAACTTATGAACACAAATATCCGTGAGATCATTTTGTTTCCATCAAAAGAGGTTGCGCTGCTTAAACAGATTAAGCAGCTACCTAAATGCAAAGTATGAATGGATTTATATTTATAATATATCAATAAATTGCTTTAATAATTAAATCACCTACAGAGCATATGTATTATGTTTTCAGTTTACATGTACATAGATCCTTTACTTGTGTTTGAGAAGGACCTTCAAATGTTTTTTTAATACTACAAGCCACCCTTAGATATTAAAGTATATAGATAGTCTATTAAGTTGAAATGCATAAGCAATGGAGGCTTATCCATATATCTACTCGAATATAAACTAGTGTGGTTTTAAGTGAGCATAGATAACTATAAGTGTATCTTCTCATTTTTCTAATGTCCTAATCACAGAGCATCCAAAATTATATAAATACATATATAAATACAAAATAAATATATAAATACATTTTATATTTATATTATATTTTAATAAGAAGAGAATGAAACATTTTATTTTTGAATTGTAGGATGTAAGCTCATTTAGCACTTGTTGACTGTATCAAAGTATGTTCATCCAATGTGCTCACCAGTTTGGATTGCAAGGATGTTCCAAGCTGAGCGCTATCAAAACAGGAGGGAAGCCTGTTCTATTCTAAGACCCGGTACAAGATCCATTAGTCGTAATCCTTTCACTTAACAAGAGCTCAGTTTACAGTCAAGATTTCATATTGACTTACCGGGAAATTAGCAATCACACAGGCTAAACACATTATTTTTAAGTATTTTCTTAAATAAGTCGCGTGCTGAAACATTAGGGCAATGTACTACGGTAAATGTATTATTCTCACATGGAAAAAAACATTAAATATATGTCACAGTAAATCAATTGCAAAGTATCCTTCTTTACAAGCTCCATTTCATTCCCAAGAATGTACAGGAATACTTAATAGTTTACACAGTTTGTGATGAGATAGTATTAGAAGTAAACTAATACCTTCAGCGCCAGTGGCTTCGGACCCAAGTCACATTCTCAAGATGATGCTAGTAGTCCGGGAGCCAAGCAGGACCTTTCCTGCTGAACCTGCAATATAAGTAATATTGCCCTCTTGCATATGCCCAGTAGCACAATCAAAAACTTCATACGGACAGTCAAAAGACAGAACTGCTTTCTAAGTTCAAAAGTAAAAAAAAATGTAATTAAATTTTTTTTAAAAACCCATTGAATTATTGAATTACAAATGAGGTCTGGAAGACTAATGACACATATATAATAACTTAAGAGCTAAAGTAAAAAAAGGCCTTACGTATACTGTACTTGGTATTTTTAATAAAAATGTGTATGTGTATTTTTTAATATACCATGACAATGCTGCGGCTTATTCACTAAAAGAAAAGTTAACACGTTGTAGGTTCAACTCTACTTCATTATGAAGGGCCAATACTAGACTGTAAGCTCGTTTGAGCAGGGCCCTCCTCACCTGTTGTCTCTGTTAGTCAATTTGTTATATTACATACTACTTGTTATGTCCTGTCTACCCATTGTACAGCGCTACGGAATTTGATGGCGCTATATAAAACAATAAATAATAATAATACTAGCAAATATCTCTGGTAAGAGGATCTGAGCTGCACCTGTATAATTCAGAATGTAATGGGAGAAAAAAATCTCACTAATTTTACTATGCATTATAGATCACCAGCTAAGCTCTTTCTGCAGCAGAAGCTCTCTGAGGATGACATTTCATAATGTATAGTGAAGTCAACCCTTCTGCAAACTCTCCCTTAAATATGCCCTGCCGTCAGATTCCACTGATCCCCACGGATGCCAAATAATTACAAAAATAACAAACACACAAAAGTTATTTCTGCGTTTCAAACATTGGTTTTGCAACTCAGTCTT
Source organism: Spea hammondii (assembly GCA_029215755.1). Taxonomy (NCBI): domain Eukaryota; kingdom Metazoa; phylum Chordata; class Amphibia; order Anura; family Pelobatidae; genus Spea; species Spea hammondii. The sequence goes on from JARDYJ010000001.1 coordinate 29,894,460, forward strand.
ACAAAGATCATTGAAGCATAGATAACCTAATAATAATCACATATTTTGGCTTCTTGCCTAATTTATACAATCGTAAAAACATTGACCCTGGCACAGACCATGTCCCCACTATGTTTCTGTCGGAAACCACAGACACACTGATACTTATTGTTGTTTGCACCACATCCTTGAAATGATCGATTCTGGAATAAAAGATTAATGGTTTGCATTATCATAGCAATTCTGAAAAGCCAGCCAAATTCCTGTTTGCTATGTACGTTTTAACAGCCCTAGGGAATAATGTGAATTTTCTGATGCCAGAATATTGTCTATTTTTAGTGCAAAATCTCACCACAAAAAAGTTATTGTTTCACAGTAACAGTATCCATGCTGGTTTGACAAGTCAAAGTGTACTTAGCATGGCGAGAGAAAAGAATATATATATATCATTTCTATAAGTCACCAACATAAAAAAATAAATGTAGAATTATATATCTTTGAATGAAATCAATCTTGGAAAATCTCAGGTTAGATATATTTTTCTTAAGGAAATGAGTTAAGGCAATGTGTTAAAAATGTTACAATTTAACAAATCTCTTTGTATGAGTAGCCATGTTCTTCTGTACCTTTGGTTAGTATGGTGCCAAATGAAGTAGTTTGTTGTAGGGTATGCACGTGAGGTATACAGGCAGTGGTTTTGGTATCAATTAAATTGAAGGCAAGAACTAATCATTTCAGGTTCAGCTCTTTGGTGAGGAGGGTACATGATCCTATTATAAAGTCTGTAAGGAAGTCCAGGGTCTTTAAGCCATATACAGTGCTGTAGTCCAGCATTGACAAAAAACTGCTTTTATTGTATTGCAGTGTATTCAGCCATGCTGTTTCTCTGCTTCCTGGCCCTGTGCGGTTCCTATTAGTTCTGTTGGATTATACCTGTTTTGACCCGGCTTGTCCTGACATTGCTCTTGGCTCTTATTCGTGATCTCCTGGTACTGACCCAGCTTGCCTGACACGCCTGCCATGCCTGAGGGATCACTGCCGTGTGTCCGATGCCCTGCGTAAGGGCTGTCCAGCCATGTGCCCTGTCCGAGGGCTCTCTAGCCATATTGCCAGTCAGGACCAGTCCTGTGTTCTACTTACCTGACTAGTCAGCTTACTCCAATACAGACTATCTCATAATAATATCCAGCCTTTGGTGTGTTTCTTTTCGCCTGTCTGTACCTTCCTACCTGTCAATATGCATCGTGGGGTACAAACAGAGCCTCTGGTATCTACTGCAACAGGGCTCCTACCCGACCTGCTTACCCAAGCCCTGACACTAGGCAGATTTGGGCTACCATTGTTGTCAATCATGTGATCTTTTCCTGGTGAAACACCACAAAGTGTCTGGCTGGGTGATTAAGACTGTGTCATCCCATTGTTTACCACAGGCAGTGTTATAAGGAAATAGACATGGATCAAACGGACCAGAAACGATTCAGGCTACTTTTTTGTTTCGTTTTTGGTCCTTCTGTTTTTGGGACGACAAATTTTGTTTCCTGCTCCTTCAGTTCAAAGAATTCAAAGAAACTAGATTTGTTGTCATTCACTCTCTAACATTTTCCTGCCTTCTCTGACAACCCCTTTCATGTCTCTGCAGCTCCTCTTCTTGTTCTTCTCTTGGCTCTCCCCTACATTACCCAGGGCTCTTCTGCAACAGAGCGGAGCCTTGGCAGCCGCCCCCCCCCCTTAGAGAAATGGGGAAGAGGCTGTCTGCTGAGGCTCCACCCTGTCGCGGAAGTGGAACACCAGACCAGAATAATGGAGATGGAAATGAAAGATAAGTGCAGAAAGGTTTCTCTTTCTCCACGTATCCGTCTGCGGTATTCTGGCCTGGTGTTCCACTTCCACAACAGAAGGTGCGCCCTGTCACAAAACTAATACACCAGGCTGGGATAACGCTGCAGAGAGCCAGGACAAGCTGGCCACTGAAGAAGACAGAAGAGAGAAGAAACACTGACAAGCAAGGAGACACTGACAAGCAAGAAGACACTGACAAGCAAAAAGACACTGACAAGCAAGAAGACACTGCATGAATTGACATATTTAACAAAATTTGTTAAGAAAATAACAGGAGCCTGTGTAAGCGTAGTAGAATGGGCTACGATAACAGAAGCAGAGCGCAAACAAATGGCTGATGGTGTGACTAAAAACATGTTATATTATTTTTTTTTTTTAAAGAAAACTTTTGGTGGGAGTTCCCCTTCTTCCTTAGGTGAACGTAATAGCCGAAGCAGGGCAGAATAATAGATGACAATAGTTATTGCCAAGTGTATTTGTAAAAATAGTTTATGAAGTTATGCTAAACTCAAAAACTATGAGAACCTGAGTCATGGTTTAGGAATACAACAGATACACACAGACAGGAGTCTCTGAGACCCTATACACTGGAAAACACAAATGACATGATGCACCTGGGGCACTGGTCCTAAATATATCTCAGAGCCTGGTAATCACATATCAACTGCTGTTTATGTCGTCTTTCCATACAACCACAACTATTATCATTCAGCTCAGGCCCCATTGACTCTTCAAAGTGTAACAATAGGGTGTGTTTCGTTACACTTTGTGTATGGACACCACCTAGTAATATATTTAGAAAGTTGCCTTCCAACCCAGCTTAAATCAAGTTTCAATTCTAATGGCATTTTCTGGGGGAAAAACACTGAAAAAAAGATTCTTAAAAAGTTTTTTGTGATGAACATCAAAAGGAAATGATATATATATATATATTTATATATATATATATATATATAAAACACTTTCAAAAAGATGGTCAGCACTCCAGGTCTTTAAATTGACAATTTCATTTTATTCAAAGTCAAGTCGACGTTTCAGTCATTACTGACTTTCATCAGGACATGATATATATATAATAATATATATAATATAAGAGTTATAGTTTTTGTCTGGAGGCTAAGAGAAGATGAATTCAAGAGATGTTTGCATGTGAAGGCAGCACGAGACTTTGATGAAAAAGGTCAGGACAGCAAAGGCCAATTTGGATATCAACATTAAGATCATTGGAAGTAATATGTAGTAAAAATTTACAAAAAAGATGTCCACACTTGTTTCAGAGCAGTGACTTATGTATTCCAGATAACTCCTGGAAGCAAATCATCTATGGCAAACTTGTGTCCCGGTGATATGATACTTGCTATTGATGGGTACAACACGGAAAACATGACACATGCAGAGGCACAGGACAGAATCAAAGCGGCAACAGATCAACTCTGTTTAAAGATCGACAGGTATGTATCCATAAATGCACTACCCATGCATACTTCAAGTTTGCCTCGCGAGTAATTCACCAGCGACGATGGAAAAAGTAGCACATGCATCACATTAGAACAAGGACGGAAACAAACATTGAGGAAGGGCAGGCACAAGAGTTTACACTCTTTAACCAAGAGAGCATATGTACACATGTGAACAAAACTCATCACCTTCGCCATACACTAGGAATGGACAGGCTCAGTGAGCTCCTCCTGTAGGAATGAGTAAGCTGGCCCTGTATATTGCATAGTTAAATCAGCAAGACAACTCTGTTGCAGCTATGCACTATAACTATGCAGAGCCAACTCAGCCCTCAACACCTCTTTTTAATTCTATAGATTATTAAAGAAACATTGATGAGAAGCAGCCGGCCCATCCAGTCTGATGTAGAAACTCAGCCCTTAATCACTTCTTGGTCTTGTCTTAGATCCAAGATAGCTTTATTCCTATCCCATGCATGTTTAAAGCATGTTTTAGCTTCTACCACTTGTGCGGAGAGACTGTTTCTCTTATATACCACCTTCTCAGTAACATTTAAAAAGGACCTTATCTATATAGTGATAGTTTATAATTGAGCATTGTGAGCAATATATATAAATATTACAGTCTTTTTTTTCTCCTTTCCTAGAGCAGAAACCAGGATGTGGTCTCCCCAGGTCTGTGACGATGGAAAGTCACATCCTTATAAAATAAACTTGGAAGCTGAACCACAGGTAAATGAAAAAAAAAATACTTTCATTTTAACACGAGCAGTAGCCGGCAGTATATGAAAGAAAGTGAAAGAATAGATTGTTTTTTTCTATAACATTTGAAATAACTGGAAAACCCCTTAAGAAAAACATTGACACCATCACTTTGCAGATAAAGTGTTGTAACGGATTAGAAACAACTGTTAGACACATGATAGATATTTTGAATGTAAAGAGATTAAGACGTCTTGGAATATTAAGTATACTCGCACACAGCTGCCTTCTGCTGAATGATTCATAGGACACGTTGCCATGTGCATTAACAGCTGGATTTCAAAAGGGGAACTTCCACCATATTTTCATATCATTGTTAGAATTATTCCGCCACGCTTCTTACAATATATACACTCAGGGGTATGACAAAACTAGAACCGACAGACCAACACAAACTTATGTTCGCAAGATTCTACTCTAGATATCTTTTTTATCATCCCATGATTTTAATGAATATTTCACACTAAACGTTGCACGAATAATAGATTAATTTCTACGTCCCGTGCACATACTCACTTACCCGTTCCCCCTTAGCTATTTGTGAATAGCTTGGCAGCCTCTTGGGGATCAGAACAAGCAGTGATTATGTCACACAGCACAGCGTACATAATCACCAATATTATATGATGCAATCTATATCACTAAGGGATTTTAGGTTTTTATATTTAATATATACACACACACGCACACATACATACACCCAAACCATTTTTTACAGAATGTGTTGGCAAATGATTAACAAATTAATGTCAAGTGGTGAAATTTACCATTAATGTGTTTTTTTTTAACAATGGGGGTGATTTATAAAAAGCAACAGCAGTGGCTGTTATGCCCAAAGCATAATATTTATGTATACACATAATTATTGCATTATATATATATATATATATATATATATATACACACACACACGTGTGTGTGTCTGTTGCACTACTTTAGTCTGTTTAGTTTTTTTGGTGGAAAAAATAGTTATCCATGAGATCCGCTACTTTAGATCTATTTTTTGGATTTTAGGAAAAAAAAAACGTTTCTAAGTTTATCCCTGCAACAATGCTGTAAATCACCCCCAAAAAGCGTTGCTTGTTGTGTGTTTAACATGCATGAACTGTAGCTTGGTGTGTTTCATCTAAATGTACACAGGCGTTCAAGCCCATTGGTACAGCTCATAACAGAAGAGCACAGCCATTTGTAGCAGGAGTAAACATTGGTGACAAAAAACAGGTAGTGAGCTCTTCCTATAACACCCCAATCGGGCTTTATTCATCTGGCAACATCAAGGACGCATTCCATGGACAGATGCGGGGGCTTATTCCTAATGCAGAACAGATGTAAGTATTACCTTTTTCGTGTATGGCATGTGTTGCGTCTGATTTACGTGCTCTGTCTGTAACACAGCTAACTCAGGACCCTCATCTGTTTGGACATAGCTCATTGACATACAGGCGAGGATCCATAAGATAAACTTACCCATCTTATACAATACTGTCCAATACTGTTATTTTTAATTATGTTACAAATGGTCTTGTTATGCTGAGAATAACTAATAAAAGATGACTGCTTTTGCAATATAAATATTTGTGTTCGGAAAAAGCAAAACTCTTTCAAAGTGTTCATGATCCTTTTTTTTCCCTGATAAATAGCCAAAATAGACTGTAAACTGAATAATGGAATAAACTGGAATCAAAGTGTTGTAAAATACTTACTGGTAAAAAAAAAAAAACCCCAATGTTTTTGCTTGTTTTTTCTTCCTCTTAAAAGGTTACGGCAGCATTTGCTGCAAACATATTCCATTTGCCTGGAGGATGGTACAAAATAAATAATGCATTCTGCTTTGTAATAATTGTATCTTTTCTTCTGTGTTATAGCATAGATATATTTTGTTTTCCTATGAAGTTTAATGTTAGAATTGGTATTAATTAACCAACCAGACACTTATGGATAGCCTTGCTCAATTTGTTTTCTGTCCTACAGGATTTGGGATACTTTGAGCACAAGCATAATATCCGGCCTAAGCCTTTCATACTGCCAGGCCGAAGCAGGTTATAAACATTTTACTGTGTGTTTTGTGTGCATGTAAAACAGTCCTATAAATGTGCAGCGAGATTCGGTTTTATTGGATATATGAAAAGTCTTGCTTTGCCCATATCCAGATCTATGTATAGAATCCACTTCATAAACCCAAAAAAGAATACAGATGGCACAAAAGAACCAATTGGGTCACCAAGTCTGCTCTTTGTACTTAATTCTGCCTTTATGTAGATCCCAATAGGCTCATTACATGCAATATCTCCAACAGGCCCATTTAGTAAGCAGTTCTTCCAGGAGCTTGAATATTTGCATTATCCCTTTACTTGCAAACAGGACACTTATCATTTGTGGTTTGTTTCCAAATAACAGCAAAAGTGACCCCTAACTCTTTGTAATAAAGCACTATTAATAGAAAGCTTCCCAAGCCTTAAAAAGGTCTCCCGTGTGTAGCAAGAATTTATTAGTGAATGTAATAAATGGTTAATCTCATCACATCCATCAACAAATGTTTCAGAAGTCTGCAAGAATCTATTCCGCATGCAATCAGCATTTAACAACGGCTAACACGGCAGCTTTACAGTCAGCAGTGCAGGAGTTGTGTTCTAATATCACACTAATAGGAAAGCATTAATAACTACGCACATACATCGCGTGTCGCTTATTATTATTATTGAATACTGCGAGAGCGGCAGTCAGCCAGCAGGGAAAGTAATGCCGCCTCCGGAACAGTTTCTAAGCCACGGTGTTTTACTGCAGTAGATTATTGGGAAATGTTTTCAGTTGGCTTTTAAAATAAAATTATTATATTTCTATATAATCACCAGCAGATTCTGGGGTGCTATTACACTGCAGTGAGAATATCAGTAACACAATAATGCAAGCGTAAGATATACTGGTTCAAAAGGAGGGCAAGACCCTGCTCTTTGCAGTTTACAATCTCAGAGGCTGAGGAGGGATGTGACTTCTAGGAACTGTCCAGGGTTGACCTGGAGTCTACAGGTGAAGTGCTGCTTCTCTTTTCTCCTTATCAGCAGCTAGCCCCATCCATTGTACAGTTAACCACATCCAATGCTTGGCTAGCTCTGCCCTTGTGCGTAACTCGCCTCACCCCTACCTGAAGCCTCTCGCTCACAAGAAGAAGGGTTCCTGCCCTGGAATGGGTTATGGTGCGCCGCTTGGGCAAGGATGAAAGATTGCAGCTGTCACGTCAGTAGCCTGGAGATAGCAAAGGTTGTTTCTAATTGCAGTTGCGTTGTTGAAAGAGGAGGCAGGATCAATGAGAAAAAGTGAGAGGGAAGATAAAACTGGAGGAAACCTTGAAAGTTCTGAAAGTTAGAACTAGTGAGGTGAAGTTGGTAAATTAAACAGAATACCGGCTGATACCCGCTCGGTGTTGCCTGCACTCTCCCTCCAGTGTAATCCATCTGTTCACCCCACTTTCCTCATGCTCGTCATTCCCAGTGATTCCCGCTGTCTGCATGCCTGCTGCTTTCTATCACTTTCTGAATGCACAAAACGTATTGCTCTCTTTTCTCTGTCTTGCTCATATGTTTGCACTTGTTTCTTGCACCTCCTTGCCTCCCTCACTGGCTGGTTCACACAGTGGAAGCAGCACTCCTTCAGGTTTTGACCCCGGCAGCGGGCGCAGCACTCCTTCCACCGCAAGCACTGTTGGCACTATAGATCCTTGTGAGCTGAAAGCCGCTTCTCGGATTGCACCTAACATCCCCTTGGAAATGGAGCTTCCCGGCGTGAAGATTGTGCATGCTCAGTTCAATACACCCATGCAGCTCTATTCTGACGACAACATAATGGAAAGTCTACAAGGCCAGGTTTCTACCATACTAGGGGAGAAGCCACAGATGAGGTACACAGTGTACAAATACACATATAAACACTTTTACACTACAGCGCAATATTTCTCTGATGGGTACATTCATCAAATTATATTCAGAAACGCTGATCTATTAACGATGTCGTGTCAACCAAGGCTAGGAGCTGCATATGGAAATGCTAAAATAATACAGCACACAACATTTGTTTTAGATAATGTTCTGTGCAGTGGGGCTGCAATCCAGCTGATACCCAACCTGCTTTATCACAAAGCAGCCGAAGAACTGTGTCGCACCACATAAGGGTATAATGTAATAACAAAATAAATAAAATATAACAGTGCGCTTAGGTGCAGGAAATAATAATAAAAAAATTATATTTGCCTCTTGTATTTGTATCAAAATTTACAAAACCAAGATTAATACCAAGTTCCTAAGAAAATATGTTTAATATTGGTATTTATTGGTCCCAATTTGGTATTGATCTTCAAATCAAATTGGAAGGAATCTACTCCTGCTGGAGTTGAAGTTGGGGAAGCCTGTAAGACATCAGTTGGTGATATCCTACTACTCCATACCCGTGATACAACTACAATCTTTGAGGGTGAATAGAGAAAGCGCAACCAATAATATTCGTCTGTGATGATATTATACTATCATATTTTTTCTTTGCTTTTCTATATTGCTGAATGTCCATATACAAGAGGCATCTCAAAAAAAGAAATGTAAAGGGGTACATTTATTTTTTTTATTTGTCTTAGATTTCCTGCACTTAAATTGTTTAGTATGTTATACTGTATTTGCGCAATTATAAAGACTTTAAAGGCTTAAATTAGGGGGAAAAGTGCAGCCTATAATCAGGGTTTAGCACAGGGATGCGCAATTTGCGTGGCCCGACGGCCAGGACACGCAGTTACAGGCTCTGGGCAGGTGTTTTTTTGTTTCCCTTTTTATTTAGCTCTGGATCCTCCTCTTGCATCCAGTGAACGTAACCTCCGCTACTGCCCGTCGCTTCTATGACCGACCGCCAGCGCACCATAACCTTGTGGTGCTCCATCATAGAAGCCCCAGCGGAAGTGCCGGCAGCAGCAGAGGTTGTCTGGGTACATCGCGTGCTGCCTGCCAGAGAGGAGGATCCCACGCAGAGCTGCAGGGGACCTGGATCCTCCTCTGTGGCAGCCGGTGAACGTCGCAGACAACCTCCGCTGCTGCCTGCTACTTCCATCAGGGCTTCTATGACTGAGAGCCAGGGTGACATGACCTTCTGCTTCCTGCAGTCATGTCTCCCTTTTAGCTCCCCCTATGCCTCTATAACAAACACTGTAGTGCTGCAAATCCCATTCAGTCTCGCTGGCACCCAGCCTATCTATCCAGCTTCCCTGCCAGTGACACAGAAATGCAACTGCTGGGTTGATTGCATTGGGAAAGGCACCGTGAAAACAAATACCACTATGCGTGTAAATGAGCAGTTCTTCTCTAAAATGAGAGATACAGACAACGAAACCTCATTCCTTACTGATCACTAAAGAAAAAGAGGGTCCACAGAACAATGACAAAAGACTAAATAAATATTAAAAACAACCATGCTTTCTTTTGGAAAAGGTACAAATTACTTATTTCAGTATATTAATTTTATCACGACATAACTTGAGGTTCACAAGTGTACATTAATCTTGCTAATATTTCAACTTGTAACAGTTTGCAGTTTACAGCGTCGCTTAAAATGCACTATTTTTGAATAGCTGTCCAAATCGGAAACTTGAGCCTATGGGTCCATTTTGACATAATTCTATATAATGTTCACAGATGCTTGATCTTTTATCAAAATTAGTAGTGTGGAGAGTGATTCTGAGACCCTCACACATTTCTTGTAAAATAATGTATGAATCGGGATACTTTTCCTACTTCAGGATCCAAATATTTCCACTCGGCCCTTTGCGGGGTCTTTCTACTGAAGCTGCTGGTAAGGGTTCGCATGGAGCATATAATTTTATGCACATGCAAGTTTATCATAAGGTTTAATCATACAATGAGTTTAAGTGAAACTTTTTTATTTCGGGAAGGCCCTTTTATTTGGGTCCATGTTTTGTTCTATAATTCTATACCTTGGCACAGAAGTGTCGATACCAGACTAGTTTTATAACATTTCTTTAGTAGTAGCAATACTTCTGCTATTAGGTGTAATGACTCAGTGTGTAATGTTATATGACATCATTTTCCACTACACAGCGATCCGGTGCCTGCCGGTGTGCCTCAGTCAGATGTATACAAACTTCTTCATGATGACGCAGAGCATCCAAGCAAACCTAGGCAGTCTGGTTCATTTAAAGTTCTACAGGACATGGTTGACGATGACCCTGGTAAGTAGTCGCATTATTGTACGTGTTTTTGTCTTTTGTAGTGAGAATAGAAGCAAAGCGATTATTTAGTCGACGTGGATACATTTTATTGGGCCAACAAAGTGGTCTGTTAATTAATGTGTGCACAATAAGACATTGCCTTCAAATAAAGACATCAGCATATGTACACATTTAAATTAATGAAGAAAGGCAAAGATATTTATCATTGTAGAACTACTGATGCAATATTTGAGAATATACAAACATGTAAATAAGCAAGTATATTGAATTCAACATTTAACATTTTTTTTTCTTGTGTGTTAATTTGAAAGATCGCCCTTCAGGTACAAGGAGTGTTAAGGCACCGCTAACTAAGCCAAATGCAGGAGCGGCATCTGTGCAAAAGGTGCCAGTCTGTGACAAATGTGGAAGTGGCATAGTGTAAGTCATCTACCACTTTATGATATTATATATGTATATTATGGAGCATTATAAATCATAATACATTTGATCACACCCTGTCCACAAGTACTGCTGTGCCACCATAAAGTAGATTTACCAAATAATGAAAATGTGTTTTCTATGCAGCCTATGGTTTATATCACAGAATAAGAGTGGTCTCAGAGGTACAAACCCAGTTGGGAAATACATTTTACTTCATCATGAGATGATTCATGTACATCTATGTATTAGTAAATGTACATTAATTCAAACTACTAATAATGTTTTTTGTAAAGGAAAATAAACATTTGTACTATAATCACATTTTAAAACTGTGCTCTAAAATGCATTTGCTTATTAGTACCATGTAACTGGGTAAGAAATACTAAATTTGTGTTTGTGAGGTTAGTGCTTTGATGCAATTTGATATATTCTTGAATAAGATGTGTAACACTTGAGATTAACCCTGTGAGTGCTGGATTTCAGGGCACATTTTCCTTTTGTGAGACCAGGAAAATATTTGTAGTTTTGTAATAGGTAGGGTTAAGCGATAGCCATATCATTAACAGTTTAAACTTTACCTAGGAGAACTTATACATTGTTTAGGTTAGGACAAGTTAATCATAGATAAGTTTAAAACGAACTATTTTAAATCTTACTTTATTATGGTATGCTTTCTTGCGTTGCATATGTTTAAGTAATACTCATTATCGATACAGCGGCACTGTTGTGAAGGCTCGGGACAAGCTCCGTCATCCCGAATGCTTTGTGTGTGAAGACTGCAACCTGAACTTGAAGCAGAAAGGGTACTTCTTTGTGGAGGGTCAGCTGTACTGTGAAAACCATGCAAGAGCACGCATGAGGCCACCTGAGGGATACGATGCCGTCACTATCTACCCAAAGGCTTAACGTTTGAACACATCCCATCTGCTAATGCAAGGCTTTACAGACTAGGCTAGGCCAACTTTCCTGAGTTTAAAAAGGCAGATTTAACAGTACATATGCATCTAGTTATTATATGGACAGGAAGCACAGCATTTATATTAATAAAAAACACAACTCACTGTAGATCACACAAGCAACTGGTTGAAAATGAAATCACTGCCAGAAGTGTCCTTTTGCTTTTAATTGAGCAACATGCATTGACTTGTATTTGTAATATAGATATAGCACATGTCAATTGTGGATGGAACAAGAAACGTGTAGTTTTGTAGATTGTTAGCTCCTACGCCTAGGAAAATTAAATTTAAAAAGGTTACCGCTTATTAAATATTTGTTTACGCAGCTTGCCATGCATGTGGGTGGCTGAGATAATGAAGAAAAATACTGAATTGTTTAGCTACTCATTTCTTGTACAGTTACTAAAGCTTCCAGTGACAAGGTATTAACTTCGCTGTCACATGGGAATCATTAATCTAACCTCAAATAATAATAATTAGCCGGCACAGTCTTCTCTATAGAATTATCACTTCTCTAAAAAAATATTTCCACAAATATTTATACTATTTTCCATCTTATTCCCATATGTCTAGCATATTCATAAAATATTCTTCAATATTTTGTCCCAACGTTGATGATTTCTCCTTTCCGTCCCCACGTGTCGTTAGAGGTCTGTTTTATTGCCACTGAGAATGCAGTTTCAAAGTAATAAAAAATGTTTTGCTTTAATAAGTAATCATTAAAACGAATGAATGACAAGACTTGTTTGTGTGTGTGTGGGGGGGGTCACTTTTTTGCAATCCTGCTACTAATGCTTGTAATATTGTGTTAATAGAGGGTTTTTTTTAGGCTCACGGCCATTGGAAACGAATTTGTCTGTTATTTTGTTATATAACCGATAATAAACCTTTAAAACTACGATGGTGCGCTTGTCTTTACTAAGGGGATACACGGTTAAGACACTTTGTAGTTCTGCATAGACCTTATTCGGAAATCCAGATGTTGTTTTCCACTGGAAACATAAAGCTAACTTTTAGGTAAGGATATTTTTCAAAGGGACACTGGTGGAAAAAAAGCTTGTGTGTAAAAATAGTAACACAGAGTAGATCATTGTTGTAATACTGTTTTTATCCTATTCTTTACTAAGAAATCATAGATACACAGGTAGAGCCCATCTAGTCTGCTCGTACTGAATCCTTTTTAACCCCTTAAGGACAATCTTTGTGAGCCCGTGCATGTATAGGCTTTGTCGTGAAGGGGTTAATACTTATTATTTTGCAAAGGTTTATGCAGATCCCAATGTTTCTTGTCTATTTCACTTACCTGCTACCATTTCAGTAGAGGGCAATCAGAAGCCATGCCTTTTTTCCCGCTCATAATCCTGTTCAATCCTTGCTTCTGGATATCTTTTTCTTTTGAACAGAAGAACCCTCCATATTTGTTCCAGGTTTTAAATAGCATGCTGTGTAATTTAATGCTGCTGCCATTTGAGAAGAAAGCATATTAAAGTACACACACTATACATCCTTTATAAGCGGAAAAAAGCACTTACCTGAGGTACTCAATGTAGGGGGAAAAAAAGAAACCGACTTGAAGAAAGAAGGAGATGTGACATGAAAATACACATAAGGAACATTGATTATATATTTACTTACAGATAGATACTAACCCCAAAAAGTAACAGTCACCTAAATATTATTATGTTCCATTCACACAAACCACGCGGCAGGTGCTGTTTCACCCGGTGTTGGCTATTAATTAAACGTTTTAGGTTACATGGTTAATTCTTAAACGAATATACAGACGGAGTACTCCGCCGCCACTGTCGTATGCTTCGTTTTAGACTTACTAGTTCTCTCAGGGACGTTTCAGGTACCCGCCATGTTGCCAGGAGTCGGGTACAGTGACGTCAGTAGCGCGCGACGCCCCAGCCAGTTGCCAAACGAGCCGTTGGTAGATTCGTTGGGGCGGTTGCGGAGCGGGTTCTTTCTGCTACCGCCAAATAACGAGCAGTCGCCGGTCCCTGCCTGTAGCACCCCGTTAGTGATATGGATGCTGTTAACAAGTTGGTGTATTAATAGTTAGTGAAGCGAGCCGTGAAATGAAGAGGTTTAAGCCGTACTCTAAGCATTGTGCAATCACACCCGTGAAGGAGGTAATAATTCACTGTCAATGACGGAAGAGCAACTATTTAGTATAATATTTATATACTCTGTTATAGAAATATACATTCTGACACATTGGGCCGAGTTAGTGGTTGGCTATTACTATGGGGACTGTAATATTTTATATACAGATGTGTGTGTATATATATATATATATATATATATATGTGTGTGTATATGTATATACACAACCTGTAATAATTATATGTTTATAAGGAAGAATAAGAAGTATGTATTAGCTCGCCTCATATATATACTGTATACTGTATAAGCTGCCCTGTGATTCTGATTGGTTGACACAGCCTTTGCAGGGGTTTAGTGAAGCGGGGCCCCCTTGCAAATGCAGAATCCATCATGTGCATTTCTAGCCGCAGCTCCTCGGCCTGCAGGAGATGCGATACATTCAGCTCCAGTCCGGGGGGGTCTAATGAGACCTTTTGCGCAGAAACCATTCACATTGATTGGGCGTGTTTCCTGCCACTGATGGGCAGCTTCAAATGGTCCATCAGTGGAGTGAAAATTGGTCCAAAGAGGGGTGCCATAAGGCAGCTTTAGAGCTGCAGCTTCTCCTAAAGGTTGAAGAATGTATGTGAAAGTATGGATGCTTGCAGTTCCCAAAATATATCCAAAACAGACTTTTTTCCTATGAATGAATCTTGTTATGCTAAAGTATTTGAAGGTAACAGATTTAAAGTACCTCTAATCCATCAAGGCAAGAAGGCAGAACATGGGAGTGAAGTTTCTCAAGTCAGTGTAAAATAATAATAATCGTGTAAAGCTTCAGACCGTAATCAGTCCTTGTCTAAGATTCAGGATAGCTTGATGCCCATCTCATGCATTTTTAAATTCCATCACTGTATTAGAGTCTACCTCTTCTGATGGGATGCTGTTCAATTTATCTACCACCCTCTCAGTAAAGTAAAACTTGCTTACACTACATCTAAATCACTGCCTGTGAAGTGCTCCCTGAATAATTCAGTCATTGCAAATAATCCCATAATTCATCTAGATAATTTCTGGCTTTGCTGACAGTTTTGTGACTGCCCGACCCATATCTCCATACGTGACCGTGACATTGCGTCGAGCGCTGCCCAGCTCTCTGTTGTCAAGGAGTTTCCGTTTGCACCTTTTCTGTCTCCAGCTATCGGCGACACATGCTGTGTACATTTCCCGTGTTGCTGACTAGCACATGTAAAATCCTGTCCCCTGTAGTACTTGGAATGTGTTCTTGAATATTTCATTACTCATGCGAGGTTATACATCATGCATACTGCAGGGGGCAGCACTCTACATGTTGGAAACCCTATTGGCTAAATATGTTCATTCAGTTGCAGTTAAGTATCGGCAATTTGCTTTTTAGGTTCTCCACCAACATTTACATTTAGTCCAAGCTTTTCAGCAGCAGATACTGAAAGATGCAGACAAGGTATGCTTATGCCCACATATTGCGGGGGGGGGAAAGTGCTCTAACCCACCAATAAAGGTTGTATTTAATTCCACGGGATTGGAGACTTATGCTTTCATGTGATGAATTGGGTTCCGTTAGGCCCCCAGCGGGGTCACGTAATGCACTGATTCACAATGGTAGCCCTGACCTGTTTTCTAGTCGCCATGGCGATCTGGCACCCGGGGTTTGTCAAGCCTTAGCGTGAACCCTTTGACGTAGTTTGGTTGTCTATGAAATATGGCTGTTCTTCTCGAATGACATTACTCATCACGCTGTGCCTTTGGTGATGTTTTCAGCATCTAATAAAATATGGACAGACCTCAAAGGATGACTTAAAGGGATGGCTTACTGTCCCTCGCAGTTCCGATAAAGAAGATTGCAATTTAAGGTATCCTCTGAGTACTTTAATATGCATTTTATTTCGAGACCTTAAGAAAAAATAAAGCCCTTACCTGAGGTGGAAGCTGCAGCTGAAGCAACCAGTCAGTGTCAGGAAAGCGCTCACTGAGCCAGCTGGAGCTGACTGGCGGTAAATATGTAACGTGTAAAGAGATGTCGGACACCTAGCCTACACGAAAATAGCTGGGAGTGGGGAAAGGGCAAATGCGAATGGGGGAGATTCTGCAGAATCCCTTCATCCATTTCAGTGGAGCACCACAAAAATAATATGAAGATACATGCTTTAAAAAGGCTGTCGGGTGCATTTGTGTCCAGTATACTCTTAAGAACAGCAAGAAAACTTGTTTTTATTAATTTTCTCTGGATTAATGTGGTCCTTACAAATAAAGCAAATTGAGAACCAGATTCTGATTTGTAGAGCAGTTAATTGGGTGCATGGTGGGCACCACTCTTTACCTCCAGGTGAGATTGGAAATTAAGGTATAGAGCACCAGTGAAAAAATGTATATCAATATTTTGGGAATTAATGCCTTATACTGACAAGCTAAGTGTACTTTTTATTTTTTAGGTCCGAATGGGCATAAGTGATATTTTAAAGGAAAGTATATTGGAGCTGGAACGTTTAAGAAACAGCCATGCCGAGTTGCGTATGACCAGCACTCCTAAAAAGGAATTTATGGTATATTAAGGTTCTTTAATCCTTCTAAAATGCTGACCATCACACTGCACTTTTTTTATGTAGCCCTTTTTATTATAAAACATCAATAGTTTAAATAAAAGCAATGTGACGCGCGTCAGGTTGCTTTTGCTTAAATTATTGATGTTTTCATTTTTTGGTTAGTGTTCCCTCAAGTCTGCTAAAGGGATATCTTGTAATAGTAACTGGGAATGAAGCTCCGTTCACATTGAGCAGTCCAACTTTGCTGCCCTGTGATTCTGACGGAGTGACAGAAGAGGGGCAATTCAATTTTCCACCACTTTTACTTTACTTTATTTTAATACATGTTTGAATAAATGGAGAATGTTTCTCTTTTGTTAAGTTTTTGTATACTCATTCAGTTATTCCAGCTGGTTCCTGAGTAAATCTTAATATTTATATTGCAGAATATATATTCTAGCCCATCGTATAGCACCAGCGACATACAAACATCCCTTACGTTTGATAAGTTGGACGAGTCAGGCATTTGTGAAGAGAAGCAATGTTCCGCTCCATCTACAGAAGAACACGAAGAGCTGAGCAGTAACCAGCATCATAACGACACTACACTCCCTTATGTTGAAAATGTAATACAGATTAAAGACGACAATTCAGCAGCGAAGGAATACCTGACATTAGCTAGTAACAAAGATTATGTTCAAAACAATCCGTTTTCTGTCCAACGTGATTTTTCAATGACCCAAGATGCTGAAAGTGACCTGACTATAGAAGAACTCAACAGCACAGAAATCGAAGAAGGTTCTTTAACAGGAGAGAGCTCCTCACGTATATTTGGAAGACAAGTAGTGACTTCGTCCATCACAAGCAATCCTGAACAACATAAAGACCAAGCGTACCACGTGGTCATGAAACATAAAGGGGATTCTGTAGATCACGATAACCATTCTTATGAGGGAAACAAGTGCAGTGGCGGCCAGGTTTGTCCTCACAAAGCCACCATAGACCCAGGCAGTCCGTGTAGCTGTGATGGTATCAGACTTTACCCTGATGATGTCTTCACAGATACAGTGGAAGGAAGACAACAACTTGATCATATACAAAAACTTCAAAACAGAAAAGGAAATCTTGAGGAAAACTTTAAAAAATTGGAGGTTAATGAAATGACTGAAACTAACCCGGCCGATGATGTGTTCAATGTTCTAGAGTTAGAAAGATCCGTGTGTAAGTTAGAAGACACAAAAATCCAGCTATTTAGGCAAGAAAATGCACTGCTCGAGAAGAAACTGAGCCAGCTCCAATTTGATACGCACTGCTTAACAGAGCAAAATGCTAGCTTTAAAGGAACGATTAATAAACTAATGGAAGAGAAGAATATTGCTGAGCTGTGCTTAGCCCAAGCAGAACAGGACAGGGAACTCCTTGTCAAAGAAATGAACATGGTAATAGAAAAATGCGAACAATTAGTAAGAGAAAAACAACACATTCTAAGTGAGAAAAACCACCTTACTATCGAGAAGCAATTTATGTCAAAAGAAATTAGCAAACTAAAAATTGGTAATTGGAGAATGGAGGAAGAACTGGCTATAATCACCAGGGAGAAAGACAAGATCGCAAACTTAGTCAAATCAATCCACCAAGACTTTTTAACACACACCGAAGAGAAGCTGCAACTGCAGTTAAAATTAAGAGATGCGTTGACTGAAAACAATCAACTGAAAAGACAATTAGCTGAGAGCAAAGTCCAGAGGTCTGATCCAAATGAATCTTGCCTGCACCTTATGAAGTTTCACGGCAACAAAACAAATCCAGAATCGGCTCTAGAGAGGGGTGTCATTACCCCCTTTGGCTCCAGCAGTGAACATTATGAACCGTTCTTCCATGATCAGCTCCTTCACGAAATAAAGAACCTGAAAGCCAAAAATCTCATGTTATGGACAAGTTTCTGTGAAAATGGCCAGAAATGTCAGTTTCTCAGCAAATTAGTCCATGACCTTAAAAATGACAACAACATGATGAATGTGGACCTGGAGGAAAGGGCAAAAACCAATGCGGTGTTGGAATCCAAAATTAAGAACCTAATAGAAGAAAAATTTTCCTGTGAAATGTGGGTAACCAAACTGGAAAACCATAAGGAGATGTTAAAACTTAAACTGTACGATCTTCAAGGCAATTTGCATAGATACAGGGAGCATATTAGCGATGATCAGATTTACAAGGAGCTTCTCACCAGACATCATCAAGAAGAAGGATATCACACATACTGTGAATTGTGTCAGGGGATATACAATCACCAACATAAGGCAAAGCTGTTAGCTGTCGAAGGTATGTGCATGTTAAATGGTCTGTTACCAGCAGGGCCTCAACTGCTAGAGGGCCACCGACATCCTCTGGTGGTCACTGTAGTCAAACTGCGGGGTACACGTTTAAGGCGCCTGCCATGTTGACAGGAGTGGGGTACGGTGACATCTGCCAGTGTTGGCCCTTCATAGTGAATAATGAAGTGGGGGAGTTGTCTTGGCGGTTCCTTTAATTCCAAATTTGGATCCACCAAGCTCCTAAAATTGATAAAATACCTAAACAGCGCCTATACCTTAGTCTTATAACATGGAGGGATAAAATGCAATATGCATGTGCAGGTCAGTAAAATTTGGGTCTTTGTGCGGTAACGTTTTGTAGACCTTTGTTATAATTAACATATAATTAAAATATGTAACATATTTTAATTTATATGTTTAAAGGAGAAGCTTGCAGTAGAGTCAGTGCTGTCTTAACGCATGGGCACACTGGGCAGTTGCCTAGGGGCCCCATGGTGAATCATTATTGCCACTAACGTGATTCGCCACAGAGCCCCTAAAACGTGTGTGTTACACGTACACACACATGCACACTTCTGTTGATTAATCCTCATCTCACATGTATTTTTGGGGGGAGGGGGAGTATGGGCCCCAATGCATTGCTTTGCCCAGGGCCTACAAGGAAACTTGCCAGTTGGGGGGCTTCGTAATCAATGTAGTCCAGGAGTTGAAACCTCAACTGTCCTGCCGACTCTCCCTTTGGTGAAAAACACCTCTGATTCGGTAAGTCACCCATCTCTCAGTGTCTCTTGGGCTTTGTGCCTTCTGGACCAATGGTTGTTAGAATTCTGCACACGAGATTGTTTCTATATTTTTAGAGCAAGTTAGTTCATATGTAACAAAGGCGATTTTATAAGTCACCTAGCTGTACAGCTTCATTAACAGACTCTACATTCCTGTGCATGTTATTACATAACAATTAGAATATTCTACACTTCACCGGGTTTCCTACGAACACTCAGCCCTTAGAATCACACTACGCATGCCATACATAACTGGCCTTCTAAGCCCCATTTTCTCTATATGGCTAACTAAATATTTTATTTTGCCATTTTATTCTTGTAAGTGGTACATACACCCTCTACAAGTGATCTAATAGGGGGGGTTTAAATGTTAGAAGTGAGATTTCACAGTTCCACAGAAGAAGCTCATTGGAGTAAGTCCTTCTTAACACATAGTGTTGTACAGTATGTCCTCCTGCAAAGTCCTAGTTCAGTAATTACACTGCGTTATATTTTATCTGCAATCGTCTTGTTTAATTCATCTATTCTTCTTCAGCAAACAGAAACATTACTACAATTCAAAGATTATTAATGGAAGAATGCTTTCAGAGAGACTCTGCCTATAAAAATCCTGTTAGTGTTCTCATCCCATTCAACTTTACAAGCTCTATAACAGCAGCCCGGAGAAGATCATCATACGAGCATGCCGATGCCAGGCAGGAACATACTGATGCAGCGTCCCTGGTATCTGAACATAGCTTTACTAACATGAGTGATTTCACCGTCGAGTAGTGATTGGGTTGCGACGGAAATAAAGCACACACGCTGTTAAACAAAGCAGTTGTAGTTTTTGTCTGCATTAATCTACTTCTAAGGACACTCCAATGTACCAGGCAGCCTTTTAAACAAAGCTAGCATATTAAGGTACTTTGTGAGTACTTTAATATGCCTTCATTAAGCATGAAAAAAGATAACACATTAATCATTTACCTTTAGGAGAAGCTGCAGCACCTCACCTTCTCCATGGTCTGACGCGTCGCACAACCCAGTGGCCGGAAAGTGCTTCTGTTAGACCAGTGGGAGCACTTTCTGTGCATATACACGGGAGGAGGTTTCATTAGACACCCTTCATTACATCACCCTAAATGATCATGGGTAGCTTAATAGCCAGAAATGTACTTTTTGGCCTGGCCCAAATAAACAAGATTCATTCACAAATTAAGTTAATTCTTATTTCCAATTATTTTGGCAAGTTTCCAGACCTTTCTGCCAACCTAATCACAAGATATTTTACAAGCAGATTTTCCAGAGAAAATGATTCCCATTTAGTGGGTTGTAACCTTCACCCCGAACCATCTGTAACAGACCCGTTCTTCAAATTTAGGGAGTAGCGACTGTTTTGCAGGATCAGGATCACCGTTGGAAGAATCTTTTACTACGTTTTATTTCTCACTGACACGCAGTTGGGTTTTGAAATCTATGTATTTGTTATAGAAAATGTACAAGAGCATATGAATGTCTTCATGGGTGTCACCGCTCCGTTGCCTTGAATCTGCTATGTGTGTTGGACGTGCAGTTGTATGTCTTTCTAAAAAGATGTTATTTTTACAGTTTTATAATTCACAGGGTTCACCGACCTGAAAGAAATAAAACAGGGACAAAAATATATTATTTATAATATATATTTCGAGTATTATTATTAAAAGTATGAGACTAAGAGACCAAAAAATAAAATAACACAAATTTGCATGTACATTGCATTAGCATGCATTATGGCCATACCTGGCCCTCGGCCCTTAATAACGCATTGTCTATTTAGTAGGTCATATTTGCAGCGTTTCTGCATCTCCGACTAGACTGCCTCTTTTGGTATAAAACCCATCTGAAGCCAAAGATGGGGTGCAGGTTTAGTGTTTAATAACAGACCTAAATAATTTGCATAAGGTGCATATTGAGATTTCATCTTGGAGTACTGTTTCAAATAACTTTGGACTTACTTAACGACATTCGAGTGTAAGATGCTTTGTATGGGGTAGGATTTGGGTCCACCTGGTGGATGGAATGGCTTTCCTCCTTTGGCAATTTTAGAACTCGTTGCAGGCTTTTTCACATAAGGATCATTGGAATGGGAAGGATACGGATCAAATGTTCCAGCTTTCATTCCACCTGGCTGCCAATATAAATGGGATTTATCACCACAAACAACAACTTGTACATTTATACATAAATAGAATATCAAGCGTATAAATATAAATAAAAGGAATTACAGTAAACACAGACCAAAGTTGTCTCAATGTAAAATATGTTGTGACAGGACAAAGGTTGGCCGAGGATCATAGGAATTGCAGTTCAACGTCCAGAGTGAGACAAATTGTACACTGATGTCCTAGCCCATCATCCAGAAAATAATAGTAATTAACAATTCATTACCAATATTACTTTGTGGATTGGGGGAGAAAAATGTGTTGATTCATTTTCCATTAGGTCAATGGTGCTCTAAGTGTCTTTTGTAAGAACTTCAATATAGACAGTGGCTCCTCCATTTTTTAATACACTGGTGCCCAAGCCTATTACAACAGATCCAACAGCCAGAGCAACAAATGGGGTACGTATACAGACATATTCCACATGAATGTACATATAGATCTAAAAATGTGACACCAAGAAGCTGCAAATTATCTGATTAGAATGTAAAGAAAAGGAGGCCCCGTTATTTACATTTTTTACATGACTTTTTCCTTTAAGTGATTTATATCAGCCTCCATTGGGTATCAAAGTGAAAAGCTCATCAGACCACTTGGCTTGGCCCCTTTCGGCCTGATGACGTATTCGTTTGGTGGCGGAAGGATTGCATGCCATTGACACTGGTACAGCCCAGCAAGGTTGAACGCATTGGGAGCACATAGATGAGCAGAACAACTGGAGGAGCTACCTGCCAAGAAGTCCGCTGGCGCTGAACACTGTTTTTTTCTGGGCATTACTGCGCTTTTAAAAATTTGTGATATCGGGGAAAAAAAATTATCATTTGCTGAAATGATTTGTCTAAAGAGGCTTACTGACCGCTAATGACCATGCATTCAGAAGCAAAAGATAAACATGGTTAGTGGCATCTGTGGTCCTTTGTAGTTTTTTGGGATACAGTTACCATTATCTCTGGTATGATGGACAGTTAAAACACATTAACAATGCAATGATTCTTGCAAACCTGATACATATTGTACTGATTTTTCTTAAACTTACATCTTTTGCTGGTGAACTTGGCTTAAAAGGTTTCACAGTTTCCTTTTTACCATCTTTCTTCTTCAGTGGGGGAAGAGGTTTGTCAGAGTGGTATGGATTGCCATCAAAATAATCCTTTGGATATAGGTTTAGCCTAAATGGACCACCTTTTACTTTTTGCTTATGGCTTTCAAATTCTCTCTGCAATGAAATCAAATTTGGTTAAATTCTAACATATGCCAATAAGTATAAGATAATTTTTAAGTGCCACAATAAAGGTACCTGCCTTCTACCAAAGAGGTCAAACATAAATTCCAATGTTCCCAACATTTTGAGAAAGCAGTTTGTACTTCAGCAGTTACACGCTGCTTCCTCAGGTTGGCCTACATTGTCTGCTTGCAGGCAGTAATATGGACACCGACAACCGCTCTGCTTCACTTTTAGCCTAGGCTGGTAGAGGACAACTTAATAACATCTTCTATACTATTTGTGATCAGAAGTCTCCAGTCACAGCTGAGAAATGAGCGTCTAAAGCCCATCAAGTGATAGATGGGAACAAGGAGATGAAAAGTTGGAGAAACCCTTGGGACTTTAATGTTTTCTTTATTTTCTTGCGAAGGCTCTAGATTGTAAGCTTACGAGCAGGGCCCTCTTTACCTAATGTATCGCTGCATAGCATTTTATGCTTTCCTATTATCCTACCGCTGTCTAGCTTTAACCACAAGAGTGTAGCCAGACAACAGATGTAGACGATAGATATAGTTAATATGTTAATCTAAAAACCACATCAGATTTATGCTTAGCAAAAACATCTGTTTCAGCCCATTTGATCATACTTGTGAACCTAATAGCCTACAGAGGTGTGCGGTTTGCATAGGGTGCAAATATTATATTAAGGGTTTTTTTATTAGCACATATGAAATAGTTGATAAGTTGGTATACTACAATAAAAAAAACTTAAAGTTACCATATTTACATTATAAGGAGTATAGTTAGTTTCAACCCGAGAGGTTAAAGGGTTAATCGCCCTCCGTTTGCCATTCCCTAGTAGTATTAGTTTAAGTTCTTGGTTTACTGGTCAGCAGTCATCACAGTATCCGCGGTCCGCTGTTGTGTAGACAGACTGCATGTTTATAGCATCGTCTTAGCACCGTGTCCTCTAACACCGAGTGAAAACATGGATGGGGAACCAAACATAATGCTACTAAACAGCTGGGTGTTTTACGTCTACAAGTATTTGACATTTACCTTCATCAGCTCTCTTGATATGTCATAATTCTCAGAGGTGTACGAGTACCGCTTACCTATGGTTACGTTAGGGTATCTGTTGAGAAGAAGTCACTAGATTCAACATGCAGTATAGAAAGGGTTAATTATTAACATTTCTATGAAAGAGATACAAGCGTGTTACCCATATCCTGTGCCGAGCTTTGGGGGGTTTGTGTACAAATTTTTTCCGGGTGCCGTGTACGGTTTTCTATGTTTTTGTTCAGCACTAAATGCTGGAACTGGACCGCTCAGTGTTCCATAGAAGCTGCCCAATCCCGATCTGATAAAAATACACAAAAAATGAACATTCAGTAGTAGATAATATTAGCACAGAAAATAAGAAGAAGAAATATATATATTTATAAGGATCATTTTGATATCATCAGTGGGTACCCAAAAGTTGCAAGAGAGACCCAAAGCGGTTCCTAGTTGCATTACACTATAATTAGAGCAGTAAGGAAATGAAGTTGGAAAAGTTAAAAAAATAAATAGGAAAAAAGTGGAAAATTTTAAAAATGTAAAAAAGTGTGGAAATCTCCAAATTATTTCACGGAGCCTGCCCATTTAGCATATGAATTCGTGTAAGTCTATAAATCTTATGTATATGTAAATTTAAACCTGTAATTCAGACTCAATAACTGACATGTTTTATCTTTTTATGTAATGATACACTTTATATACTTCTTGATAAAGGCTAAGAACAGGCAAACAGGGGGATGCTGTGGCTACCACAGCATTCAGTTAGATACTGGAAGGCATGGGTGTTGCTGGTTTTAACTCACGGCTTTTTCTCCCCACTAGGTGGTAAGAAGGTCTTTCCCAAATTCTTTTTGGCTTGTTCTATCCGGTACTTCCTCCTCTGTTTAAGTGGATCTGAATACGATTCACCTTCAAAAATCCTCTTCGGGTGGCCATCAAAGAATCCGCCCGTTACGTTGGCCATGGTCTTGGAGCCTCCGGGAAGCATTTGCCTGTTCTTACTGGCTGCTTCATTAAATGGCTCTGCAAGAAATCAAAACTAACTTGAACCTTTCACTCTACGGTAAATCACACATAACATATGTTGTGTAATAAAACATGATATCTAAAACAATGCCTCTGTTTTCATTTTCATAGCTGGTTGCTTATTATTTATATATGTTTTAATTTAATATCAAAATATTGATTCATATTTAAAAAACTGGAACCTTTGTATGAGTTTCATGTGAAATGGAATTTTGCATTGACTTTAAGGTACGTTACGTCACACAAACCAATTCAGGCATTCTTTAGTTGTAAGAAGACTTCTGTCTCATTTACCTCCTCCAAGCTGCCTCTGTTGAAAGTGTACTGAAGTATGCTTCCTGCACATGCTCAGTCGCACTCACGTTTGAGTCAGTGAGAACAGCAGTAATCGCATGTAGCTGAACACTGATATTCAATAAGTGTGTAAACCACGGGTTGCCACTACTTCGATTGACTTTAATGGGAGCTCAGTTTGAATGAAGTTCTACAGAGCATGTGCAGGAAGTGTACTTAAGTATGCTTCTTGGCTACACATCTGATTGCGGTTTTAAGTGTACTTCTTAAAAAACACTATAGCATAGAGATACTACAATAAAACATAATTGATTGATAACAAAAACATAATTAAATGATTGATGCCAGCTGCCCCCCTGGCCACGCCATTGTTTATGACAGAGAAGGAGGAAATGCCACATGGCTCACGTGGAGGCTTTCTGCAGGGCACACATGTAATAGGACCAATCATGACAAAAAAACAGCGGTTCTTTTATATATTGATGGCAATGTGGTGGTATATCTGAATACCTGTTTAAATTCTAATTTTCAAAGTTCTTTTTTTAAAAAAGGTCAGTTAATGGTGGTACTCATTTGGATCAAGGTCAAAAAACAGGGACCTCAAGTGGAAAGCAGTAGAAGCGCTTTGGTTTCTCACTATACATCATGAAGAATCAGCCCTAACAAGTCTCAGTTGCAATGAGTTGATGCGGCCCCGCATAATGCTTAACTCAAACGGCAAATTTATTTTCAAGAAATATCATGGTCTCAACTGCATTATTAGAGGTCAACCAAGCCTTTCCTGCAGCAGCTCGCTGGTGTTGGTCCTTCAAAATGCTTCGTGAAACTGCTATTCCCCTGAAAATCCAGGCTTTAGCGAATAAACCTGCGGAAGACCAGCAGGGAAGCACAGCAACAATAGCCGGTAATTGAAAGAAGCATTGCGGGCCCCTGCCACCAATGTCAACGACTACACGGACCTAAACATTACTAGGAACTGTAGATGTACAATTTTGGGAAATTTTTAAGCCTTGAAAAAAAACTGGTGTTTTTTTTCGGAAAAAATTGACATTTTCAGATTTTTAAAAAAAAAATGCAGAGTGACATCGTTTTACATTTATTAATAAATTATAATTTTAAAATGTAAAATGATTGTGTTACACTGGGAACGTGAAATGCAGCGTATATAAAAGTATCGGCTTTTTTTTGCAAATGGAACAACAAGGTCTGTATATGTTAAGAACATTTCAACTATACACAAGAGCAGGTACCCCCCCACCTTCCCTCAAATAGACCAAAATAAATGAAGAAACCATAAAAAAAACAAAAGATCTCCTCTAATCCTCCTCCAGGAATTGGACTTTGGGGAAATGGCTTTGGGGAAAAAAAAACAAAAAAAAAAACATTCTTTTTCCAAATTTTTCTGGGTTTTCCCCAGACCTTCTCATCTCTACTGGGAACCTGCATGCAAAGTAACACAATTAAGTCTGCTTGATATCTTGCGTCACTGTGTGTATACTGAGATGTATATGTTTTTATCTCCTATACTTTCATAGGCGGTATACTTACTAGAACCCGGAGGAACATATTTATCTCCAATACTAACGTAGCCCATCTCACGGAACAGGCCAATCCTGTCCATGTCGGTTTTTCCTTCCCCAGGCATGGTTAGAGACAGCACACCCGATTATAAACGATCTTTCCGCTTAAGCACAAAATCCTACAATAGAAATAAAAAGAAATAATGAACTTTATGGAAAATCACCATCTATATGCTATATTATGTTTGTCTTCAAACAGCGTTACTTCTTTGCTTTTCGGGAAGACCCTGCATGGGGAAATAGCCTCTAGTGACATTCCCTGGGGAATAGCGTGCCGTGTAAATACAAGTATGTTATATCTGGTTTTCTAAACTGTTTAATTGGGGAGATAGAGCAACGTTGGATAAAAGATCAGAAATTTGGAAACCTGTGTATTTTGTATAAAGCGTTCTATTTGGGTATGTCAGATTGTGCAGGTTATTGGCAGAATAATATTCTTAAAGAGGACAGGGTGACAAAATCCTAAAATCCACCTATTGCGCCCATCAGGGTAATAAAATAATCAGCATTAAGTCACAAGAGCCGGGGTTCTAACATACACCTGAGAACGAGATGTCCGTTTACATGATCGTATAGTGTCTGCCTCTGATTTTCAGCAGGGCCGAGCTAGCCTGAGGATCCAGTTACTTTATGGGAAACCTGGCAAGGGTGGCATCTGTAGTGCTTAGTGTCTCCTTGCAACCCATACAGAGATTTATGTGTGCCCTTCACCAAGCATCAGACATTGCTGGGCATGGGGCAAGCAGTGATCAGGGCTATAACAATGTAAGAGTAACTATGTGTTTAGTTTTAATAGCTTTAGTATAAGTAACCATAGAAAGTGACATGCACACACTAGGTGGTCTTAATTACTTAGTACATCTCCTACAATGGAGCATTGTGACACTGGCCAATATTATAATTTTCCCATTTCCCAATGAATTACCCCAAAGTAGCACACTGATGCCCATTATCCATATACACTGCACAGTGGTATCTACTCCTCACCAGCTCTCACCTGTGCTACCTCTTCTCCTGTTCCCCACAGCTTGCGTCTTGGTTTCCATGGAGATGGGGTAGCTTATTCCGTGACGGTACATGTGTCACTATTAAACATAAAACGGCATCTTTCTAAATGGTAGATTAGAAATCTATGCTGCATCACCAATAAATGGTACCTAAGCACATTATACTCGTGCTCCCTGGAGAAACTAATGAACTGCAATAGTGAAACAAGATAAAATCACCCCTACTACCTCGTTTGGTATAGCCCACTGGGCATGCATTCATTCACTAGCGAGGTGTACCAAAGCATCATGGGATATGTAGTTGGTTTAAAAAAAAAACAAAACAAAAAAAAAACGAAAGGACGCTAACTAGTGTTCAACGTTCCACCAATCAAATAGCTTAAGGCGGTCGGGTTTGTTTGATTTCGAGGCTTGAACAGCAAAAGGGAACCGGAAGCTGCTTGTTGACAGCTCATCGTTACAGTCCGGTATACGAAGCTTGCCAGTGATAGAAATGGTGAGGGAAGTGTGATTTCCTAAAGTAATTTAAAAAACCTAAATAAAGTCATTTTTGCATGAATATTTCCCAGGAGTAATGGGAGTTGTAATATCGCTTATTATACCATTCAATCATCATCATCATCTTTCAGCTGCATGTAAGATATTTCTAACGCCAACCTCATTAATTAATAAGGCTGCTTGATCGGGCGCTGCAGAGAGCATTCATTTCTTTATTGAATAAAACTGATTATTGTTCAGTTTGGACCATTTTCTTTGTATTCTTTGCGCTTTCTTATCTTTCTTGAACGTTTTCTTTGGAAAGGTGTGATGTGTACAGAGATTAAATACAAATGAAAACCCTCTGCCCGCAATAAATTGATTAGAATCTGTAGTTGTAACGGCTAAATGTTTCTATTTGCTAGGTTGGCGTAGATGGTCCGGACATACTTTTTAGAACCAGAGGTGGTTTGGACCTTTGCTTCCCTTTGACTGCGACTGATGGTTTGTATAACGCTGCGTTTAAAGGATTTGTGTTTACTAGATTTGCAGATGAGAAAATATTTTGCTTAATTTTAACTTTTTCCTGCCCGTGCAATATAGAAAAATCCACAAAGAAGGCTTTGTTGGAAGCACTCGCTGACGTCTCTGCCAAGCTGCTGTCAGATTCTCTGGTGTTCAGGGTTTGTAACAGCTCGCTTTACATATGGCCCAACACCGGAGCCAGCTCTTCCCTTATAGAACTGACAGATGACTCTCCATGCAACAACATACTGAGCTTCATACAGTGAGTAAAAGTTGAATTATTCTTTTTTTTGTGTAAAGAAAGCATCTTTATCCACTTGAAATGCGATTTATCCTTGTTTGTGTGTTCCAGGATTGATGATGAGGATGCAAAGAGAAAAAGCTCCAAAAAGAAAGAGAAAAGAATCCAAGACACGGTATAGAACAGACGCGCAAGCATCTCTCTGTGCCTTATAGCATTGCATAAGAAGTGAATGAACCCCTTCATATAATCCACACTGTACTGATTGCCAAGGAATGGATTTGGTTCAATCCTTGGGTTACAAAGCATAATTGGTGCGTTAATGGTGTATATTTAAGTCATAATATGACTTCTGTGTGAAATTCTTTAAGATACAGATTAAACCAAACGCTGCATTTTTCTATACCAAATGCAGTAACGCCCAGAAAATGTTAGGATGGTGGTAGATAAAATGAAACAATCTCCAGAAGTGGCTAAAACAGTGGGGGAATTTAAACATGAATGGGATAATCATAAAGCTATCCTGAATCTAATACAAGACCAAGGACTGAGAGTTTACTGCAGGAAAATGGGCCGACTAGAAGGGTTGGATGGGTCTTATCTGCTGTCAAATTCTATGTTTCTGCGTTGGGAATTGTAGTGCTGACATCCATGTTGTATAGCTTGGTAGTTTTGTTGTAATCCAAAGTGTGATACATGCGGTATAACCATGGTCATGATTCAGAAAAAGTTAGATTTTTCTTGCCATCGTATTATGTTTTGAAAATAATGTATTATTTTATGGCAGCAACATATTGTAAACATCAGCTTACTGTTCGAGATGACGACCGTCTCCAGAGCCTGTGCCCCGGTGATCACGCAGGATGTTAAAAGCCATCACGTTGTGCGCATGACCTTACCTATTGACTGTGCGGTCACTGTGTCTTCAGAAGAGCCCTGGGGGAAGTAAGTGTTATTCTATCCTGATACTACACCTATGCTCCCGATACATATTGCCTTTTCCAACTCTAAGTTAGACATATTAGAAAAATTCTTGGTTTTTTGACATTGATACTTTTGCTCATTAAATGGCTACCTAGATATCCTAAACTGACTTCATTTAAATACAAACTCAATATCTCTGATACATTTGTTGTATTTTATCTAATGTTTTCTGTGGATCAGAATGCCAACAGCCTATACATGTCGCTGCGTGAAGTATAAAAAGTTACATAATGTGTTGTGTTTTTAATATACCTTTGGTCCAAATTTAAAAAAAATAAAATCAATTAAAGTCTAATGTCCCTGACACCACTGCTATAGAAGAATACATATTAAAGTTCTCTTTAATATGTATTCTTCCAAATGAAAAAATGAAACAAATACCTGATGCAGTCATAGCTGTAAAATCTTCTTTCTTGGCTGTGATTGGCTGTTTAAGCTGTCATTCAGTGACAGTTAAGTACTTCCAATGAAGCCAGTGGAAGTATGTTCTTGTCACTGATTGACAGCTTAAGCGGCCAATGAGCAGCCATTAAAATCAAGAGTAAGAGCCAGTGCTGGATCTGGCCTGAGTTTATCATGTGCAGGGAGATCCATTCAGCCAAATGCATCTTTTACAGGGTGTTTAGCTGGGGGTAGGGAAAGGGCAAATTAATTTGAGGGGCATCTGCAGAATCCCTCCATGTGTTTGCAAAACAGACCACATGTAAATGAAAAGGGCCGGCACCTATCACATGCATTGAGGGGCAGATAATGGCTGCTGTGTCCCCTTAACATAAAATGATTTTAAATAATATCCTTGCATCTCCGTGGTTGCTTTTATCCGCTCCACGAAAATCAAATTACCCTTGTGAAGGCTCAGACAAGAGTGATGTTTCAGAGTTGTGCTAGTATATGTCTACTGTGTTTATTATCAGGGTGCGGCAGATCCTTGTGAACGGGCTCACGCATCAGCTTGCTGAAATGGAGAAATGCATGTTGAAGTATATGAAAGGAACCTCCATCTACCTGGCGGAACCGTTTCACTTCGTGTTACCGGACATAAAGGGCCTTGTTACTGTGGCTTATCCTGCGGGGGTTCCTGATTCTCAGCTGGAAGGCTATAGGAAGGTAATATCACCGTTATAACGTCCTACATTATAACATGTTGGTCCGATTGCAGTGAATCTGTCAAAGGCTTACATTCGGCCCAGCACACAATAAATGATTTATGTTCACATCCCACCATTATTGTTAATGCAACTTATTTATAAATAATAGGTTGCATTCCTATATACTTCCCCAATTACTTACCTTCCATATATTTAGAACATTCCATTATCACACACTTTATAGTATAACTTTGTTTCCTCTGTTTATGAAATTGTTCTCAACTCA
This sequence comes from Spea hammondii, assembly GCA_029215755.1. NCBI lineage: Eukaryota > Metazoa > Chordata > Amphibia > Anura > Pelobatidae > Spea > Spea hammondii. The sequence continues at coordinate 29,925,796 of JARDYJ010000001.1, forward strand.
AAATGTGATCTCCTCTCTTTGGAGTGACGGCGAAAGTCAAGTCAAGAAAGGAACAGAGAAACATTGCAGATAATTAATACACAAATTGCTTTACAGGCAGGCAGGGTGGAGCGCGCTGATACTCCAAAAACTTCAACACTTGGTATGAAGTAGTGGGCGTTTTAGATATATATGTTTATGTAGTTTAGTACCGTATTTGCTCGATTATAAGACGACCCCCCAAATCTGAATATTAAATTAGGAAAAAAAGAAAAAGCCTGAATATAAGACGACCCTATAGGAAAAAAGTTTTACCAGTAAATGTTAATTCATGTAATTTAGAAAAAAAATGATTTAGAAAAATATTTTGGTTTTATTTCCTTCTATTTTCCAACCTGCCCCCCACCCCCCAGTTATGCACATCTGCCCCAGAAATGCCTTATACCCCCTATATGCCACTGTGCCCCATGATATGCCTTTTAACCCTATATGCCACTGTGCCCCATGATATGCATTTTGACCCCCTATGTGCCACTCTGCCTCCAGAAATGCCTTATACCCCTATATGTCACTCTGGCATTAACGGGGTTAAAAGACATATTATTGGGCAGAGTGGCATATAGGGAGGTTTAAGGGATTTCAAGAGGCAGAGTGGCGTATAGAGGGTTAAAAAGGCATTTCTGGAGGCAGAGTGGCATTAAGGGGGTTAAAAGGCATTTCACAGAGCACTCTGCCTCCAGAAATGCCTTATGCCCCCCATTTTACACTCCCCTGCCCCCCCCTCCCAATTTACCGGTGCTTTTGACTCCCCTGTCATGCAGCCGGGGCAGCGTGTAGATGTCTACACGATTCGCGTAGACAACTTACGCTGCAGCCGGAAGGAGGTGTGGCTAGCAGCAGGGGTTGTCTGCGTCCATCGCGCAGACCTTCCTGTCAGAGAGAATCTGCACCGGTGCGGGGAACTCTGATCTCTGACAGCCAGGGAAGGTCTGCGCGATGGACGCAGACAACCCCTGCTGCTAGCCACACCTCCTTCCGGCTGCAGCGTAAGTTGTCTACGCGAATCGCCTGGACGTCAACCCGCTGCCCCGGCTGCATGACAGGGGAGTCAGAAGCACCGGTAAGTGGGCCGGGGGGGGGGGGGGGGGGAGACAGGAGGATCCAGGTCCCCTGCAGCTGCGGGGGATCTGGATCTTAGTCGTCTCATAGTCAGACCTATTTGAGGTCTGATTATAAGACGACCCCGATTATAAGACGAGGGGTATTTTTCAGAGCATTTGCTCTGAAAAAAACCTCGTCTTATAATCGAGCAAATAGGGTAATTTGGGATCTGGGACCGCGAATTGCAATAAGGGTATTGTGTATGGCGTGTTCAATTAGTATGTAGAAATCATGTGAAATCACAGGTGGCCAGAAGGCCATACAACATTTTCTACCTTTGAAATTACAAATTGCAGAGGAGGAAGATGTTTATGGGAGGCTGCCCAAGTCGACACTTTGTGTCGCTAAGCCAATATTAAATGTATATACACTTGGATGAGCGAACACAACGTGTCAGTGGATCACAGGAGTGATGGGAGTGATAAAGAGCCTCTGTATGTCTATGAAGGCGTTCTATTAAAATCAGCTGTCAGTGAGTGACATTAGAATGAATAATTACAAACACAAACCGTTTATTTATTTGTACAATGTAATTGATTTTCTGCCAAAGTGGAAAACTTGCGGCTGTAGAGCGACAGAGTAACATTAAAATGTATGCTTAATGCAGTTTATTCTAGGAATTTGCCACAGTGTGAAAAATGCAACCAATAGTAATATCTGACTTTGAAGTTATTAATAATGTATAGATTTTTTGTTCGATGTGACACTTAGCTTTTCTCCAAAAATGTGTTTTAGGCTTTACATGAACAGTTCAGCCTGCCCCTGGACAGACCTTACCTGAAAAGAGCAAATGCATACCACTTCCCAGATGAGCCCTTTAAGGACGGATATCTCCGTAACCCGCATGCGCATCTAAACCCTCCTAACATTGAGGGAGGCACAGTGAGTACATTATAATCCATAAAAAAAAGTTTTCTCCTGGAGCATAGAATACAGTGCTGTGTACAGAAATGTCCGTTAGCGCTGACAAGAACTACTTTTATTTAACTCTGCTCCATTAACTCACTTTTTTAAGCTGCCGACCTAGAGGCGGCCATTGTTGTCAGCCATGTGATATTGTGGACTTTCCCTGTTCAATCACCACACTGAGCTGACCCTTTATGGCAATGCTAATGAAGTCCGTCCTTCCATAGGCTTTATTTAGTCACAGCTGGGTGGTTAAGACTGAGCCATACACATGGCTTATATGCAGCTGCCTGAAAACATTATATTATGCAAACACTAGAACTGTTTTTAAAAAGAAAACGACACCATACTTTTGAAAATGGATTTTAATACCATGCTAGTAATAATAAAAATTGGGTTGGAGTTCCCCGTTAAAGTAAAAACAATGATCGCTCCAGGCCTTGTTAGCACAATTTTAATATTTGGCCTCTTTTCATACATTATAAAGCTTGCCTAAATTCTTTTTTCTAGGTAATTTTATAAAATTATGTTCCACATATCACAGATGGGATTAGTAATCCACATTAGATTACCTGCTAGCATTGACTCTGTGCTTACCTGTGTTCTCCCTACAGGTCTCGGCGGTACAGGGAATATACAGTTACCACCATTATATGCAAGATCGCATGGATGATAATGGCTGGGGCTGTGCGTACCGTTCCCTTCAGACAATCTGTTCCTGGTTCAAATATCAGGGATATAGCGACAAACCTATTCCAACGCACAGGGAGATTCAGCAGGTATGCATCACCGTCCATTGCCCCAGAAATGAACCAGCGGGGACATTAATGACCGACTACACAGTATAAGACAACCACACTTACATTTTCTCTGTGATGATGGCCACATGTGATTACTTTCAAATAAGGATCATTTCTATATAAATATATTAGGATATAAAATGCAATAATCACATAGTTTAGAGTGTGAAAAGCAAAATATATGTACCAAAAATCGATTTAATAAAATGAGGACCAATGAGGAGTAGAGTAGAAATAGCCATAATATTCAATTCTATTTTTATGAAATAAATGTCTTTGATATTGTATATTAGGTACATGAAACTCAACTCAAGTAATCTGGGTGTTCTCCTGCCAATCAGTTACTGATTATTTTGTCTTCATTACTCCCTAATCTATCTTTGGCATTACTATTGGGGGTTTATAGTTAAACTGAGCAAATCTCCTTACAGTGCCTGTAAAGCATGCGTAAATGTAATTATTTAATTGTCTCGTGGCAGGGCATAATTAGAAACCACAGGGCCCTGGTGCAAAAATTTCCACGGACCCACTTCACCAAGCAAAATCTCCCACAGTGCTAACTTTGCCCCCAAACAGCTTGTCAGCGCCAACTTTGCCCCCAAACAGCTTGTCAGCACCAACTTTGCCCCCATACAGTTTGTCAGCACCAACTTTGCCCCCATACAGTTTGTCAGCGCCAACTTTGCCCCCAAACAGCTTGTCAGCACCAACTTTGCCCCCAAACAGCTTGTCAGCACCAACTTTGCCCCCATACAGTTTGTCAGCGCCAACTTTGCCCCCAAACAGCTTGTCAGCACCAACTTTGCCCCCATACAGTTTGTCAGCGCCAACTTTGCCCCCAAACAGCTTGTCAGCACCAACTTTGCCCCCATACAGTTTGTCAGCGCCAACTTTGCCCCCAAATAGCTAGTCAGTGCCAACCTTTCCCCCAAGCTGCTTGCCTGTTTCTCTCTGCCTCTGTGGAGACGGATCCAGCATGCAGAAAATGGATGTGATGTCACTTCCTCCATGCTGGATCAGACAGCGTGCAGGGAGGGAGTGTGAGAGGTCATCCCACTCTCTGTGATGCTAACTGCAGGTGTTACCCGCAGCTAGCAGCTTTTAAAGGTGGGCGCAGTTGTGACCCTGTCTGGCGGGAAACATTTATTAGTATACTTACCATGCCTATCTAAATATTAAATGGTTTTAAAGTTATTTGGGTGTCCCTGGCTACCTATGTAAATTTTGCTATATTACATACAGCCTCTAATACGGTTTAACTCTAGAATTTGAAATAACGATTGGTTTTATGTGTTCACAGGCACTTGTCGATGTCGGGGATAAACCTGCCAGCTTTGTTGGATCCAGGCAGTGGATTGGATCCATTGAGGTGCAGCTTGTACTGAACCAGCTTCTTGGCATCACTTCAAAAATAATGTTTGTTAGGTGAGTAACGCCTGTTGTTTTTATCTATGTATTTAATGAGGGAGAGAACTGAAAATGATAAGTGTTGGGGGTAAAATCATTCCTTCTAATTGTACGCAGAGGTGTTCAGAGAACATTCAGTCTTTTGCCTCATTAATCTTTGTAAAACATGAAATTGATTTGCGGTGATAGTTTGCACTGACCTGTAATAGCAATGATGTCATGTAGATTTTTTTTGCTGACTTCATGATGCCTCTAACCATTTCTTATTTTAACAGTCAGGGTACGGAGCTGGCATCCAGAGGGAGAGAGCTAGTGAATCATTTTAGATCTGAAGGAACCCCGGTTATGATTGGTGAGATGATTATAATATGTTTACTTGGCTACCATGTGCGTTTAAGCGTATATAGAGATAAATTTAATGGGGAAAAAACACTGTTTGGAACTTCTGTGAAAGCCGTTGTATAATTGTACATTTTAAGAAGCGGCGCATTATTTTTATTAAAAGAACATTTGCAGGTGAGGTCCCCGCTCTCTGACTTTGGGTGGCTGCATCAGCCATTCTCTCTGGGCGCGTCTAATGTTTACACGTTGCTGACCAGCACCTATAAAGTGCTTTATGTCAGATGCATGAACTCAATTAATTGGTTTCCTCTGTGAGTTTATACATCCCATATACTACAGGTTTTGTAGTTCCGCTCAATTACCGACCTCATTATGATCGGCCAACCCTGGCAAGTTTCTTCTGCAAGAAGGGGTTATAGTTGCTTTAACTATGTGGCCATCCGACCTTGCAGCAGAAGCTCATTGGGGTTAGTCCATGTGAAGAGGGTTAAATCTCAACTCTACCCCTGTTTTAGTGTATGATAATGTGACTCCGTAGAAGACCCGTACTGGGGAATGAATACATGTGAGTTTTTGCTGTTATTTTTAGTACCATTGTGTCATTGATGTTTTCAGAGATTAACAGTAAAGTGCATCATTGGTGGATCCTTATTCGAGTAACACCAGATGAATCTGAGAATCGAGGAGATATACATTGGAAACAAATGTTCTAGAAGTACATGCAAACTGGCAGCTATAAAGAACAAATGCTTAAAGAAGATCAAATGTAGATGATGTAGTATTGGTTGGCATAGTAATATAAACCACTTTGCGTCAGAATGAATTTGATGTGTTAGGCCCTTTGTTTCAACAGCAGTGTAATAAAATAATAACTGGTAAGTGGGATCGGTCTTCTCCCATACCTTCACAGAAACACATAGAAAAATAACAGTGGCCATGGACATTTCAACATTAGCCCCTGGCCCAAATAGAGATTTAGGGCCAGAGACTAGCAACCGAAGCATTGTTCAAACTAGAGCGATATCCTCCAGAAGTACCGGCTAAGCTTACAGCCCGGCAGGTTCCATCATGGAACAATTCTTAGGTTTTCAAAATAATACCTTAATAAATATACTTTTTTTTCCTCAGTGTTATAGTTTAATCGGTACTATTTATTTATCCCTCAAAGGGTCACAGCATGGGACCCCAACCCAGTATGTATTCCTTTCCATATCCTGAACAGAAATACCAGATTAATCCTTCAGCGTTATTTTGGGGCAACAACAAAGTGACTGACGTCAATGTGGCTGTAATTTTGCTTTTGTGGCACTACTTTTTCCGGACTGAAAATACTTCTGCTGTAGCGACGGTAACTTTTACTTTTTCCCTCTTGTTACAGGAGGTGGTGTCCTGGCTCACACCATCCTAGGTGTTACATGGAGCGAGTCTACAGGGGATATCAAGTTTTTAATTCTAGATCCACATTACAAAGGAGGTGAAGATCTACATGTTATTTTGGAAAAGGTAGGTAACCCAAAAAAGCATTGTGTTATATATCATTGAATTACACATAGGTTTCTATAGGCATTTGTTAGTTTTGTGTTTTTTTTAAATTCAATAAAGCAGGAATTTACTGTCTCTGTGCTCCGTTTTCCTACAGGGATGGTGCGGCTGGAAAGGGGCCGACTTCTGGAGTGCAGATGCTTACTATAATTTATGTTTACCGCAGCGACCATCTACGATCTAAACCAATTTCCCAAATTTCCAATCAAGCGCACTACATTACCTTCTATATATATTATAAATACGTATTTCTGCAAATCATGATGATGCACACATTGTAACTCCATCAAATCAGACAAGTTATTTTAGGTAATGGTAATCAGTCGTACAAAACTAATAGACACCGGAGTATAAACAAAAATTGTATAGAAAAACTGTACATATTATGTAGAAGAAAAATGACTTTGGACACATAGATCCAGTTCAGTAAAATGTATCTTCCTATGAGAAAGGAGAAGCGCAATAATCCAGCTTAACATAAACCAATAAATCGTGAGCTCCTTGTCAAAGCGTATTAGATCCAAGCCAAGATGGATAATCATCTTATTCTCTGCTTCTTATTAAATGAAACCTGTGGAAAGGTAAAAAAATAAAATTAATATCCCATCATACGTTATGTAGTGACTCTTGGTCTGTGACACTGAATCATTCACTACAGCAAAGAATGAAACACCTGCTTGATTAACCTTTTAGAACAATAATGTTCCATGATATAAAAACTCTGCTTTAAAGAGGTATTGCAAGGATGGTATGTTAAGTGGAAGTGGTAGAAGTTAACACAATGAAGGAATAAGAATATGCATGAGATAGGCAACTACCCTGAATCTTAGACCAGACAAATGGACTGATTAAGGTCTGAGTCTTTAGATCAGGAAAACCAAACTAGATGTGCTGAGTAGTTCTTATCTACAGTCACATTCTTTGTTCCTATGTTACATGTGATTACATTATTTGGGGTTACAGTCATCTATTAGAAAGTGATGTGAGGAAAAAAAACATATTACGTACCGTCCGATCTCCTCCTCTTCCCATAGGCAACAGATAAGGGCAAATGGCCTCTCTTAATAGCAGCTGTTGTCTCCCTCATCTCGTGGGACGAAGACCGAGCTCCTAAGAATGCATTTTGAGTATGTTTTACTGTTGCAAGATACTTTGCGCATTCCAAAAATCCACAAGACGCGGCGAGATCTTCTGGAGTATATCCATCTTTATTACATGTGCTAGAAAAGAAAATGTATAGGAATGAGAAAATACATTCTGCCAAGAATTCTTCACGACAGCTTCTTGACTGTGACGCAGTCTTAAATCTTTACACGTAAACTTACTCTAATCTGGCATCTCGGGCCACAAGAAGACTAAGACATTCCAAGCTTCCTGAACGTGCAGCTTTATGAATCGGAGCTTCTCCAAAACAGTCCTGTGCACAAGAACGTGAGGTTATTCAGCGGGTATAATTAAATTTTTTACATAAATACCACCCTTTGGTCTTACTATGCTTACATTGTCATATATCCATCTTGTTTGGATTTTTGAGATAAGTTTTGATACAGCCCCAAGGTGACAAAACAAGATGGTTGTCATACCGACACAATGGTTTATGTATGAAGAAGGATTCTGGTGTTTAAAAACTCATCCTATCCCCTTAGTAACCCACTGAATGTTCCTGCGGTGTGTGGTTCATCAGTTGCCATTGTAATAAAACCTTTTCCAACTCATTGTACCTGCTGATTGACATCAACTCCCGTCTGTAGCTGCCAAAGCAGGAAAAAGGCTTCTCCACCAGAAGCAGCCAGGTGTGCCGGAGACTGTCCCAAAGTGTCCGCCGGGGAATTCACTGCACAGCCGGACTCCATCAACTGGCTTAGACAGTCCCACTGGAACAAAAAAGAGCCCCAAATCAGTACGGTGCATGCACAAACACACTGTACACTCCAAGCACAGCCAAAGGCCCATGATAATCATGTTATTGTAACAAATTACTATAGGATTTATTTAATTAATTATACCAATCAACTTAATACACAGCAATAAAAAAACACTAGTATATATAAATGAGATTATGAATATTTAATTATACTTCAAATACTATAAGCCTGCAAGAACAGTGAACAATAAGCTAGTCTAGGAGTTAGTCATGACAACAGACAGCGCTCATTCTGCGAGAATAATGACATATGCATTGGGAATGCTAACACCAACTAGATACATACATACATACATAGCTTTCAGAAAGAATACATACATACATACATACATACATACATACATACATACATACATACATACATACATACATACATAGCTTTTATAAAGAAAGAACGTGCCCCGTGCCAGATATACACAATCACATAAATGCTAGTCACCTCCGCGTTACACTGCTGCAGCATCTCTACAAACTCCTAACCGGGCCGGGTCTCCGGGACATCTGCCAAAACCCGCTGCGCTCTCTAACTACATAGCTCGCTGGCCACGCCCTCCGGCACGTACTCAAACAACAAGCACATGGCCAGCACTCATCTGCATGTCCCACAATGCAATTGCTCGATTGGCTCGCGTCCAAGCTCCCTCCCGCCCACTGATCGCTCATTGGCCAGGAGGCAGCCGCGGGCGGGCCCACCTGCTAGTCCCAGTGTTGTGGTCACGTAAGCATTTGTTGCAGTTGTGTGGCTGACATGAAGGCTGTAGCGATCCGGCACGTAGGCGACTGACTGCCGTGCGCGGGATATGCACATGAATGGAGGGGGAAGGGAGCTAACAGGATGCAGCTTAGCGCACGTAGTACGAGGAACTCAATAGAGAGGAAGCCTTTGACAGGCTCTCTTGTTACCTCCTAGGGTTATCCTCTGTGTCTGTCACGCACGTGCCGGCATTGTTATTAACATGGGAATTAATTAGCCTCGGAAATACACGAAAGGCTTCTGAGGGGTAAATAATGGGTTTACCTCAGAAAGGAGTAAATAATGGATTTAACCCAGAAAGGGGTAAATAGTGGGTTTACCTCAGAAAGGGGTAAAGCGCTGGATGAACAGCTCCATGCTGCAAGAGATGCCAGTAAGATCTTCATGCTAAGTGTTATTTTATTGATCACACGATATTAAGCTTGCAGTTACTGTGTCTGTAAAATATAACTCTGCCAATCAGCCGAGAACGCTACAAAAATGTACACACACACACTTACATATTACATAAAAGTGCATCTTTTTGTTCACATTCCTATTAGTTTCTAGTATTTGTGTCGCTACAAAGTGTCATAGACTTATGTTTTGGTGATTGATATATTAATATCAAATTAGTAGCAATAGAAGGGTAAGTATTTAAAAGCTCTTAAAATCACCAGGCATTAATCTTATTGCTGCATAGAATGAGACGGCAGATGTGAAGCCTATTTAGTCTGCAACAACAATGGTCCTTTAACCCCTTCGTGACAAAGGCTGATTTTACTTTTTGTACCCTTCGTGACAATGGCCGTTTTAACATTTCTGCGCTGCTCGTGTTTAGTTGTAATTTTCTTCTTTCCCGTTTACTGAACCCACACACATTAGATATTGTTTTTTTCAGGACAAGAAGGGCTTTCTTTAGATGACATTGTTTTGATTGTATCATATTATTTACTACTAAAAAAAGTATAAAATATGCTGAAAAATTTAGAAAAAAATGACTGTTTCTAACTTTTAGTTGAAAAATCTTTTACTCATCTATAAAAGGTAATGAAAAAACCTGCTAAATGGATTCTACTATTTGTCCTGAGTTTAGAAATACCCAATGTTTTTATGTTTTTTTGCTTTTTTCTACCCATTATGGGGCAATAAGTACAGGTAGCGTTTTGCTATTTCAAAGCCATTTTTCCCAAATCTGGTAATTCTTCCCCTCATGTGCCATTTCGGGTATCTTTGAACCCGGCCAATGCAATTTACCCCATCAAATCATATATTTTTGAAAACTAGACAGCCCAGGGTATTCCAAATGCTAGTATTTTAACTCTTTCCATGCACCATATCTACCACCAGTTTTTGTCAAACTTTATGGTAGTCATTTTTTTGCATTTGTTTTGTCATACACATTTTACTTCAGGTATGAATTAAAAGGTTCTCGTTTATGTCACTATCACAAAACACCCCAATATGTGTTCAGCAACATCTCCTGAGTACAGCGATACCTCACATGAATGATTTTGCCTGGCTGTTTGGGGGCAAAAGGGCCACATTTGGGGCATGCGCATTTTTCAATGTTGAACTTTGGCATTTGGGGATCCACTGCCCATGCCCCATTTGGTACATCTTTGAGCCGGGCCATTTCAGTGTGCCCAATAAACCCATATATTTTTGAAAACTAGACACCCCAGGGTATTTCAAATGCTAGTATTTTAACTCTTTCCATGCACCATATCTACCACCAGTCTTTGTCAAACTTTGTGGTAGTCATTTTTTTGCATTTGGTTTTCCACACACATTTTACTTCAGGTATGAATTAAAAAGTTCTCGTATATGTCACTATCACAAAACACCCCAATATGTGTTCAGCAACATCTCCTGAGTACAGCGATACCTCACATGAAGGATTTTGCCTGGCCGTTTGGGGGCAAAAGGGCCACATTTGGGGCATGCGCATTTTTCAATGTTGAACTTTGGCATTTGGGGATCCACTGCCCATGCCCTATTTGGTACATCTTTGAGCCGGGCCATTTCAGTGTGCCCAACAAAACCATATATTTTTCAAAACTAGACACCACAGGGTATTTTAAATGCTGGTATTTTAACTCTTTGCATGCACACATTTTACCACCAGCATGTTTTCAAAGTTTGCAGTAGTATTTTTGTGTGTGTATTTTTCCCACACACACCTACTTTATGTATGAATTTACAGCTCCTGGTATATGCCGCTGTCACACGACACCCCATAATGTGTTCAGCAACATCTCCTGAGTGCAGTGATATCCCACATGCATGGGTGTGTCATTTTTGTGGGAACTAAAAGGCCACATTTGGTACGTGTGCATTTTTCTAATTGGAAATTAGGTGTGTGGCCATCCTTCCCCCGGTGTTAATTGGGATGTTGTTGAACCCGGCCAATTCAATTTACCCCATCAAATCATACCTTTTTTAAAAGTAGACACCCCACGGGCATTTAATATGCCAGTATTTTAACTCTTTCCATGCGAGAATTGTTTTAAGCTAATATGCTAATTTTAGGACTTGCTCACAAAAATATATTTTTTATATATATATTTATTTTTTTTCTTTTTGAAAAAATTTTTTTAACTTTTTTTCAACTTGGAGGTTCCCCTGATAGTGACATCAGTGGGAAATGATTTTTACATTTTACTAGTTTTTTACTATTTTTTTTCTAATTATTATAAATTTTATTTTATTTTTTTATTTATTTTTACTAATCACACTGTGATTAGAAAGCTGGCTTCCATTGACTTGCATGGTGAATGCAGTACCTGTATTCAACCTGCAAGTGGAGCCAAAGTTCTCTAGATGGTCTGGACTGTCTAGCGAACTTTTAAAATTTGTTTGTTCCTGTTACAGGGCAGCGGCCATCTTGCTTGATGGCGAAGATCATCGGCAGCTGCGGCTGTGACCGCTCTCCGGAGCGGTCACAGCCCATCGAAAGGTAAGTGTTTGGTGTCGCTGGATGCCTCCTGATCGAGGCATTCCAGCGACACCATTTAAGTTTAGGAGGCGATCGTCGATCGCCTCCTAAACGCTTTTAATACGGGCGTCCGCCGCCATACAAAGTATGGCGGATGTTGACGCCCCGTGGAGGGGCCAGAGATGGCCCCTTCGTTCCGATAGCGGCGTTGCTGAATGCCTCGAGGTCGAGGCATTCAGCAACGTTTTTTGGGTGCAGAAAGCGAAAACAGATCGCTTTCTGCACCCGTTTAAAGACGTGCCGGTCCTGGCACGTCAATTGTCGTAAAGCACATGCTTTTCCGTGTCGTGCCAGGACCGGCAATTGTCGTTAAGGGGTTAAAGAGATTGTTTTTATGAATTTGTTTGATAAAATATTATGTCCTTATCATTTACCCAAGTACGTTCATCACAAAATAAATCTTTAAAAGTTTCTGACTCCAAGCCTTGCAGCAGGAAACACAAGTCTCTCTGACCAAATGTAAAGGTAATTGCAGAGCTTGCAGTATGTTATAGAAGCACCTGCCCAGCACGGGTCTTAAGATGTCTTAAGACATATCAGCATTCCTTTCAAACACAAAACACTTCATCTTGTGAAACGGACATAATTGCCAAAATTCCTCCAACAGTGCATCAAGGACTCATCCAGGAAGTCGCAAAAGAACCCAGACTAACATGTAAAGAATTGCAGGCCTTACTTGCCTCAGGTAAGGTCAGTGTCCATGATTCCACATAAGAAAGAGACTCACACTTCACAAAAAAACATCTTGATGACCCTCAAGACTTTTGGGATAATATTATGTGGACTGATGAGTCAAAGGTGAAACCTTTTGGAAGGCATGGGTCCCGCTGCATCTGTCGTAAAGCTAACACCACATTCCACAATAACAACATCATACCAATAGTAAGACTTGTGGTGGTAGCGTGATGGTCTGGGGCTGCTTTGTTGCTTCAGGGCCTGCGTGACTTTGCATACTTATGCAGCAGGACACCTCTGGCTGTGGTGTGCACAAAACAAAGCAAGGGTTTAGCACATATCCAGTAAATACCATTCAAACGCCACCTCTCTAAGGCAAAAATATTAAGGCAATATATTGCTTAGCCCACCACTATGTCAAGTACCCCAGTATTTTTTTGTGAAGGTTTTGAAGTGGCCCTAGTCAAAATCCTGACTTGAATCAGAATGAGATGCCGTGCCATGACCAGAAAAAGGACATTCACGCTTGTAAACCATTCAATGTGGCTGAGTGGCCAAAATTAATTGCAAGTTATCGAAAAAGGTTGATTGCATTATGGGTTTACTCACATTGTTTTTGTCTTATATTAAAATTAGTTGGATAATCTGAAACATTTAAATGTGACAAATAGAATAAATTGGGAATGGGGCAAATTCTTTTTCACAGCACTGTATTTCTCTCCATGATATCAGTCCTGGAAGGGACACTTCTGCTTCTGGATGACTGCCTTGTTGCCTGACTTACATTAATCTTTGTGTAAATAAACTAGTCTTGACTCAAGGGTAAGAAATCCAGTGAGCAGGCAGAGAAGAGTCAACGCTACATTTATGACCTGTTATAATCCACACCAGTAGTCCTTACATCGCACAAATTGCAGTTTTACAATAGTTTTAAAATGCTCTATTGTACATAAAAACATTGCCAGCATTAATTTATACTGTCTATATCTAGGCTTACGTGAGAAGTCTTTTCACACACATCATCATCTCTTGTTATTTTTTTATGGCTAGATTCACCTTATGGGCTGTATAGTTGATCAATGGAAGTGGATCTTTTGGTTTGGTTATACTACTGGGCGGCTCAAGCATGCCCTGTTCACAATTGTCCACAGATATTCACAGTCATTGGTCAAAAAGGGGTTAATCACCAAAGTGTGAACAGAAAATGTGTTTGCTGGAGGGTTGCAATTTAGTTAGTGACACAAACTATTTGGTTGGAAACACTGTCCTAAAGTAAAGAAATAAATTTGGCTTTCCATAACCCAACGGATGATCGTAATCTGGGAGTTAGAGGCTTTATTGAATGAAACAGATGGGAGTGGGTAGTGGTGCAATGAATTAAAGGGAAAACAGGCGTTATCATCTGGTCTTAATATTGCACGATCAATTCAAATGCAAACAAACATTTAGCAGCACGCAAACCACAGAACATTTGTTTTAGTAAAGACAAGATCCATCCATGTTACGCGTGCTTTAAAGGGTCCCTTCAGCCATTGTATGCACTTTAATGCATATATTTGCTCAGGTGATCTGTCCCGGTTATACCCCACTAATGGCGGCCCTGCCATATTTTTCCCCCCATGAAAGTACTTTTTCTGAGCTACCCTCAGATATTTGACACCACTTCCACGTCCCTGTGACCTTTTCCACACCTCGCTCTCCACTCCATTGTTCAGGCGTCTCTCAGATGCTGAGTCTGTTGTTCAGGCTTCTCCCTGATGTCCAGACCTTTGTTCAGGCTTCTCCCTGATGTACAGTTCGTTGTTCAGGCTTCTCCCAGCCATCTGCTCTGTTGTCCATTGTTCAGGGTTCCCCAGAGCACTTAGGAGAAAAGTATTGTTAAAATGATACCAGAGCGCTTACAGTCCAGAAAAGCGACTGGGGAAGCCTAAACAATGGACTGGAAGCGCTTTGGGGCAACGGAGCAGACAGAGGGGAAAAGCCCGAACCATGGAGCGGTTCTTCCAACTATATTCTGCAGAATCCCGCCATATGCATTTCCCCCTCACACACTATTATTTATTGTGTAGATGTGTTTTACATGTCCTGCAGTGTGATATACATGCCGCCGGTCAGCTCCATCACTGGCCTGCTGGGTGTTCCGTGGGAGTCCAACGAGACCCTCTGTGGATTTCAACAGGATCCTGCTGCTGATTTGGATGCTTCAAGCAGGTGGGGTTTTTTAACTTTAGTAAATGCAGTTAAAGACCTGAGACTGGGACAGTTGAAAAATGACAGTATCCATATCAAGGAAGATTTCTGTTCAGCTTTACAGAAAGGAACGAAGAGGAGGAACCTTGGTATTAAACGTAGGGAGACACATGAACTGTGATTTTAAAGGTCAGCTTTAGTTCCCTAAAATCAATGAGGCTGCATAGAACACGGACAAAGTCATTAGAAGCTTGGAGGAATCGGCTTGAGAGCGCAGAATTATTTTAATAGTCTCTATTTACAGCAGTAGTTCCAGCAGAGCGGAGATCAGTACATTTCAGGTCAGAAACAAAATTACAGGGAAAAGTCTAGTGCTTCAGCAATGGGTAGCATAGAATGTGAGGCAGATAAGATCCATCTAGTCTGCCCATTTCTCCTGATGTAGGGACTTAGATCTCAATCACTTCTTGGTCTTTATCTTCAGCAGTGGCGTCGCTGCAAGGGGGGGCAATTGCCCCCCCTAGGATATTCCTTGCCCCCCCTGTTGCCCCCCCCGCTGAATTTGGAGTCACCCAGGACAGTCCCGCAATGGGACTTTAACCCCTTGACTGCCGTCACTAGCACTACCCTACCTTGATGGAGGTCTGTGGACCTCCATCACCACCTACCCCGGCGATCCGCCCCTCAAACTGAAGGGCATCACCGGGGCCACCCGATCCGCCCGGTGACGTCTCGCGCAATGACGCGATGATGTCACCGCACAACTTTATTAACAACTGACAATTGTCAGTTAAAGAGATATGGGGGCATGCTGCTTAGATGCCTGTATCTCAGGCATCTAAGCAGCTACAGACCCCCAACATATTAAGTTAAAAAAATAAAAATTAAAAAAAAAGTTTAAAAAATTATTTAAACATAAAGTAGTTTAACTTAAAAAAAAAAAAAAAGTTTAAGTATTCTAGCTAAATGATCCACTGTGGTAGCCAATGTTACCACAGTGATCATATAGCTATAAAAAGTCACATTCCCTAATTTTTAATCCCATGATCCCTTTGATCATGGGGTTAAATTTAGCCAACGGTAGAGGGAGGCAATTTTTTAAATCCTGATGAACTGCAAATATTAATAAAATCAGCCATTTAGCCTGTGTGGTGCGTGAGTAACCATCTTATCCCTGGAGCGCCTTGCATTTTTACTGCAAAACTTATTTTTGCTGTAAAAGTAATTTTTTTCTCCCTTTACCATCATTTCTTTGGGATTGTAAGGGGAAAGAATGATGTGTGTTTCTGTGAGTGAATGTATGGAAAGTATGGTGTGTGCTTCTGCGAGTGAATGGAGATATGAAAGGCGTGTGAATGATCAGTAATTAGGGTTGAAGCCTTGACGTAGCATTACTGCTCACGTTGGAAGTTAAATTATGGTACAAAAAGTACACATTTGCAAGAACTACACCCCTTGGCGCATCAAATGAGGGGCTGTATGTGTTTCTAGTGCAAACCTGGAGTGCGCAAGACACAAATGAACATGTCGCTATGGTTAGAAAAAACATTTTCTAGCCAAAGCGACATATTCCATCATTATTTGTGCAGTCAACTTTTGTCCTAGAAATACAGGTAGCCCCTCATTTGAAGCGCCAAGGGGCGTAGTTTCTTAAAATGGATGAATTGTCCGAATGAGGGAGAGCATGAGTTAATATGTGGATGAATTGTCTGAATGAGGGAAAGCATGAGTTAATGTGTGGATGAATTGTCTGAATGAGGGAGAGCATGAGTTAATATGTGGATGAGTTGTCTGAATGAGGGAGAGCATGAGTTAATATGTGGATGAACTGTCTGAATGAGGGAGAGCATGAGTTAATATGTGGATGAACTGTCTGAATGAGGGAGAGCATGAGTTAATATGTGGATTAACTGTCTAAATGAGGGAGAGCATGAGTTAATGTGTTTGTGTGTATCATAGGTGTATAATTGTGGAAGGGCAAAGATGGCACTAGCAGGATGTTTGAGCCTTGGGGAACAGGATGGCACAGGCAGGGTGTATATGGGACAAAGATCGCAAATCTTATGTGTGTTATCTGGGTGCTGGCCAGGTTGTATGTGGGCAGCAGGGTTGGGGTGTGCAACCTGTGATCTATGCCTATAATTTAGGGGGTTTAAAATATACCTTTAACCCCTTGATGACAATTGCCGGTCCGGGCACGTCACCGAAAATCGTGACGATTATGACAATTGACGTGCCAGGACCGGCACGTCTTTAAACGGGTGAAAAAAATCGATCCGTGATCGATTTTTTCACTCAAACGGTGTTGCTCTAATGCCTCGACATCGAGGCATTGAGCAACACCAAAAAAAAACCATTCCCGGCCCCCCCCCCGATCGCTCCTAGGAGCAAATAAAAAAACGCCCGCCGCCGAAAAACGGGTTTAGGAAGCGATCGCGAGTCGCTTCCTTTGCTTAGCTGGTGTTGCTAAGATGCCTCAGTATCGAGGCATCTTTGCAACACCTGTTTAGCAAAGGAAGCGACTCGCGATCGCTTCCTAAATGCTCAACTTACCTTCCCGGTGCCGGCGTCTTCGAAACACACGCGGTGTTTCAAGATGGCGGCGCCCATCAAGCCGGGGGGCGGAGCCTGCTGTCATCATCGGGGGGGGTGTTGCTGGATGTCATGGACATCCAGTGAATAACACCCCTAGTGGTCAGATCACTCATAAGAGTGATCATGATTTGCTAAATCAAAGGCAATGTTTTCTAAACATTGCCTTTGATCAGTATTGGATCTGCCTCCCTCCTTCACTTGCTTCTAGTGAGGGAGAGAGACAGATCGGTGTGTTTTCTGGTATTTCAGGTATTCTCTAATAAAAAAATATATATATATTGATCCAAAGGCTCTTATAAGAGCCACCCATATAATATTAACCCCTTCATTGCCATTGATCACTGCATAAACAGTGATCTTGCATAGTGGCAATTGTTTTTGGGGGTTTTTTTTTTTTTTACATATTTTTTTTACTTTTTGTATTTATTTTTTTTAGTTTTTATTATAGCCAAGCATTTTTCTTTACCCAGATGTAAAATTCCTACTGAATTTGAATTGCTCATGTTCCAAATGTGGCCCTTTTGCCCCCAAACAATCTGACAAACCCATGCATGTGGGGTATCAATGTACTCAGGAGATGTTGCTGAACACATATCGGGGTGTTGTGTGACAGCAACATATACCAGGAGCTGTAATTTCACACCTGAAGTACAAAGTATGTGAAAAAAACACCAAAAACAATTACTATCACAAACTTTGACAAGGGTTGGTGGTAGGATTTGTGCATGAAAGGGTTAAACTATCAGCATCTAAAATACCCTGGGGTGTCTAGTTTTCAAAAATATATGGTTTGGTGGGGTAAATTTAATTTGCTGGCTTCAAAGATGCCCCAAATACCACATAGAGACAAAATTACCAGATTCAGAGAAAAATGGTTTTGAATTAGCAAAATTCTACTTGTACTTATTGCCCCATAACGTGTAGAAGAAAGCAAAAAAACATAAAAACATTGGGTATTTCTAAACTCGGGACAAATAGTACAATCTATTTAGCAGGTTTTTTCAGTAGTTTTTTATGATGAATAAAAGATTTTTCAAATAAAAGTGAGAAAATGTGTTTTTTTTTAATTTTTCGTCATATTTTATTATTTTTATTATAGGAAATTACATCATATGAAAAAAATTATGGTGTCTGAAGAAAGCCCTTCTCGTCCTGAAAAAAACAATATATAACTTGTGTGGGTTTAGTAAATGGGTTAAGAGAAAACTACAGCTAAACACAAACACCGCAGAAACGATAAAACAGCCATTGTCACGAAGGGTACAAAAAATAGAATCAGCCTTTGTCACGAAGGGGTTAATACTGTGTTTTTATGTGAATTCCAATTGACCTACACCTGCAAAGCTGGGTTTCTGTGTTATTCTGTAGATCCATATCTGCTATGCTATGTTTCCATACATTATTTATGTATACCTGCAATGCTACATTTCATATATTATTATTGTATACCTGCAAATACAGGATTTGTATGTCTGATTCTGTTTATTTGATATATACCTTCAGTGCTGAGATCACAAGTGAATTTCAATTGATCTATACATGCAAAGCTGGGTTTGTGTGTTAATGTGTTGATCTATACCTCCTATCAGCAGCAGGATATTATATATATATATATATATATATATATATATATATATATATATATATATATATATATATATATATATCGGCAGCAGGGACTAATATTAATATATATGGGCAGCAGGGGCTAATATACCGTATTGGCCCGAATATAGGCCGCACTTTTTTCCTCCACTTTAAGTCTTTAAAGTGGGGGTGCGGCCTATTTTCGGGGTCTAGCGCCCGACGCCCGGGACATGCAGTCCCGGGCGCCGGGCAGGGTTAGGATACAGATCCCCCGCAGCGGTGCAGGGGACCTGCATCCTACTCCCCGATACGCTTAGACAGCCTCCCCTGCCAGCACTTTCCACGGGGGGTGCCGGTACGGGAGGTTGTCTAAGCGCATCGTGCGGATGGTCACCGGCTGCGGAGGTTGTTTCCCCGCATCGCCGCAGCCGGTGACCGTGGGCACGATGCGTTTTACCTCTGCCCCCAAGACTTACCAGAGGAGACTCCCGGGTGTCTTGCGGGGCCGGCGGGGGACATCTATGCAATACGCGTATACAACTTCCGGTGCCAGCACATCAGCTGAGTGCCGGCACCGGAAGTTGTGTACGCGTATTGCGTAGATGTCCCCTGCCGGCCCCGCAAGACACCCGGGAGTCTCCTCTGGTAAGTCGAGGGGGGCAGAGTGGCTCAGGGGAGGGCTGGCAGCCTAAGGCCTGGGGGGCAAGTCTAGTCAACTGGCCCGTTGCACCATCAAAGCGGCTGCGAGCGACATTGAAAGCGGCCGTCGTGCGGCAGTCACTCCACCAGCGCCTAATGAAATTAAAGTGGCCGGCGTGCACGCACCGCATGCCTCAGCTCTTCATCCCACCACTTTTAAGACGTGGGAAGAGGAGCTGAGGCATGGCCATTGGGTCTGACAGCCGCATGATGCAGGGGGGTACCGAGAGTATTTGGCACCTGTGGCAGACCCTGTATGTGGCACCCCCCCCACACACACACACTTTAAAACTGCATAGTTTCTATGGTTAGGCAAACATTGACAGGGGTACAGCATATTTGTTATCATTATATGCTTAGGGATTATGCGGTACCACCGTCAATGTGTGCCTATACATTGAGCCAGACACTGACAACCCCTATCACTATATACTAAGCCAAACATTGATGTGGTGTAGGCTTACCACTTTAGTGACTGGCATAGTATATAGTAGGGATGCACCGAAATGAAAATTCTGGACTGAAACTAAAAATTCAGCATTCACTTGGCCAAAACTGAAAAAAAAAAAAAACAAAAAAACTTTAAAATACTTTATTCAAAGTAACACCAAAATTAGACAAAAAAATCAACAACAATATTAACATATATATACACACAAACACACATATATATAACAACAATCACAATCCTATCATGCCCAGGTTCTAGCATGTGCTGGCTGACTTAGCATGATAGGAGTGTGATTGCTGTTTGCAATTATATATATATATATTAATACTGTCATTGAATTATTCTGTCCAATAAAAGTGTTAACACACCGAAGTTGGACCAAAAAATAATTTATTACAGCAATCACACTCCTATCATGCCTAGGCAGCCACTACATGCTGGAATCTGGGCGTGAAAGGAATGTGATTACGGACTCCCTATGCCAAGCTATCCCCCAACACTTACACATCCATGCTATCTGAAACCCTCATTCACAAACATTCAGCATAACACCCATCACTCTCACACACTTACATTCAGCATAACACCCATCACTCTCACACACTTACATTCAGCATAACACCCATAACTCTCACACACTTACATTCAGCATAACACCCATCACTCTCACACACTTACATTCAGCATAACACCCATCACTCTCACACACTTACTAATCCACTCTTTCCTTTTTCTTTTCTTCTTTCACTCTCACTTTTCCTCCTCCTCCTCTTCTTCTTCTTCTTCCTGTCCTTCCGGTGCACTGAGCGCGGAAGACGGTGGGCGTGGCTTCAATGTTGTGCCGCGCGCATCGTTTCTGAAGGCGTGCCGGCATGGTGGCACCCCTCAGATGAGCGGCAGCGGGGGCGGACCGCCCCCCTCCCCCCCACGCCAGGTACGCATGACGGCCGCATTCAATCCTGCTCGCGGCCGCTTAGTTTTTAACTTTGCGGCCGCAGCCGCAAATGCTCGTCCGTCCGGCCCACCGGCCCGGATTTAGGGCGGCCTGGGGGGCAATTGCCCCCCTGCCCCCCGGCCCAGTCCGCCCCTGATATATATATATATATATATATATATATATGTTTTTTCAGTGGTCTGATTTAATGGTGGAAATTATTAATGCCCCCCAGTTTGACTGTGGTATCTTGTGGGCCCCCCCTATATATTGTTTCTAGAGTCGCCACTCATCTTCAGGAATATCTTGGATAAAATCTGTTATCACCTGTGAAAACCAACACAGACACAAATCTAATGCTGCAATCAAAATGAGACTTACGTGTTCTTGAGAAGCATCAGAGGTTGGATAGAGACACCAATTATAAATGCACCTGGATAGAGAGCACAGAATGAGCAATGATCTCCATCTCTGCCCATCATTTATTCATGCACCTACTCCGTGTCACTCTGAAGTTGAAAATACGAATAACGGGCTGGAAGGGTAACAGCTTTATATAAACCACACCCCAGATGTTATAATTGCCAGCTGCTGTGCCCTAGCTCGCGAGTCCCGACCCTACAGCTTAATGAATTTTTACCACTCTCCGCTCGGGCACACAGTAACCAAGAACATGGCCGCCGCCACTCCATGACGGCGACGTTTTTTCCCGTTTGGGACACGTCGTATTCGTTAGAGTCCAGGGTTGCTAGGCAACGGTAACATTGGTTACCAAAGCTAAAGGAGAAAGGCGTTTTGCGGCACTTGCTAGAAACCCTCCAGTTTTGGTATATGTGTGCCTAAAGGAGATATAAATGTATATTATCTTCAGGCAAATATGTGGTAGATATCTGGGTCCTGCTGCGTGGCCTCAGAAGATGATTACTCTGTTCAGACGTAATTACTAATCAGCTAAGTTATGGTATATATGATTTCCCCTACAGGTGCCAAGGTAAACTTTCCAAATATATATATGTGTGTGGGTGTATAATGTGTGTATATATATATATATGTGTGTGTGTATAATGTGTATATATATATATATATATATATATATATGTGTGTGTATAATGTGTATATATATATATGTGTGTGTGTGTGTATAATGTGTATATATATATATATATATGTGTGTGTGTGTGTGTGTGTATAATGTGTATATATATATATATGTGTGTGTGTGTGTGTGTGTGTGTGTGTATAATGTGTATATATATATATGTGTGTGTGTGTATAATGTGTATATATATATATGTATGTGTGTGTATAATGTGTATATATATATGTGTGTGTGTGTGTATATGTCTGTACATATACATATATATATATATATAGTCTTGCAGCTACATATATGTATAGAGAGAGTCTTGCAGCTATTTGATATATATTTGATATATATATATATATAGTGAGTCCCCCCCTCAAAGATTTCAGTTTGTTTTGTAATTGAATTGTTCACGTTATAGGTCACATTAAAGGTGAAAAAAGTTCTGACATGATTTATCTTTGTCTCATTCTTTAAAATCACAAGAACCTGGCATCTTAACAGTGGTGTGTAGACTTTTTATACCCACTGTATATATATATATAATCAAATAGTTGCAAGACTCCAACTCCTATGCTGCAAAGCTATCTTCTGTAGTCTGAGCTGCTGGAGGTCTTGGCGTTGCGTCTATGGCGCAACGCCAAGATTAACGGGTTTTGGGTCAAATTAAACGTATTAGAACAGACAGGAATCATGGAACTTTTGTAATATGGAAACCGCAGAAGTGGAATAAAAATGACACCTTTAATGGCAAAGCCAGATATGTCTAACATTGCTTTCTTTATAAGTGAAGACGTATAATTGGCTATAATTATGTAATTGGCTATATATATATATATTCCTATATGCAGAACTGAAAGAAGGATACAAGTCTAAGGGCCATATTGTCCCCATCCAAGGCATCTCTTCTTTAGTTCTTTCCATCTTGCCCAGGAATAAATGCGACATATAAGGCTAATTTATTAATATATGGAAGCTGGTGTAGGGGTCATCATGTGGTTAGAATGCTTATAGAAACCGTAACCATTATGTGACACAACCGGTTATCCATATTGAGATCTCCTCATTCTTTACTTCCAGTGTGAAAGATGAAGAAGCTGAGCTCGGAGTCGCTGCCGAAGACACGAGAAGGGGACATTTTGAATACTGTGTATCAGCTGCCTGGTTTCCCACAGAGCGAGGAAAGATCTGCCTCTACAGGTATACCATAGACATAAAGCAACAATTCCCATGTGCTTCCAATAACAACCCCCATTACTACAGTAAGCTTTGTGTTATATATTGATTTATGAGGTGGATTTCTTATATTGCGGCTCTGTCATATGAAAACTTGAGGTTAAACAAACCAGTGCTATGGCAATATCCAATAGCAATGCAATGTGCAGATACAAATGGCTGCATGGTCAGAAGATTCATTAAGCTTATGGCTGAAAGGCGCAACACAATAAATACAAAACAACCGTGTCCTTATTTTGTATAGCGTGTCAATCTACTTTTGTCTTTCCTTAGATTACAATCGTGACGGATTATTGAAGACAGCAGAAAGGTACCTTAACACACAAATTCAGGAAGGAGACCCCCAGGCACATTTCCTTCTTGGGCAACTATATTTTGAAGAGGTTGGACTTGTGTTCTCTCATTATCTCGATAATGCATTACGTGATTACCAGAACTTAAACCTTTAACGACGATGGGGCAATTAAACATAACACTGGGGCGTATTAAGGAGATATTGTTTATTGGCATTGGTGTGGTTCATATTGTTACACGGACCAGTCTTATGGTAAATACTAGTCTTAAGATTTTGTTTATATTGTAAGAAAATAAGTAACTATATAGAGAGGGAGGAAAAGCAGATGTGGCAGGTCTATCCCTCCTATGTTATTCTAGAATGAGGAACATCTTGACATGTAAAAAAAATCCATAGGGTCACATACTAATTCTGATAAAAAGTGTCAAATACCAAGCTATATAAGGCAATATTTTGTGGGTTGCTATCAAGATTGTATCATATTTGGCAATTTTTCAAAATTCCTTTTCTTATAAATAGAATTTTGACCTTTAGTCCGTGGTATAAAAATAATGGGGCTATTTCTGGGTTTGCCTGTATGGTGATGTGTATTAAGCTGGATAACGAGGCGTCTATACAGCTTTACAATGTTATTCTTTGGCCACAGTCACTTTTTAGTATGAGATTTAAATAATACTAGGCATGACATGACAGAGACTGAAAATTCAGACTTAATGTCTTCTTTTCTACATTTTTATTATTATTATTATTTATATAGCACTGACAATTTACGCAGCGCTTCTTGCAAAACATATTCAGAGTATGACACAACTAGAATTAAGATAAGCTGATATTTAGGGAAAGTGGGATCTGCTTGCAATCTTATATATGGTCTGCAACACAATCAATTTGGTAACTTTTTTTTTTAATATCCTTGCCTTTTTTACAGTGATTCCAAATCTTACCCATTGTGTGATTATTAGTCATAAGAGGTATTTTTTTGTAAAATGGACACAATTCACATTAAAAACTAGTGTAAGCAAACAAGATCAGTTGTTCCTGTATGACTATAAATAAGTATTTGTTCACTATGGATGGCTATGTATTTTTTATAATGTTGCTTGTAACAATTATATATATATATATATATATATATATATATATATATATATATATATAAATATATAAATATATATATATACTGTATGTACCAATGCCTAGCATGAAGTGACATGCAACAGTTTGAGTGACATGGGCTGTAATCGCAGACTCTCTACTCCATACTTTGCAAGCAGTGAAATGTAACGGGTAACACATACACATACTAACACCTGGCTAACATGCGGAATTAACGAACACAGTCATCAAAGTCATTGGGACTTACAGTATGTTCCTGCCGTGCATTGACAAGGAATTCCTCACGTTGGAGGCAAACAGCTTAATTTTGTCTCTTTCTTTGCAGGGTTGGTATAAAGATGCATTAGTACAGTTTGAGAAAGTAAAGGAAAATGACTACCAGGCTCTGTATCAGGTTGGAGTGATGTATTACGATGGCCTGGGAATCGAGGAAAACCCAGTGAGTGCTATGCGGTGCTTCTGTCTCATTTGGTGCAATTCTTTCAGTTTTCTATTATTTTTGCATCTGTGTCCCATGCTTCACGTCTGCGTAATCTTTATGCCTTTGCCTCTCTCACCACATCTCTTAGCTTGTCTCTCTCTTTACTCGTCACCCTAGAACCAGACAGCCCACTTTATAACTTTTATCTATACATCTATACATTTTAAATGACAGCAAAATGAGTATAATAGAATTTCCCCATCTGAAGAAATTGTGCCTAAAGATCTAAGGTGTTGGAACATAAGAAACAATCTGCAGAAACCCACTATGCATTCGCCTCTTTCCCCCGACCCCCACGTCAGCCACTTAGCTTGCACTTGTTCTTGCTCAATTTTTGTACGCACGTTTTATTTAGGATATGAAGCACACCATTCAGATATGGGTGCGGAGCGGTGAGTTATATCATGTTTCAGTTGTAATTATTAAACAATTTTGTTTCCTTGCTCAGGAAAAAGGGATAGAATGTATGAAGAGAATAGTTGCATCTAACAGCCCCAAAGCGAAACACTTAAAATACGCTGCAGCATACAATTTGGGACGAGCGTATTATGAAGGATATCGAGTACCTCATTCAGATACGGATGCAGAAAGGTAACTATGTCTATTGTGACACCTTTTCCCAGGTGTGTAGATGAGGTGATAGCATAAAAGAATTACTTGGCCCCTCTAGTTTGCCTTTTCTAAATCTTTTTTTTTTTTTACATATTAACTCCTGTTACTACCCTTTCTCTAAGGTATAATTTGTAGATGTACGTGTAAATGAATGATCATATTATGTCTCCGCAGGTGGTGGCTTCTTGCTGCTGACAATGGGAATCCCAAAGCAAGCATCAAGGCTCAGAGTGTGCTGGGAATGTATTATACAAAACCTCCTAACCAAGATCTGCAAAAGGTTATAACACAGAGCTGGTTATTTTGTGACAGAATAAGGTTTCCCTTGTTTCATTTATAATGAGCAGCTCAAATAGCTATATTATTTTTATTCTGAGGCCAAGTGAAAATGAATCAAATTGATTGTATGTAAAATATAGAGCGATGTGCTTTATGGTTGTCTCAATGAGGCAATTTATTATACACAATGTTAACCTCACAAAAGAGAACCACTCAGCCCATCTTGTCTGCCTTGTAAAAACCGTATTGATCCTGGTCTGCACTGTATTAAGCTCTAGCACTTTTACTGGGGGCACTTATCTACCAACCCCCCCCCAGTGAAATACATTTGATTTTGCAGAGTACAGGGTGGCTTTTACTCATCCCATACTTACTTTAAGATAACCTCCCAATGCTCGATGAGCCACTGCTGAACATTTGAATCCACGTAATACATCGCCACTGCTGTGTGGTGCTTCATGCCATGGGTGACCTGCGTGCTGTGCTGGCAGGGGGGAGTCCAGCTCAGAGACTAACCCTGCTCATTGGAGGCATATATAAGCCAAACATTCTGCTGTTTGTTTCTGTGCTTCTGGAACCCCAGCTACATTGTATGGATAAGCTAAACTAATTAAAATAGAGGTCATTCATGCCCTGGCATTCTAAGAAGTGATCACAGCCTTTTCGGCTCAGTAATTTAGAATATCATTTATCCGGTGCAATTCAGCAGACGGAATTGATAGTAAAGAGGACCATTAGATTGCTTGGGACATGGAGACAGATTATTGTACATCATAAATTGCATTTATGATCAATCACTAATTCAGATTACAGCAGTACCTGTGCTTTCATTTGATTTTATAGGAAGGTTAACAGGCAAAGCTTTGTGAATCCGCTTGGCTGTTTTTATTTCAATTTAATTTTATGATGAGTAGAAGCGGCAAACCTAACGAGAGCTAAGAGTCACGAAGGACACGTAACTTCCAATATGCGGGCGTTTGAGAGTATTTATAACGATAGCCATCAGATTCTTAGAAATTATGATATGTCTCAAACTGGAATCTAAATTTACTTTGATTAAAAAAATACCTGGCTTCTTCTCCTCCTTCCCAGTGCTAAAGACAAATGTCTTCATAAAGATGCCGAGTAATAATGGCTGCCAAGCATGCGGAGACTAACTGGTATTACATTACAAGTTACTGGTTTATATTTATCAAGTGGTTTGCCGCGGTCACTGCTTTTGTGCAGCCCGCAGAACGTGTCATTAGTGAATTCACCAGTGGATGGCGACAATGCTCACCGCAATCCAAAGACACTACCTGTTCCTTATAGACGTTCGCATGCTATCTGTGATGTTTAATACCTTCGTGGCTCCTAAAATTGTATTATAATGCAAGGTTAGGTATAGTAACTGCACAGTGCTAATGTCACATATGGTCACAATTTTTATGAATTGCATATTAATGTTACATTTTATTTTGTCTTTAGTTATGACGCATTAAACTGGGAGCGGACTATAAACACAGAGTGTTCTGTCTCCTAATGTTTCAGCTCCTTGACTTCCCTATACATTAGTGTATAGCGAGCTTCAGCTACAGGAAGAGCTTTGGGGCCTGTACAATAGACGTTACATTAAAATCTCCTTACACATTGAATTATACATGAGACAGGGCCAGCTCAAACTGTCACACTGGAAT
The DNA here is from genome assembly GCA_029215755.1 of Spea hammondii. NCBI lineage: Eukaryota > Metazoa > Chordata > Amphibia > Anura > Pelobatidae > Spea > Spea hammondii. Next base: position 29,953,498 of record JARDYJ010000001.1, read on the forward strand.
AAGTTACCAGTGTTGGCTCTTCATAATAAACAGGGAACTAAGAAAATTGAAACCACAACTCCCTGCAAACTACCCATTTAGTTAATAAACCCCATAAATACACAACAAACCCAGTTAAAAGAATTGAGTGGTCGGTGACATATTTACTTTTTTGGGGTTGTGCAGCGGATGGGATTCTCCTTGCCGCGTAAAATCATGCATCTTGTACGCCATGTCCTGGCTTCAGGATTTATTACTTGATCAGTTTCAGGTTGAATTTCTTTACTTGAGTTTGTGTTTTTTTCCCGTGGCCTGCGCTGTTTCAGGCCTTTTTCTGGCATTCAGAAGCTTGTGCTAACGGAAGTTTGGAGTCTCAGGGTGCTCTCGGTGTGATGTATCTCAACGGACTGGGTGTGAAGAAGGATTTGCAATCTGCCATGGAGTGTCTGAAGGAAGCCGCCGAGCGTGGAAATGCATACGCGCATGGACATCTGGTCAGCTACTACTATCACCGGAAACTTTATACAACTGCTGCTGAGCTAGCCAAAAAGTAAGAACACGGCTTGTTCCTTGTGTAATATCAGGTATTAAAGGCAAAATACAGATTTATGTGCACATACACTATTTCATGTTTAGATACGATCAGCAGAGTCAGATGCTCTGTACACGCGTAACATTAGTACATACGTAACGTTAGAGAGCCTGACAGGCATCGACCCCATCTGTAATGATAGAGAGCAGAAGCGCTGACATAAAATAGTGAAATTGTTTTTATAACCGCTTTATTATCAGGGTTTTTCGCACCCTAGTGACTAGCCTATGTGCCACAAACCCATATGTTTGCTAATGATTCCTTCTGTCATGTTCGCTGTGCCAAAATTATGCGAACAGTAACCGCACACATGCAGCATATGCCCTCTTAACGCACCTCGTTAGTTTTATTATTTTTTAAACTTTTGAGTTGTCATTCTTAACATGAATTTCTGGCTCCACCTGCCACTGTTAGGAAAGTCCCAAATCCCAAAGCATTATTGCAGCAACCGTTGTTTAGTATGGACCAACAGTCTGAGCTTTACGAGTCTGTCCCTTTAAGTCTTGACCTATGAGATTTGAGTAAGACACTTCGGCCCCTTTCAGTCTTGACCTATAAGATTTGAGTAAGACACTTCCGCCCCTGTCAGTCTTGACCTATGAAATTTGAGTACGCCACTTCAGCCCCATTCAGTCTTGACCTATGAGATTTGAGTAAGCCACTCTTTCAGTCTTGAATTAAGTACATGGGATGAAAACACAAAATACAAATATTGGCTCCACAGAGTAACAGAGAAGGGATGGGGTTACTGGGACCCTACTAGCTGATAAACTCTATAAACTAAACTAAAATAGAGATGAATACACCTGAAAATCTCATTAACCCCATCTGGACAGGGCAGAGCTGTATCCCTAGTGGTTGCTAATTAGTCCGGCAGTGCGGCAGCTACAGATTCTATAACCTCTGGTGCGACTCCTGTCCAACAGTCCTGCGTAACTCCTCCTGGATATCTCTTGTGTGATGGAATCACGTTTCTCACCACAATTATTTAACAATTCAAATAACATTTAAATACATTGCAATTTCCATGGTGAGCGGGTGTGTACAGGAGACCACTACAAAGGGGGTCCTAGCAAGAATTATACTCATCACCAATGTTCCCTCTAATTTTTCTTAGGTGGTGTGCGCAGAAAATTTCTCTTGTGCAAAAATTTTCCCAGAGCCAAAATTTTGTGCATACAATATGCTTCTGCAAACGTTACATTTAAATTGTTATTCTATATTTTTGGTACTCGCTCATGGTTAATAACACTACATTATAGTGCGATAATGTAGTATTAGTTACACAACAGTATTACTTACTGTAATGTTTTTTTAAAGGTGAAATTCTCACTGCATAAGTAAATTATGAGCGGATCACGAGCGGAGGCTCCAGGCCGCATAAAGGATAAAAAAAAAATTGGGAAAAACTGTTGAGCGCAGGGGCGTACCTACAGTATTTGGCACCTGGGGCGGATCCTGTACGTGGGACCCCCACACACACACACACTTTAAAACTGCATAGCTTCTATCGTTAGGCAAACATTGACAGGGGTACAGCATAACTGTTATCATTATTTACTAAGGCAGACATTGAAGGTGGTACAACATAACACCTATCACTATATACTGAGGCAGACATTGACGGTGGTACAACATAACACCTATCACTATATACTGAGGCAGACATTGACGGTGTTACAGCATAACTGCTATCATTATATACTGAGGCAAACATTGACGGTGGTACAGCATAACTGCTATCATTATATACTGAGGCAGACATTGACAGTGGTACAACATAACACCTATCACTATATACTGAGGCAAACACTGACAGTGGTACAGCAGAACATCTATCACTATATACTGAGGCACACACTGACGGTGGTACAGCATAACACCTATCACTATATAGAGAGGCACACATTGACCATGGTACAAGCCAGACATTGACAATATTGCAGCATAACCCCAATCACTATATACTAAGCCAAACATTGATGTGGTGTAGGCCTACCACTTTAGTGTCTGGCCTAGTATCTATATATATACACACACTATATATATACTATATATATCTATATAGGGATGCACCAAAATGAAAATTCTGGACCTGAAAATTTAGCATTCACTTGACTGAAACTGAAAATGACCCCCCCACACACATTTAAAAACAAAAAAAACACTTGTTGCTTGGGCATGATAGGAGTGGGATTGCTGTTAGCAATTATATATATATATATATATATATATATATAAATTAATATTATCGAATTTTTCTGTCCATTTTTGGTGTGTTACTTACTTTTAATAAAGGTGTGATTAACACCAAAATTGAACAAAAAATATATAATTGCTACCAGCAATCTCACTCCTATCATGCCCAGGCAGCCAGTACATGCTGGAACCTGAAGATGATAGGAATATGATTACAGTCTCCCTATGCCATGCTATCCCCCCCCCCACACACTTACACATCCATGCTATCACACACACACACTACAGCTTAACACCCATCACTCTCACACACTTACTAATTCACTCTCACAGAATGTTTTCCTACCTTTTCTCTGTCTCTGTCACCTCCTCTTCCTTCTTCCTCTTCTATGTCCTCTCCTTCCTCTCCTTCTGGTGCAGTAAAGACGGCCTTAGGCGTTGTGGTGCCCTGTGCGGACTACTCCTCTGGCGCCCCCCCTCACTACCCCCCCTCTGCCCCTTCAAACTAACCCCCCTCTCTGCTCCTTCAAACTACCCCCCCTCTGCCCCTTCAAACTACACCCCCCTGCCCCTTCAAACTACACCCCCCTGCCCCTTCAAACTATACCCCCCCTGCCCCTTCAAACTAAACCCCCCCTGCCCCTTCAAACTATACCCCCCCTGCCCCTTCAAACTATACCCCCCTCTTCCCCTTCAAACTTCACCCCCCCTCTGTCCCTTCAAACTACACCCCCCTGCCCCTGCAAACTACACCCCCCCTCTGCCCCTTCAAACTAAACCCCCCTCTGCCCCTTCAAACTACACCCCCCTGCCCCTGCAAACTACACCCCCCCTCTGCCCCTTCAAACTAACCCCCCCCTCTGCCCCTTCAAACTACACCCCCCCCCCTTACCTTGTTGCCGGAGAGCGGGAGGCATCCATCTTCTCGCTCTGCCGCGGTGCCGGCATTTCATGTTGAGCGCCGGAATAGTCCGGCACTCAACATGAGATGCCGGAACCGCAACGGAGTCACGGAGAGTAATTATGTTAAATAAAGTTTAAAAAAACAAACAAACAAAAAAAACCCCGATGTTTTAATTCCCGGGCAGGCGCCCCTGCTACCATGTCGCACACCCCTAAGGCCGGCCCTGGTGGGCGTGGCTTCAGTGCTGTGTGCCGGGTTCTGACATCAAATCCCGACGCACGGCATCAGTTGCCGCGCGCATCGCAAGGGAGCAGGATCGGAGGTCTGTATTAACAGACCTTTCGCTCCCTTGATTGATTTTAAGCCGGTTGGAGGGAGATCCTTGATCTACCCAACCGAGCTTGCTCCACTAGCGGCAGACATTACTGTCCGTCTCTGGAGAGGTGCTGTGCACACAACCGGTAGCGGACCGCCCCCCCTTCGGTACGCTACTGGTTGTGCGCACAATTTTTGTCCATTTGCGCTCCCTCTGAAAGCTATGTGCGCGCGCACAAGCGCACAGCTTAGAGGGAACACTGCTCATCACTACCCACTATCTCACAGTTGGTTAAAAAAAAAATGTTTGCCCGAGAGCCTGGAAACCATGAAAGCTTTTTATGGTCAGGGAAGGACTGGATAACTGGATCGATATCACATTAAGGGCAAAATGTAACAGAAAACCTAAAGAGTTCTTACTAAGGAATATATTTTACTGCCTCCCTCTCCGAGAGTTAATAATGTATCCTCCGGCCAACTTCCAATAACGGTTATAATGACAAAGAAGTTCATTTTACGTATTGTACTTTATATTTTGTTACCGTGGTTACTCACTGGATGCTCCCTATACAGTTTGATTTGCATTTAGCATTTTCTGAGCCAGGCTGCTGGAGAATTGACAAATCTTTAAAAACAACTGTGTATAATTCCAGAAATGATCTGTAATGTTGGCTAGCTGGAGGCATGCTGATCACACAAAGCAGCACCTCCAGCTGATCAGCAGAGAGAAAATGATTCCGTTTTAACAACAAAAACTTTATGCCACTGTGACATCATAGGAAGCAGAAACTACATTTTATTTGTTAAATTAAAATCATTATAAAAATTTACAGTTAGTTGCCACTCCAACCACAGTAATCCAATACCGGTAAACTGTTATTCAGCACCTTGGACAACGCCGGAGGTGACTGAAGCAAGTGGCCCAACTTACTTTTCCCGTACAGAGGAAGCTTTGTAATGGTGCTTATGGAATAAAATAAGTACTGCAGGGACAGGCTTCTTGTTCTTAAGATCTGAATGAGTAGTCCTCCTTGGTGGTAGAAAAGACGTGACTCCAGCACCAGCAACGTTTTGTAAGAGTGGTGGAGGAGACAGAATAGAGGGAATAATAGTCCTATTTAACCAAACTTTTGTGAAAACAAGACGAAAAAAATCAGAAAGTACAAGTTTTACTAAATATATTTAACTAAGTTCTAGAAACATAGCATTTAATGGCAGATAATTCTTTAAAGATTCAAACTTTAAGGAGATCCAGACTGTGAAATGACAAAGATGTAACGCAGTTCCGCTTAGTAAATCTAATATGCTTAGTAAATCATACTGGATTGCAAAAGGGAGAAAAACAAGGAGGGCCCAGAAGTATTTGCCCATTGGGTTTACTGTTGATTCGATCAATCATTGATTGTAGGTAGCATATTGTTTGTGCTTGAAGTTCGTTCAGTAGATACTGGTTTGTGGGTGAGCACCAGAGGCATTAAAAAACCGAAGAACTAAGTGTTACTTATAAAAACGTTCTAGCACCATATAGATCAAACTGCGTGTGCTACCCGGTTCAACACTTTTCATCCGGTCATAGATTTGATTGAAGTAGTATGTCCTGGCCAAGACTGATCAGTCCAAAGGGATGCAGCCGCTAAGCCCTTAATCTAGACGATGAGCCTCCATCATACACTGGAGCTCTTACTCAATGATCTCCCCTTAAACCAGCCCAGTAATCCTACATACGTGCATCTCCGTAGTAATACTTCTGGGTGAGCACATGTGGAGCGCCAGTATTTGTCATCCTTTGCTAGTGATCTGCACAAAGTAGACTAGTGAAGGACCCCTGTTGCATGCAAGGTTTGGGCATTAGCCTAGGACAGTGACCCTCCCCATAAATACAGTATGCAGTGGGTATTGTGGTGACCTGCTACACAGCGCTGTGTATATTAACTTCTGATATAATGTTGTTCTAATGTAATGTTTGTACTTTATCCGATAGGATCATACCATATGACAACATAGAGCTCCTAGCACAGGCTACAGATTGCCTTCCCACATTCACGGCCAAAGGAGTTGCCATGGCCACTTTCTATTTGGCCCGCTGCCTTCAGCTTGGGTTAGGCATAAAACAAGATACAGCCGCTGCCATGAAATATTATGCCAAGGTAAGCTACAGTATGGCTTTAGTTTATGGAGAGGGTGGTGGAGGCATGGAAAAGCCTTCAAGCAGAAATGCTAAAGAGTTAATACAGTGAAGGAGTTTGATTGATAAAGGTATTCAGAAATTAGGCAGATGAATGGGTAGTACAGTCATGGCCAAAAGTTTTGAGAATGACACAAATATTAATTTGCAAAGTGTGCTGCCTCAGTTTAGATGATGGCAATTTGCATATACTCCAGAATGCTATGAAGAGTGATCAGAGGGATTGCAATCAATTGTCAATTAATTCACATCATGCCAGGGTGGATTGCAGAGGTCGTGAAAAAGAAGGAACAACGCTTTGCATAAATTTAATGTAATTGTCAATAAAAGCCTTTGACACTTATGAAATGCTTGTAATTATACTTCATACCATAGTAACATCTGACAAAAATATCTAAGAACACTGAAGCAGCAAACTTTGTGAAGACCAATACTAGTGTCAGTCTCAAAACGTTTGGCCATGACTGTAGATGGGCTGAATGGTTCCTCTCTGCTGACACATTATATGTCTCTAATACTGACAGTATTTCTTTATGGGACTTGGACATTTATTGGATATATTTTAATATCCATTCTAGGATAATGTAAGCATTTTGTCTATTTTGTGAGCTAAAGACATAACCTCAGTACTTGGTATAAAGAGAATCTGAGAAGTACTTGGGCCACAATCCTCAGAAGCCATATGATGTTCGGTGCCTGATTTGCTGTGTTATCTGGTTGGCGTGATACATACTTGCTGCTACTTACCACTTCTTACATTTACTTGTGTATCTAGGCTTGCCGCCTGGATATCAATGTAGCTGCAGATCTGCACTTGGAACTCATCTATGGAAGAATCTAACTTCAAATCCAGGCCTGACGTGGGAATGAATCTACATCTCAGTTCATCTACATAGTATTCACACCATTTGTTCTTTAAAGCTCTGTTAACATGGTGACATCTCACTGTTTGCCCAAATATGTGGATACCCTTGGAATTAAAAGCAAGTTTTAATTACATCCATGAGTACCTTTATTTACAACACAGCGTTCATTCTAAAAAGCAACTAATTCATGCACAATATATGATTTTTTTATGATTTAAGTAATAGTTTTCTGTGCATCTGCATCATATGACCGGGTTTATGTTCAATGCAATGACGAGGCTAAAAGAAAAATCTATATAGCCATATTGGTCTAGCTATCATAGTTGTTTATATGTATATATATATATATATGCATTTATATACATTAAACACAAGAGACTAGCAATAGCATGTCCTCTCTTATGTTACAGACATGCCCGCTGTAGCAGCTCTTCCTTGTGGTGAAAAGGTACCGTTGGCTTTATTCATTTGCCTGGAACTAGTGCCCAGAATTAATAGTTAGCGGGTAGGGTAAATCACCAGTCGTCTACATCTCGATTCATCTGCTTTGATTTTCATTGTGTGTGGCAGTTGTTCTTCTGTATCTAAAGAATGTAATTGAACTTGACCATTAACCTCTAAGTTGCAGGGAGAAATAAACCGCACGCTGCATTGTCGGCATACTGTTATATTATTTACCATTCCTCAGCTCTGTACACTGCTGGTACGGTAAAAACAATGATAGCTTAGTGGACCATCTTATAAAGCCTCTATTATAGCTTCACAGTGAACATCATTATTCTGTCCAGCCGAAGAGACACAATATACAGTATTTACTAGATTGCGCTGTCATTCCAGCGTTCTTACTCTAAAAGATCCTCTGACAGACACGTCCGCTCCAAAGACAACTTCATTTGTTAGTCTCCTGGGAGGACACAGAAGGCTTCATTGGGAAACTTTAGGCAACCAACAGGCTTGTCTTATTTTAAATGCCGACATCTTGCGGTAATGAAAAGCCCAATATTGTGGTTTAGTAATATAATAGAGTTAACATTTTGAATCACAGCCTTTACATTAAATCTTTTTTTTATTTTTTATTTATTGCTTACAAATATTTTAAATAACGGTCGGTCTTTGGTAAAAATAAAAGCAATAAAGAATAAAATATTCACAATATCATTACAGAAAATATTGCACAAAACATTCTTCAAAACACAGGGGAAAATAAAGGAATGTTACATATCCTCGATGAGAAGATGGAACCGTACAACATTCAGCTGTCTCTATCACATAAACAGCCTTCGGTATCCCATCCATCCAGGATTCAAACGGTTTCCATCAGCACTGAGAAGGTTAAAATGTATTCCCGTTTCTGACAACGTACAGTACATTAGCATTTCAGTTCATAATCTAGAGAAAGTCAACCAACAATTGTTTTCTTTAAATAAAACGGGTAATGCAGCATTATTTTTCTTTTATTTCTACGTGTACTACAGCAACTGCTCCCTTCCGACCCGAAATGTGACGGAACATAACGAGAAAGATGGGTGAGGGATAAGTAGTCTTCAGCGAGCCCTCTGGAAAAGAGGAATATAATTTACACGTCTATGATTACACAGACAGTAGTAGCGCTTCACTTTGTTGCATCACAAACTGGTCCAACTTTAACATGTTCTAAATGAGTCCTTAGTTCGGGGCAGAGTTCCACTACCAGCAGTTCCATCAGCACCTGGGTATGAAAGAAAGCAGAATGAAGATCACGGGGACTGTGATGAGCATGCGTCACGCATTACATGGTATTCATTACTCAAGTACCACTGCCATAAAGCTCTAGGATCGCGGAGAAACGTGGCTGATGATGGTTTCTAGCCTGAGGCCGCACATCGCTTTGGTTCTGTTCCCCTTAGGGAACCTCTAAAAATATCACACGTTGCACCGTGAAGATCTTCCACTTTGTTTTTCTTATTAATACTACAGTTGCTTAGAAACAGAGTCCTGTCATTCCTCCAAAGCCATCCTCTTTATGTATCACATGACAGCAGTCGGACCACCTACATTAACTACCATTAACTCTCATGCATGTAAAACAGCAAAGCTTTACTCATCCTAATAAACAGTAACGGCCAGAGATGGGGAGTGAGTTACAATGCTTGAGTGGGGTGTTTTTGTGTGATGGGAGTGAAGTAACTTTAAACTAAAAAGGTCTTAAAAGACATTACCCCTACTGTGATGTCAAAGATTGGCAGGCAGAGCAGTGCAGCCAGACAGGATTAAGAGGCGCCACTGAAATGCCAGCAAACGGCATAACATTGCAGTAAATAATATAAGAATCTAGGAAACTTGGGAAAAATGTCTATGCGGAACAGCACCTTTCCACGTTCTCATTAAATGCTGCTATATCAAAGAGAACATGGTACAACAGCAGTAAATGTAAACGGCAATTTGATTTGAGCACATTCCACGGCAGGTGGAACAGTAATAAAAACTACATTAACAGAGGAGGATAAAATACAAAATACTTGTTTTTAATAACAGAAAGTATATTGGATACCGAGCTACCTGGCTTTGGAACTCCTTATGCTAATAATAATCTAATTTCTTTTGTCTGTTCAAGTGAAAGGTAGCAAAGCGATGTCTGGATGTTTGGTACCCACTGAACACGGATTAATCACAAAATAGTAAAAATGATCTACTTACATACAGGAGATGCTTATTTGCCCTGTTTTCCTGGAGTACATTAAATATTTTAATTATACCGTGACGAGCATTCTGCTGTCCAACAAGATTCTGAAGTGCATCTGGAACAGATAATAATACTATATATAATATATAATATAAGCTTTGGTCTCTGAGCTTTTAGCCCGTTTTGCTTTAAATGTATATATGGCTTTAAATTTAAAAGCTTAGCATTAACAGAGGCCAGCAATGCCCCTCAAAACACATTGTGATTTACGGTTTAGCCCACCTGGAATGTTTTCAAGTAATTTTTGCTGTGCTCTCTGTTTTGTTTCCTGACATTGCAGCTCTGTTCTTGATGTTTTCGGAGGTGCTAATTTTCCATTTGGCCAAAAAGCATCTCGGAACACATTGATATAGTAAACCAGCATCTGCTCGCTGAAAATCCAATTGACTGTGTCACGGATTTGTCTGCAAAGAAAGAATTGCTTCCCATCACTACAAAAGTACACATAAGCAAGCAAAGCAGGTTCCATAAGTTGCTTACTACACACCGTACGGAAATATAACCCCTAAACAAAACGTATTCCCAGGCTGTGACGTGTCCACTGATCAAAACCCATATTCAGACAGGATATATTTATATAAAAAATGTGTAACGGGTTCACCAAGAGAGCTGTAGTAACTCCCAGAGATCACCCACATGTATCCTCCTCTTGTCCCCGGAATCCCTTCCAGCACCAGCCAGCATGCGCAGCTTGGAACCCTGCTATGTGTACCCAATAAGTAGACACACAACTACCTTGAATTGAGTACAGCAGGAAGGAACAGTTTATTGTTGTAAAACATAGACTGATATAGCCACAGAACTTCATTAACATAAATTAACATTGATAAACAGGTAGACAACCCAACCTTTAATCCCCTTTAGCTACTGAATATCCCCCTGGTAGCCATCCTGTTAATGGGATTAGTTTAACAATGGAGTTCCTGCCTGTTTGGCAGCCAGGCTGGAGCCATCTCTGAGTACCTTGGGCCCCTGTATGACAGCTCATTCTGTCACATATCTCCTCTTTTAAAAAGAAGACTGAACTGGGGCCAGACCCCAACCGGGTCTGCATCCAGTTCAGTCGGGGAGCACAGCTCCGTCGCTCCTGGAGTTGTGGATGCAGCGGGCTGGCAAAGGGCACCTGTCCCACTAACCAGTCCTGGGGTGCACTTAGAGACTGGGGAGTTTGGGTCCCAGACGAGGACAACAGTCCCACTCGCCAGGGCAGGGAGACAGGGTCCATAATCTGCGGGTAGCAGGCTTGCTTTCAGTCCTCTCCAGGGGCCCCAGTGATGGACAGTTCTGTCACACACTCCATCACAAAATGCATACATTCACAAAGCTGCGTTGGTCATCACAAGGATCCCTGCAGAGTTTGGTTCACATATGGAAGCCATGTTTTTAATAAAAATAAACATCAAGGGACCCTTCTATAATCACAAAAGATTAAATACCTTGATCTGCACATTTGTTGCCCGTTTGGTTAGCACATTGTAAAGTCAATGTCATTCTACTATATTTCCGTGCTGCACATATTGTATTTTATTTTAATGTGAGTATTGATAAGATGTCCCTTCAGCAGTACTCACACAGAACGTCATCTAGCTAGCCCAATGACTAAAAGCCTAATTAAAATAGATTAATACTTACTTGTTAATGGTCCTTCCAAAGGTTATTTGCACAAGTGCAATCAAAGTCTTCCTCACCCATTTAAACACTATGACAAAACACAGGAGGTTAGCAACCTTGTTATGTGTATGTACATGATAACACCTTTATGTCACTGTCATGTATGAATTGTTAAAAAGGGCCTTAAAATATATTTCGGTGAGTAAAGCTGCCACTGGCCACTGGAATTCTGATGTATGTGCCTGTCTGTGTTTGAGTTGCTCTTGGCTCTGAGCAAACACTCGCCTCTGTCTGTCTCGCTGCCCTGTGTTTGCCTCTTGACTGTATGGGACTTTCTTTGTAGGAAGAGTGTTGTCTAGTGAAAAACAGACACCGAAAAAATTATTTGATGGCATGTTAGTTCCTGAATGTTTCTGCTAGGGAACAATGCGCTGGTTGCCCAATGTCTGCATGCTTCCTCAACAGATCTGGCGGTGCCAACAGAAGTCAAGGAGCAGCCACTGGGGAAATAAATTAGTGGCATTTCTAAAGCTAGTACTAAGACAGCTCTGATCGTTTAAAAGAAACAGGGCAACCGTAAAGATGGATTTTATAATCTGTTTGCCTCCTCCCTTTAATGCCATTACAACTGCAGGTTCTTTGGCAATCACTGGCTGAACAACTGGGCCACCCCCAGTCTCAACAATCATTGCCGCAGTTTTTTTTTTACCATAGCGAAAGGAAACAGATAGGTTGGTCAGGAGCAACTATAAATACATTGTTGGCTTTTTCCAGGAGAAATTAACATTATTTTAATCTGTATGACATTACATCACAAAGACGTATCAACTAGAAGACACAGTCAAATATGAAAACATACAGAAATCTGAAATGAAAATGTGAACAACGCATTCACATACTCCTGCCTCTGAGTAAAGGGAAAATGTTTGACACAAAAGACACTTACTGCCCCGAAGCTCAAAAATCTCTACAATCAGCATGAAACAAGGTTCGGCCAAGGCATCTTTCTTCCCATCAACGTCATCTCCATAGTCGGAAAGGTCACTGTCCTCTTCGGTTTCTTCCTGGAGTTGTCAAAGGCAAATAACAGCTGGTTATTTTAAGAGTTTGTAAAGCCGGAGTATTCAAGTTTAGGGATGATAATATATAACTAATAATATATTTTAACTTGCAGCTAACTGTGAAGCCTTCCACATGGACACTGAGCAAGATGCAGATATTTTAGAAGCCCCTAGAAGCTAGTTGCCCAGCTGGAAAGCTGTGTGCTTAGGGCCCCCCAAACGCCTGGGACTACTATAGCCCCATTAACTATAGACAATATGAGAGGACACTTACCTCCTGGTGGGAAAAGAAATCTCCAGGAAGTCTTTCCAAAAATGAAGAGAGTGAAAAGGACGATTTCTTGCCTTGTACATCAATGACCTTGAGGTGTTCAGGAGAAGGACTAAGAAAGGCGTAAAGCACTTCACTCTGATACAGCCTCTCGTCGGAGAGCAGCTTCTGCAAAGGACATGGCATCTGAGAACCGGACATACTGAAAAATCACTTTAGCAGGAGTTACAAAATGATGGATTTTTCCCTGCTGGTGGGTAACTTTCACAAAATTGATGATTAGTACAAAAGTGAAGCAAAGCTGCAGGATCCCACCCACTGATATCACAATGCACAGGGCACGTCCTGAAAGTACTTCAGGGTTTGTCAGTTTCTCCACCAGAGTTTCCCGTGTGCTGTTCTCTTGCCTATTTTCAGAGACGGGCAAATTGTTTAGACTGTACCGTCCCATTTCTGCCGCTGCATTGGCAAGCCAGCTCTCCCAGTACACAATTATCACTCAGTAATCTTATACAGGAAATTATACACAGCAATTAATCAATTTAATCATAACTAAGAAATGTTTAATGCAAGTTATAGTACTTTCTTAATATCCATGTGAATCACAAAAAGTACTCATGAATATCCAATGCCGCTGGTCACACAGATAGACATGATCCTTGGACACCTAAATCTCTAAGGTTTTTTTGGGTTCGTTGTAGTTATATATATATATATATATATATATATATTGAAATATTTCTTACATACAATAACCCCTCTAGTGTTGCAATGTAGAATTCTGCTTTCAAGAATTTAAAGGAAATAAACCCATACACTGTGCGACTTACCTGCAAAAATTTATTTAACTGGTTCTTTGATTTTTCTAAGAATTTCTGGTCTATGGACTTGAAAGGAAGCTTGCTGAGAGAAGGCAACTGTACTTTTTTCAATGAAGGGAAACACTATGAATGAGAAACAATAGGAAACAATGTTATTTGCACATGTCAGGAGAAATGAAGGACAGTTCAGGGTATACTCATATGCCTACCCCATCAATGTTTATATTGCTTCTACTACCCCACCAGATCTGTTTCCCACTTAAATCTCTTCTACGATTTCTCCTTTTTCAAGATAAACTCTCCCTCTGTACTTCACTAAACCTTTTATGTAGTTAAACGTTTCGATCATATGCCCTCTCACACACATTGGGATCCTTTGGTCTTTCCCTTTCTCTTAGGGTCTGACCATTGGTCTGTGAGGTCAAATGTCCACAACAACCCATCTTTGCTCCGAATGCCTTTGATGACCAAATTCCAATAATAAACACCGGGGAAAAAGCCTCAGTAACATGTCAACAAGTCACACAAGGATATATGTGATAAGAGCCAAACACATGAAGTGACATGGCAATCGCGGCAAAGCAAAAATTCAACAGTCTACATTAAAGCTTTTACTTATTTGGCAAAGAGTAGATCCTAGTCACCTCTAAGGACATTCCATAATGAACGTGCCTGCTGTACAAGTGATTTGTGTCTGTCACGTATATACGAGCAAGCTGTGTCTTCAGGGAGATTTTTAGTTCTAGAAGCGACGCGTTTATTTATCTTCCTACCTCACTGAGCTTCCTGTGCAGATTCTGGAATTCACTCAGCTTCCTCAGGACCGTCCAGTTCTTGGTTTCACAATCTCCAGAGTCCGGTAAATTCACCAAAACAAAGTACAGCGGCATCTGCTCCCCATTCTCTTCCGAAACCTAAAAAAAGACCACAGACAAGAAATCGAAATTTCTGATCATTTATGTATAGAAAGTGGGGACAACGGGCTTTTTATCTGGCGATTCCTGATTCATGACAGTATTTTTCCTCATACAAGGAGAACATCAATTACTGCACCGCTGGATGGACTTCTGGAGCTACTCTGGTGTACAGTATTACACTGAAATAAGCCCCCATTAAAATAGTTCTTTGTATCTCAAAAACTGCTAAGCTTTTGAGGCAATGATACCAAGTTGGCATTTATGTATCTAATGCCGCTCGGAGAGGGAAGTGGTTATGGACCCAAACGTTAAATGTACTCTAGAAATGGTCTTATTCACAATCACAGTTGAACTTGCGTCCATACCTGAGGAAAAACTACCTGAAATTTAAGAAACAAATCCAATCACTGAAAACACGGCTGGGCCAAGAAATGCTAGTTATGTTGAGCAGTTAAATTAAATGTTTCTTTTGTAATTAACTCCGCTCAGAGGATTGTTTAATACTCATAAAGGTGATGTTTTGGTCCCTCTGGCTAATTGAATTTGGTTAAAGTATAATAAAGTAAAGGGAAGAACTAGTGGAGCGGATGCAAAGTGAACACCAAATGCCATCTGCACAAATGGCGCGCGTTTTCAAGCCAGCGCACAGAGCGCTACAGCAGAAGGGTAACCCGTCTGCCACCAACAAAGAATATAAAGATGAAACAATTCAATTCAATGTCTGTCTCAGGCTAATATTTTGTTGGCAATACATCGGGGGGTTAACGATCCCTGCTCATAACACATTTAATATTAACAAATATAGCAATGCTTGCATACTGCCAGTGGCGTATTCTGGCCAAGGGGAATAGGCCCAGGCCCTCTGCCGCATAGCAAGGAGGCCACTACTCAATAGGCTGGTTAAAGGGTTATACATCTCTCTGTTATCTTGCTCTAAGCGTCACGCTCGTACTGCCGGCTCACCTCGCTGATGTTTATAAGTGCGCGCCACAAGCCAAGATTTTCACACCACAAGTCCGTCCTGGAAATGTGTAGGTCGAGATCGCTTTGCTCCTTCTCCATCAGGGCAATTTCATCCTTCAGTTTCGAAACAATCTGTCACGGTGAAAAATGACGGGTTTGACCCATTAACTTTCAACACCACCAATGTTTATCTTATCAGCACAATAAACGCTGCCACGGTGATACATCTGCTGAACGGGACACACACACACACACACACACACAATAGTGCCAATTATACCACGTGTAATTATTATCTGAAGTTTAAACAAGATTTAAAAATCCTACCAGCGGGGACTTGTCAGCCATAGAGTAACATGTCAATTTACCAAAGAGTGATTACCAAGAGCTTGTCGTGAAAATCACTTCAAGGAAAATCACATGAAAGCAACTTCCAGTAAGAAATAAAATAGCCTGGCAATGAAGAAAAACATCTCTGTATATTTCCAGGTCACTCTGACCTTGTTACGGTGGCTTGTGGAATAACACCAGATAATGGAGCGAGATATCTGGGCTAATCGGGGGACTTTAACCACTTTGGGGCCACAGAACCTCAATGTACACTAAATTGACACTAAATAAGATAAATCAGTAAAAGGGGAATATACGCTTACATGATTCAGATATAACCGGCAATTTATGTTCGAATGCTTCTATAACTAAAGCAGTAGGACCTTCTCCGGGTTGATGAAGAGCACGCGTGTGTGTAAGAATACATGTTATGAACACGGGACTCATGGTGGACCTCGGCTGAACTTGGCACTGAATTAGATAACGTTACTGAGAAATCCATCCATGTTTAGCATGTGTTTGCAGCTGACAAAGGAGTATCTAGCTTTAATTATTCATACACACAAAGTCAGCTACAAATATATATTCACAGCCCGGGTACGGGAATAAATAAAGGCCTCTTCTTTCTCACATATTTGTTAATTAGGAAGAAAGGATTTCATGGAATGTGACCAAGAGCAAAGGGAACGGATCTACTGAAAGGATAACTATGGAAACACCTTCTTTTCTAATTGCATAATTATGTTTTTCGTTAGCAGGCCTCACTCTTGTGGTTTCCATAGCAGCCGGTGTAATAAGTCTTTTGAATTTCCCAGCATCTTCTTTTACAGATTATTCCAATCCAATAACTAAGCCGGTACTTACACACACGTAAAACGAGTGGCACGCTTTACACATCACCTGTAGAACAGACATCGTAGCACACAAAACAAACATTTTATCTGCTGACTAAACATACGCCAGGAGTTTCAAATGTCACATGCCAGATGGCTAATAAATACCAATACATTAAAACCCAGACAATGGAGACCTCAGGTAAGCGACTCCTGGTGGTCCTGAAAATACTAGGGAAATTGTGTCTTCTTGGGGTCCGACATACAGAACAGCGGTCACTTAAACCTTCTAAATTAAATCTCCCAGAGGAAATAGAAACAAGCGTTACCTTTTTGTCTGGTTTTGGCGCGTTAATGATGGAGTTCAGGGCTTGTCTTTTATACTCCAGCTTCTCCGTAAGCTGACGCAGTTTATTAACAGCGTAACTGGCCTGCTCCGTGATTCCACTAGTGACTTTATCCAAGATTTCGTCAACCCCCTCACACGCCTGCATCTGTCTCAAGAAAGTTTATGGAATTAGAAAAACAACAACATTTCTGTCTCAAGTCCTTCCCTGGCCTCCTTGTATGTTACTGGTCCCTAAACACACTACGTAAGGTGCGGCTATCTAGCCCCATCCAACAGTTTCTTCAACCCTTCTAAAGCCTCAGCTTCTTGACCGTTATTATCCTTAGACCCCCAGACCTAACCAACTACTACACAGACATTTGGTGCTAGAATACTTTCCTTTTACTGTGCAAATAAGTAATAACTACACAACTACTGAAACGTTACTAATTCATAGTAACATAGTAACATAGTTCATAAGGTTGAAAAAAGACCAAAGTCCATCAAGTTCAACCTATATACATATTGTGTCCCTACTGTGTTGATCCAGAGGAAGGCAAAAAACCCTTATGAAGCAGATGCCAATTGCCCCATACCAGGGGGAAAATTCCTTCCCGACTCCAAATATGGCAATCAGAATAAATCCCTGGATCAACGTTCTGTCCCTATTAATCTAATATCCATAACTTGTAATATTATTGCTTTCAAGAAACACGTCCAGGCTCCTTTTGAACTCTTTTATTGAGTTTACCATCACCACTTCCTCTGGCAGAGAGTTCCATAATCTCACCGCTCTTACTGTAAAGAACCCCCGTCTGTGCTGGTGTAGAAACCTTCTTTCCTCCAGCCGTAGAGGATGTCCCCTTGTTATAGATACAGTCCTGGGTATAAATAGGTCCTGGGAGTGATCTCTGTACTGTCCCCTTATATATTTATGCATAGTTATTAAGTCCCCCCTAAGCCGTCTTTTTTCCAAACTAAATAACCCCAATTCTGATAATCTTTCTGGGTACTGTAGTCCTCCCATTCCCCTTATTACTCTGGTTGCCCGTCTTTGAACCCTCTCCAGCTCCACTATATCTTTCTTGTACACTGGTGCCCAGTACTGTACACAGTATTCCATGTGTGGTCTGACTAGTGACTTGTACAGGGGTAGAATTATTTCCTTGTCGTGGGCATCTATGCCCCTTTTGATGCACCCCATGATTTTATTTGCCTTAGCAGCAGCTGCCTGACACTGGTCGCTACAGGTAAATTTACTGTTAACTAAAACTCCTAAGTCCTTTTCCATGTCAGTCGTCCCCAGTGTTTTCCCATTTAATACATATTCCCAGCCTGGATTTTTCTTCCCCATGTGCATAACCTTACAGCCAATTCAGGCTGGCATTTTTAAGAACAAATTCACAATGACAGCTGCGGCTGCTCTTTCATGCAACAATATTGCAGACGTCCCGACTCACAGCTTCATCCTTGTCATCAGTCAGACACACGAAAGCGGATACGTCTTCTTTCCGAATCAGTTGGTCGTACAAATCGCTGACGATGAAGGAAGGGTAGAACCTGTCTTTAAGTGTCTCGTACACATCCGCCTGGATCTTGTTGAATACTTCAATGCCCTTGTTGCCCACGAGACTCTGCTGGATTTCTTTGTAAAGTGCTTTCTCTACAGGGATGTCTTTACTCTCCACAAAGAAATTCTGGTAAATCTCACCAACTAATTGAGGTATTTCAGCCTACAAGGCAAAATACATGTTTACATCAACCAGAGCCATACAGTATTTGTATTTTGAGTGGAAGGTTGCGATTAAATGAACAAAAAATGTGCCGGAAATTTCTCAGAAGATGATGGCATATTCTCACACAAAGGTCAGGTACAAAGAAACATCACCACAAACAAGATGCCTTTGCTTGGTTTATTGCAAAGTATTTAGCAGTATGAAAGGGTATTCTTTATTTTGGAGATGAGCTTTTACCTTATTTGCATTCTTCAAGTACTCCACGGATTCCCAAAAGTTGATCAAAGCACTCTTGTCAATTTTTTCCATGTAGGTTTTGAATTGATCTCTAAAAGCTAGGTTTGCCAAAATATCATCAAACTGAAGGATCTGAGAGAGAGAGAGAGAGAGACAGACAACGAATGGACTTAATTAAAAATAAATAAATGCTTAAATGAAGTCGAATAACATGACATCACACAGAGCCGATCTCCTGAGATATCTAGTACAGCAGAACTGGGACTGAGAACTACGGAACTGGGTCTGAAATGGAAACACATACTTATCTATCACAAACTTACCTCCGCCATAGTAAACTTACCAAGCTCCTAAAAGCTGCAAAGCGACCGATCTCTCGCACACTCTATACATAGGCGCCGTGCCCACATTGTATTTATTGATTGATTGTCATTTGAGGTCACTAACATGTCTGCATGCACTTCTGTGGGTTGGTCCACTCAATATTGAAGCAGTGGGCTTCAAACGCTACGCCATGTAAGAGAGAGGCCTAAGATAACTCATTCACTGAACGTATTCTCTTAGGAATAATTAAATGGCTTTGTACTACATGTACCCAGTTTTTTACAGCAACTTGTGATTCTGCATACTAAATATACATGCAGTGTATCCGATCAGGCCATCCAGGAGACACGGGTCTGAGGTGAGGAGTGAGAACGCATTTATTTTCACATTTAAGACGACGTGCTTGTGTCTAGGACTCGCGTACAATGCGGGGCAGGAAAGTTTTAGTTTGCATTACGTAATGTAGATCCAGGGTTACACCGGCACCGCACACACCAGCACCCCAGACAGTCCTATAAATACCTCTGGACTGAATTTGATGAATGGGGTTTTGATGTATTGTGTTTTATGATCACTCCACAATCACTTAATTCCCATCACCCCTAAATCACATTTTAACGAAGCAAATACCTTTTGGCTTTGGGGACACTCGCCATCATCAGACGCTCCATCGTCCTGGTCATACGCTGGTCCTCCCAGAAGCCTGATCCGTTTTTCACACTGCTTTTTGGCCACGGTCAGCTGATTTATATACCTTTTCATATTACGAGCCCTCAGGAGGTCCGCTTTCATCGCAGCAGTCTCTTTGCCTTTGGGGTCTGTGTAAGATAATATAAAGTATTGAATGATGTACTGTACTGCTAGTCCATATTTACCATCTATAACAAGCCTTTAATAGAATAACATCTTCCCTAATGAAGAGCACCAGAGATAAGTACTGCTCTGTTGGTGCATTAAACAAAAAAATATTGATACTGAATATAATAATTATAATTTTAAAAACCAATGGTTTCCATATGGTTACCATAGCAGCCGATGAAATGTGCCATTAACATTCTTTATTTTCTTCAGTGATTTATGTAGATTTTAGGCATTTATTTCCAATACATACAAAATGACATGCTAAACATGCTCCCCAGCTAATACAAATGCAATCTGCATACCCTTCACAGCTCATTTGGTACTTCTAATAACTGTAAATACGGACGTGAATATACAGTGTTTTTCCATTAAAAAGAAAATCATATCCTAGATAAACTCTGTCGTCGTTGCAGATTCATTCTTCTAGTGCTCAAAGCCAAGTAAGGGGGACACGATGGAGAACCTGCCAAGCCAAGATGTCTACGTATCATCTACTATGTCAAAAGACATACAGACAAAATCTATATACACAGACATACTCAGCCCAAAGGGCAATAAGGGTATATTCAAGTACATGGCGAACTCCCTGACTACATTACACATGGTGACAGGGCTCGAGCTGGACCTGTACAAATGTGCGGTCAAAACAGCGTGAAAAGAAGAGAAGACAGGCAGCTGCCCCCCTGCCCCAGTACTTTCGTTTGAAGTCTACGGACCGCTGTCAGAAACCTTCCTTATGGGGTCCACATCCGCACAGTAACGGGCCTTCGGGAGTATTTACATTCTGGCTTTATACTGTCTGTGCTCCTTTGTGTAGTCCTTTTTGGTAAATGCGTGTTGGACTGCATGGGGAGAATTAATTTGGGACTGTAATACTGGCCAGGTGCTTGGACTTGCCGCTGGGGTGGATAGTGTTGATGTGTGATTTACCTATGCATTATACAGGGCCAGCTCAGCCCTTCTTGTGTTTTATACACTACATGCTCAGTACATTGTTGTTGTTTCTGTGCGCTCCTTTTCCTTTCATTGTGTTATAGCTATTTAGTGGCAAAAGTCAGACACTGGTTACAACACTAGTGACAAACCTACTGAAAAATAGCATTATAAACATTCTGTTGTATTGAAATATTTAGATTTTTCCCCTTTTAATTAATTTTTGTTTTATTATTATAGATAATACCTGGCTGAGGTGTGGAATAACGTTCTGCAGTAACAGATACATAAATATAAACTGTAATACTGGGAATATAATTTATGTTCCCCGAACTCGTCCTGTATAGTAACATTTATCCGTATGCTCGCGGTGTGATCATGTTTAATGGAAGAAATGTTCACTCGTTCTAGTCCAAGCACGCGTCTAATGACGACCCGCTTTGCATCTCTATTTCCGATGGTAATTAATTACAACGTGACACCGGTTGCATGTGTTGTGATTTGCCATTTGGCGCTGGGTCACTGACACGGTAATTCATTAATAAGAGAAAAATATCGCAGCTCTGCATTTAGAGGAAAAATGAAAAACATTATTATTATGACATTTTATTTTCACCTTTGTACTGGCGGTGACGATTCACATGTATATAGAGGGATCGGTATAGACTTTCTCCCTGCAGTTGTGTTTAATGACGTTGGTATGGTTGACTCCTACACATCACGCCCTGATGAAGCTATGAAACGCTGATAATTTCGCCCTGACACCACCTTTCTGCGGTTTAAAAGCAGTCATTTTTACGCCTGAGGGTAATTGGCTAACAAATTATACAAACATCCCAAACATCCCTCCGTAGGAGCGACAGTCACTCCAAATGCCGTTTTTCTAGAATGTAGGGTAGTCACAAGCGTATCCCGCCGTCCCACATCAATAATATAAATGGTAAAATCCGCGTTTATACATTTTACAATGTGAAATGAAAGGTTCTTCTCCATACGCAAACATCTATAAAAGGGTCCCAGGAAGCCCCCTAACCAAACAATGCATAGGAATGTACTCCAAGTACTTTCATATACCCACAGGACTCTCAACGCTGATTGGCTGCTTGGAGCCAATCGGTGACAAGAAATCACTCCTACTAATCAATGAATGGGAGCAATTTCCATACATGCGCATTATAGCCTATATGATAGGTGGAGTTTGCCTTTAGGGTGCCTATAAAACCCAGACCCCCTGGCCTCTCTAAACACATCCCCTAAAAACAAAGATTATATGTATTTGCATTGATTTATAGGAGAACCTAATGTTTAAAGAATAACATATTTTAGGAACATTTTAAGCAGCCGTTAAATGTTGTCAGCCTTTCCCTTTTCAGGAAAAGCAGTGGAAATCCTTTGCTTGCAAAAAGATGCTGAAGGGAGGTGAATATCATGATTTTGGGGTGAATGAAAGCATTAATCTTCTTCACCTATGTCACAGATGTATGTACGCAACGCTGTTATTTTGTTAACTGTGTGATGTCATAGTAAACACCAGACCATTTATTATACGGAACATTTATTCTTGAGCTTCAAGACGCTTTTGCTTAATAAAAATATGGCAATAAAAAGAAGCAAATTGCTTACTGGTACGGCAGCAATTATGGTTAAAAATTAATTGAATAGTATTATACTAATATTAGTGGAGAACAGCGAGTTCCTGTGTTATACCGCAGCAGCTCGCACAGTTTGTAGGGTGTGTGGTTGGGGTGAGTTTGTGTGATGGAGTGAGAGTGTGTGTTAGTGTGAGGGTGCGTGCGTTTGTTACAAGGAGGCACATTGCTTACTTTGCTCTCCGGGCCAGAAGTAACCATCTATTTCATCTAAGCTGGGTCTATGTGCGATGTACGCTTCAACCCTCATTACCGTGTGATACCAGCCAGCACTGAGGATGGATATGAAAACTGTAATCCACTCAATTACTTTAATTAAGTTCTGTAATATCATCGCCTTCAACTGCGGAGAGAAATTAACTCAAGCAGCCTTAATGAATATTGTTTTGCAGTAATTACAAACATTTTGCACTGTGCTCATTAGCGCCTGAAATTACAACCTGTACAGGACATTTGTGAATTGAAACGGATGGTTCTGATGTAAACGACGTGCAAAGAAAGAAAAAAAAAACATGTTAAATATCAGTGATGAATTTTGCCGTGCAATGTCAGGCTATGTTATGTGTGATATCGTTATCACTTATTACATCACATTACATTAGAATACTGTATTCTGTATGCAAATGGTACAAACCACCCAAATGAGGCTAAACACAAGAACATCGCAACAAGATACTTATTAATCTCATTCCCTTACTCGATTCCAGTAAATTTCCCCATGGTTTTAATACATGTTTTACATGAGTCCTCTATTCAGCGAAGCCTGCTTTAGCTACCCCCTATACCGGATCCATACTCCTGAATGACCGCAAAACCCAACAAAGGACCTGATGGACTCTCTTACTCCCTTTCCGAGGATCCTTTGCCATCTACATGAGACATTATGCAGCTTTCTCCCAGGTGCTACTATACTAAGCTAGTACTATATTCGTTTGTTAATTTTAAAGGGGAATTGTCACAGCTTTCCATGCTGTTTTTGAGATACTTTAAAAGGGACAGAATCAATTTCCTATCCCGAAGTTCTTTTTTGTCTGTAAAATAGAATTTGGAAAATGTGGCAGATCTGCTAAAGTAATTTATATTTTCCCAATTAATTGTGTAATTTGAAGCATTTGAGTTAATCACACATCTCGTGTGTCCCATCTGCAGTCACTACATCGGGTCTGTCCCACCAAGCATGGCACATTTGGAGGGTAGGTCAATATACAAGCTGGAACACATAGTGCTTTGCTCTACATGCCAACCTAATTTAGAGATTTCTTCACCCCATTCAAATGTTACCAGAATACATCAACTTAAACACGAAGCCAGGAAGTATTAAACTGTATAAGAGCGCCAAACGAACCCACTGAATTCTGTGTGAAAGCCACACAGAGCCAAAGCCATAAAACAACATGGATTTCTGCATTATCCAAATATCATTACATAAGTTATGGTGGGTAAAAGGTGATGAAAACCCTTCCACTTAAATTTAAGGGGTAGTAGAAGTATTATTAAACACTCATCTACAGACACCAGACAAGCCTTATCTGCATGTGCCTACCCAGAATCCCTTGTGGTTGTGAAAGCACCATGAGATTTCTGAGGGAAAAGCAAGCCTTCTGGCTTGTCTGGTGTCTGTAGATGAGAGTTTAATAATACTTCTACTACCCCTTTGCATTATCCAAACAAATATCAGGAGAGGACACTTGGCTATATGGCTGCTTCTTATCTGGACGGACTGTGGTATGTTGGTTTAGATACATGGGACGGTAGATTTTAAAAACATTTTTTTTAATTATCATCAGACAGCAAAGATGAAGGTTTGTGCCAATGATTGAGAGATCGACAAAAGAGTTAGGGTTAAGTAAAAAGAACTTTTCAGAAGGTTGTAACCATTTCCTCTGTAGGAATCCTCATCCTTGGCTAATCGACGGAATCGTATAGACGTGAAATCGATTGAGTGGAGACATAATGGAAAATTCCAATATTAGGTATGAATTATGCATAGCTTACTGTAACGCGTGATCGGTATCACGTCCGGTGAATGCCGGAGACCGCTGTGGTTATCCTCCAGGATCAGTGAAGTATTATACATTGAGCAGCTTTAAACAATTTGCCAGCTTAGACTTTTTATGTCAAGTCTACTTCTCTGGAGCAATTTTATTCCTTTGAAAGCTGTTGAAAGCCGCCGGCTTTAAGAACCCAGAAAGCACCTGTATGTATTTGCATTTGAAAAGCTGCCTGGATGTTATTACACAGAAAAAGAATGCAAGAAAGTAGCGGAGAACGAATAGCTCTGCGGAATACACGGACTCGGCGGAATACACGGACTCGGCGGAATACACGGACTCGGCGGAATACACGGACTCGGCGGAATACACGGACTCGGCGGAATACACGGACTCGGCGGAATACACGGACTCGGCGGAATACACGGACTCGGCGGAATACACGGACTCTGGTGCCCCCCGAGCTGGTTTCCTGGTGAGGCATTACAAAAACATCCGCTGAAAAACTCTCTAATGAACCGGTGATTACCAGCGCTTGTAATTATTTCTGCACAGTTCCATCATACGGCTCTAGTATATTCCTCCAGCAATAACCATACCCTGCCACGAAAACTGCATCTATCTAACCTCATATACTGCCTGCAGTCACCCTTTTGAATCCCATTCCAAACCCATTTAACGTGGCATTAAACCCATTTCCCATTCTTAAAAAAACAAATAAGCAAAACTTGCTTGTATTAAAAAGTTTGCAGAATTGTTTCACAATTCCAATGCTTTCCGAGTTGAGCTGTATAGAGGATGAACATGTCCAAAACGCGCTGTCGGATCAGACATGGCGGCATTTCCTTTACTATCCTGAGAATTCTGCAAATCTGGTTTTCAACATAACGCTTGCTTAATTGTTTTCTTAAGGCTGAAAGTTTAATGCCTCTTTGTCCTAATACACTACAAAAAGCTCTGTCCAGCTAGAACCCCGCAGGCTAAACTGGTCCCAGAGGGATTTTTCTAAAACATTAAAAGAAAACACAGCATGGGATTGGAAACACTTACGGGGTACTCATCAAGGACAGAATCTAGGAATAAATAAGGTAACCGAAACAGAGGCAGACCACGTGGGCCGATACACAGGTTCTTAAATGCTATCAAAGTCTGGTCCTATTCTTAAAGATTTTCACCCACGTTTTATTCATGTAATCAGTGGCCTCTATTACATGACACCGTTGTTTTAATATGGCCTCCTTCTTAGATTTGAATCTTATATTCAATATATTAAATATAACTAACCCACAATGTTAATGGGGTGGGGCAGCTCTCCGGTAGACTTTGGCCAGCTGTGTGAGGACCAACACGGCTCAAATACTATGAACACTAAATAATAGCACAATCTGCTTATCTCAACCAAATGACACAGGTGTAGACATATCCCTTTTATATGGGCAGGTAAAAGGGCAATAAACAATAATATATTGACCGACATCTAGTACACACAATATATGGCTACCAAAATAACAATTCCTGCCCCAAAAGCTTCAATGACTGCCTTGTTTTTCATCAGGCAGGAATTTCGACTCATCCTGAATACTAACAACTTGTCCTGGAAAAGAAGGATTAAAAACTGCTAAAGATAAACCGTGCAGCTGCCTGTAAGCAACAATTACTTATTCTTAGTGATTCGTGACTGGCAACTTTCATTGGGGAGAGATTTTTTAGGAGGATAGGGATATCTGCAGATATTAAGCCTGAAAGATTTATTTAGCTTTCCGGATTGTTCGTGGAAAACAATTGACAAACACGAAGATTAAGCAGAGACCTTGCCAGCAAACAGTATAGATTTTCACAGCAACGACCAAAAAATGAACAAACAAGAAAGGACTCAAACCTAAATCAGTCCTTGGTCTGGTCCCATAGTGAGGATAGCTTGATGAATGAATGTTTAAATTCCCTCACTGTATTAACCTCAACCACTTCTGCTCGGAGACTGTTCCATTGATCTACCACTCTACCATTTTTGTAGTTCTCCTCTGAACTCTCTTGAACGTGCCAATAGCCTTCTCCAGAACCACCTCTTTCTTCTGGCTACCAATGCCTCTTGGTATACAACCTAGCACTCTGCTTGCTTTTAGCAACGCTTTATTGCTTTGTCTGCCTACCTCAGAAATAATTTCTCATAAGTCCCTCTCCTCTGGCGTCACTGACAGTACAGGGCCATCAAGGCTATATTCTGCCTTGGGATTTTTATATCCCAAGTGCATTATTTTACATTTATCAACATTAAACTGTAGTAGCAGCTCTCAACCATTATAATTTACTTGTTCTAAATATAGATTGTCCCAAAAATATACCAATTTCTTAGACATTTTTTGGTAATATACCCATTTGAATAAAAAAAGGCTACTGGTTTCAGTTACCACAGAGGAAAAGGCTTTTAAAGAGACAGAATGTGCTGTCTAGGCTCGTGGCAAATGTGCATGACCTTACAGACGGGTCGCCTTTGCGATGAAAGGTTTTCTATGTTTTGGTAAGACATTCACGGGCACATTAACTAAAATCAATAAAAGACGTTCAAATAGCGACTTAGAAGACTTTAATAGAACGTTTGCCTTTCCCTGGCATTTTGGGTAATTTCACAAAAGTGTGAGTTTGTCCAGATTCATTATTAATCAGAATGCCAATTGGATTAAACATTAAGCTCAAACACACAAAATGTATGAATTGCCAACTTATACTTCTGAAGGGCCAACTCCTTGGGGGTTCCTCACATTGGATCATTTCTGTGAGCTGCTCTTTTGGAAAGAACGATATATTAATTATGTTCAAGTCATGAACATGTCTGCTACAATTGGCCTAGATATTACAATACATAATTAAAAGAATATAATCAGATTGACAAATAATTGTGTTTACACGTGGATGGGAAACCAGGTTTCATATTGTTTTTATTTCTGTTAAAAGGTATTAATTAAGCAAATAATTTGATTACTTGATACCCTATCATGTGAAACACTCAGTGCTCCTCTACTATACTGCCAGCTGATGCCCAGCTTCAGTTAGAGAAGCAAAGGATTTTGGGGAGCTGCTGAAATGAAAGCCAGCAAATGCTATTTAAAAGCACCTATCTCAACGATAATTGGCCATATATATTGCTTAGCCCGCCACATCAAAGAACCCCGAGTCCTATCTAACGCTAACATGGCTATATTGCTTACCATCAATGGACCTACACAGTTGTTTGTTTTATTTTGAACACACTGAGACTCTCCTACAATGTCCCTCTCTGGACACCACATTTAACTTAGTCAGGTCACAAAGTATTTAAAAGGAACAAACAGAGAACTTAACTAATTTCACGTTTCATACCCGTCACCGATCTTTACATATAGAGTTTATAGACCAAGAGGATTTTAATATTCCCATCATCGAGACCTGGATTTTAAACGTCAATTACTTGACATGAAAGAGCGATCATAAAGATCCAGTGCGCCTCTCCAACAAAACATGTAAGAGGCACCCAGCATGATTGTAATTGTTTGGTTACCCTAAACTCTAATTGCGTTTACTTTTGCATTTACAATCAGATAACAAGAACCACAGGCTGATGGACCTATCCAGAATATAACTGGAATATTATTACTCAGACCATACTCATAACTCTCGCAATATGCAGAGAAAATGACTTTGAATAGAACACAAATAGAAAATGCAATTTGCAATTACTGACAGGTGTGGCAATTCTAATACTTCCAGGAGTTTCCATTCAATGGTTTTAATAAAGAATGCCGGCTTCTCTCTTGTGTTAGCGTATGGGGGAGGACAGACTTGGAGGTCGGGGGCACATCAACCACAGAGCTCTTCCCATTCATAGCTTCCAGGCACCCCCTTAATATAAACCCAGGGTACAATATTTAAGAACACATGGACCTTGTGGAGCGATTGACTGCATTCTGCAAGGTTTAAATTCAGAGAACCCCGGCACAAGTAATAATTAAAGCGATAACTCATGGTAGGGTTTCATTTAAAGGTTCACTATGATTTTAGATATGCAATGCCAACTACCCAAGCCTGTGGTGAAGCTAATGTTCTCCTGGCGGGTAAATTCAAGATCAATGCAATGTCAAACTTTAACTGTTCAAGTGATTGTAAAGAAATCTCATCCTCAGCCATATTTATTTTCATAAGATATGAACCTTTAAGGAAAACAATTAAAATGAACACTGAGAATCAGCACCATGGACAGAGGAACGTCACACAAAGTGCTAACCAACAAGGACTCTCGTGTCTCTGTACATATAACAACTTTCTATACATCAGGTCCTCGTTAGGTTCCAGAAAAAAAAAAATTTGATCGATGCCAGTAGAATGGGATTTTCACACAAGTTAAGATCTGCTAATCAGTTTTCTTACTGAAAGAGCACACGTCCGGTGCTTAAACACCTCGGTAGAATGTGGTCTGCTTAGTGCCGTGTAAAATGTTAAACCTATAGCCTCTTTTATGTGCTTCTAACCTGCGGGCATTACGTTATAAAATGCAGTGTGATGATCTAATTAAAACATTAATGACATTGATAGCTTCTAACTCATCCATCATATGGTCTATTTCTACATATATAACAACGATAATAAGGTTTTGTACCATGTTAGCCATTGAGAAAACAGGAGAAAAGTATAGTTAAAACGATACCATTTATTAGCTAACAGAGTTTGATTGTGAGCTTTCGAGACCAAGTTGTTAGGTCCCTTGCTCAGGCATTAATGAAGCTGAAACAGACTTTTCTAAATACAAAAGCACAATTCACACGTTAACAAAGACTTTAGATAAACACAGAGGTATGGGGGAATTTGTTCAGCAGTAAATTAGCTGGACTAGCAGAGATCTAATAGACAGAGAAGGTTCAATCAAAGCATCGTTGGTCAGTTTACTCCCTGGTTAGAGGGGCCATAAAACCATTAGACATTTGCCAGATCCATGAAGGTGTCAAATGTTCCCAGAAATAAGTTGTTTGTAGTTAATTTGAATTGTGAAGGGATTAATGGTTAGTGATGTTATAATGGGAGATGAATTCTCTGTCTCTGTTGAGGCCAGTAAGTAGGGTATATTAGTTTGATCTCCCATATCTTTCTCTCTCTCTGGGTGCGGAACGATCCCATCAGTACTGACAGCTTCACCTCCTGAATGCTGTGTCCGGGCTGACAGAAGTGTTCTCCAACAGGTGTATCTATTTTTTTCTGGTTGATGGTATGTCTGTGGGAATTAAACCCTTTGTGTAATCCTTGGCCTGTTTCCCCCATGTACATCGCTGTTGGGCATTTAGCACATATGATGAGGTACACCACGTTAGATGATTTGCACGTAAAGCAGCCATTGGTTTTGTGTAAGTGTGAGCCTGGTATCTAGATTTCATCTGTGGGAAGGATGTGTGCACAGGTTTCGCATCTCTTTTGTTGGCAGGGAGAGGTACCATTTGCTGTTTGCCTGTGAAGGGTGCTCCTCACTTTACATTGTTTGAGATTGGAAGGCTGTTTGAATGAGAGCAGTGGGGGATGTGGGAATATCGTCCGAAGTCTTTCATCAGTGTGCAAGACTGCTTGTAGTTCCTTTGAGATCTTGCGCAGGGCTTCCATTTGTGGATTATAGGTGACCACTAATGGTACTCGATCTCTTTTTTGTGGCTGCTGGTATCTCAGAAGGTTTTCTCTGGGGATATTGATGGCTTTCAAAGCGCAATCAAACTCTCAGTTAGCTAATAAATGGTATCATTTTAACTATACTTTTCTCCTACATATATAACAATTTTATTGTTTGGATGAAGGAGACATTGAGTGAGAATGACAGCACGTGTGTCCTGCTGCCCAAATGTAGGCAAAAAGTGACAAGTTTAAATACCCCTCTAAGACATTTCCCTGCGTTAATAACATGCGTGGTGGTAAAGGCTGCTTAGGGAGTGAGAATTATGTTCCCATATGAACTGTGCCAAACAAGACTATATAGCAGCGATCATACATGATGAATCGGTGGCCAGGGAACCACCAACCTACATAAAGGCCAGCTAGCAATGCCTTTGCACACAAACCGAGGTTATACCCGAGCACACTTACTCTGCGGACGATGTAATTTAACACTCGGGCAGCTCACAGCCACATCGTCCGTTCAGTGATAACTACTGACCCAATATAAATCGGTCACAGTCCCTATCCATAGCATTTAAACCCCAACTGCAAAAGCATGGCAGCCAGTCTTTAGAGATACGCACACCGCTAGCGCTTTCAATGCAGAGTACGTACAATCCAGTCATCCGAAACTATCTTCAGTGTCTCCGCTTAAATATATACATTATAATAAAAAATGTTACTAAAATCCCATACCTTTTTGCTTTTTCATCTGTGGAAAGGTTCCAATCGTAGTTGCTTGAATTATTTCGACTACAATCTGGTACCTGAGATAGAGAGAGAAGAGTTTACGTTACAACAGCCTGTGGTTTGTGATAAAGAACAATAATATCTATAATATAATAACATATTATATATATAATATATAATTCTTACCGCTACTTCTCTATTCTTCACTTTCTCAGCAAAGCAATCACAACTAATATCTTAACCAGGAAAATTGATGGTCCCAGAGATATTCTTTAGTTGTAGGGCTAGGTAATACCGTCTACTGGGCCGCTCTAAAAAAATAAAGGGCACGAAGAGGCGAACTCTGAGGCCCTAAACGCTTGTGTGACATTCGGCCCAATAAATGGTATTGCCTATAACAATCACCCAAAGAGATTCCATTCCCTGACGGATGTGCTCACAGGTACTCATCAGAATTACTTTTCTGCAGCGTGGGGGAAGGCACATTCTGTTGCGCTCGCATTTATGAGCAATGTCCAGAGGTTAATCTTAACAATTCCACTCATTTTCTTTGAGGTACAGTTTTAGGAATTTCATGAACGCTCCACACACAACCACATGCAGCCGTAAAGCTTGGTGTAATACAAATCCGCCTCTAGGAAGAGCAGATTCGGAAACGACAATACGGTGATGAAAATAATCACGGGGGAGTCGCTGTAAGCAGGGGTAAGTATGTAAACCAGCGCTTGTTCTCCACATGAACTACGGCTATCATCCCTTTAATACAAAACTAATGCTTCAGAAAAGGCTCGCAGAAGAAAGATTGATAAAAAATGTTATTTTACAATAATAATACCTTTAAAGATAGAATCCCCCAAATTAAGAGAATGTATTGTGTGAGAAAAGAAAGATCTGAGATAGGTTAGTATTACTGCATTAGATCCGCATTAATTGCAGCTATTACACCTCCTCAATACGTTCCACATGACAGCGGGGTTAACGAGTCAGGCCACATCTAGCTATAACTTATTAAAACCCACTCACTTCAAACCCATTATCTATCTAATTAACCAACTGGATTCATTCCTTCCTATACATTAGTAGCAATTAATCATAAGAAAAGCATTACTATAATATAAATGTATTAAATAAAACATCAGCATGGTTCCCAAGGCTTCCTAATAATTTCTATAATAAAACATGTATTTTATGTGTATACAGCGGTGTGCGCATATGTGAATCCGTGTGTATGTGATATATATATATATATATATATATATATATACACACACATCTGCCTCTGTGTATTATCTCATCGGTTCCATACTGTGTTCTTGAACGGCACAAATAAAACGTGGTCAATCTAGCCCTCACTGCTAGAGGCATTGCTAGTCTCCCACAACAATTCAATGACGTCTGTCCCCAAAAGGCTTGTCAGCGCCGCCCAAACAGCTTGTCTCTGGCATTTCTGCACCCAAACAGCTTGTCACTGACCCCAAACAGCTTGTCTGTGCTATCCCCCCCCCCCAAAAAAAACATGCGTAAAATAGCAACTCCCGGTGGTATGGACAGAGGGGGGGCCAAGTCCATTTGTTATGTAAAGGGCCCCAAAACTTCTGACGAAGGCCCTGCAAACAATCATTTATAAAATGTCTGGCTACATCTGCAATACGATACGATACAGTAAATCAGACCTAAGGTCCAAACAACGTTATCAAGATTCTACTACGATAAAAAGCTGACAATAACACGAAAAGCCATAAGTTATGACAAGTTTTGTACTGAGGTTGGGTCTTCCATATCTGCTCCTAAAACCTAGACATGCATTTGAAGTTCCATGTGCGATTGCATTAAACGCTTTGGTTATCAATAGCGCGGAGAGCAGAAAAAAAGACGCGTTACTGTCACGGAGTCAAGAAGGAATTGTTTGCGTTTTTGAGGCACAGCTGGAAATCACTTCAATTTTTTTTTTTTCTTTCTTTCTTCTGGATCAACAGCAGGGTTGAAATTGATGGACTTTTAACTTCTTTTAACATTTTTAACCTAAATTTATGTGTTACTAGACAGCAGGTTAAAGAAAGAGAATACAACAACACAGGTCATATTATATTAGGTTACCCAGGAGAGAAAGATGTAAATTCTACAAGGCTTAAAAAGCAGCACTCCAGGCAGCATCACGCAAATGCAAAAATGACCGCAAACATTTGAATTTTGTTGGAGACGTACAAAATAAGCCTAAACACAAGCACTGCCCGCTCGAGCACCAGCAGAACAGGCATTTCCATTAGCGCCGAACTATCTGACAGATAATGGCCATGTCAACTTATTCTTTCAATGCAGTCTAATGAAAGATGATTTCGGCTGTCAGTTACGCGCTGCTGTGCTGGCCTCAGCTATTTTTTACATCAAACCAATGGATAAGTAGCCAGGCAACAAAATCATTTTTATCTGGTCTAGTACATAACCGCATCTTCTTTGTATTACAAATTTGGATACCAATAACAATCTCCACTGAACAGGGTAATAAGGAAAAAAAGAAAAAAAAAGACACTGAAATGTACTAAACACACAGAGCTACGTTTCCAGGATAACTCTTAGTAAACATATGTACACGATGCGCGATGTGGCTACAGTCCAAGCACAGGACCGGTATGAAGATTTAAACATGTATACGCAATAAACCAGGAGGCAGCAGGCGATTTAAACATTTCAACTGAACCGACCATAACCTAAGATGTGACCAAGAACGTCAGCTTTTCTGTGTATAACAAAGGGTTACATGCGTGAGTCTTGCCAATTATTTAAGAATTCGTCATGTCAGCCTTTTTTGCCAGGGAGGCTCACTGTAGATGGCCTTTCCACTATTAAGTAGTAAGTAAGTAGAACCCAAAAGGTATTAGAACCCTGCAAGTTTGGGGTGCAAGAGATAAATAATCTTTAGGTTTAATGACACAAAAAGCACCTTCAATAAAGACCTTGGCAGGCTGAAGAAGGAACTACAGAAAAGTTGGGCATTATGCTCACCACTAAGATCAGATTTTAAACAGAATACTACTTCAGAGGGAAACTAGGTGGGCAAAACTCTTGGATGCTTTTGCCCCAAAAGAAACAAACGTAGGCGCAGACTGGTTCATGTAAAGACCTTGAAGGAGATCATACTTGGCTACATCTTTTACGTTTTAGAGGTTTGTAAACACCAACATTGAGCATGTCACGTGTTCTCCTAGTAACGAGTGTTTGGTACCTTAGCTGTTTGAGGAACTCAATGTCAGAACTGTTAGTGATGAGCTTGATGAACTCCTCGTAAGACGGGGCGTAGGTATAGGCCTTCTTGTGACGCTCATTCACCTGTTCTCTGTATTCCAGCTGGCTGAGCAGCATCTGATTAATGTAATCCGGATCACTCAGCTGCTCCACCAGAGGTTTCAGCACTGCAGAAATTAGACAGGGACGGAGTAAACTCAAGGTCACCGGAAGGATGAAGTTATACATGCAATGGCTTACAGTAAGGAAAAAATAAAGATTAATGACGATGCACTATTCCCACATACGCTGACTCCACCTGAAGAAGAGACTTCTGAAGTCCTGAAAACCTTATCTGAATCTGCATCTCTTTCTATGTTTCCCAATAAAAGGTGTCAACTAAATAACCCACATATGTAATGGAAGACAACTACACTTAATATCATTTTAAACAAAAACTCTTCTGGTTGCTTCCCTCTGTTGTCAGCCAACTACAAAACTCATACACTGCATAGAAAGTTGCAGAAAACGGAAACTAATAGAAAAAAAAAACATTGGTTGCCGGTCTTGTTTTAACCTGCAGGTGGAAGCATAGGAAATTATTACACATGCACACAACGCGGTAGCATACCAAAATCCATCAACTGAAAGGGAATGACAGTCTGGATGGAGAAGATAGAGGTAATGGTGTCATTTATTTTTGCCCTTTCAGAGGAAAACATGCATATACTATGCTTCTCTAGAGAAAACGTGCTAGAAATGCAGAACGCTATAATGCATCTGATTCTAACACACAAAACGCCGTCCTACATTAAGCATTAGCATTTTGTAGCCAATTTGTAATGTGCCATTAGGAATAGAGACAGGAGCAACTGGGAATAGTGGAAATGACACAGACAGCTGTAAGTGACAGAGTAGACACCTGACATCCTACTGAGGAACATCAGATGGCGGCATGTGGGATTTATTGGAACACCGCATACTCTCAGGAAGGGCAGCTTAGAACTCATCAACCCATTCCCTCGGAAGACAGACGTGTGTTGAAACAAAATCAGAAGAACCCACATCCTCTTTCTTGATTATCGAAACTATTCCCGTATTTGTACCGCAGCAGGACAGTGTAATCCAGTTTAATAAATTTCTTGGACACATGAAGAATGAGTCATTTAAGCCCGTTAATGTTTTTACATACAGAAGGTCCCCAACTTACGTAAGTAAATCGTTCCGCAGCCCATGTGCAAGCTGAGCTATATACGTAACGTGGAGATGTGTTTAATTATATACTAGACCTTAATGTTTCCAGTTTGTTCAATGAATTCTGTAGGTTTTATGTGCAGGTTGGAAATTTTTTCCGTAAGTCCAGGTCTCCCTCTGTAGGCGCCATGCAAGCCATGGTCCCTCTGTACTAAACATATTGCCTTCTTAAAGATGCATCTATTTTGTTAGATACTTTGTGCTTACAATAATTGGCTAATTTTGAGAAAACCAGAAGTAGGGAGGAGAAGATTCATACAACTCAATGTGAACTCCTCGTTTCCCAAGTTGTGTATGTTAAAACTTGACAGCGCATTCAATGAACAGCGATTCCAAGATCTGTGTGCAAGCAAGTACAGAACTCTTTCCATGGCTGAAATGTTAGCACGTCACAAGACTCTTAATACATTCTCTCAAGGTACATCACTTTATTAAGGGTTACAATCATTTTAAAGAAAAGTACATGGCAAACACAGGCCACTATTGCATATCTTTAAAATGTTGGCCCAATGTATAGCAAAGTTGAAAACAAATGAAAAGCTTCCAGGTAAATCATTACAGACCTTTAGTTGCGAGTATCTCGGTGAGTACGATGCGCAGGCTAGGAGACTGGGAATCGCGTGTCGGAAGCAGGCAAAGCACTAACACCTGGGCGCAGGTCTGCAGAAATCGGAGCTCGTCCTCTGCGTTTTTTAAGCAGGAGTGAAGGGCAAAGGGTCTTGGTTGTTCATCCTGTCTGAAAGAAAAATGAAGGAGAGAAAGAGAAAGAAAAGAAACTGAAGTTAAACTAAACAAAACAGGGAAAGCCCAATATGCAATAGAACGCCTTATTTAATAATTATTAAACATAGAGTATAACACTTCCCTAAAGAGCAGCAAATTGTTTTAGGAGCAATGACTTACAAAGGCTTATGTGGGGTATTCACTAAAGGGAGAGTCCACATGAGAGTCTGCGATGGAGTTGTGGCTTCAGCTCCTTGACTTCACTATACATTACGAGGGTCCAACTCTCCCTTTAATGAACAAACCCCAATGTGAAAGCTGATGATATCCATTTATGAATTTGAGTAAACCATTCATCAACTTATTTTCCACAATTGTAAGGGTTGTTTTTTTTTTTTATATATATAATAAATCCCTTGGTGACAAAAAAAAAAAGCCAACTCTGAACATTCTAGTCCTCATAATTGGTGTAGGAAATCAATAGTTACTGGAGACTTCTGTCTCATTTAAAGGCATACTTCAGCCATTGACACAAGGTGACTTCTTTATTTATTGTGGGTTTGATGAAGGCATATTAAAGTATTTATTCAGTCCTTTAACATACATCCTTTATGCAGAAGGCTGTCTGGGAGACTAGAGGGTCCCTTTAACGCTCCCCCCACAGCTGGAAGCACCATACACGCCACCCTCCGCTCCTGTGATGACTGGCTGGATCTTAATTATTTGTGTGTGATCATGTAATAAAAATCAAAGTTCAGCTGATGCCTTCTGGGAATATTTGATGCATTCATATTAAGGAAAAGAAGCTGACTAACCGAAAATAGCTGTAAAGGTGAAAGGGTGGAAGCTGGTCAGTTGTAAAAATATAAACTAAAATATTTAATCTGGCTACCATACAAATTATATATACGGTACATATATACATACATTATATATATATATATATATACATATATATATATATATATACACACACACACACACACACACACACATACACATTATATAATACAACATATCCTTTGCCTCGTACAGCGTAGCTACTAATGGGAAACACAGATCAATAATGAAACAAATGAAGCAATTTCTCCAAGTCTGATATGTCTAGCTGGAAATCAAATCAATCATGCCTTTCATACTCAAAATCTGGCAAAAAAGACAAACATGTAAAAGAGGGGGCTACAATACAACAAACGATCTTGTTCTTTAACGAAAAACATCTATTTTCATGATAGAATTGGCTTAAACTAGCAATCTAAAAAAAAAAAAAAAAAAAGAGAGAGAAAAGACACCAGTTATTTAATGGAGGGCTGTCATTATTCATGCCTTTTAGCGTACCTAATGGCGGAATCTATCAAGTGCTTTTTGGGGAAGATCGGCCCACAGAACCTTTCACGGGCATTAGATGCATTGTCGGATTTATCGCAGGATATGACTGTCACTTGAAGCCTAATTGTTATCTTCAAATAAATAAATACGTTTTTAACTTTAAAGCCATAATGATACTGTGGGATGCGCATGCAAACTAAAATAGAAGTGTTATGGGGAGATCTGCCCCAGTTATTTGCTTCTAAGGAAGACCTTAAAGCAGGGTTGCTCAAACTGCGGCCCTCCAGCTGCTGCAGGACTACATCTCCCATACTCCTCAGCCAGCCCCTTAGCTGAAGGAGCATTATGGGAGATGTAGTCCTGCAGCAGCTGGAGGGCCGCAGTTTGAGCATCCCTGCCTTAAAGTGTAGAAATAGGAGTAAGTGTGGACTTGTCTAGCCACACTTCTCTACACCCAGAAGCCAGATGTGTTCTTCCCTCGGATGGCCGCTTTAGTTTGTTACCTAGTGTTTGCAGCTTTCAGGTCACAGAAATGAGTGAGAAGATTTTTCACCACGTCATTGCAGACAACTTTAACGATGTCAACGTGGGCAAGACGGCTCCGCAACTGTCTGGCCAGCTCCCAGAAGTCTTCAGAGAGAAGGTGATACAGCTGACCCTCATCTTTACCGAGATCCCCGTACCATGACAGAATATAGTCTCTGTAGCTGTAGTCAAACACTGAAAAACACAAGGGATTCAAGACTGAAAAACACGTAGATATAGGTAACAGAAATACCATGCACACTCAAGATTAAACATGAAAAATCTAATATTTATTCAGTTTGCAAACGTTTCGGCCACAAAAAAATCAAGGCAACTGTAAAGACAAACACAACATACTTTTAAACATCAAGTATGGAGTTCCAAGGTGCCAAACAGTAAACAGGGAGTTGCCACTCCATAGGGTCAAAGTACGGTAGTTGAAGAAGGAAACCTTCCACCTAGTTAAGGTTCATAAATAGAATGATACAAGTTCCAAGTTTTTTTTTTGTTTTTTTTTAACATAAGTACCAGAGAGATTACCATCTCACAAATTCTCATAGTGTTCTTGATCACCGTAATCAAAGATAAGTCCATTGGTGTCACCATATGGACCGCTGAACTAGGCCAATGAAATCAATGAACTGTGGATACCTCTGTCTTTGAAACATATATTTATAGGGTAAGGGGATATTCTGTTCTTCAGTCGGTTAGTGTGTGAAATATATCCAAAATAAATAGAAAACGCATAAATGTGGTTTATATAATGTTTTATGGAAGGCCACAATAGCCTGGAAATAAAAATGCACATTTTTTGTTAATGCCAATATAAATACTAGAATTCATAATCATGACTTATAGCGTATAATGTGGGAGACACGTTGCCCCAGTGCGCGACATTTCAATGTTTGTAAACATGGTACAACAACATATACAGCCCAACATATACAGTTCTCATTCTATGCCAGCTGTGCCAACTCCAGGAGTTGGGGGTTCTCAGTATCCCCGCATTCTGACTTGGATATTTCAAGCCCTCAAGGGTTTATTTATTAAAGTGGATCTTTACTGGAGAGCCACAGTTTCACCAGAAAACAATTACAATTATTTTTTTATTATTATTATAAACATTTATAGTTTTTGCATAATATAACGTTCTTTGGCAGCTGCTTATTAGCAATGTGATCCAGCTCAGTTATCTTAGCCCAGTCTACTAGACAAACACCTGGACTCCTTATACCGCCTGTGAAACAATAGAACGGACACTAAAGTCTGTGGAGGAACGGACTTCATTAGTATTGCCATAAAGAATCAGCACAGTGTGGTGTATGAGAAACATATCACTTTACTGACGGCAATAGCAGCTCCAAGACTGCAGAGCAAAAAGGGAGGAAAAAATAGTTTTCCATGGGACTTTGCCTTTTAATCGTTAAGATTTCATGAACTGGCTCTCTTAACATATGTCTCAGACAAAGCTTTGCTCGATGAGTCAAGCCAGTGCATCTGTTTAAAATCTGCTTGCATCTTACTTATTACTTTTTGATGGGTAATAAAAAGTAATACAGAGTGATAAAAAAAAGCTTTTGAGAAAGTGATGAGCGCTTACGGCAAAGTCAGTGTCTTCTGCAAAGCTCTGTCCTGTCCGGACCCAGGACTAGAGAAGAAAAAAAAGCCATTGCTTCACACAGAGCCATAATGGGGCTCCTCTACTAAATAAGTAAACATTTCTTATTCTTAATTTCATTTTCATGTCCAAGAATATACTTACATCAAAATGTGAAGCCATGGGGCAGAGAGACATGCCGACTGTGCCACGTTTAGTACATGTGGCACAACAAATGTAACTTTGCAGAGCTTGAATGGGAGGACTCTGAAATGATGATACCCCCAAACTCTGTTGTGGCCCCCTGGATTTTAGGAGGTCTATGTGCAACGCACCCTTAAAAGGCAACATTTATCCTATTTCAGTCATTAACTAAATGCTATTATGTTTTCCTGACAGTTGCGTCATCTTAGCAGCTAGAAACTCTTATGTGCTTCTGCTTCTTGAACCAAGGATAGCTGGATGTCTCATACTTGATGCCATATCTGACAGAAAACACAATAGAAACACTATAGAGATGCGCTGTCATTTTAAATGAGGTATAACGCAACTATGACGCTTATTTATGATGTTTCCTATAGGGACCGGGCTCTCCCAACCAGGACAAGCTACACAGCTCTCTAGG
This sequence comes from Spea hammondii, assembly GCA_029215755.1. Lineage (NCBI taxonomy): Eukaryota > Metazoa > Chordata > Amphibia > Anura > Pelobatidae > Spea > Spea hammondii. The sequence continues at coordinate 29,993,755 of JARDYJ010000001.1, forward strand.
AGGACGCAGAAGCTCCAAAAGGTTTTATTTGCTAAATTATAGCATCAGACAATATCATGGCCGTGTGTATTAGTGGATTTTCTCTCTACTAAATAGTATAATCTGCCCAAATATTGGTACTTGCAGAGCTATATGAAGTACAGTTAATGGTTCCTTTAAACAACTGCTCAGTGTTTGGATCATCCTACTGGTACATAGATCAGATTACCGTATTTGCTCGATTATAAGACGAGGTTTTTTTCAGAGCAAATGCTCTGAAAAATACCCCTCGTCTTCTAATCGGGGTCGTCTTCTAATCAGACCTCAAATAGAGTCTGATTAGGAGACTAAGATCCAGATCCCCCGCACCGCTGCAGGGGACCTGGATCCTCCTGTCTCACCCCCCCCCCCATCATACACACTTACCGGTGCTTCCTGCTGTATTGCCGGGGCAGCGGGTTGACGTCTACGCGATCCGCGTAGACAACGTCCGCTGCAGCCGGAAGGAGGTGTGGCTAGCAGCGGGGGTTGTCTGCGTCCGTCGCGCAAACCTTCCCCGACTGTCAGAGATCAGAGTTCCCCGCACCGGTGCGGGGAACTCTGATCTCTGACAGCCGGGGAAAGTATACGCGACGGACGCAGACAACCCCCGCTGCCAACTCCACCTCCTTCCGGCTGCAGCAGAAGGCGACGTCAACCCGCTGCCCCGGCTGGAAGCACCGGTAAGAGAGGGCTGAGAGGGGAGGGGAGGGGAGAGTGTGTGTGTGTGTGTGTGTTAGTTAAATGGGGGTATAGGGTGTGTGTGTGTGTGTGTGTGTGTGTGTGTGTGTGTGTGTTAAATGGGGGCATAGGGCATTTCTGGAGTGGCGTTAAGGGGGCATTTAATAGAGCACTCTGCCTCCTGAAATGCCTTATACACCTATATGCCACTCTGCCCCATAATATGCATTTTAACCCCCTAAATGCCAGAGTGGCATATAGGGGTATAAGGCATTTCTGGAGGCAGAGTGCTCTATACAATGCCTTTTAACTCCCTTAATGCCACTCTGCCTCCTGAAATGCCTTATACCTCCCTATATGCCACTCTGCCCCATAATATGCATTTTAACCCCCTAAATGCCAGAATGGGATATAGGGGTATAAGGCATTTCTGGAGGCAGAGTGGCATATAGGGGTATAAGGCATTTCTGGAGGCAGAGTGGCACATAGGGGGTCAAAAGGCATACCATGGGGCACAGTGGCATATAGAGGGTTAAAAGGCATATCATGGGCCACAGTGCCATATTGGAGTGGCAAGCCTGGGGGCAGATGTGCGTAACTGGGGGACAGGTTGGAAAATACAAGAAATAAAAACAAAAAAAATATTTTTCTCAATCATAGCTTTTATTAAAAAAAATAGTTTACATGAATTAACATTTACTGGTAAAACTTTTTTCCTTTAGGGTCGTCTTATATTCAGGCTTTTTCTTTTTTTCCTAAGTTAATATTCAGATTTTGGGGGGTCGTCTTATAATCAGGGTCGTCTTATAATCGAGCAAATACGGTATTACAGGTCAGTATAAAAAGCTTTTAAGTAGCATCTGGGATACATACAGGATAAATCTACACGGTGAAGATTAAGATTACGTTGGACTAAAAAGCATTGTTTACCTGAGATTTAAATGATAATCTTTCTAGGAAATTACAAAACTACATTATACATAATATATATATATATATATATATATATATATATATAATCTCAAAGTAGTGAGGCCAGCACTCACGGTCTTCAATAATGCTTCATTTTTATTTGCAAGATGCCAAGATGTCAAAATTTCAGTCCACCTCGTGGACTTTCCTCAGGACAAGGCTTGTCATCTTGGCATTTTGCAAATAAAAATGAAGCATTATTGAAGACCGTGAGTGCTGCCTTCACTACTTTGAGATTATTGTTACTTTGCTATCAGCAAAGTACCGGGCACCATGTTTTTTTGAACTAGGAATCTAGTATTTGTCACCTTATTTATGTTTAGCTAGGGGTACAGGGCTATTTGTTATATATATATATATATATATATATATATATAAATTCCGCTATTCATGCTTTAGAAGTAGTAAAGCTCTGATGGTGGAGCAAGGATTCAGTTGTATTCTTATTTACTGTAAAACACAGTATATTAAGGGAACGGTCACTCTCTGAAATGTCCGCGCAGGAATTCTGCATCAGTGGCGACGCACCTTTTAGTCTTCATTAGACAGGTAATGTAATTATGGCAGCTGGTTTCTTACACTTGTTCAATTTCACGATAGATTATTTGCGATTCCAAGCTCTGTAGTGTCAGTATAGCAATCACTGCCATTTTTGACACAAGCTGTTCATCACAGATGCCAACAGCCCTTCCACGAGAAACCACCTGCTTCTTGACATCATGGGTTCAGTAAATTAACCCGATCGTTAAGCAAAACCATGTATCAGCAGGCGTAATGCTACGGGAGGGGGTTCGTATTTAGTAAATTATATTAAAATTGCTTTAAAATGTGTAAGGGATGTATTTTTATTTTATCTCGCACAGCTGTCAACTGGTACAAATATGTAAAAGTTATTAAATCCCCGTAGCAGCCAACGGCATGATCAGCAAGAATCGGCATTGCGGTTTATTCCTTGCACCCCTTTAAATCTTGGCAGATCTGTCATTTCATTCTATTCATTTAAGGGTTTGCAGGAGATTTGTGTTTCATATCAATATATGAAATATATTCTCAATGGCCAACCCAGTGAGCTTCTGCTGTAGAAAGCACTTGACTGGCCCTGCTTAATGCATAGTTAAATCAGTAAGGTTTCTCCAAACTCTGCTCACTCACTGAATTATACAGAGCATTTTTGGCCCCTTATAGTGAAATAAGGGAGATCAAACTTTTAACATTAAATCAACGTAGGAACGTTTAAGGATTTTTTTGTAAGTACCTGTTTTTATCACGTCTCATGAGAAGTATTCTTCACAAATATTTTAAATGAGACAAAATGTAAAAAAATGATTATGTATGTGCATTATAATACTAAACATGAAAGTGAAACAATTGTTATTGATTGCTCTGGCATTTGCATCACGTAAAATGCTGCCTGGCTTTAAACATAAATGGGGTTCAGAAATCCCTCAAATAGAACAGCTGGGCACCAGATAACCCCGTACTGCTTGTAGTCTACTCCACAGAGAGGCAAAGTGTCCGTACAAGGACATCAGTGTTCCAGGCAGGGTTTGTTAAGGTCCATAAAACATTAAATTGTCCACCACAGACCCCAGTAAATGTCCACCATGAGCAATGTGGGTGTCCAACGCTGGTCTACTCCTGTACAGCGCGCAAGCTCTGTGTCTACTTTGCAGCAAAAGAAGGAAAGCGCATAGTTGGCGGGCAATTCTACAAAATGTTGGCAGGTCTGAATGTGGCATCGCACTGCAACCCGCTAAGGTCTTGGATGAAAGGGGACAAAATAAATGGGGGACCCTGGAACAGGTAGACCATACAGTGCTCAGTAAATACCAGCTACGTAACTTGGCACTTGTGCATCACAGCCGTGCCCGGGCTGCCAGCTACACACTGCCATGCAGCAGCCCAAGTAATATCCACAGCCAAATACATACGCATCCAGCTAGGAACACACATACAATGCAGCGCACAGCTTTCCTACGGAGTACACAACCCACTCGGCAGACACGAGCCTTCCACACGCTTTCATTCACTCGTAATAAGACGGACGCGTGGATCCTTATGCAAACATTCTGCCTACAAAGCATGTCTTGACACATACAGTATAGGATTTGCTTTCCCTTGGAAGTAACACACGAGGCTGTTTATGAATCTAATTCTCCACCTGCATCAAGCAAATGGTGTCACGGACAATAATCCCTCGTCGCGAGAGCTAAAACCAGATTAACTCTCTGAACCATTTACACAACTAGGACAAAGGCAGCTGAATACAAAAAGGGCTGAGGGGAGATCCAAACAGTGAAAGAAAACACAACGCCGTGCTAGCTGGTAAACACGATCTTTCTGGTCCTCGTTACATATAGTTTTTCACAACATCAATTTGGAGGTTATGCATAACCCGGGGCAAGGTCTTAAAAGCAGCATCATCGCCACAGCAAGCAATAATATATTCCAGCTCATCCGACAATTTGCAGTCATAACGTGTTCGCAGGATCCCTTTTCATACATAGTCTATCCGCCACCCATGAGTGGTAGAGTGGGGTTAAATTGGAGCAGTGACCATGGAGACGATGCAGATGTCCTGTCCACCTCAATGCACCAGAATTGCAAAAGGGGTGTCTATGTGCTATCTTCCACTTATGTCAAATTTGTTATAGATGGCTGCGTCTCAGGACATAGAATTCCCTCAGCTTCCTCTGTTTAATGACAAAGCCAGGTCTAAGATGTATACTTGATGTATCCGGAGTATTTTAATCCTGCTGGATCGGTTCAAGGCCTTCAGACAGGTTAAGTTTTCATTGAGATTCAGTTCTGCAGCTACCGTAGAACCTATAAGAACGATTTGCAAGCTCGGCAGCTGGCATCATATTATAAACACTGGAATCGGTAGGGTCCCAGTCGCCAAATAATTCATCCACAATGCCATGATCGTATCGGGGACCCTACACACTCAAAACATAATTTCAAGGATTGAAATATTTATTATACCAATGTTTCAGCCATGCAAGGCCTTCATCAGGGTAAAAAATATAGCCCCTTTTTTGCCCCGAAGAAGGCCATGCACAGCCAAAAAGTTGGCATTGTAAGTATTATAATCCATTAAATGCTGCGTTGCGCGTGCACAGTGTTTTCTATTAAGGTTTGTCTGAATGATCTATAGGGACACAGGGCATGTCATTTTATCCTTATGGACGTCTTGCCTGCGTTATCCATAACCGTATCAGAGAACATATATGGCGGTAATTGCTTTTCGGTAGACAGTAACATTTACTGAGCACATCCATAGCGAACTGCCAGCCGAGGAAAGCCAGAACGGAATCTGTGGATAGTTTATCGTTTTCCTATAGACGACAGCCAGGAGGACCACCAAATAACAGCAACATTTGGGGGGTGAACCAGTAAAGCCTATGATAACTTTTAGTGATAAGAAACAAAGACCATATTCATCAACAGTAATGGAATTTATTCTGGCCGTCTCAACTAGTGCCCCGATTACAGAGACAGCTGGTGACCCAAATCAGGCACTGCATCATCCTGTGATGTCATAACTCTTATTGCCCCATGCCATTGAGCATTGTGGAGTCAGGAACCAGAGTGTTTGTAAATATGCGACAATAATAGCAAGGAGCTTAAACAGTAAAGCTGTGATGCCAGATATAATCCAGAAACACAGCTATCCAAGCTAGAAGCCAACATTAATATTACAGAATAAAAACAAAACTCTGTACAGACGGATTGTGGAGAAGACAGCATTAATAACATACGAATAAAACCCAGCAGAAGAAAAATATCCCGGCTTATGGCATGTAGATGCTTGGATGGTACATCACTCAATGAGCATCTAGGTCTGGCCGGAATTGAATCTGGTCACATTGCAGATAATTCATGATCCATCACCTGGTTCTCATTGTCTTCCAGCGCCTGGTTTCATGAGCCGAGGACGCTGATTGATTAACCCCTCTGATATGACGAGACATTAAGTTAAGAAAGGCACGGTGCAGACGCATCGGTTATAATGCTTACAATTTCTGAGATCCTGGGAAGCAAAACATTTCCCATCCTTGCAAGTAATTGCTTTTCTTTAATAAAAGTGTAGTTTCCACACTACTAAGTAAGATGCACTGCGGGTGTTTTCTGGCACTAGACGGTCCCAGCTAGTGTCTGGGGTTACCGTCAAGTGCTTCGTTCCTGCTGGGAACCTGCTGGAGGTATATGGATGGGCCGCTTATCTTTCATAGAAAATGTTTTATTCATTCGGTGGTTACTATGCGAGATAAACGCCGAGACGCACATCTACAACCAAATCTCATCATTCCCGCAAACCACTGCCATTTACCTACAAGCAGAGACGGCCTTATCTGCCACGTCCGCAATTCCCCCGTACACAACATAACCCAAGGAGACAAATTGGACTGCACTGCTGAGGGATATTGAAATAGAGTTAGACCTGATAAACACGCCTGATGAGGAGATAAAGAGTCTAGTGATAATGCATGACATTTCATACCATTAGCTGAAACTGCACCATGCTGTAAAATGTAACATATTATTGTCATTCACTTAATTATTAGTTTATATAAAAAAATTACGCTTGGGCTTGCTTCAGCTTTCTATTACCTATAGATCTAAAACTGCACCATTATTCTAGATGTATCACAGCACTGCCATAGTCTGCATTTGATCAATAACCATGTTATTATTATTATTGTTTTATATAGCGCCATCAAATTCCGTAGCGCTGTACAATGGGTGGACAGGACATAAGTAGTATGTAACATAACAATATGACTTACAGAGACAACAGGTGAGGAGGGTCCGGCTCAAACGAGCTTACAGTCTAGAGTTAGCTTATAATGCATCACTATACTCCAGGGATGCCGTCTCCAGAAGGATTGACACATAGGAGAGAGTTCAGAAGTGGTTTGAATGATAAAAATTATCAGGAAAAGCTAAGGGATCTTAATATGTATATTCACTTTATACATGGATCACTTTAGGGCAAACATCCGCTGTGTCTAGATAGCCTTGAAACAAAGCCCAGGAAAGAGGTGCAATAGCCAAATCATCACTAATGGACTGCTGTTCAATTGAGTTTATTCAAGAACTGAACATTCATTACTTGCAAAGTGTCGTCCTTAATGGGACTTTTCAGCCTGAGGTTGGATACCGGCTTATTGCTTAAGGCTTGGGGGTAATATGTGGTTCACACAAATAAAATAAGTTATGGTGATGGAAAAAGGTTTGATGGAAAACACCCCCAGTCAGAAATAAGAAACAGCAAAGGCTTTATTAACCGCTCATATATACACACAAACACCAATGGCCATTTTTGCGCACGTAGGCAGGGATCGGACAATTGTTTCCGCAGGCTGCCAAGCCTGCTGCCATCTAACAATGGTCGAAGCATGCAGGGATTTTTTTTCCCTCTGTACAGTGATAACCGGCACCGACACTCATCTACCAGTTTCTATACACACAGATCCCTGCTTACGGACAGTTTTTTTTTGTTAGACAAAGCATTTCAGTATAGATGCAACAGTGACACATATATATATATATATATATATATATATATAGGATGCCCAAAAGACTTGTTACTCAATGGAGGTAAATACAAATAATGTTATGGAGGAATGATTTCACAATTAAGATTTCCTATATGTGAGATGAGTGAATGCTTAGCAGGATATCTCCCCAAACAGCATATCTGAGGATATGTTTGTTTATCCCACAGAAAATGGCTCCTAAGCCACAGCAGAATGAAAACCAAGTGCGAAGGAATGAGTCACAAGATTCTTAGGGAAGCATTTGGGAATGAGAATCCAATCTCTAGCGTCACAGGACTGTCACCGCACATTAATCTGAAGACTACACAGAAAATGTCAGCTACGCATAGACATCAATAACATTGTTTCCGAGCCAGAAAGCATCAATGTTGCTTCTATTTCAAATAAATGTTTGCCGGCATTGTCAAGACCTGCTAATAAATAAATAATAACAGAACGCATTCATGACAGCTGCAGGGGACCTGGATCCTCCTGTCCCCCCCCCCCCGCCCCACTTACCGGTACTTCTGAGTCCCCGGTGTGTAGCTGGGGCAGCGTGTAGATGTCTACGCGATTCGCGTAGGCAACTTCCGCTGCAGCCGGAAGGAGGTGTGGCTAGCAGCGGGGGTTGTCTGCGTCCATCGCGCAGACCTTCCCCGGCTGTCAGAGATCAGAGTTCCCCGCGCCGGTGCGGGGAACTCTGATCTCTGACAGTCGGGGAAGGTCTGCGCGATGGACGCAGACAACCCCCGCTGCTAGCCACGCCTCCTTCCGGCTGCAGCGGAAGTGCGTGGGATCTACATGCTGCCCCGGCTACATGACAGGGAAGTCAGAATCATCGGTAAATTTGGGGGGGGGGGGGGGAGTGTTAAATGGGGGGCATAAGGCATTTCTGGAGGCAGAGTGCTCTGTGAAATGCCTTTTAACCCCCTTAATGCCACTCTGCCTCCAGAAATGCCCTTTTAACCCTCTATACGCCACTCTGCCTCCTGAATGCCTTAAACCTCCCTATATGCCACTCTTCTCCATAATATGCCTTTTAACCCTCTAAATGCCAGAGTGGCATATAGGGGTATAAGGCATTTCTGGAGGCAGAGTGGCACATAGGGGGTCAAAAGGCATATCATGGGGCACAGTGGCATATAGGGTTAAAAGGCATATCATGGGGCACAGTGGCATTTAGAGGGTTAAAAGGCATATCATGGGGCACAGTGGCATATAGGGGTATAAGGCATTTCTGGGGCAGATGTGCATAACTGGGGGGCAGGTTGGAAAATAGAAGGAAATAAAACCAAAATATTTTTCTCAATCATAGCTTTTATTTAAAAAAAAAATAGTTTAGATGAATTAACATTTACTGGTAAAACTTTTTTCCTATAGGGTCGTCTTATATTCAGGCTTTTTCTTTTTTTTCCTAAATTAATATTCGGGTTTGGGGGGTCGTCTTATAATCGAGCAAATGTGGTATATAAAAATAACACTCAAGGGGCCAAACAGAAAAAATATAAGCCAGATTGATTGTTATTTTTAGGAGCCAGGAAAGTGTAAATACGTAGAAATCAATAAAAACTAGCGCAAAAGATAGGGCCATCAGTAAGCTATTGGGCATTATATCATTCACATAATTACATAATCATTGGAATTGGCATTACTAAGATGTAAGACATTGTAAATTATAGTTATATAGGTTGTAGGATTTATCAATTATAATACACATGCGCTTTCATTACCAGAGAAAGGCGCGTTGTACTGAAAGGGTTAAGCAAGCAGGGGCTGCATGTCTGGTTTGTCCTTCATTGATTGAAATCATCACTGCTGATGTTGTGGTCCAAGGAAGGAAATTAACAGCCGTGGTTACAAAACACAAAAGAACAAGCCTATGGATTACAGAAGGAACAACTTGGCTAAACCTAAAATAAATAAATAAGCCCATGTTTGATAAGATGATAGAGTCCCATCTATAACATCTATAAATTGTCCATTTAATAATATGAGCCTACGAAGGGATGGCTGTTTTTGGCATTGTACAAGCTATATAGAGAACTCCTACATTTTATTTAAATACTAGTATTGTATTAAAAGAATATTTTTGCAAACATTACTAGATTTTTTTTGGCATAATGAGTATGTGTTCTGGCGCGGTTTTCATAGGGGTAGGAGGGGGCTGATGCCCCAGGCACGGCGAGGCGAAAGTTTGAGCTGCCTAGCAGCAACATCCCTGGGCCCTGCTTCCAGAATCAGATGTGACATCAGCACCTCGCAGGGCGTAGGGTCACAGCCTGACTCCTTGTTGTACTGCCCGTGGCAAGCAATTGAACGGCTCGGTCTTAGTCACCTAGCCTGACACTGTGACTAGCGAGTCTATGAAGGAACAGACTCCATTAGCATTGCCATAAAGAGTTAGTTCAGTGTGGTGATTGAGCAGGGAAAGTCACCAGAAATACTGCATGCCTGGCAACAATGATAGCCTCCAGATCTGCAGATAAATTATGTTTAATGGCACAAAATAAGCGCTAACCTACATTATTGTACAAGCATTGTATTTTATGCCTTTAAAGGTGAATACGTTATTAAACCAAAGTTAGTAGCCCATTCCATTGTTTAAGTAAAAACAGTTAATCTTCTATTATCTTCAGGTTATGAAGCCTCTGAGTCCACAAGGTGAATGCTTTGAGGGGCCGCTCATTGAAATGCTTCTTAGAATTTAGAAGTACAGACTGGAGAATTTTATGCCACATCTTAAAAGCAACAGAGGATCCGAGAGGTGAAGGTGAATGATCTTCATGTCAAGGTCTGTTGCTTAAAAACATATGCCAATATTTTATTAGCTACATACGTACCCGCACTCAGCATTTTTTTTGGTGTAATATTTATTAACACGGAATGGAAATTTACATCCATGTTTGTTTGTTTTTTTTTAAAGGTTTTGGTACATGTATATTGGTTTTTATTATTTTTAAATAAAATGACATATGTTTATTTAGTATACACTACAAGAAAAATGTAGGGTTTGGAAACAAGCGACAGGTCAGTTTCCAGTTATAACAATCCAAGGACAAAACAAAATGAATGGGCAGTGGAGAAGTTCTTATCTGCTGTGTAAATAAATGTTTATCTGGAAACTGTCATTCAATTTAAGACACCCCCCCCCATTGGGCCACTTAAAAGGAGTTAAGAAAATTCCAATTCTAGTTCAGTTTTTGGCTTTTATTTGCAACTCCCATAAGGCACTGGTTCATTTGTATTACATCATAGTAAGAAAACTTGACATAAGACGACTCATACTTAATCTTAATGAACCGTCGGTAAATACAGCGGCTGTACTTTAGTCAAGAGCTATTGATACTAAAAAAAAGTTTCTTTAGCAACTATGACACCATAGCCCAAACCACTTATTAACGTGGCCCTGATCCAAATGCCACAATTTACATTTTAGGACACTAAATCAACCCTTGGCTATTTCAAATGTTGCAAACCCAATTATAATCGCAGCCTTCAATCACATAATGGTTTTTCTCATTCAGTGCTGGTACGGCATGAAGACCCTCCCAATACTTACGATTAATAAAGGAGCATCATGAATGACCAGCTGTGCAGAACTCTGGTCCTTGGGGGCCGAAAACAGACCAGGAAATCTGTGTATCACTGGTAGCCATATATTACAGGGTCTACTGGCTGGGCTCGACCCCAGAGCTACATATTCATTCATACACACACACACACCTTTGTACACTGTGTAATACAGAAATAATCAATGCCCTCATTAAACTGGACAGCAACCTTACAAAGGGTACAATCAAATCTGCCTTCAGCTCTTCCAGCAGTTTTATATAATTATTTTAATAATTCATTTCCATTTACCCGTTTTTCTCGTTTTATAGCATTTAGTAATTGTTAACCATTCGCCTGCATTCAGAAACCTCCTGTGCAAGTTCTGCTTCAGCGGAGAAGTTAAATTTAAAAAACATGTAACTAAATGCTCTTTTGAACACTCTCTCTAAATCGCCTACTCAGATGATGACTTTATGTTCTAGTTTCGGAACGTTTACGTATGTTTAAAACGTTTAATCGTTTCTCCCTTTCTCATCTAATGATTGCAATGAGTAAAAAAAAATCTTACTGTAAAAAGAGACAAGATCATCATATCTGTACGTTAACATATAAAATATATTATCTTTTATTTATATAGCACCTGCAATTTACAATATATACATTCAAAACTAGAACTGACAGACCGAGACAAACCTATACATTAGGTAAACAGGAACACATAAAAATGATTAATGGATCGTGAGCATACTGTGATGATCTGAAGTATTTTTATCTCCATGCAAATTGCAATAAGAAAAATATATCTATAAATAGCCAATAGTATACATAGAAACTAAAACATAATTATCATCACAAAAAACACCAATTGCTGGTAAAAACGCACATCAGCCCAAATTCCGGGAAAAAATGGTCTTTATAATTATCATGAGTTGCTTGCCAATTTAAACATGCATTATACAGGGCCAACCAAACCCTTCAGCAGGAGAAACTTGGCAGGGTGGTCTTCAGTGACATATAACGAGAGACAGAAAAACGAGCGAAAGAGAGGGGGGGGGGGACAGAACGAATAAAGGGAAAAGGGTATTGAGAGAGAGGGATACAGAGATGCATACGGATTCTGTTTTGGTTTTCATGGCTACCAACGCTACGTAGACATCCATAGACAACCTAAGTGTAAAGTAAAGACTTCTGCCGTCTTGCAAGGACTTTTACTCCATAAAAGATGATCTAGTCTGTTCCCAAAGTCTGTAGCGCACGCAGAGCTATTTCCAGCTGGCTAGTAGATGCCTGCAGGCTTCCGAAGAGAGGCAATCAAAAGAGATTAAACACTCGAAAATAAGAATAAGAGTTAAATAACGAAGCTGGCTTACCTTCTTTGAGAGCTTTGTCCATGTTGTGGGAAATCACTACTCTTCGTAGCTGGCTGGGTTCATGCATATGTGTAGACGGCACAATCTGAAACAGAAAGGGTAAAAGCTTATCAAACAGGGCTTCACTGCGCATGCAGACTTCATTAGTGAGTTAATTACCGTAACTTGTTTTTTGAACAGTTCAAAATTATATAGGAATACTCTTTTCTCTCTCCAATGTATTGGTTAACCCACAATCATTTAAACTTGAATTCAACTATAATAATAAAAGTAACACCTCAATTCTATGTGGTCTGTTAACGGGCTGTGACTTAGTAAGACTGCCGTTTTTTGTTTTCTTAACAGTTCCAGTACTTAGCATAATATAATGTTTTTAGGCAGCTGCATATTAGCCATTTATCTGCGTTGAAAGTTATTGCAGTGAATCTATTAGACAAACACCCTGACTCCACATAATGTCCGTGGTAAACGATAGAATGGCTCAGTGTTGATTACCCAGCCTGACACCTTGACTAATGGATGTCTATGGAGTCTATGGAGGAATAGACTTAATTAGAATTGCCATAAAGAATCAGCTCAGTGTGGTGATTGAGCAGAGAATGTTACCCAAAATATCACATGACTGACAACAATGGTCGCCTCCAGGAAAAGTTTGTTGGAGCAAAATGAGACTAGGTTTTTGTCAATGTCAGCCTACATTACTCTATACAGTACTGTATATTAAAATATATGTTTAATATTTTCCCATGAGACTATCCTTTTAACAGTGCTTACCATGACAGAAGTTAATGCCAACCGTGCAAACCTCACATAACTGATTTATACAGTTGCTAGAAATTTGGCCACCACAATTTAGAGATGATTTGTCCTCATTTTAATGTGCTCTCTCTTTCTTTTTTTTGAAAGTAACATTTTTAAACTAGAGAGTTGTACAGTGTAAGCCATAGAAAGAGAGAAAGCAGATTTGGTAAAGATGATACCTTTATTGGCAAACTGGCATATAATAGATTGCAAACTTTTGAAACTATCTAGGTCTCTTCTTCAGGCTAAAATAAGCAGTTTGAGGTTAAGGTTTTATCACAAAACTTTGAAACTTGCTACATCTCATTGACCTTCATTACAAAAGGACCAACTCCGGTGATGCCAAGTTGTCTCTGCATAATGTACCGTTAACAAGGTAAATCCACCTTATTTAACTATGTAGGATGCAGGGCAGTCTTCGCACATCTCCTGACCCAAGGCGGAAGGCAGAGAGATCATAATGATTCACAATAAATACTGGGTTGTACGTACCATGGAAGCCATAGTGATCCAAAACCACCAGGGCTGTTCCTCAAACATTCTATTTCAGAAAAAATCATATCAAATGTGGCTCCGTTTAAATCCCAGTAATCAAACGTATCCACTTAGAGACCATCAGTATCTCTTAATGCCTCTCTGGACTGGGAAATATTGCACAGCTAAAGTCTACCTACCCTCAATACAGAAATCAGGACACACACTAGCAAGAAACAGGGCAGAGTCAAAACGATGGATATACTATAGACTTAAGAATATGGAAGCGAATATGTCACATTTCCCAAATGTAATGAGATTAAAATAATCAAATCTCACGTAGTACATATGCATGCACCTTACATCTATACCATTAGAGGAATTATTTCAATGTTCTCAGGCCATGAAGAATCCACATTGCCTTCATTGCCTTGAGACGCTCTACAACAGAAAGCCGTAAGGTGGCTCATTGGGTGGGTGGCCCCCACCAACTCTTTCCTATAACCATCCCCAACACAGGGGGTCCCCATTTGGACACTTGGAATGCTGGCAGATACGGAAAACGGACAATAATTCCTGGTATATGAATATTCTTTAGAGCAATTAAAAACAAAATCTATATTCCCAAGCAATTTAGTTATTTATGAACATTTTTTAAGTAAACAATGCTACATTTTCAGGATCGTGTTGTCCTATTGGGCCTTTGTGAACTTAGGAGAATTTGGTATAATAAGAACAAAATAAAAGGATATGAAAGATTTAGATCAAAAGGTTTGTTAAGAATACACACACCCAGAATAACTGCACGTGTAAAGCAACAGGAAATAACACAGAAGTTTGTTTCTCTAGAACATCAAGAAAAGGAACAGTCACGTCTCCCTCTGCCAAGTACTTTCAGCTGTGTATCCAGCACAAATCCATTACTTATTATCAAAAATGTTATATTACATATTATATACCGGTACTTGAAAGCAAACCTTAGCATTCAATAATAAATACAATGGTAACGCTAACGACCTCATATGCTCCAAGAACATCACCTGACACGTTTCCACCGGTTACTGGAGTTAATCATAGGCCCTATGCAGCCTCGCTCTACTACGCTTCCAAATCCCACTCCTGGGGGGAAAAAAATTGGTGGCACACCGGCAAATGTCTGGTGATGGATAGGGCTGAATATACTTAAACTATCTGCCATTCTGTGGCCGATGGGTCCTGCAGCGTGTGGCTGGATAAGTCCAATGGCCTTAAAAGCACCAGCCCTGCTTACATTTATGGTTAGGCTTGCTACCTTGTGCCAAGGTGTTCCATGGATACTCGGATAAAACCATGCCCCGGGTGAAATTTCTCAGTGACAAGGAAAGAGAGAGAAAAAGGAGACATGCAACTGAAAAGAGAAAAAGGCGAAGATTACATAGAAACAGAAGAGGGAGAAGATAAAACAACGGAAGAGAGGAGAAAAATGAGGAGAGAGAATGAGGAGCGAAAATAAGGAGAGAAAGACGATAGAGAAAAGAAAGGAAGGAGAAGATCAAAGGGATGGAAAGAAGAACAAAAAACAGAAGACATTTTGACCCTCAGCAGCTGCAACAGAAAAACACACATTTTACATCTTAAGAAGGAGCAAAAGCTGCCAACAGTTTCAGTGCTCCGGACAACGCCAGACATCCACTTCTTTCCACAGAATTTGCACTACCAGGACTGCGCGTCATCTCCACAGTCTACAAATCTCAAGCACACTTCAATACCTCAACTTTCCTCCCATGGATTTACGCTGAATGTCGCCCCGCCATATGCTCAGACATTCTCCAAACCCTATGTATGGTGGGCCTGCACTCATTTGTAAAGATTAAGAAAAGATATTCATAATGTTCCTCCTCATGTTTTTTTTTCTTTTTTGGGTATATAAGCTACAGACTGAAGCATACCGATTGTGCCTCATAATGCCTTTCTAGTCCATCTTCTCCCCAAGGATTTAATAAAGAAAAAATTCTCCTTTAAAAGGGTAAAATTTATGACGTCTGCTCGTATAGCTGGTTTCTATCACTGTTCCTCACAGTCCCAAGCGGCAAAGGTTGTTTGCGTCACTAATACCTAAAATAGCTATTGAACAGCACTCAACTACAGAAAAAAGGAATACTCGTTATATTACTAATAATAGTACTGCTGATAATACTAAAACAGATTAGCAATAGTAAAAGTATAATAAATGTATACACTGGTGAAATAAAGAAACCTCACAAGGGCTTTTACTATCCAGGCAATTGTATCTGTAGACTGCAGCATCGCATTAAAGAAGAACACGTTAAAAGATGCTCACGTATCAATCGAAGGTTCAGCATCTATACCACAAAGCATTTTAGTAATAAGCAGTACTTTATTTTTGTTGGGAATAGCCAAGCATAAAACAAGCCTGGTCTATGTTATCGCCAAACCATACTGTAGAGTTAAAAACAAAATGATTTTGCTTTCGCACGCTAGCTATAAACAGACTGCCTGCTACGCCAACTCCAGCATATTAAAGAACATTGCTGAGTGAGCAGCTTCATTAAGCAATATCATTATTTACTATCATAGCGAGCACGGTCTCCGAGCGTAAGCCTCCAGGCATTTCCGCAGCTGCACCTGCTCGGTAACGAATGCGAAGGGAACAGGGGAACCACAGCCGGTTTCTTAAATGGGAATAAAATATATCAGACAGATAATCCATGAAAATGCATTATGGGGACACTTTAACTCATATGATAGCCGCAGGGTCCCTGTAAATTTTAAACGCGCCCCTTCTTGAGATTCTGCAGAATTCCTCCATATGCTTTTGCCTCTGTCCCCGCTCCCCAGCTTGCAGGAAACGCGTTCAGCCAAATGCATGGAAAAAGTTCTCTAACATGCATTAGAAATAAAATAACGTTGGGGACTAAACTGTTCTTTTAACCAATGATACAAAAACTGCCTCTGGACTTCTGTTGTATCAAATGTTGGTGTCTTGGGTTAAAGGTATATAATAACATAGTTCTACATGTCTTCTTGGGCTTGATGCCCATGCACTCCCTGCAAAACCAATGCCCAAAGAACCCAAAATGTATATTACCGCCTCCTATATGGGTCGATAGCGCCATTTCAAAGCAGTTCTTACTCTAGAATCAAGGCATTCCAAAGAACATTTTTTTATGAAAATCCTCAATATTTAGGTATTTGTTGGGTATGCGCTGCATTCTTGCTTTGCCAACTAGAGATGGTGTTTATTAACTTGACTATGAGTCATTCTTCTAAGTAGCTATTTATGTAATCGATTAGGAGATCAATAGATCATTAAAAGTCACATAAAAATCCTAGGAAAAGCTCAGCCCCACCAGTAACTGATACATCTCTTTTGTGTTCCGTTTAGTATGCTCACGGAGACAGCCTTAGTCTGCACAATTCTACATGCGGCCATTGGTTCTAAATACACATTCTTAAATCTGTATTCCAACCCCACGGCCCAAGAAGTCAACCAATTCTGGCCAACATCTACCCAAATACTGTGGATATTTACATTTAGGACACTGACGCTTAAAACAGGCACAAGAGAAACTGGAGACATCTGATACAAAAACCAAGGGCGTACATAATCTGAGGTCTATAGCAGTAATGACTGCAATATGCGATTACAAAAAGGGCTTCTTAATGACTGACATACACCAGAAATGAAGCCAATGTGTCTACAAATACCTCCTTCTGCAGGAGAGGAATCCCCTGACACAGAAGTCACAAAAGTAGTCCTGACGACCCTTTTGGTGACGCGGAACCCTGAAGCTTTTGCAATCTTTATATGCAATTAATTAAACAAAAATGTCAAAATGTTGTGTGTAAATTCCAAGCTCTTGATTTAAGGAGCATTATAAAACGAGCAGGAATTTGGGAAATCCTTATATGAAATACTTTGCCAAGAAACACAGGGGTCAAGTTGGGACAACCAAGAAAAAAAGACCAATGTTGTGCCCAGATACAAGTAATTCAACATAATGCAGACAATCTCAAAATATATTCTGCGTTACAAAGCAATCATCTATACGTACTATATGTTCATCTTATACTATAGGCAAAGAGTTTGAAGGGACGGCCTTGAATGCCAAATCAACAAGCATTTACCAACGTTAAAAAAAAAAATGGGTTAAGTAATATGGCAACTAAGAGTTAAGTCAGTTTTTGGTTTAAGTCGTAGAGTACAGGTACAAAACAGGTATTTAAACCAGCAGTTAAACTCCGGGAGCACAAAGTCTATAGCAAGATCCTCACAATGTCAGCTGTCTTTAGTGGCTTCCATTGGACCATACTCTAGAATCAAAAGGAGCTAAGGGACTCTAGATCAGCTTCTAAGTTACTTAGGCCAAGTTGGACCCAGGGTCATCCAGCAAAACCCCAAGAATCACCACCAAATGGGGGTTTATTCACTAAGGAACTAGTTGGCAGGATGGCTGCAGTTTCAACTCACTGAATTCACTACCAATTAACCAAGCCCTCCTTGGCTAATTTATCTAAGAATGAGTTGGCCCTGTATAATGCATAGTTCAATCAGCGAGGTGACATGAAATCTCACTGATTTAAATATTCTTCATCCAAGGCCAACCAAGCTATTCTTGCATTATAAGTACACTGGAGTTGGCCCTTCATAACCTGAAATGAAGTCAGGGAGATGATACTGCCCCAAACTATCTTGACTAGATGTATCTGTGAACCGACCAACGTCAAAATCTGACACTATGTCGGTGGCCTCAGAATCTGTGCTGCATCATACTAAAAAAGTTTAGAGAAAAATGAATCCCTAGTCGGTAACAACTGCGTAAATTGTTGGCGCTATATAAATAAAAAAACAGATAATAATAATAATAATAAAGAAATATACTACAGGCTTCAATTTGTACAAAACGCTCCCTTTCCCCAAAGTAAGCATGGGGTTTACAAGAATGCGTGAGGCTGGTATTTCAGAGGACGAGCCATAATATACATTATTAATGCCGGTCTGCGGTCCGTGCAGTCATCTCGTGTGCAAAACGGTTTTTGTTCAGCTCTTGTTTCAAAAGCCGAGATTTCAGTAGCTGAGACTTTGCCCAAAGTCAATCACAACTGCAAGATGAAGTGTGCTCCATTTAGCTAACATGATGTATGTGGGGTTTAAATATTACAAACTATTAATCCATACAGGTGGGTTTGTCCAAGAGACTCAGGATCATGCAGACAATTTATATTTCACATCAGTATTCATCAGACCATTATTGTTATCTTTTATTTATACATAGCCAATAATGTATGCAGAGCTTCTTACAGCAGGTATATCTAAGGGGAATGATGAGACTAGAATAGACAGACTAAGACACACTGATACATTAGGTAAAGAGTGCCTTGCGTTCGATCTTACAATTTAGAGAATTCGCAAATAAGTAAGTTGTATCTGAATTCTGTAGCCGGCTTGCTACAATATACAAGTACAGGTATTTAGCAAGTAACAAAAACACAAAGCCTAAAGCCACAAAGGGGACATAGGGTTCAGTCAATGAGTACATTTTCCCTAAAGCCATTGCTACTGAAGGCATCCCTGTGGCCATATGTGGTATTGCAAGCACAGCATACAGTTTAGATTCAGGCAGTGTCCCTGTCCCCCTTGCCAGCCCTCTCCGGCATACCAAAGAACCCTAACTAAACTAAAACTAACCCCAGAGACTGAGAACTGTTCTACACAGACTTCAAGCTTACCATTGTTTATGATTAAGACCACAATACATAATCTTAAATAGACCTAATTATTCATACCTATAAACAAAGATGAAAAGTTAATGGCAGGAATGAAGGTGGTTGAATTCAAGTATTTCCTTATGCCATAACATTTTAGGATTTCCATATGGACAGGGGCGTATGGTTAACACATCAGGTAAGTTGCTAAAGATGGCAATAAGCCTTCTGAGCATCCAAATTGAGACACATTTTTTCCATTTGGGATTTTGGCCAACATACATACATACATACATATATACGCTAGCGTTGGATTTAGGCAACAACCCTATAAACATTTTATCCCTAGAGAAACCTGTATATTTTTTCCAGTTAAGCCATTCATAGATACCTGGTATAGGGTATGTTAGAAAAATATAAAAAGTGGCTTGCAGCTGGGGCAACTGTGGCATCACACTGACTGATCCCTGCATGTTAGCAGGGATCAGGCTTCCCTGCATGCAGCCAGTTGATTATCAACAGATCAGCTGGTAGGATGTTGGCTGTTTTTGTTGACATCTCTTATGGTAGTGAGCAGTCCTATTAGGCTGCCTAAAAGTAGATCAGCAGCTCTCTCTTCGCTCTAGATCAGGGGTCCTCAAACTACGGCCCGCGCAAACTACGGAGCGCATTTACCCGTCCCGCCGGGTGTTTTTGCCTCAGGACATCCATGTGTTCCGAAAGATGCTTTCGGGACACAAGGATGCCTCTGTGAAGTCCCTGCGGCACGGGTTTACTTTAAAAACGCGGGGACCGCCGGGAGCAGGCGCACGCAGCGACGTCACTGACGTCCCATGCGTGCACCCATGGCAACCGAGCGCCGCAATATGCCGGCATATTGCGGCGCTCAGCAGTGAAACAGTCGGCACCAGCAAGCGGCTTTTAAACACTGATGCGGAGGAGAGAGAGGGGCGCCTAGCAACCGCTCGGCGCCCCTCGTTCTCCCCCGCATCAAAAAAAAGAAGACAGCCTTTAAAAGCCGCTCGCTGGTGCCCGCTGCTTCACTGCTGGGCGCCGAAATATGACGTCATATTACGGCGCTCAGCAGTGAAGCAGCGGGCACCAGCGAGCGGTGCAGGAAGAAAGAAGCATCGTGCTCCCGTCGCTGGACTTCAAGGTGAGGGGGGGGGATATATAGTGGGTAGGGGGGAGAGGGTATATAGTGGGTAGGGGGGAGAGGGTATATAATGGCTAGGGGGGAGAGGGTATATAGTGGGTAAGGGGGGGGGGGAGTATATATAGTGGGTAAGGGGGGAGAGGATATATAGTGGGTAGGGGGGAGAGATTATATAGTGGGTAGGGGGGGAGGGTATATTTGTTGATTTAACTTTACTTGTTCTTAATTTTAAATATTGTATTTATTCCCGTTTTGTTTCTTCACTTCAAAATAAGATATATGCAGTGTGCATAGGTATTTGTTCAGGTTTTTTTTTGTGTTTTTTTTTTTAACTATAGTCCGGCCCTCCAACGGTCTGAGGGACCGTGAACTGGCCCCCTGTTTAAAAAGTTTGAGGACCCCTGCTCTAGATGAACGCTTTCCTCTTTAATGACATGTGAAGATAAAGAAAAGCTTTACATGGTTTCCATTCTGAGCCCAGTCTGCCGGCTACATATAGCATTCAAGCTTTAAAGCACGTGATCCTTTTCTCTGAACACCTGTGCAGTATTTCCTGCTTTCAGTTATTGTTCCACACAAGGCTACGCAAAACAAGAAGATAATGACCACATGGCGATGCGCAGATATTATTATATTAATTCCTACATAAAATAATTCAACAGATTCATTTTCTAAGCATGGTTATTTGAAAGCCCCTGCCTCAAGCATATTCACAAACCAAGGACTTCTTTGTGAGAAAAGGTATGTGGATACAATGTAGCGTTATAGATATGCTGGTATATACAAAAATATACAGCACGTGTCAATATGAAAATCATACTTTTATCTGATATAAGACAACCCCAGACATCTTAGAAAATTAAATATAAACACGGATAGACTTTACTGATAAAATCAACACTCTATGGTATGTTTTGGGTAAGAACATGATAAGGAGATTAACAAAGCAGAAAAGGTTCCACTTAAGAAAATAGCTCCACAACCAACTACAATGAAGTCCTGCCACCATGTAGATGAAACCATCACCGATAGCTTTTACCATAATCTAAAGCTACCTACAGCTGACGGTGTATTCTGGCCTCAGTCAACTAGGCCAAAAACAGCTGGTCCAAAGTGCAGCAACACCTGTGCGTCATAACAGGGAGCCAGTTGGTGTCTTGGGCAGTCAGGCTATCTGTAGTACCCCTGCTCAGCGGAGCTGCTGCAAGGGCAATCAATGATCTCCCCACCATGCCTGTAAACACTATGGAGGACTGATGTATCAGCACACCACCCAGAGTTCCAACACTGCGGCACGCCCTGGCGCTCAGAACTAAGGATGGCGGTGCAGAGGGGGCAGCTGGTGGCCCTGGCCTGGCTTAGGCCTTGGGGTGCGTCGAAGGTTAATACCCCACTCCCTACAGCTGTTAGGTAATCAATGTAACTGGTTCAGATATATAAGCTTTAAAGGTCTGAGGGAAGCTG
Organism: Spea hammondii; assembly: GCA_029215755.1. Taxonomy (NCBI): domain Eukaryota; kingdom Metazoa; phylum Chordata; class Amphibia; order Anura; family Pelobatidae; genus Spea; species Spea hammondii. The sequence goes on from JARDYJ010000001.1 coordinate 30,015,492, forward strand.
CGATCAGAATTATTGACAATAAGAATATTTTTTCCCCATAATAAGCTCGGTACCACGATACAGTAAATTTGATACGGCATGCAAAAAGAAATTAAATTAGAAGATATTGCAAAGAACATATTTCAATTTACAGTACGGCTGTAATTCATCTGTTATTAAGATTTCATTCGATTCCCTACATTTGTGAAAGAATCAGTGTTCAAATGGATTTTGTATTTAGTCCTATGTCATTCAATTAGTTGCCAATTGCATTAACTGACCGCCAGTACTAGTCAATTAAGCATATTCTTCCAATACATTCTTTTGTGCTGAGCATATAGAGCTCAGTTATTTTTCACAGATACGGGACAATAGCTTGGTTTATCAAGGGTTTTTTTTGTTTTAAAAGAAAAACAGGGAAGCAGAAAAAAATATTTTTAACATCCCTTGTCTCTTAAAACATGCCAGTGGTTTCCATGGGGATCTGCTTCAAGTACTCTACTTAAAAAGAAAAGGATTTAATATGAGAAGGGAAATATGCCTTTCTAAAAAAAAACTAAAAACCTAAAGGATGCTGAAAGTTAAAATGAATTTTAAATTGCAGGCTTTGTAATTGGATGTCTGTTCTATTTATTCTACAAAGAAAAGCTGAAATACCATCGACTTATGATTTCCATCCACAACTTAGCACAGCTGTGTACATTTTTCAGTAGAGCTTTTTTTTAATGTAGTATTACCGTACTTGCTCGAGTATAAGACGACCCTATTATAAGACAACCCCACGAGATTTGAATATTAATTTAGGAAAAAACAGAAAAAGCCTGAATATTAGACTACCCTATAGGAAATAGTAATAAACTATGATTGAGAAAAATGCATTTCTTGTCTTTATTTCCTTTTATTTGCCTACCTGCCCCCCAGTTATGCACATCTGGCCCCTGGCTTGCCACTCTGCCCCCAGATATGCCTTATACCCCCATTATGCCACTCTGCCTCCCTGATATGCCTTATACCCCCCGATATGCCACTCTGTCCCCCGATATGCCAATGCATCCCTAGACTTGCCAATGCATCCCCAGACTTGCCCCCATGCTTCAGACCCCCCTGTGCCTAGTGGGGGCAGCCAGCGAACATCTGCACAATGCATGTAGACAACCTCTGCTGCTGCACGGCACTTCCACCAGGGCTTCTATGGAGGAGCACAGGAGGGTCACGTCACGCCGGCACTGCGTCACAGAAGCCGCAGTGGAAGTGTCTGGCAGCAGCAGAGGTTGTCTGGACGCATCGAACAGACATTCACCAGCTGCCAGAGAAGTGGATCCAGGTCCCCTGCAGCGCTGCATGGGATCCGGATCTAGTCTTATAGTTAGACGTCTATTTGAGATCGGATTATAAGACTACCTGCAAACGCAGTAATTTTGTAATACTGTAACCACCATAATGTCATGGCTTCCTCCTTAAATGATCAGACCACTATGCAGACCATATGGAAAAAGTGATAGCCAAGTAGACTCAACACTACAGGAAGAGGCTGTTGACTTTTGATAAGAATTCACTCTGCAAGCTGTTTGATTCTGAATATCCCAACGTATAGAATATTAATTCTTACAATGGCATTACACTTTTACTTTAATATCATTTACAGATATATTCCAAGATTCTACCTGCCATATCTGGAATGAAAAATTAAGAGACAATATTTCAAATAATATTTAATGTATAAATTTGTGTGCTTCGTTAGTTGGTTTTGAGGATTAAATGCAACTGTCTGCTGAACAAAAAAAAGGGTTTTCTAAAGATCTTTGCTTAATATTTATCTCAATTTGTTATATTATAAGCTATTTGTTCTGCTGCCACTTTTAACATTTCTAGCATAGCTTTGTTCTTTCGCCACCACCATTCATCATGTGATTTAATATGTACATTCGAGTCTATAAAAACACATACATTTTTGTGACTGAACAACCGAGTACTTCACTGTGTCCGGGTGCCATGCCCCATCACAGCCCATTGATAAGAGAAAAGTGCACAGCTAGACCTTTTACTGCCAGTCATCGCAAAACAAATATGTTCTGCCTAAAATGTGTAATGGCTGTATTATATAAAATACAATACATATATCATATCGTCTCGAATATATAGGCCGCACCCCTAAAGCTTGATATTCCTTTAAAGAAAATGTAATGTAATACTAGAAAGCTAAAAACATAGTATTCTCTCACTCAGTCACCTTATCCACTGTCTTCCCTTGTACCTGTGAGTTCAGTCTTCACTCACTTTCTGAGTATGCAAACAAAGTATCACATAACACACCAAATGATTTAGTGGCACCAGGCATATGTGAATTAACAGCTAAATAATGTTATATTAATAACAACACCATGTCATCACACTCAGCCAGCCAATAGTACTATCACGTGACATTCTACAAAAAGATGGATTGACGTGTGAGGTCTTCAAAAAACATGGAACAAGGGAAACCAAGGCTGCCAGAAACAAATGTGTCTGTAGATTTTAGAAAAGGATGTCCCCAGAAACCAACATGAAAGTCTTGCTACATCCACACAGACAAAAAACTGCACATATACATGAAAAATAGGATTTCTGTATCAAGTTAAATTTAAACATGTATATGTAGAAAACCATTCAGCTTTCAGATACACGTAAAAAAAATGAAACTTATATGCCGAATCTCACCAGTTCAGTGCATGGATGGATGATCATTTTCCCATAACAGCGTGCATTATAAAAAGAGAAAATCCAAATCCAACATCAGCACCAAGGGCTGCGGGGCTGCCAACTACAGCAGGCAGGATTGCATTTCATCCCACAAGGGCTGCCTGAAATATTAATGCAGAACACGTGTACTTATCTAGGTTACTCTCATTTCCAGTGTTATAATGTAAGTTACTCTGCCTGTGTAAAGGCCCGTGTTAATGTGTTCAATTACACGTGAATCAAACGTACATCAGCGCACGCGATAATTTAAGATTAAAAAATAATGACACTTCTTTGTCACCGAGTGTCTTTCCAGCTTATTCCACCTCAGAGTAGCTTTGATACAGTGCTGGAGCTCGTCTTGTGGAGACTCGCAGACCAAATTCATACATAGTAACCATTTTATTCATGTTATTACCATTATTTCTCAATGAACAACACAGCTGTATGATACATCCATTTCAGTTTACATATACTTTGATTCATTAATAAGTCAGGGATTTTGAGTTGAGATCCTAACTGATTTAATCGGCAACCCAGTGAAGGGTGAACCACAAGTCATGAGTGACTCGAGTGCCAATTGATTTCAATAGATGGAAAACTCTTCAGTTGAGCTACTAATGAATAAAAAATGAATACTGTGCGCTAGGCAACCCCCGGGAAAATGAGTCACCATGAAAACGTAAAATGCGGAGTAAAATGGTTACCATGCGTATAATAGTTTGAAAACTATGCACTAAATGGGACACTCAAGCCATCACACGCACTAATGCATGACAGATTGTAATCTTGCTCGGTTTGTCAAACTCTTTGAATGTGTCTATTGTAAGAAGCACTGCGTACATTTTTGGCACCTTGGCTTTGTGGTCTGTTTTGCAAATCCACTGAGGGATTCTGCAGAATTCCCTACATGCGTTTTCACTTTTCCCATCCCCCCCAGCTAAACGCCGTGCATGTGATATAGTAACCTCTGGCGCTGGATCAGAGAAGGCTATGGACTGGTGGACCTCAGGTGGAGACCTCTGTGAGCCTGTGTGGAAAGCATTCCAATTAATTTCAATGAGAAATCTTTCCTGCCGCTGATTGGCTGCTTGAAGAAGCCAATCAATGGCAGGAAGCGTCGGGCCATGGAGGAGGAGGAGAGACACAGCAGGACTGCAATGTCTACATCAGGTAAAGGCTTTATTTTGTTTTATAAGAATGGATATTAGAGTATTTTAATATGAATTATTCTATAGTGGGGGTTTCAGGGATGCGTAAAGACAGATAGTACTGCTTCATGTAAAACAATCCATAAAAGCTGGCGTACCTCTTTAAAAGTATTATTGAAAATTAAGGTAATTAAAAGCCCAGTGCATTGTGTTTCCTCCTCAGTCTGCCGAAATGGTTAATACAATCATACAAAATGCTCTTAACCAGACTGTATTCACATTAGGATGAGCTCTCACCGGAAAGTTCTGCATCAAGGGACATTCTTATACTCACGACACACCTTTGTTTAATAACACAACAAGGATTCTCCTTTCTTTCGACGCATCACCGGCGCTTTTAATCAATCTATACACAAGTGACAGGCATGCAAATATGTTCAGTGAGTCTGACGTCATATCATCTGCAGATGCACCGACACCTGTGCCAGGAAACTACTTCACCCCGCAAAACAATTCCACCCAACCGCTAAATGTACAGAAGGAACTTGTCTCTAAACGACGTAGACAACGGTACAGAAAGCCACCGAGTTTGGGAAAGTGGCCCAGTAAAACCCTCAGGTTGACTTTTCTCCACATCTGAAACATTTTTATCAATTAGAAACACAACTGCAGACATTAGCAAGACAATAGCTGTTAATATAAAAACAGCAATTATCAAATGGCACGTGGGCGAAACACACCAAACAGCCTTGGTAACTTCCCTCAACGCTCACAGAGATTTTAATATTCATAAGTTCTGAAAAGACACGCAATGTACGGTTTGTGCATGAAATAATCTTCTCAGGTGGCTGCATTGAAGACGTGTATGTGTTCTAGCTCTGTAATCATAACCTGATCTACCAGATAAGTACACCAACTCCTTATCATATTGCTTGTGGCTACAGAATGGCTCAGTACTAATCACCCAGTCAGAAACTTTGAGGTTTATTCATTAAAGGGAGAGTTGCGGTTTCAACTTCCTCACTTCACTATTCAGTATGCATGGGCAATGCAAGGAGGTTTCTCTAGCAATGGCTGAGCTGCCCCCGTATAATGCATAATTCAATGTGAAATGAGAATCTGAAGACATCTCACTAGGCTTGGTCATATATAATGTACAGGGAAGCTAAGGAACTAAAGCCACAATTCTCCTGCAATCTTTTAATTAGCATTTTCTGGCACTCGCTTAACACTGGCTAAAAATGTGTTAATTATAATGATGTAGAAAATATTTCTACGTAATATGACATCTCATCAATTAGTTGCTTTCAAACAATCCATCCAGTTATTGATCAGAAATACATAATACACACAACGTGTGATAGCGGTCACCCAAACAAGTAACTCCCATCGCACACTGCTAGCATTTGTATTGAAACTGGACAATTATCTGCTAATTTGGCTAGAATACCGTCAGGGCGTAGTTTAAATTTTTTAGCATGTTTTCTATTACTTTGACTCAGCTTGTTAGTGTTTTAAGCATTTTATTGTTAAACCATAATTGCCTGTCCCATTAAATCTATTTAACCTGCTCACTGGTATTACAATAGCACTTCTACTGTGACTATACAGGTACAAGGCATCAGAACAGCGTATGTGTAGGTTAAAGGACTGTCTGATGTCCCAGACACCCCCACTATAAAATCATTCATATTAAAGTGATCCGAGTACTTTAACATCCATTCATCCACAACAGAAATGCCCTTCTCCTCCATGCCACTGACTGGCTGCTTGAAGCCATCCGTGGCAGGACTTCAGACCCATGCCCCTATTTTACCCCAAGTCAGCGCTGGAGAGGCATTTGAAAAACATACAACAGGGATATTTAAAGGGACCATGCAGCTATTATGCACTAAAGATATAATGGTGTAATACTGCCTTTAAGGCAGTGAATTCTTTATCTTGTTGAGCCTTTTACCTATTTCATGATTGGGCTGCACTAGTTGCACTTAATTGAATCAAATTTGTATTCTGGTTTTGTTTTCATTACGCAAACCTTATGAATTTTACTTGCGTTTGCATCACAATTCCATCATATGTAGGTTTATTCCAAGAACTTGGACATCCGGACTTCTATTTAAAGACGCTTCCATGAAACAATGTCACGCTGCACCAATTAAGGCTGTATTTAAACAAAAATATAATTGGATAACAGAGTGGCTTTATGACATTTATGAGAACAGTTGTATGGAATTATGAGCCATCGCGGCATAATTAAGTGGCTTTGGAGCAGTACTAGGAATCTTGGCATCAGCCACTTCACTGCAGATCGCAGATTGATAAAAATTATAAAATAATTACCATAATGAAATGTCATATTTCACACACAAATGCACAAATTAATCCAGATTCCCCAATGCATTACCATTGTTGGTTAAGAATATATATGGGAAAGGTGAAAAGAAGTAAATGCGAGGAAAAGAACTATATATTAATGGAGCTACTGCTCGCATCCTATGCAAATACGTGTTTCATTATATTCTAAGAGAAAATATACAGCAATTTGACATATTTTCTGATTGGCACTGAAATTGCAGTTAGCTGTATAGGACTATGTTTTCATTGTTTTTACTGATGTTATTTTGTGATTTTTATTGATTATTCAATTGAAAGTTTAGCAAGGAATGTAGCTGTGGAAGACCCCCAAAAAATAAAAACCAAGAAGAATGGTAAGAACCATTTGGCCTGTCTAGTCTACCCACTCATGGCTTCGAGCTAAAGTTTGTGTGATTTTGATTCTATTCCGTTAGCAGCCTTGTTTTATTATATTTTGAAAACATTAATGTCTGTCCAATGAACCGAGTCTGTATTCTCTAAATAGATAAGGCTTTATACTGCGACTATCCACTTCTACCAGACCCTGTTTAATATTGGATTTTGATCTATTTTGTACAACTGAACGGATCAGATGTGATGGGATTAGGTCCCCCCATCTTGTGTAATATGTTTATACCTAATCACGCTGCCGAGAAACCTCCTTGATTTAGGAATTAATCTTGCTCACTTACGCAGTGCTTTGACTAAGTCTTCTAAGACTTACTCTTCTCTTACGCTGCCGGAAAGTTGCCAATTGGCTGATTGCGTGGAGTGTGCCGCTATGGAATGGACATCAGTCTACTTCTGGTTAGTTGGCGAGCGGCCACCAAGACTGGAATACACTGAAACCGCCAATTATGGGTGGGTTATATAAATCAGCTCCATCCCTTTAAAAAGTTTGCGTTGAGCTAGAGAAAAGGTGTTTGCCTTTGTAATATTTTAGCGGTATTGGTTTTTCTTTATATTTATTACTTTGCCGAATTATTTGGTATATAATACATTATGCAGTATACTCTGTTTTATGGACCATGTGGTTATGTAGCTCTATGAATACTATAATTAGTTTTAATAGAAATGGCTCTATGGTTGAAAAGGGGAAATAGAGAAGAGAGCACACACTAGAAAAAAATAAGGTCCAGGCTGTGACCATCATCCTAAGTAGGGGCGTTAGTATGCGCAAGATCAAAAGAGGAGGAGGTGATGGAAAGGAATTTTAAAGCAAAGTGATGTCTACTGGATGACTGAGGGGACATCAGTGGAGAGAAAGGGAAGCCATGAGGAGAAGCGGTCAAGAAAGATATTAACAGGGCCAGGGGGACAGTATGTGACAGCAATACTGGATAGCATTAACCTAAAAAGAGAAGAAATAGCGTTATAGAGCAGAGGGAATAGGCTGGAAAGTGACTGTTGGGGAGAGTAGGAAGCCTACACCACCACCCTTTCTGACATCAGGCCTAGGAGTGTGAGTGAGGTGGAGGCCGCCATATTAGAAAGCAGCGGGAGAGGCAGTGTTGCATGAAGTTAGCCAGGTTTCAGTGAGTGAGAATGTGAAGGTAATTAGAGATGAAGTGGTTGTGTATGGCTGTTACACACAGAACGGGCATTCCAGTGAGCTAAGGAAAAAGGATGGTTGGAGTGGCAGGGTATATGGATGCGATTATTCAGGTTCCTGGAACATGGAGTGGCTGAGGAAACATAGCAATAAGGGAGGCACGGATTTTGGGTGGGAATAGGACTTGTGGGAGCAGAGAGATTGCCGAGAGAGGGGAGCGGTGGGGGAGAGGTAAAAAGTGCATGGGATGAGAATGAAAGGAAAGAGAGAGCAATAAAAAATATAGTGTGGTGGTGCGGGTGCCTGCGAAGAGATAAAAGTGCTATTGACAATCGTGAAAGGAAATTGTGAGAGAAATGAGCCAGCCAAGCACACAGTCAGAAACACCCCAAAGGTGTATGTGAGTCGAGCACACTAAGAAGATGACTTTCGGGTTTGGGCGATATGCTAAGAACATCACACAGAAAGACCTATCCAATGTAATACCAGGAGTTAAGAAAAGCATAAAATATTGCAAAATACCTCAAACCTTTTTCTACATCAAGAGACCATAAAAAAAATGTGTATCTTCCCGAAGAGTGTTTTCTTAGTAAATACCATTAGGATATTTACTGTTATCGCAGCGGCGTCACTAATCAGTTCTCTGTTCCAATCATCCTTGTTTAATGTTACCGCATTTTTTTGAGACCGTCGTAATTTCAAGGGTCTGTGAATTTACATTTGGAAAATTCAAGTAAATGAAAGGCCAGGACACTCATTACGAAATACGCTTCTGAAGTGGCTGATGTGCAAATTTGGGAGAGTTTTCGTGTGTTAAACATTGTGCAACGGAATACAGAAATCTTTGCAGGAAAAAGGAATATATTTCGAATAAGAGATTAACCCTTACGAGAAAAAAATTGAACAATGATTAATCATCTAATAAACAATTTGGGAACAAAGAACAATTTAGTTTAATCCTGTTTGAAAAAAATTCTATCGATGGTATTTTACGCATACATATATATCACATATTTAAAAGTCATGGGTAACCTCCTAGAAGCAAGCTTAATGAATCTGACAAGATTTTGTGTTCTGTGTTATTACCCGACCAATTAAACTTAATCATCCAAATAATAATCAATAGATGCAGGTATATATTGAGAAGAACCTCAGAAGCTGTTCGGCCTTACCAGGATTAAAGGGGAAATTCACTACCGCACAAGCGTTGACACCCGGATCCTTCGTTCTTTAGGTGGACGCATCCAAGAGTAGGGTTGGAGTCATCTTGTCCCTTGGGTGCTCCCACAGTGGACCTCTATATCTGTGTGGGTTCTTTTTACGCCAGCAGAAAGGAACTAAGATATGGGCAACAAGGAGCCCAGTTGACCCACATGCAGCATCTTAGTGATTTGCTCTTTGGGGTATACTTACTAACCCCAAATCTAAAAATATCTATTCATGTTGCTATATGACCACCCATGAAAAGTCCAACATAGCATCTAGATACGTAACAAACTAGAAGTATACACTATTCTTAAAAACGGAAATACTCAGATTTTAACGATTTATCGATCGGCCCAAACAAAACAGTTGCATGCTACAGATTTATTTTGTGCTGTTCATAGATCGCATGCCTTTAAGCAAATTACATTGTTAACCTTCCAACTTTCCAGGACAAAAATGAAATAGTCTAAATTTCTATATTCAACCATACCAGTAATAAAAACGCAGGACAAAAGATTACAGTCTCAAAACAAGAAACTGTTAAAGCTGACATTTACTATTATTGGAAATTAAGTGTCGCAGCAGCTTCTCCGAGCCCAGTGATCCATAGTCTTACATTCTCTTATAAACTACATCAGTGTGAAGCAAAGTTAAGGTCTCTGGATTCCTAGCCGGCTGAGTGTGATGCAAAACACAGAGCAAAAACGAGCGGCCCACTTCTGAGGCACGCAAGGACCGGTCAGTGGTATTGAGCTGGAACTTATGAATGGCTCGCTCTCAGCAGTTCTAACCACTTCAGGTCTCCACTACACAATGCACACACTACAGCACAAAACCAAATCAGGAACATACGCATAGTGTTGGCTTAAAACATGTAAGAGAACAGACAGAAGAAAGCAGCAGTCATTTCATCATCTGAAGAGTTCACAGACGAGGAGCCGACATGCCTTCCAGGAGGGTTTAAAGACCATCCACAGCACGTGACCTGACCAGCAGTTATTCCTAGAGTCGCGCAGAATCATAGAATCTGTCGGCCGACAAGAACTTCTACTCTGACCGTTTCTCCTGACATAAAGAAATTAATCGGTTCTTGGTCTTATTTTGGATTCAGGATAGCTTTATTCCTGTCCCACTCATCAAAACGATAGATGCTAAAAGCCACCTTTAACCCAGAATCGTGTTGCCCCACAACTGGATGTAGGTACAACAAGAACAAGTATCCAACACAAAAGCTACCAGTGAAAAGTTCACCGTCGCCCATCTGCATCTGACATTACGCAGCTTCACGTCCTATCGCATCTCGTTAGAACCTCCTCTGCAGAAACCCAAGTTCCAAGAAGTTCCAAGACAAACATCAACAAGGTGGACCAACTGGTGGGAACGAAGTGTTCATGTACCCCCACCGCTTGGGGTAAAACCCCCAGGATATAGTCATAGACAGCATATATAGAGAATGGTGCATCCAAAAAACTCCATAAAAAGTCTTCATTATTCCATGCAGTTCTACAAAAGGTCTACACATCCTCACCAGAAATATGTGAAGCAAATTCATCTTCAAGCGTTTATCAACAAAGCATCATGAAAAGGGTGCACATGGCCGGGCATCTGTCAGGACATCTGTCAGGACATGACGAACGAGGCACCGCAGATCGGCACTGAATTTATTTCAACTACATTAAGCGTGAGATGGCTGAAATCCGAAAAACCGACAGCATGAAGCATTGTCAGCGTTTGGAATAATGGCAGGAGATGAGGGTCACAGAAGGTCCTTCAATCCCAGCCGGCCGAAATAATCTGTTACTGTAATGGTGAATAACAAATGTAGCCACCTTACGTACCACGCGTTCAATAACCAGGGGGGCAAAATAGAATTCCTGTTATATTACAGCCGTGCTACACCATTGAAGCCATCTCCGCTACGAGGACCTCTCTAGGAGACCAGGGAGTCCCGAAGCTACGCATCACCGGCAATGTCCAATCAGCCCCCGTTATTATAAATGCCATTCTCTGGTTTTTAGGTGCTGTTCCACTCATTCATTTTTTTCTGTGCCTAAAAAGAAATCTAAGATTTTATCCTTTCCTCTGAAGGTTTAACAATAATAGCTTTTTCCAGTTTATACTGTAAGAACCTATCAGTGTCTACTTTTGTGTCACATGACAATTACGCGTTCCCGGTAAATACTCTGAATAAGAGTTTGGGCATCAATGGATGAGGTTTCAGAAGCGTTATGATGGAACAGCACCTTTAAATACACGTTAAAACTCCACCGACATCAAAGCAGGTGCAATAAATGAAGCCGCATCATTTGGTATAAGGTGTATTTCTTCCGGAAAAAAAAAATATGGAACAAGCTTTAAAATGTGCCAAATTTTTTTGTTTTTAATAAAAACTCACATACGGTATATGTATCAGAAGAAACTCATTTCAGGATTTTTCCCCCATTACACTCTCATGAGGTCACAAAACCATTTTTTAAGCATAAATTCATCATATTATGAGTTTTAGTTAAAATATTTAAATGAAATATTTAAGTAAATTTAATTAAAATGAAAACACAGGTCTATTTAAGAAATAAATTAAGGGAATGCCCACCCTTTGGGGCTAAACAGTGTCATTGATGGAATAATGTACGGATGCATTAGAAGGTTATTCCTCCCCTGGATCTATTTCTATGCTGACCCTCGAGCTGTCAGTGTGCAGCAGGCTTCGTGTACACTGACGGCAGCAGAGTCTGCACTGAGGCCGCGTTAACCCCTTAGGGGAGGTGGAAGATCAGGTTGATGTGAGTTGCTGGCTGGCGGCAGCTGTTAACCCGTCCCGTCCCACCACTGCTTACCCGGCTGCTGTGGACGGTCCTGGCTCGGGTGAAGTCGGGAGGAGCGGCGGGGCGCCCGCTGGCTTGGAGGGCGAGCAGGGAGCCCAGGATGAGGGCGCACAGGGCACAGACCAGGTACATGAAGCAGCGCAGGAGCAGCACGGTGAGGCACAGATCCGGGGCGGAGGGCAGCAGGGAGCCCTGACACAGGTGTAGTAGAGACACGAGCAGCAGCCCCGACACCGCGGCCACCATGAAGCGGGAGCTGAAGGTAGGAGGTCCGGTACTGGCCGGGTCGTGGGGGCTGCTGCACCTCTCATCGATGCTCGAAGGGCGAGGAAGCTCGGAGCTCCAGGAGTCGCTCTTCACGCAGCCGGGATCCTTCCTCCTGCAGTGCACGTTATTTACCCCGGGGTCCGTGTCCCCCGTCCGGCCGGGAACAGCTCCAGGGATCGCACTGCCGTTGTTATCCCCGGCCCCGGTGTCCGTTCCGCCGGCGGCATGGCTTCCATGGGCATTCATGCTGCTCCAGCATCCCCCGCCGCCGGGTTGCACATCTCCCCCAATGAACGCAAGCTCCGGGCCGGCTGCTCCGCGAGTCTCCTCCCTAATCCCCGGGACTGTCAGCCTCATCTCCCCGCCCCGTCCCTGTGCCGCGAGGAGGAGACTGACGGGATTGGTGTTCCGGTTGTTTCCGTTTTGCGTGTACACAATGTTATTGTTCGGAGCCAGAGCCCTGCGTGTACCGGGCATCGCGGACCCAGCAGCCCCGTTACAGCACGTTTCCAGCTCTGCTTTCACATAATATTCCGGCAGCTGCGTACGAGCCATTTATACGAGTTCTAGTTCGGTCTGTTATCTGAGCCTTATCTACTAGACAAACACCCGGCTCATTATCACACTGCCTGTGGGAAACAATAGAATGGCTCAGTCTTAATAGACCAGTCAGACACGCTGAGGGACAGACTTCATTAGCATTGCCATAAAGCATCAGCTCAGTGTGGTGATTGAGCAGGGAAAGTAGCCAACATAGCGCATGACTGACAACAATGGCCGCTGCAGGTCTGGTTTGTTTACCAGGAGAGAGCTAATGGCTTCTAGCAATAGGGGTAGGTAAAGCAGTGTTGACACGCCCCGCTCCCCGCCCATTTTTTCCTTTAAATGGGGGTGTTTCCCGCTGCTGTCAGCATGGACTCTCCCGGCGTTGGCGGGACTGCCCGCTGACATCAGTGTGCAGGTCTGGCCACGTCCCGCATGAGAAGGCTACGGGTAAGCGCTAAGAAGTTTCCTGGTATGGTGAGCGGAATACACAGCGCTGTATACAATAATAACCCCGAGCGCTGTATACAGTAATAACTCCCAGTTTGTATACAGTAATAACCCCGAGCACTGTATACAGTAATGTCGGTCGTTGTTGACAAAAACCTGGTTTTATCTAATTTTGTTTCAATAAAACTCATGTTGGCAGTCATGTGATATATTGGGTGACTTTCCCAGCTTAAACCACACATTGAGCTGATTGTTTAGGGCAGTTCTTTCATTAGTCCAGCAGGGTAATTAACACTGAGCCATTCTATCGTTTACAACTGGTGGTATGATAAGCAGTCAGGGTGTTTGTCTATTAGACTGGGCCAAGATAACAGAACTAGAACACATACAAATGGCTAATATGCAGCTGCCCGAGAACTCCAGCGATATCAGTGTTTAATAATGAACGTATTATCGTAATATAAGAATTCAGTATACTTCGGTATTCCTCAGCACAGTAGCCTTTAAGTATCCATCATGGAGTCTGTTGAGGCTTGTCCTTAATAGTCAACGAGGCAGCTTAGTATCCCTGACTGCCCTTCTAGAGAAAAATACATACTCCGCAGGATTCTTGGAGCCAGGGCTGGAGCGGAGTATACCACGCGCATGGAAGTTGCTGTTGGGTGAGGGAAGGGACAAATGCATTAGAACGGAGGACATCTAGTTTATTGTGTGTACCGTGTACCGAACCTTGGCCTGTCTACTGACCTCGATCCTGTGCCACCAGCCCTCACCTTAGATTTCCTTGACCTTGAATCTGTGTCGCCTGCCCCGACCTCGGACTTTATTATACGTCATGGCTTACTTTTACTCCACCACCTTGTGAGCCCTGTCTACCGTCTCTGCTACGTGGGTTCAGCTCTCCTGTGTTCCCCGGGGCTCTGCATAACAGCATAGTGTCCATATAATCTACAGCCATAGTTACATATTTTATCAAAATGTTTGGAAAGTACAGAATTTGGTAAATCCCTGACCTTTTCTGTAATACATCAGAATGTATGTTGTTTTATTTTTAGTGTAGATTTGCAAAAACTTCCTCTTCCTCCTAACCCCAAGAGCCACCTTGTGGCACTCTGCTTCAGAGCATTTCGATGAGGCCACATGGGAGCTGCAGTGGGAGATTTTGCAGACCTCCCCTGATTTTACAGTCATGGGAGATCAGAGGATCTCTCCAACCGGCCCATGATCCCTGCTACCCACCAGAGCAGGACAGTGGGGCAGCTACCTGGGGAGGCATACTTCCCAACTGTCATACCTGGGAACTCTGGGAGAAGAACCAGTTCTCCAGGTCAGCACCTGAATCCTTGCAGGAGTGTGGTCTTGACATGCTCTGCTCTCTGCCCATTTCCCATTTAAATGGGGGTGTTTCCCGCAATGTCAGCTGGAACATCAGCGGGCAGTCCTGGCCGCATCCCGCAAGGGTAGGCTCCGGGCTCCTGGCATTTGAGAGCTTGTCCTGTTACTTTTATGTCCTAGGACATGTTCCAGGAAATCAGCAATTGCTGATGTTGGGTGCAGGGCCAGTTGGGGAGATCACGGATCTCCCTCTAACCGGACCAAAATTAAGGTAGTGCAAGGTCTGTTTCTTTTTACACTGTGGGCTGGAAGAAACAGACCTTGAGCTTGAGCAGACCTTGACTGCCAATAGACACACCGGTCCATTAACACACATACACTGCCCTTACACACACATGCCCATAAACAAACATATACACATACACTGCCCATAAACACATATACACATACACTGGCCTTACACGCACCTGCCCACACACACACACATACAATGCCCCGACACATGACTGCCCATACACACTGCCTTTACACACACATATATGCACATACACATACCATCTTACAAATACCAACACACACATACACTGGCCATAAACACACACATATACACATACACTGCCCTGACACATGACTGCCCATACACACTGCCTTTACACACACCAGCTTAGAAATACCTACACTGCTCTAACACACACAAAAGCTTACAAACACACATATATACACATACACTGCCCTTACACCTCTTTCTCCCCATCTATTACCTTTCTCATCCTCCATCCTGTCACGGGAGCGTGAGGTCTGCCACTTCAGCCTTCTGCTTTAGTGCTCCCTCATCACTATGTGCTGGCTATTGATGCAGAGGGCGGGGATGATGTCGTATCCCGGCCTTCGGCATCATTTGCCAGTGCATAGTGATTCATGGGGCACGGAAGCTGAGGTCTGAAGCAACAAATGTTGCTTCATTTCTGCAGTTTCGCCAGTAGCGTACCTAAGGGATGCCACATACACTGCCCTTACACCTCTTTCTCCCCAGTTATGCTGTACCACTGTCAACGTCCAGCTCAGTATATCATGATAGCAGTTATGCTGTACCACTGTCAATGTCTGGCTCAGTATATCATGATAGCAGTTATGCTGTACCACTGTCAATGTCTGGCTCAGTATATCATGATAGCAGTTATGCTGTACCACTGTAAATGTCTGGCTCAGTATATCATGATAGCAGTTATGCTGTACCACTGTCAACGTCTGACACAGAATATCATAAGTTAAAATATCAAAGAAACTTGTAAGAAAAACCGTATTCATAAATATTAATTGTGCAGCAAAAGTCAAAGCACTAGGCTGTGAGCTGATCCTGCCCTGTGGTTACCTAGTCTCCTCATTCCCCGCTCTCAAGCTAAATATATCTCAGGATGTTTACGTAACCACGTGCCCTTAATACAAATGGTTGCCGAGGCATACTTTGCCTACAATGGCGGAAGTGACGTATACTAGTTACCGGGTGGAGCTTTCTGCCTGCCTAGTGTAGCTATGTTGTGAGAAGGATAAGTGCGAAGAGCTCGAGGCGATAACGCGTGATTCTCCGGCGCCCCCAGGGTTAAGTTCCAGCTATAAACACCGGCCCTCAAGCTGGCACCCCAACATTTTGAAAGGTAATCGGCGGGAGGTTGAGGATCTCAAGCGTGTTCTCCACGTCGGCCTTAGCTAAGCTGTTTGCTAGCGGTTCATATTTGCGTTGTGCCCGGGTGTTTGCGGCACCTCTATAGCTCTCGCCACACACAGAAAGCCTGTTCTAATCAGCGAGCTTATGGAGGGGCTCTTTGGTCGTGACCATAGCCATCTCCTTACCGGTTGTAGCCACGCCCCCTCTGTCCGTCTCCGTGGTTACCCGATGCGCTTGTCCCTGGCTGTGTCTCCGCACGGTGTACTGACAGGCGCGCGCCCCCCCGGTAACTAGGGTGGTGGGGCAATTCAGCTCTTACCTGGAAATCTGATCGTAGTCATTTGGATTCATCTTTATTGTCTTTTATAGTGTGAAGCCCCAGGTAGGTGTCATTGCATATCGCTGTGATGCTGGCCTCTATTTACTATTACCACTGACCCCATGGAAGCGCCACACCCGATGGCTATTACAGGGCGCCTTAAATCAATATTATTGTCTATGATTATTTTAAATTTCAAAACACCTTCCCTCCCCCGTCTTGTTGTGAGCATGGCGTTGTGCGACTGTTCAGTCGGTTCTGATACCAGGACAGCTCTGGGTACACCTTCTTCATAACAACCTTGGTAGGACAATGGGTGCAGAGTTGTGGTAGATGATTTGCTTATTTCCTGAACGTGTGATGCTAGAATTCTCACTGTCCATCCCTCACAACGAATGATGCTGCATCTTCAACTAGCATATGTGGTCACCATCCTTAGTGTTTTCTTATATACAGGTTCTTACGTCTTAAATGTATTGGTAGATCACTACTGGTTTAGTGTCTTTACCAGAAAATATAGGCTCTTATCTTCATGAATGCAGGAGGTATCTAAGGGGAGTCCATTTGCCAAAGGGAGAGCTGACAGGGGAGCTTTAGGAGAGTTGTTTCCACTCCTTGACTCCACTGTATGTTATAAAAGGCCAACCACAGTGACTGCTACAATAAGAACTACGCCAGTGAGATTTCTTCACCCTTTGTGTGTTATACGGGGCCAGCCCTGCCCATTCTACTGAAAACCCTGCTATTATTAGCTCTTCATAATGCATAATGAAGTGCGGGAGTTGAAACTGCCAATACTCCCAGGTAGATTATTTTTAGAAAATCTATTTTAGCCGTCGCTAGGGGTCGAGACGTAATTATATCGGAAAAGAACGAAAAAGCTTAATCCAAAAAAGTCAAACGCGTAGGGTCAGTCGCAATGAAAGGGGGAGAAAAGAGAATGAAAGTATGTTAATTTGCTGTGGTGCCTGTTGATTGTTGTTTTTCTTTTCGTTAATTTAGAAGTCAAGATTTCATGACGTCATGGATCGGTATGGCAACCTTTTAGATGGTGGTGATGTCGATCATTCCTTTTTTGACAGTGATGTTGACGAAGAAGCAAAAAAAGGCGTTTACAGTTCCTCGGGGCCAAGCAAGCCGGAGTATGTGAAAAAAGCGGTAGAAGATGCAGAGGGAGAACAAGGTGCAGGCAAGGGAGATGGTGACAGAGCGGCTGGTCGGCCATCGTATGAGCGTGAAGTTGCTGTGTCTGGGTTTGCTTTGGAGGCCATGAGACCTAGCAGTGCCGTGAAGTCTGGGAGAAGCTCCGTACAAAGCTTGAAAATAGAAACAACCATCCCAACAGGGATTCCTAAAATAAGACGGGAGTTTGAGGACAATTACTACCCAGATGAAGATGATAGTAGCGAGGAAGAAAGCTACCTCTCGAGACCCAAGTCATCAAAACAAACCAACCTTGTGAAGAAAAGTGCAGGGAAGCATAGCAGGGATCTATCCTCTTCTATGTCCAGTTCGGATACAGAGTATTCGGACGCCGGGTCAAATGACCGCACGTCTAGATCTTCATACCAGTCTTCAAAGGAGAGAGGGCCTTCCCCTGAGAAGTACCCAGGCAGGGATCTGAGAGACTATGCGGAGGAATCCGAAGACACGGTCACTGATGTGACCCCTCTTTCTACACCCGACATCAGTCCGATACAGTCTTTTGATCTGGCAGCTACCAGTGAAACGCTAAAAAACAAAGTAAAACGGCAAGAAAACATCAGCCAAGAAATATATGGTAATGTTACAATTGATACCTTCAAGGCCAACAGTCTGTAGAAGGTGCTGTTAAATGGTAAATATATGTATGTTGATATTATGACTGTCTGCAGTCCTGGTTTGTTTATAATCTATACATTTGTGTACTGAGTGCCCAGATAAGGCTCTATTGGGTTCTTGTGTCTTGACCATTTAAACAGTACGGTACAAACCCAGGCTTGGATGTGGAATCAGCTATTGGAATATGTGTTTCTTAATATTTAACAACCGACTCTTCAATACTACTGCCACATGTTTTTGGGTTGCCTGAATTTTTTGGTAAAATGTCCTCTTTTGTCAGATCCCGAACAGAAGCCTAATCCAAAGATTTTAGAGGATGCTATGGACCTAAACCAGTTGCTGAAAGGTAAGCCTGTGTGTTCGGGGCGAATTGTTGGTTTTATGGTTAAATAAATGCTCACTATCTTGTCAGATAGCCGATTTACACAAATCTTCTCCCGCGGAATGACATTTCATATTACTAGCAAGGTTTGGCGATACCCTCTGTTGCGTCTTCATTGTTTTATTAAAGGTGATTTACTACAAATCCAGCATTAGAAATATCATTACTAGTGCCATTTAACGGCCAAATTCTTCTCAGAAGTGGAACAGCACCTTTACAACAACAGATTTGTTACTTTAGGCAACATCGCACAGGCAAACCTGATGCATGTGTTTAGTTTTTGGTTTGTGTTTTAAATTATAAGCCTTACGATATAGACACCGGATAGTTAAGGTTTTAAGCTGCGTCCGTCCTGATCTTCCTGCGAATTGCGTGTGTCGGGCTTTAATTAGTCTGTCCCTGATTTCTGCATTGCCATGGTAATCCTTCAATGCTCTATCTTTAGGCTAATGACAAATAGAGCGCCCCCTACAGCGTTTCTCTGTAAACTGTGCAGTAGCTCACATACTGCCTTGCAGACAATAACAGTGTTTTTAATTAGCTCCCACCGCCAGTTTGCGGAAATTGTTTTGCAGAGAGTATCTCCTATCCCGCTGGTTAGTTAGAAGTCTTAGATTTTGATTTGATATTTGTACAGGGAGACCTGCGTGATGATCCACGGAGTAATGGTTTAATGATTTGCACTGTTTGCTCACGTCTCAGCATTTTCTCTGTCGTATCCAGGGATTTAATTATTGAAGCGTTGGTATGTTCTATTAAAAGCCTTATCTGTATATTACATGCAAAAATGGAGGAGCACACAATCTTCAAAAAAATAAAAGGCATAAAACTTCAGATTCCCAGGTTGCCGCTAGAATAATAATGACCAATAAGTGCACGAAACAAAGAGAGAATTCAGCGAATACCATTCACAAAACCAACTAACAGAAAAGGTTATAGATGCGCTTAGTGTGACCTCAAATAATGGGATATAATAACCTGAAAAAAGGTCAAATATCAATTTGCAGGTAGAACTCTACCTTGCATTGCCCAAATAACTTAACCCAAAACAAGTTAGACTGTATTATGAATAGATACCTATTTAAGGTAGCTTGTAAGATATCTGCCTTATTGGCTTTTTACTGATCTTGCTGCTGCTTTTGAGGTCTTACCCTTCATCCCCTTTCTGCCACGTTACATTGATATCTAATTCTAGACAATAATGCGTTTGATTTGTGTTTTTATGTTTCCTTGAAGCTTTTATGCATCTGGATAAGAAAGACCATCAAAACCTGGCAGTCCAGCACCCTGAAATGGGGCGCAGAAAGAATTACTCTTTTACGAACGAGGAAGTGAGGCATATTGACCGGGAAAACCATAGATTGCTGAAAGAGCTCTCCAGGATGGCATCCAAACCCCGGGGCAAAAGTCTAACTCCTCCGAAACCCAGTGCCACCCCTGTCCGACTCTATCACACCACACTGAATAGACAAAGGGAGCAGCAACGTATCGAAAGGGAAAACATGGTATGTTTTACACAAGCCTTTCGGGTTCGTTTATTTCAGTTTCCGGTTTGGTATGCAGAATGGAAAGGAATCGCCCCTCTCTCCTGCCATAACTCGAGTTAAGTCAATGTACATTAACTACAACCAAATAGATTTGTGGTGGCGAAGAGTAAAATGAATCTCCTTATAATTGTAATGGGCTACAGAAGCATAAATAGAATAGTGTACAGCGCTAAACACCACTGTGAAAAATAAATGAAATAAGTCAATAAAAGACAAAACTTACAGATCCCACAAAAATAATAAAAGGGACTTATCCTTCACAAGGGGCCAGACCCTTAATATTTAAATAAATTGAAAAAATACTTAGCAGCACAAACTCCTAATAATGGGTCTGACAAAGAAGAAAATTAAATATAAAATAAAACAAATATTCAGGTACTTTAATATTTTGATAAATAAATATATATATATATATATATATATATATATATATATATTATCCATAAACAAAAAATAATAAAAATGTTAGTAGTGGGTAAGTAAATAATAAGAATATCAGTATCTACAATACCTTAATAAGTTATTCAATACCTTAGTGTAAAAGCTTGCTGAAGTTTCATAGCAAGTGCAGTGGAAAAAAAACCCTTTATGTAGACAATGTTGTCTTAGATGGAGTATAAACTTGAATAACTTGCTTGAATAGGTATGGAGAAACAATAAGGACCCGGGCTGGGAGAAACCTTAGTTCAAAAAAACCACATCTACGTCTAAATGCTGCACATTTCAGCCTCGCTATACCTTTCTCAAGCTGGCACGTCTGAAAATACTGGGCTGTATTAGCATGAACACTAGTTGCACAATTGCTAATTCATAACGAAGGCAGAGGAAGACTATGGCACTCTCTCCCATTTGGCAGGTTATCCAGCGTCAACCTTTTGGCTGTGCTTTTAACACAGTATTTGGGGGTACTGGTGGTCCTCATTGAGTGTAAACATTGAAAATGATCTATATCATCAAGTTGAAAATGTATGCTTGGCATAATAAGCTTGAGAAATGTAGAAACCAAAATGCTTTATTAATGCCGGGTTTACCTAACGTGAAGCTTAAAGCAAATATTTGTCAGGGCTCCAAACCATGACGTCATAGCTGGACTAGAAATCAAGCGACCTGACCGTAATCATTTTTATATGTACTGGACAAATACTAGGGTATTGGTCATAAAGTCATCTAAACCTGTTAATTCCTGCAGTGTGATATAGTATATGCAAGGATCTGGAGATGAGCCAGTGATAATATTTACCGCACATGTCTTTAAAATCTGCCTTAAACACCTTGTCCATGCCCTCTCTGATTCCCTCCCTGCTGCACTCGCTGCAGCGATGCCTTTCTAGCACTCCCTTACTCACTACAATACTGGTGTATTCATGTCATTGTCCACATTATGCAGACATGCCCCAATTAACCCTACTAGCACCAGTGACTAACCGTATTCTCATATTTCTTGTCAGGAGCAAAATAAGACACAAATCAGCTGTCTGGCTCTCTTCAAATCTCTATAAAGCAATCGGGATACTGGCAAGTTTCCCAGTTTTTAGTGCAATTATTATATTTTGAAACAGTTGTGTCCAGTTGTCTTTTTTTTCTTTCTATCCATACTCCCTTAAAGAGTTATACTATAACTCTAGACATAAATTAGGAACGATATTTGAAAATGGTAGTAATACATTTGACCAGGAGAGGGCAGTAACGTTGCACAGTAGTAGTGCAGTGAGCTGACGGTTCTCATGCTCATACTTAGTGATAATATTTTCCCCCTTTCATATGTTTGGAAAAGAAGCAGTAGGTAAAGGTAGAAATAGATTGCATAGGTGTTTGCCAACGACTAAGTTGTTATGGCTTTGCTATAAGCGTGAGCATAGTGGCACCCTAAGCAATATATGGCCTTCGGTGTTTTTTGAATTGTCATCGCTGGGTATGAGCTTAATTCTTGTTTTATTCTAGAATATTGTAGTATGCAAGACACTATAGTCAGTCTGCCTTGAACTCCCGATGATCGAGAATTGCTTTCTTTTCTCCCCAAGTATTTTTTTTCTTTGGCAGGAAATATTCCGACTTAAAGACCAATCTGTTTTTATTGCACTTGTGCCCATCTATAATCTCTCAATGATTTAGAGAAATGTACTATTCACGTTTTGGGAGAAGCTTTATATTGAGGACACTGTTGCCCTTTGCAAAAGAAGAAGCACCAATGTCCCTATAACTCTGTGAAAGTGACATTTAAGAAGGGCCTGTGTCGTATAAATAAGTTGGAACAGTCAGCTGCCTGGCGTTCCAGCTGTCTAACCAAGGACTGGCAGAGATAGCAGACGTGTTATACCCAGGACTGCGTGGAGTAGGCTCCCAAGAGCAGGGCCCATCTTCTCCTTCTCTACCACAGTGTCTTAATGTGTGTTAATGGTTCTGTCAAAATGTGCAATGCCAATTTCAATCTGCCGGTGCTCTATAAATAAACGTGATGTAATCCTCTACAACCACTCAGATATTTTGAAAACACACACAAAAAAGAAAAATGATGTAACATACAGGGTGGATGAGAGAAGGCATGTGGGCACGGGGTTGTGCCAGCTTGGCTAGAAGACCAGCTGTCGGGCAGGTGAAATGAACGGTGGCACCGATCTCTGGGGGAAAAACCCCCTTCAAATGTGCTTTTTGTTACTTGAGATGATCGAGTCATAGGAAACCATCATGCAATTTAAGATGATGAGGGCTTGGAAGGTTAATATAACTTCTCCATTTAAAGTGCATTTGTAGTTGGTGGTAGTGTGAGGGATTTTACATTATATTATAGGGTCATGCAATCAGCCAGTTTTATAGTTATAATAAGCAGATATAGTTTCCTGCTGGCATGGGTGATATGAAGACATTGCACTGGTGTGTCTTGTTCAGGAATTAAGCATCGTCTATTTCTGGCTTTCCCTGTGGACTTTTTTGCTTAGCTAAGTCTTTCCATTTGATTGCACATAGCGTGGCACACATCCAAGCTCATGTGACATTGGGTATATGTGCAGGAATGTCTTCTCGTTCTGTGTGTCATGCCTGCCTGACTTTATCTTGTAAGGTGAAAGCGTTGGACCGGGACTGGTTCAGTGCTCTTGTTATGGGCCAGTAATGATATAATACAATATCTGGAATCCCCTTGCAAGCTGAGAAGCTGGGTCTGTGATTGCTGGTTACTTTAGAACATAAATGTACCTACTCTTATCCCTGTCTTTGCTTAAAAAAAGGGACGCTCCCGTGTCCTAGGAGCCTCCTAAACAACGAATATGAAAGTTCTTTCATATACTTCAATCCTTAAAGATAAATGAGATGCACACCAAGAACAGACCGTGCCTTCATAGCCTGTCCTACGGTGCGTCCCCACTTACGAGAATCTCTTCTGCCATTGCAGAGGAAAAATGGAGTCTCATTCGGCACCCCTCCCCAAGCATTTACCAAGCCGGCGCTGGAGATGACCGACGATAAGTGTATCCTACGTCAGATGTGTTTGGGAACTTTGGGAAGAAATGCTTTACGGAACTGAGAAGGTTTCCGCCATGAAAACCTTGCAGTTTGCCAAAGATATCCTTCTGGGCTGGAGATCCAAGTCTTAACTGCATGTAGATCAAACAAACCTGATATATGTTAGCAGATTGGTTTTTTTTTTAAGTGTTTTGGCATTGCTGGCTCTGTTCCCTTCGTGATATCATTATGTGGCTTTGTATACATGTGTTATTACATATTAAAATAGCTCGCTGGTATCAAGTTCCAGATGGTAATTTTAAAACCATGTGTTTATTAATTCCTGTGGTTCTTCAATTAGCTCAATATATAGATTGGCAAAGGTGTGATTTAGCAGTGAGTATGCAGCCGGACTACACTGGATTATGAAAGGTTGAGATGGCTCGGCTTACTGCAAGCTTAATAGTAGGAGATCTTTTGAAAATCACCACTTCGGTGTTTGTCTGCCACTAGTGTGCACAGCCACAGAAGAGAATGTGTGGCTCCCTTTACCCTGGCACTTCATACCGCACTGCGCACGCACACACACTAACATTGCTGCTTTATTGTCCTGCAGGCTTTGCTAAAAAGGCTGGAATCTGTTAAACCAACAGTTGGCATAACGCGTACCGAGCAGCTCATGGATTACCAGCGCCAAGCAGGATACCTCACCTCCACCTCCAGTAGGTCAGGGAGGTCCATGAGCCGGATCAGCTCATCTTCTTCAAAAGGCAAGGCTGATCGCTGACATGTTTAACTCCTTTGTTTCTTACAGTTTGCCTGATCCTCGGTTTTCAGACCCCAAGTAAGAAGTGCAAGATGACAAAACTAATCCCTAAAAAATTTGTGTTTTATTTTTAGCCTGGTAAATGTAGCATTTGTTGTTGACATATAGAAGAATAATTGGCTTAACCCTTGTTTGAGCGTTCTTCTAGCAAAACAAAAAGATTAAATGGAAACCTACAGCAGCAATATCCTTAATAGGAGCAAGAGTGTAGTGAAGTCTGGAGCCCTGGAGATCTTGGTGTCCCTGAGGCACAATATATTATTGTGATAACGTTCAAAAACGTCCTGTCCCTTTAAATTTGTTCCACCAGGGTCGGGAAGACCTCTACCGTCCCGTGATTCAGGAAGTCACGAAAAATCACGTTTGCTTGCGGAACTTTCAGAAAATGCATATGCGCCAATAACATGTCTAACATATGTAGGTTAACACATTCACAGTACCCCCATCATTAAAAACTACACGGCTATTCTTCCAGAATCCCCTGTACTCGCAAGGAAGAATTTTACGGCAAAAGTAAAAATTCACCCGTTGGGTGATAAAGGGGAATACTGTATATTTGATTTTGTACTTCACCAGTGCTTCCACCGCAGTTAACATCTTTTTTTTTTTTTTCCTCTACAAGGTGGTTTGTCACGCGTGTCCAGTACAAGCAGCCGCAGCGACAGGACCAGTTCCAGTGCCGCATCGCTAAGACCTACAAAGTCCAGTAATGTCCGAGCAGCGTGGCTGTGATGATCCACCCAAATGGTTGTACCCCCACCTTGATCCCAGATTTCTATTGAAGTGATTTTGTAAATTCATGTGTGAAGGACCCATAATCCTATTGTGAAAATCTTGACAAATAATGTGTATTTCAAGTGGCTGTTATTTATTCTCTTTGTACGTTTTTTATTTTTTATAACACATGTCGTGCCATTCCAGCATGCTGTGTTGTGTTGTGCATACACTCCAGCTGTTGTAGACCTCTACCGGCATGCTAACACCTGTTTTTTTCCCTGTACCTTTCATTGCTGGTGTTAAGGTGAATGGTTTAATTTAAATGATTGGTCTATAAGGATGGTGCAGGTGAGGTGTATCACTCATTGAGGTGATATGGACCAGCTCTTCTATAACCCACCTCCCTGTGCATTTTAAGTATATTTTAAATATTTTTAGAACTATATGTGAATCTTTACTAACCCCGTTAGCTGCGTACCCTCTATTTTTGTGTCTACCTATATCCAGGTATCTGGGCACTTCTGCCTTGTTGCGGGAAATAGTTTGGGAGTTTTTTTTAATTAAATCTAGCATGTTCTTTTTTCCATACAATTCCCGCGTTTCCCAAGGTATCTGCTTGCAAACTGCAGTTTAATTGGGTAAAGTAGATTTTCAAACGCACTTAGCAACGCTTCACAAACACACATGTGTCCTGTCATTTGATGCCTTTCATAATTAAGACAAAAATGACAAATATATTATGTCCCTCCATGTTGCCCATATTCATTTCCTCTGTGTGTATAAAATATCTCATAATTTGAGGGCTGTTTTTTTTGTCATTTAAACTCTCATTCATAAAGTGAATTCATTCCAGTAATAAAGTGAGGCTGAAGTCAGGTGTATTGCTGCAGTTTACACAATGCATTGCAGATGCCGTATATTAACCTGTGTGAGTGATGTTAAAAGGAGAAGCCCTACCAAACTTTGTTATTATTAGTATTCTATTAAAAGTATGTTTTCAAAATATTATTCTGTTTTAGTTTTTCAAAGTGTTCCAGTTCTTGGAAAATGTGTTTTCAGGAAGCTGCATGTAAGCCATGTATGTGTCCTAGATCTGTTATCTACTACACAAAACAAGACAAAACTCATACTGCCTGCAGAAAACCATAAAAGAGCTCGGTATAAATCATCCAGTTGGTCTACGGAGGATGGACCATAAGGAATCAGCCCGGTGTGTGGTTCGAGCAGGGAAAGTCACCCAAAATATGACTGACAACATGAGATCAAATCTGGGGCCAATGCTACCTACATTACTGTTTACACTGATCTATACTAGTGAAGGAGAAAAATATTTTTCCTCTTTAGCTCCAAAATGCTGCTTACATTTTACTAGCTGTTATTACACCAATCATCTTGTTAACAAATTCAAAGGAAATGGCTTTCTTGGTTTCAGAATTGAATGCAGACATCCATACATGCAGGATACTTCCGGAATAATCCATGTATGCAGAATACTTCCAGAGTAATCCATACTTGCAGAATAATATGGCATTAATGTTAAGTTGTGGCTAAAATGAGCTTTAACACAAACATTCTGCAAAGCATGGGCTGGGTGATTGTTGGAAAGGAATAATCATGTAAGAAAATTACCTAATTTGTATTTTAAGGAAAAAGGTTCAGAGTATCAGTTACGCTGTTTTTCAGGTATTAGGAAAAACATTCCTAGTAATCATTCATGCACATCTGTCCTGCTTTTATCATGACAAGTGTTCCCAGGAAACATGAAAGAAGCAAAATGTTACTAGAGGTCTTCACAACCAGTGGTTTTCCCGCCCTCATGTCCAAAGCTTTTTTTGGCATTTTTACCGTGTATACAAAGTTTTAAAGCAGAACGCATTCCCTTCAATTTCAATCAAAATGGGACTACACAGCATGATAAGTTACTTACGGTATTTTGGCTACAGGTAAAGAATGTTTTTTCTTGGTGAGGCGACAAATGTATATGTATGCATGTTAGAAAGTTTTGGGGATGCAATATTACGCTTCATTCACGCACATTGGTTACACATTTTGGAGATGCTAATGGAATCTTGGCTCCTAACAAGTCACTAAACATTTTAAAAGCCCTTTCTTTGCCCTTCAGACCAGAAAGTGTCAGTCCTCCCCAGTCTGATTTGAGCAGTTCAGGGGTATGTAAGAGATGAACAGGAATAACTAAATTAATTTAATATAATTTACATCCTATCAGGCAGAAACTGATCAGCACTTTGTAGAATCCATATGTATCTAGTGTAAAATGGCCGATCATGGAGATACCTCCCGGATAATGTGTGTTATTTCCTTGTATGCCTCCACCCCTTTTTTTCTTCTGTTCCCTTTTCTTTGAAATGTCAAAAATAACAATAAAGAAACTTTGATTTACCCTAAAATGGCCGATCTGTCAGCCATAGGTAACACACACACACACACCATGTTTGCACAGAAGTACCAATGACATACACAATGTTTATTGTTTAAGTGCTTGTGCAATTAGTGCAATCGTAAAACTTAAGCCCTTCAAAACAAGATCAATTTATTTTATTGTCTGAAGACAAATAGTCCATCTTCTCCTAATCTTTGTAGGAAAAATACTGGGAGAAAAGACAACTTCCTTATGGCCATGTAGGCCTCAGAAGATATCTGTTTTATAAATTGGTTGGATAGATTGTACTTCAACAATTTTTTATTTTGTTTTTAGTAATGTGATTTTTTTAGGTTAAAGAATAATAAATTTAGTAACAAAACAGCCTGAATTGTGCGGAACTGTGGTCCTGACCAGCAAACAAAGTGGTTGAAACAAGGACTGCAGCTGTAGTTAATGTATGGATCAAGGGACTCTTTGTTCTTCAATTGTAATGAACAAATCTAATTTAAATTACCAAACAAGTGGAGTAAAGTCTGTCACACTCATTAAAGGGTGGTTCCACTCATTGTTCAGTTGTCACACTCATTTGTGGTTAGCCACTCTATCCGTGGACCGTTCGCTGTATTCAATGGGATACAGTTAAGTCATGGTTTAACAGGGATAAACGCCTAGATCCGGCATTGGGAATTATTAGACATGGAGCTCCGAGGGGCCGCACACGGGTGCATAGATTCGAGGACGTGTACCAAGCTCGTCACAGCTCTTCCTATATAAACACTAAACTAACCTTCTCTATCCATGGCTGTGACGTTTCTCCTGGCACCACAAGAAAGCCTTCAAATGACAAGTTTAGTACATTGCAGCGGTTATAGCATCGAGTAAAACTGTCTTGCTGTCCCATCCTTTGCCTTTAGGTTTTAAACCTACTCCCTGATCCGTCTACATGGCTACTTTAAGGCACCAGTGGACTACTGGAAAAGGCTACTGAAACTACAAAAATAAAGATAGAGTCATTGTGTAACGTCATTTTTTAAAATATTTTATTTTCACCATATATATATGTGAACAATTCAGCTGACAATTGTACCCAAATTGTACCCAAATTGCTACTGACAAATTAAATATCTATATAGGATGATTCTATAATCTTCAGTAAATGAGTTAAGGGCTATCGTTGGTCTAGGACGAAAGAGCTTAACTAGTCTTTGTAAGACATGTATTGCTCGTTATTTAATAAGTTACATTAGTAATACTGTTATTAAAGGTGGTGCCCAGGTTTCTGTGAATTCAGTTATTTGTATACAAAATGCAAAGACCCATTCATATGGCAAGGTTGCACGTGTCCCCTTCGTGCCGTGGTAATTTCCCTAGGAAATACTTTTTTGTTTCGTCCCTGGAACCAGATGCTCCACAGCCATTATGCGGTGTATTGAACGGGCTATATACTGGAAAATTGAATTTATGCATATTTCTTGATTTCATCATACAGCACAAGTACAAATGCACCACCCATGCCTCTCAGCACGTTGGACAAAGCCCCCTTAAAGAAAGCTTTACCGCCTTCATCTTTAGCAATCTTCTTCCAGCAGTCAATTGTTCCCTTGTACATAATATCAGCTGTTGGAATGTGAAGAAAAGATAATCAGTTCTGAGTTCATTCATACACAACACAAATGGCTAGTGTTTGATAATCCCATCTTATCCTGAATCTAAGACGACACCAGTGATAAAAGTCAAGGAAAAATGGCCAGACTAGAAAGGGTGGCAAGCAGAATGGAGAGCTTTGCCACAAACCAGCAGAGATGGTTTGACCTCTTGAGTCTCTGCTGTGTGGGGTACCTGGATATGACGTTCAATTTTGTGTGAGGAACAAATCTCTGCTCCTACCACCACAAAGAAGCACAGGTTGGAGAGTATCGGGGCTGAGTGGGTTGTTGTTGCTAAATACAGGTCCTGTGTTCTAGTCAAGCGACTAAAGAGACAAATGTGATGGCCGTGGTGTACAAGAGGGACGGACCGGTCCACCAAATTATTAGCTTACCTCCTTTCCTGCCAGACTGCATCATCATACGACGTCTTACAGTATCAAAAGGATAGGAGACAAGACCGGCGACGGCAGTGACGGACTGAGCGATCATCCAGCTCACAATAATGTGCACGTTCTTGGGATCCGGCAGCATGCCTGCAAGTGGTGGGAGGAAAAACACATTATTGTAATGGGTAGATGTAGGACCTCATTGATGAGACCCAAATATAAGTACAGTGTCACAATATCATATGTGGCTTTCATATTCATAGATGCCAAAGTACCCCATTATCTTTTATGGTTTTACTATATTGTTTGGCCTTATGTATTAAATATATGTTTTTTGGATTGGGAGCTATATGATGGTGAGCTAAACTCATTTATGTAACACGACTGAACCTATGGGATTTTAGACAAGCCCGAAGTAATGTGTAAAACCATAGACTAAAACTATTGCTACATGCCTCTTTTGACCCATTCAGTAAGGTTATACGTACCCTTTGCAGTATCATAGACACCAAAGTAAGCTGCTCTGTAGATGATAATGCCTTGGACAGACACATTAAATCCCTGGTATAAACCTTTAAGGCCATCTGACTTGAAGATCTTGGTTAAGCAGTTTCCAAGGCCAGAAAACTCTCTCTGGGCTGGACCTTTGCCGACGTCAGCAGCCAGACGGGTTCTGCCAAAATCCAGGGGGTACACAAAACAGAGGGATGTGGCACCAGCAGCTCCACCGGATGCCAAGTTACCGAGGAAAAACCTCCAGAATTGAGTGTGCCTGTCTACTCCCCCCAGAAAGATCTGCTTGTATTTGTCCTTGAAGGCAAAGTTGAGGGCTTGAGTTGGGAAGTAACGGATGACATTGGCAAGATTGCCTCTCCAGAAGGAAATGAAGCCTTGTTCCTTGGGAATTCTGACTACACAATCAATGATTCCCTTGTATTGCATGTCAACAGTTATCTGCTTACTGGCATGCTGGACCTACCATTAAGAGAAGGAAAAGATTTAATTAAAACAGCTGATCATTGACAATATACTAAAGTTTGTTAACCAAGTACATTACTATATCAAAATCCAAGTTTGGGGAAAAATAATATTTATACCGCACTCACACACCAAATATACACCAAATATACATCAGACTAAATTAGGATGCCATGCTGAACTAAAGTCTAATGAATGTACAACTTTAAAAGAAACTCAGTTGTCTGGATTCATGATCACGATCACTTAAATATCTTATACTATCGGACCTGGCATACCGAGTTCTTTTAAGGGAAAAATAGGCATTTCAGTGGTATTTCCTTCAATGTTGAGCAAGAAATGCACAAATTACTGAATACTATCCTGGAATGACCAAAACTATTTAGTTTTTGACCCTTATTTCCAACCTTGATTAGGGCACTATGTATTCAGTTGTTAACTGGTCAGACGCGTATTCATGTGCTTATTCTATGTAGAAATATCAGACTAGCTGAGTTTGTGTTGTCTGTGTGCATATGACCCTCTATCTACCTATTGTGTGAGCTCCATCACTTTTATCAAAATATTTTATAACTGGTTTGACTGGCTTTTACCCATTGTATCATTATATACAATTAATAATACATTGTAAGTTTGTTTGAGCAGGCGCCGCCTCAACTCTTGTTTCTGTAAGTCGAATTATTATGTTATATACTACTTGTTATGTTCTGTCTACCCATTGTACAGCGCTGTGGAATATGATGGTGCTATATAAAACAATTAATAATAATCATAAACATGTTAGATACTAAAAGAGTATATCACTAGCAATGGTGGACTGAAAATTTTTTTTATTAAAAAAAAAAAGATAAAAATGTGTAACCTCCTCGTATCATATTAATACATACTGGAATTTATGAAACCCAAACAAAGTAGACACTGGGCAATATCTGGGGAAATGGCTTTGTGATTCAAGAATGATTATTTAAAAATTGTGATGTTGAACTTGCTTATGAAATGTTTGGTTCTAAATGTTATCATTGTTAGCACATAAATCAGAGACAGGCAGGGGTGATCTTCAGAAGTACCACAGCAGGTCAACAGTTGAGGTTGATCACTGCCGGTTCATATAACTTGGCTACGGAATCAGACATTAGCACTCATGGCACATCTGCCGAACCTTGAAGAACATGTAACTGGAGATGAAACAGTAGCCCGTGGAACATTACGTGACAATCCTGATTCAGAGGACCTGGAGCTTTTTCTATTAAAAAGTCATTCCTGGGTGGAACATAAAGGTATATTATGAGTCACAATCACTGGCTCCGTTTACTCTCTGGAATGTTTTTATATATATATATATGTCTATATATATATTAAGCTCATTTGGTCAGGGCCTTCTGTAAGTCAAATTGTTATGCTATATACCACCTGTTAAGTCTACCCATAGTACAGCGCTACCGAATATGATGGCGCTATATAAAACAATAAATAATAATAACTTAGAAATAAGGGATTCTTTACATTATCACATAGGTTTCACTAATGCCAGTGTTTTATACCCCGGTGTAGAAAAGCCACATACTTTTTTTTTAAAGAGCACAAAGGAAATGACTGTAAACTCTGCCAAAATGTGATTTCCATGACGCAGCAATAAAAAAGTGAATTTTATGCTACCTTCAACTGATTAACACAAGTATGCAAATCAGTCAGTGTTCTTAAGGTCAAACAGTGGGGAGGGGGCAGAAAGGTGCGAGGATGGTCATGAATGAAACTGAATGATGGTGTAATTGAGCTCCAAGTACGAGATAGATGGGGAGGCAAGTGTGTGGCTAGTAGAATAGTAATGTGTTAAATCCATGTGTGGAGCTGTAACGTTGGGAGGATGATGCTACATTAAACTCTGTATTTTTGCTTTATTTCTCTAAGTAATCCTGTCTGTGCCCTTGCCCTGCATGCACAGTTGAGTATTTCCATCAAACACGACTGTACACATGCAACCAGATCCTGCTTTCCAAAACCCCACGGAGGGCAAATCCCAAGAAGGGGCATTAAACTAGATATTGAACAGACTTACTAGTAATCTCTGTGGCTTAGATTTAACTACCTCCAGTCTGCTGTGGGCTCACATGTTATGAATTCAAATGGTTTAATATGAAAGCCACAAATAGATCTTTGTAATGTAGTAATGAAGAACATAAAATCCGCTGTATACATGATCCAGAATTGTTAGTAACTGTATAGGTTAGGAGAAACAAGTGCACATAATGTTTTTATCCATTCGTGAGACCATACACATATAACTTACTTCAATGGAGAATGAATTTGCATTTGGAGGTCTGATTTGCATAATGTCACATATAGTGATGTCACAACTAAGTAACAGAAGTTTTTCTGATGGTAAAATACATAGATAGTCTAACCACATTTACACTATACTTCCTGGTGGAATAAGATAAATCTCAATGTATGCCTACTGTTATTTCTACTGTTATTCACTGTTACTCTAAATTTAACATTATAAAACATGTTTAGAATCAGTAAGGTCTATCATCGCTGCAACCTTAAAACATATAACCTAGCAAATGAAAAAAAGGATTTGCGCTTGTATTTTTATAAAACAAAACGCTGCATTGTTACAAAATATATGTTCTGTAAATAATTCAGTAAAAAAAAATAATATTGCAATTGTATTGCTTTGTGAGCAGGACATGAATATACCAATATATGCAGTGATAATAATAATAATACAGAAACAATACATATTTTTGTAAAGGATAGCAATAATAATGTCTGCATATTTTATTGAATTCTAATTTTCTTTTGGCGTACACATATTTCCCTGCTTTTAACCTGTTAGTTGCTAAGTTAGTGGTTACTCCAAGTTCCTAAGGACCTATCAGTTGCATTCTCTTAACATGTGCTCTTAGTCATTCCAACCCAGCCTTGTGATGGCTCTGTTCTAAAAACAGTCAATGGAAAGCAGTCCAGACCCTGCCCATGTGTGCAGAAGACACCTTCCATATTTAGTCTGGCTGAGTGAAGAACCTCCCTGCACACTGGGGCTCACATTCACCCCCCTGCCCATTTTGGCTCCAGCTCTTGGATAGTTAACCCTGTAGGGCATCCTGATGCTATAGGGAAGGGGTGAAGGAGAGCAAGTGGAACACAAGTTGCCACAGGATCACTACTCATGCATGATTGGCATCTCCTGTCACCCTATCTGGCTGAGTGTGGTGGAGTTGTAGCCCACAGCTGGGGTCCCAGATGTTACTAATGTTTGGTATAAAAGCTATTCAGGTGGTTGTGGCTAGAGTTTCTGGATTGTTGGCTACCAAAACAAGTTTAAGTTAAATAGAAAGCCACTGTCTTCCACACGAATAAGTTCTCATCGAATGATGCCCATGAGAAGTGAGGGCAGGATAAATCAGGACTAACAGAGTTACTTAGCAGCATCACATAATCCACATAAGACAGAATGCTGTTCAACACCCCATGCGATGCTTACCTGCAGCAGCAATTTAACTCTTTCGATGGGGGCCACAGCAGTTTTGGAAATAGCTGCAGCGACACCACCAGCAAGAAAGTCCTTGAGAAAGCTAATAGCTTGGTCACCCATTGTGGAAGAGGATACGGTGTGCCACCTGCCTCCTGCAAGTCAGCCTCTGAGGGTAGGCACTGTCTGCACTTCCAGCCAAAGTGGGACGAGGGATAGGGCTGCTCCCCTTTATAAAGACACAGGATCTCCTGGGGGGCGGGGATGAAGGAGCCGCCGCGGATTGGCTGAGATGCCTTGATCAGAGGGCATAGGGGGCACGGCAGCCATATTGTTTCATGGAGACCCCCATGCGGATGATGCTGCTGGGACATTTAAAGGGCATTAAAATGTTATCTGGTGCTAAGTGAAGAACACTATGTTACAGCATGTGCCCAACGTATTAATAGCAAGCCAGGAACTCCGCTGGAGACGCTGGTACCACGGTGAGCTCTCTTACTGACTATAGCCTGCATTTAAAGGACAATCCATGATCACTTCCAGACAAAGAACCACCGGAATCCGGTAAATCCGGTCACAAACCTTTTGATACATAATGGGTAATCGTATATATACTGTGGGTGATGTTCGAGCTGCTTACTGCTACACCATGCACATTATCTGCTACATCTCCAAGAGCCCTCTGATAACTGATGGTGGTTCTGGTCCTTAACTGCTATGAGTTGCCTACCCCTTAAAATAAAAGGGTTTGTCAGTTCTGATCACTGAGTTATCCTTGAAGAAGTAGTATTACATTTTACCAACCAGAATGTGACTTCCAGTTGTGGTCAGGAGCTTCAGAAACATGCACACATATCTTCTAATGTTGATTCATATTAAAAGGAATTGAATTCATTTACACATGAAAGGTCTTATATTATAGTCTGTAAATTGCATAGGAGATTAAACTAGAAATACTTTGAGAATCTGTGCTGTATATTGTGACCTCCTCCACGGCTTTGGAACAAATATGGTTTTAGACCAATAAGGCAATCCAACAATGTAAGGTGCCACCAGGATAAAAGCATTGGAGTCACCTTCACGTCCAGTATCGTCTGACATTGCATGCTCCGTGGCGAATGCCATCTTCCTGTTATTGAGAATGTGGAAGCCATCATGTGACAAGGATCAAGAGACGGAACAGCACAGGCTGGACCATGATGAGTGACTCTAGTGCTACTATTGTCTGGACAGAGGAGGTTCTAAAATAATTGGGACAGACAGGATGAAAAAAGAGCACGATTACCTAAACAGAGAAACCTTCTGCCATGCTGGCCAGTTTTTTCCAGGACACATATACATTTCACATATTGTTGGCCAGCACATATTAGTTAATGAATGTTCTTACCTCTCAAATGCGTGGCTCTCCTCTGCCTTCACGCAGTAAGAGCTGGTGGACTTGTACCACGTAAATAGGGAAAAGAAAAATGACGGGGTGCTAAGCTAGTTCCAGGCTTAAATAATGCAAATATATTATGTTTATATATTTGTTGCCAAGTTTATTAGGGCGAGAAGCGCAGACAGTTTTTGTTTTTTGTATGCACTTGTACCATGTAAACTGATTCTTTTATTCGTGTATATATTGTAGGGTTCACTTGTAACCACATAGCACCTGGGAACCAGGTGATCTTCATGCTTACTGGAAAATCAGACCTCTCTCTCTCTCTTAGCATTTCTGGGAGTCCTTTGGATCACTGATTATCTGGGAAGGACCATGGTAACAAAACAGTGTTGTATTTAGTAACTAAGGGAGCAGTTACTTTTTCGCATAGAGCCATGTAGGGTTGGATAGCTTTTTCATTCTATACATTAAATTATCACTAAAAATTGATTTTTGTGTTTCCTCCGGTTATCTTTGTCTAATATTAAAATTAGTTTGATGATCTGAAACATGTAAGTATGACAAATATTAGAAAATATCGAGATGAGGACAAATATGTTTCTACAGCACTGTATAGCATGAGCTTTTATGACAATTAATGTAATTGTTTTGTAGATTTTTAGGTTAAACATTAATATTGCGGATATCTGTGCGCCCGAGTCACAAATCTAATCAATAATCCAATCAATATCCTATCCTCAAGTTCTCTCACTTCTTCTCAGCAATCAGAAACTTAACAACAGATGAGATATTTTTTTATATCATATATGTTGCGTCATTTAGTCTGTGGGTTTATTTAGTGCACAGAACTGTAAAATATAGGATTTGTGAAAAAGGACTGATCCACTTTACACCAGACATCTAAACAGAGCATTTGATTCTGGAGTAAACTCTTTTTAGTTGCCGCAGGGATGTGCGTTATTAGGCAATGGTTTGCTTGCCCCAGTTGTTTACTACTATGTAGCAGTGGGTGTGGATGAAGGATATTGCAAGAGTTGTATTAAACTTGGAAGATTGCTGAACCATATTTAAAAAATGTGATGTCTGCATGAGAAAATAGTAGGGGGTCATGTAGATGTCACATAAGCTCAGGTATAGTCAGCGGGATTAGTAGCAGGAAGATGGAGGTGGTTCTGACACTCTATAGATGTACTTTATGAACAGTTCTGACTACTAAAATGATAAATGGTTTGCAGGACAAACATCGGAAAAGACTGAAGGATCTCAATACGTATAGCTTGGAAAAAAGAGAGAGATAAAGGATGTGACACAAGACAAACTATTTAACACTATATCTATCTATCTATATATCTATATATCTATCTATCTATCTATTTATCCGCTTTGATCAGTGCAATTGTAGCTATACTGTAGCTTAGGCAGAGATATTACCGTATTAAAATAAGGTGAGAACATTTACAACAGCCCAGCGCAGCTCCATGCCTCCTAATTATTGGTTATTTGGCTTTACAAAGGCCAACTATGCTGGCTATTATTCTACTGGGAAATGGCTGATTGCTGGGCATTTTCACACTCAGTTGGTTTAGACGGAGCCTGGGTATCAGCTGCTCATGACCATTGTGCATTCTTTGACGGAGTAACATGTTTACATTGAATTAGCAGCTAAGTATGTTTCAAACCCGTTAAATTACCATTAAATTATATAAGCTGGTCTATTGTATGAATGGATAATGGGCAAATAATAGCTATTTAAGTTTCCAAATTGCAGTGGCGGATAGAACAGTCCGATTACGGTGTCATTGTATTCTGCAATAGAGGCTGGATCAACGCAAGCCTGAGAGTGTAACAGAGAACATCCCGGTGGACCCCCTCCTGGCGTGGCAGTATGCGTGTGTATTCTACCTAATGTGTGTAATTTTTAATTATCATGACAATACACGACTGCAGGGATTATTGACGTTGTTGGAGAAATACACTCCTATATTTCTGTAAAATGTTGAAGCCTCAAAATGCGTCTCCAGGACAGCTGGAACTAGTGTTCTTCAAACAAGAGTAGCAGGCTCAGACTCTGTTCCCAAGGACCAAAGACGACGTCCAACTGAAAGTACTAATTAACCATGGAAATATTTAAATACCAGCTTTTCACAGAGCCATACACGACTGGCCAAATGTTCATAGTAGATTTAGACCTCCTTAACTTCCTTCTCCTTAGCCTGCATAGCGCGTAGATTAATCATAGAGAACAAACCTAGCCTTTCATTTAGAAGAAGCTCACTGATGTTAGCCCTTCATAATGTATAGCATATATTTTAATTTCTTCTGCTATAATGGAATAGCGCTACCCTAAATCTAAATGCACTGATACAAGGTAGGCCCATTTTAGTACGGATTTGCCTGTCTCACTGGGCCTCTGAACAACACAGCAGGGTCTCTGCTCTAGATACGCACTGACTGCACACAGAAGTATTAGGAGACCTGGCATGGACCCCAATGAACCCC
This sequence comes from Spea hammondii, assembly GCA_029215755.1. Lineage (NCBI taxonomy): Eukaryota > Metazoa > Chordata > Amphibia > Anura > Pelobatidae > Spea > Spea hammondii. The sequence continues at coordinate 30,053,340 of JARDYJ010000001.1, forward strand.
CGCACTTCACAGTCTTAATTATAACTTTTTTCTATAAGGATTTAGTTCAAGGCGTACATGAAAATCTGATTGGTTACAAAAAGCAGTGTAAAACGGTTACATTGTTTCCCGAAGGAGCCTTTCCAAGTTTAAAGCACCTCCCTGTCTTTATTGCCAAGTCATGTACATGCTGAATAAATAAAACAACGAGGACACGAAGGACCTAACCCTATTACTGCCCTACCAGCAGCATTTTACTTTCACAGACATTTCTTGGTTGTGCTTAAAAGCCATTCTTTGTCTAGAAGCATTTAGGCTTCCAGGTGCTGCGGGCAAGCAGGGATAGATTTACAATGGGGCAAATGAGACATACATGCAGCTTCCATTTATACATTTATGTGCACTGTACAGCATGGACACAGTGTTGGTTGTGTTGGGTGATGCTCAGATGAGGGCCCGCTTGGTGTATTGGGTCCTTCACCTGCAGCAGGGGTCTTCATAGAGACAAGAACACTTAGCTGAACAGCTTTTGAAGTATGATCAACTATGGCAGAGGAATCTTTTGACTGTTCACGTGATATAATCAGTCAGCTCCTTTTCCAGTCACATGCTTTGGTCAGTAAGAGTGGAAACTGCTTGGCTCTCTACTTGTAAGGAAAGAGCAAGACTCAGGGTTACTATGTCAGGATCCCCTAACAAGCAGAATGCAGACACCAGACAAGAGATGCTCTATGGCAGTAGGAGTTTGGATCCATGTGAACAGAAATCACTATGTATACACGTGAGTGTAAATCCACAGCCACCACAACTTTCTCTTCAGAACATAAAATTATGGAGTGACTTACAAAGGTATCCTAGATGTGGGAAAAAACAAAAGTTCCACATATTTTTATAGCGCCAACAAAACACCCCATTATGCCTATTGTGTGCTTCCATTATCTTTAGAAATGACCACCATTTTCCGTATCCAGGGCCGTTTCCCGACTGCTAGTTACCGTGCAGGCAGTGTGTTCGCTCCTACCAAGTCATATCCTTACCACTAGCCAGCTGCATCCCTAGTTTAGTGAATGTAATGGGGGTCTAGTGGGACCCCCTGTGTGCATTGGGCAGAAGCAATGGAAGCACTTTCCTGATGCTATTTGGCTGCTTCAAGTAGCCAATCAGGACAACAGACCATTGGACATTGGACAACGGAAGAGGAGGTGAGCTGCAGCTTAGAGAAGCACTCATTATATGGTCCTTTTAAGCCTATAGTATATTAGAACGTTTAAAATGTAATGCTAACAAACTATTATTAGCCACCAAATTAACCTTATTTGTCACATTATATCAGAAATATGTATTTTAATCAACTGAGTATGACCAGATTAATGTTGTTTTCATTTGTGTATAGTCATGTAATTATATGTCTGAAAATATGTATTTGTTCTGTTGAAAATGTTTAATTGGAATAGTGGTGTTTGTATTACAGGATCCACAACTGATATTGTAAAAGTTCTGTTTAAAGAGGTATAATGCTCATTCTCTTTGATGCTAATGCATACCTTTTCTACTTACAGGTAATTGTCTCCAGGCGTTACCTATTGAATTTAGTTTGGACGGGACAGAGTATAATTGTTACCTTCACAAGGGAAACCATGGCAGCATCAGTCTACCTGCTAGACACATACAAACAAGAGCCAAACAGACCCGGCAATCTAAGCCAGGAAAGAAATGTGAATCCACTTAAATTCTCTCTTACCACATTATGTAGACAATCAAATATACATAGCACAAGCAAGTAACCATAATGTATCCAGCAGAAAAACCCATGGTCTGTGCCTGGAATTGGATGGGAGCTAGATTCAGGGCTGTGTTTAGCAAAAATGGCAGCTGGCCAGAGTCCAATGACCATTTACTCACATGGAGACGTAATCACAAGAAAAAAGCAATAATTTGGAGGAAATGCAAAATGTTGTAGGCACAAAGATATAAGACATTGTGATATTTTAGTTGTCAATTGACGTGTATTTACCCAGGGCTATGCCCCAGCCACCCCCTCCACAGCCACTGTCCTCGCTAACGTCATCTCCCGCACTCTATGTCTTAAAGCAATGTACTGATGCAATGATAACCAAGCCTGAAGGACAGGTAGCGTATGTGAGCCGATGTCCTCCTGTGCAATCTGTACCTCTCATTCCAGGTCAGTCATCACTGTCGTGTGTGTTACACAAGAGTAAACCTGGTAGTGGAGGTCCCAACAGTTCATTATCTTATGTTGCTGTCTTGGTCACTTATTTGAAGAGGCCTGTTCTGGCCAACGGGTCCCAACCTTTTTGAGTATGTAGTCAATCTTGCAAACTCAAATGCAGTTGATCCCCTCTGTATTATAATTATACCTGGGAACTTGTGGGGTCCGGCTACCCAGAGCCTACCCTTGCAGGAGGCAGTCAGGACTGCCCACTGATAGCAGTGGGTGGTCCCGCTGATGTCAGTGGGCGTTCTCGCTGACATCAGTGGGCGTTCAGGAAACGGGAGTGGGGCGTGTCAAGACACTACTCCCAGATGATTCGGATGTTGACTCTTCTCCTGGTGTTTTCCGGGTCAAACCTGAAAAGTTCCCAGCTATGATCATAATACCCTATTCAATGTCCACGTCTGCCCCCACACCATGCTTTCCTCCGCAGTTGCAATGCATCTCACCTTAGCCACATTTCACTTCAAGTCACCTTTCACCGAGTATACTTCTCCATCTATCCTAGCTCCGGTACGCTCCCAAGGTTTTCCATCCTGAACAAATGGTAAACCCAAAGATAAGCCTACAACTAGGCTGGTTTTACAAATGCTAAATTAGAATACATGAGTGGTGAATTTAAGTAAGGCTGTCTCCATCCAACAGTCATGAACAATTATAAATAACATTAAGCAGGGACAGGTATAGTGTACATAAATGTATATAATAATGTGAAGGGCAAATAAAGAATCATTGTTTCATCTAGTATATTTTTTCTTGAATGCTTCTTTGATGTTTTCTTTTCCTTGACAAGTAAAATACACCTTTCATTTTCATATAGAAGCATCTTTTAAATCACTGCCAGTTTTAAAGTGCCATTCTATGCCTTGTCGGCTCTTGAAGAATGACTTTTCGGGCTGACTAGTAGTAATAATATATTAGTCAAACACAGGAGGATTATGTGATCCGTGTATAACAAAGAGACAACCATAACTGAAGCAGAATTATGAAGAACTGACAACAGGGTTCAGCAGAAGAATTTTATGACTTCATGCCATTGTTTACCAAGATCAATCAGTGATTTACATTAGCAGCAGTTGTTTGCAATTCTTAGGTAAGGCATTATTTGCAGTTTTCTAAAACCAAGGGAATCTGATTATATATATATATATATATATATATATATATATACACTGTAGATATATGTACCGTATATTGACACAATAGCACTTTGCTTGGTCACAATGCATTTATGGCATGGAGACCTTGCTGCGTTTGTGAAACAGATTCCCACATTACCACGTCAGTGAAACAAGGCACTGTACATACTGTACATACATTAATCTAGTAATTATGTTGTTGAATGAGAGTACCTACACCGCCCCATATATTTATCACTAAATAATAAAATAAAAGGTAATGTATTAATTTTATGTTATGCAGGGCCACTTTGGCTCCTCTAACGCCCCATCATGCGTTTAATATCTTACAATGAGATTTTTCGACACACTTGGGGTGTAAGTACACGCGAACCCCTTCCTCTGTTAGACATATGCTGTATATATACATTTAATGTTACAAAAACATGAATCTCATGAATCAGCAGGGTGATCTGCCCCTGTTCATTGGGCCCAGACTTGCAGCCCAGGCCCAGAATATGCTGCTCATGTCAGTTACACCGGGTGGACCAACACTGGACATATTAACAGCGACAAGTTCTATAAACACTTCCGCAACTACTTGTCTTTTTGTCATGAATGTGCCCTGTTGGATGATCTCAAATTCTCCATGTAATTTGCCGTGTTTTTAGAACAGTTGAAGACCATATCACATTTTTTTGCTTCCATAACTTAATATTGCTCTGATCAGATCAAATGTGCAGGTCCGCAACATGCAAAATATGTCCTGCAAAAAATGGACAATACGGCAACCCTAGTTAGAGCCCCGTATACAATAACATAATCTGATAAATAACTCATACACCATGTATTGAATTTCCCTTGTGAGCGATCATTCTACACTTGATGCAGAACTTGCGACCCCAGACCTAAGTGAGACCTTGGCTATGTTGTTCTTGTGCTCTGACGTCTGCGATACATTACTGGCATCTGAGCGGTGGACATTAAAGAGCCCTTTACCAAAAGTGTGAATAGACTCGGCAGCACCTGTGTTGTGAAGGGGACATTATTGTCACTTTAAAAAACTTGCAGTGCTGGCTGTGATTGGAAAAACAGACTGACAACACAATACATTGGCTGGAGATCTTGGAACTCTCACAGTTGCCTGTGGCAACCTGCCTCCATTCAATAAGGCAAACACCATTACAGCAAGCAGTACTCTAAAGACGACCAAGCGTCTAAACCCAAATAATCTGGGATTATAAAAGAGACTTGCTACTTCAGACACACACCGTAAGTAAATTCTTACCTTTTCGTTCCATGAAATATTGGAAACTTCGCAGAATAACTGATTTTCTTCCATGCTTAATACTTTACAAAGTAACGCCTTTCTTCTATGCTGGGGAAAGCAGGATCGACTAGAATTTGTATCTTCGCATTATTTGGAAGCCTGGTTTGGCTTGAGAAGTTACAGTCTGTATTTAAACACTAATATTGTGGATTTTAGTTTCAATGAGATTGAAATTAATTTGAATCAATGTAAAATATATGACATTGTTAATATTTTTTTTTTCATTTTACATAAACCATCTTATACTGCGCTTAATTTACTTAAATTGAACAATTTATGGTATAATTGTTGTGTGTTTAAGTTGAATTTGAAATTGTTCAGTGTTGGCTTCATGGTTGGTCCTCCTAGATTTTGATTGCCCCACTGGAGCTTACTAGTAAGGAACACATATGAATTATCTTTCCTAAACTAAAAGAAATTATCCCCCTTAGTGATCTGGTGGTGGAGGTTGCTTGTCAAAGGCAAGAGGATTAATCATAAATTAAGATCGATAAACAGTGGCCCTCTGCAGCCCCATACCCTTTAAGAATGGTAACACCACCTTTATGACTGTGTTTGTAGAAACTTTCACAGACAATGATTTGCTTTTTGGCAACACTGCCATTAGTGATTGGAAAACAATAGTTATTAGTTACTACTCATTAGAGATGGGCAAAAACCTTCAGGGACAGACACATCTCACCTGAAAAACTGCATTTCCATAAAGAGTTTCCAGGGCCAATTATATCACATGCCATGCGACATTTTATCACATGGCATGATGTTTATGTCAAGATCCACACAATGGACACAATGCTTTAGGAACTACATTATATCATTACTTGCATTGTGAAGTCACTAAGTAGGTTTTTGCAGTTTCTGTACTAGTTTTGGAGGCATCATTGATCACAGAGAACAGGAGAAATTGTGATATTCACAGGAACTCCTGCAGGAACAAAATCCCATTTCCTTCCGACTGTATTTCTTATTCAGTGCCCATTAAACTGGTATGTAGCTGTTTAGCTTTAACAATCAAAGTAACAGAAAACTTCATATCTTGTCAGGTTTTCAGCCAAACCTTGAGTTCTGGGACTCAGGAGTTACTTTAGACTGAGACAATGTCTGGTCGTCTTCTTGTGGCCCCAGGATCGTCACTCCCGCGGCTTCCTGTCATTGAGCATCCCTTGTCCCGCCTAGGTGACCCAGACACCCTATCTCTTCGAGGATCTAGGACAGGTGGGACATACCTCGATGAGGAGGAAGAAGCCAATTTCAGACGTAATCTTCATACAGCATCATCGTCTTACAGCGACAAAAGCCTCCATCTGGCTCCACTAAAGCATCAAATCCCAGAAGGCGTGCAAGTGACAGTTGCTTCAGACTCCAGCAAGACAAGGCTACCCATCTTTGGTAGGTCAACCAAAAATCCCCATTTTGCGATTCATACCTATGTAAAGACCAACTGTGAAGAGTAAAAGCTGCCACTTATACACAAAAAATTTGATGCCCACAAAGCAACTGATACATAAGCACATGGACACCGATACTCACAGACGCACACAGATTCATATGTATGCACAGACACGCACACATACACACTAACACTTCCATAACCATGCATGGAATAACATGTCCATATAAATACATACATGCTCTGACAGACACTCCTGTGCAAACAATACTGTTACAATAATGCCGCCTCACTAGCACAGATATTCTCCTGCTAAATTAACACACTAAGACATTTTTTAAAATGTAATTTCTGCTGGAAGAACATACTCTCTTTCTGGATGAAGGAGACCTCATCTCATTAATGGTTGATATCACCAAGTTTTCCCTTCTAAAGTCTTGTTGGATGTATTGAGAAACAATGTGCCTGGATATGATGTCATATTCAGTTCCTCCCTACCTCAACCTGTGCATTGGGTCAGAATGGATGGAAGGGGAAGAACAAACCATTGATGGTTATGTATAAAAGTTATGGTGTCTCAATCACAAAAGTATTAAAAAGTGCTTTTTGTTTTTGCAAAATATGGTGGATCCTATGCATATTGTATTTGTCGGGCTTTTACAAAAACAACTAAATGAATTGCCACATCCCAAGTGGTGTCGTCAGACTGAAAACATCCTATTCCATGGTATGGCAGATTCATCTAATTGTGTATGCTAGTAGTTGTGTTAATACATACCACAAAATCACAAATATGATTTTAGACATCACATCCCTCTTGTGACCCCTCTATATATTTATAACCCTCCAATTGTGCCCTGAACATGGTGTAATCCCATACAACAGAAGTAAAGCAAACAACCCTGTAGAATGCTTCACATATGCAAAATAATCAAGGATTTATTAAAGTAGTGGTTCCCATTGTGTTTCGTATTGCATGATTGTTCTCCAAGTATTTTTGACTACTTATTTCTCAAATGAAGAATATTGATATAGTCATAGTGGTCCAACAGAAGATGGTGTCTTTAACTGAAGGCGATACCTTGTGAGCCAACATAGAAAGGATGTAAGGTATCATAAGCTTTGGGGTCCTCGTATCTAGAAAGTCATAAAAATAATTTTTTGTCATTTACCTCCCCTGCCCTCTGTTGTAACAGCGATACGGATTCTGCTGGCGCTACATAAATAAATGTAATGCAATATGCCATCACATAACATTAGTTATGTTGGGTGGGATAGAAAATGCTTGCAGTAGCATGATTCATGATTTTGAACTCAATATAATTGTAGCAGTTTTCCATTAATTTAACAATGAGCTGTAAATGACCATACTTTGCTTATCATTTATGACAAAGAGCAGTTTTGAGATCCAGTGGTTTGCAATTTGCAAAAAATCTGTAGTATTTATGCATAAAAAACACATTTTCTTTTTGCAGATTCATCTAATATGTTTTTATACCGTATTGTCCCGTATTGTCCCGATTATATCTATCGGTCAAGATTAGATTATTAGGATTAGATATTCAGGATGGGGAGCATTTTTACCTCTCTCATGCTGTCTGTTCGGGAACAGACTAAGCCAAGTGAAATGGAGTACATCCACTAGCGAGGCCCCCCTGGCAATGGGAGCTGGTAAAATTATTACCGTCATGTTCTGCTCGGTCTGTGCTACTGCAGCAGACATGACCTCCACCTCCTGCCACGTCTACAAAACTGACAAGGAGAACAGTTGAGTCTCCTCTGGCCAATTCTGCATCATGAGTTAAAAGGGACCTTAAAAAGGTTATAAAGAAAGTATTGTATTCTCATACTTACTAGTCTTTTTAAGATCCCACCTTATACTGATATGTATTTTTTCTATATGGGTGTAGCCTATAATTGGGACAATGGTGTAGTTATTTCACATGTGCACAATAGGTTTTGTTGTTAAGAACCAGCTTGGATCTGTTAGACATGAGTGTCTGGGCAACCAGTCAATGCAGTGCAGGCTAATGGTGGCTCTTTAGATCACTTACAATAGCCTCTGGGATTGTCCCGTGGCTTGACCTGTATTTCACTAGGGCAGAGGTCACATAGGAACTATATAGTTTCCCCTCCTATACAATGTCTAGGCATCTTGTTTGAGTGACGTGGAATATATAAAGTGACATTTTTTCCTGTTTTAGTTTAAAGAACACTCATTTGCGTTAGATTTGGTTTCACGCAAAGCAGTGATATTTCCAATGAATGCACTTGTGGTTTCTTTAAGCATTTCAATGTATCCTGTAGCTTTCACACCCAAACACAGCACAACACAACCCTTGCGAAGAAACACAAAGAAAAGCATTCTGTGTGCTCAGGGTCATAAAACATGATTCTTGTGTTATGTTTTAAAATTGGCCAGAACAACCAATTGAATGTTCCTTCAGAAGGAAAGATGTATCAAAAAGGAAAAGTATGATTTAGTGTAAGGAATGTGGATGGGGTGAGGTACCTGCTATAAAAGTATTGGCGGCTGCATTCTAACATCAATGTGTTTTTAAGTAACATTGGTTATGGTACATTGAACATGCAAAGAAGGAAAAAACTGGGTGATGGTACCTAGAATTAGACTTGGGCACCAGGGGGCTCTTCGTGTTCGTCTTCGTGCTCGTCTTCGGGGGAAAAAAATCTTCGTATTCTGTGAATATTCGCCTGTTCCTGTCTTCTCTTCGGGCGAATATTCGTGGACATTCTTCGCATTTGGTTTTTCTTCGTTTTTTCCGGTTAAGGGTTTAATACGGGGTTAACGCATACCGCAGCAGCTCTGGCGCCAGGAGTTTAAATGTCCGTATGAGCAACTCTATTGGTCGTCAGCAGGGGGCTCATCTGCCAATGGTTGATGGCAGACGAGCCCCCTGCTGGCGACCAATAGGGTCGCTCGTACAGACTGTTAAACTCCTGGTGCCGTAACTTGTCCGGCAGATGCCATTGGTCTCCCTGTACTATCAGTTAAATGTCCGTACGAACGACCAATAAAGAACAGGGAGACCAGTGGGATCTGCAGGGTATACTGCTACCAAAACCTTATTAATGTGTTGGGGGAGGTGCAATTAAACCTCCCCCAACACATTAATCTGGTTTTGGTAGCAGTATAAACTGCTTTGTGTGCCCACTATGTAGGAGGTGAGAGTAGGTTCTCACCCTATTGAGAGTGTGCCTTGACGTGGCGGGTGAGCTTAATTATGCTTTGGTCAATTCATATAACCAAAACCTCTCATTTATATTATGTTTATATATTTGTTGCCAACTTTATTAGGGTGAGAAGCGCAGACAGTATTTTGTTTTTTGAGGTTGTTTGTTGTACAGATGGCTTGTTTGGGATGCTGGATGAGAGTGTTAGGAAGAAAGGCTGTACGCTTCCCAATAAAGTGGGTCTTGAAAGAGCTTTTGAAAGTCGCGTCCAAGTCTGACAGAACAAGAAAGGGAATTCCAGAGAAGGGGCACAGCTTGAATGAAATCCTGAAGGAGGATGGAGCAAGAGAGATACAGGTTGTTAGAAGGGTGGTTAGGGGTGCATTTGCATAGTAGGGGGCCCGGAGTTGTTAAGGGTTCTGTCGGTCAGGGTCAGAAGTTTGAATTTGATTCTGAAGGGGATGGGGAGCCTATGGAGCAATTGGCACAGTGGAGCAGCAGATGAGGTGAGGAACGATGAAAGAGAAAGATTAATCTAGCAGCAGTATTGAGGATGAATTGGAGTGGTGATAGGCGCCATCTTAGCCCCAAGCAGCTTGCCTGTACCATCTTTGCCACCAGCTTGTCAGTGCCCCCAAACAGTTTGTTTATGCCATCTTTTCCACCAAAGAGCCTGCCAGTGCCCTCAAATAGCCTGTGTGTGCCATCTTTTCCCCCAAACGACCTAAAAAATATACACGAATAGGGGAGTGCAAAACCTAAAAAAAGCATAAAAGGCATAAACATTCAGATTCCTAGGTTGCTGCTACAATAATAACGACCAATAAGTACAAAAAAATCATTCAGCGCATACCCAGCGAATGCCATACAAAAAACACCTAAAGAATAAATATTGGGGATTCCGTCACACTATTTGGCCATAAATTGTTTAGTCCGCCACTACGGCAAAGTACCCCAAGTTTGGCAAGTCCTATCTAATTTTTCATGGCAATGTGGCTTACTAAGGAGCTGAATCAGTGGGACTTCTTGGCATTTTATCTCAAAACAAGACTATCTAACCTATACCCGTGCCAACTATGTCCCCAGACAACCTGTGCCATCTTTGCCAGGGTTTTTAGGCTGTTTTATTACTGGGCCACTTGTCCCCCGGGCTTAATACCACCAGCAGGAATACCACGTTTTTATGCATGGCAGCAACTGCAAGGTATCCCTGTGCATTTATTCCTCTTTTTTTTTTTTATTCACATACAAAGCTAGTCCCATAATGCTCATGGTCCCATGTGGACATCTGTTAGTACCTATCTCTTTGGCGGAGTCACAGAGAGTGACTGCTCTGTGGTTTCCCATGTGGCATCAGGTAGCAGTTTCTCATTCCTTCTTCATGAGTTAGGAAAGCTCTTAAAAGAGCCACATCTTTTTTACCAGCTCCATTACCCATGTGATGTACTACTATTTAGATCTCTGACACCCAGAGGATGCTGCTCAGTTGTTTGACAAGTCATGTCTGGGCAAGGTGTTGTTCCCTGTCCCTGCTGCCCTAGCTCTTGCCCTGTGTCCCTTTCCCGATTATGCTGGACTTTATGTGTACAACCTCGATTTTTCTGATCATCCTCACCTCTGTTTTGGGTCCGCTGTTTTTTCTGGTGTTGACCCAGCCTGCTCCTGACTTTTGTTGGTCATTAACTCTATGGCTTTTGACACCTGTCTTAATTTATTTTATATATTATCTGCTTCTTTTCTGCTTGGACTGTTACTCTGGTACCTGACTCTGCCCCAGTTTCTTTCCTCCCTGGCCTCTACCTTATACATGTTCAGTCTCTACTGTTACTGATCTACACCCTGTCTCCCTCATATATGTCTGGTTTGTCTGCTCCAACCAGTCTTTAGTGGATAAGTACTGTGCGGTGGTGATTTTTGCACAAAGGCTCCTGATCCCTTTAGGCCTTTTCTAACATCACTGGTGATACCCCACCAGGGTATAACTTTCCACCATACTACCTGCATTATCATGCTCCCATTACACAAGGGTACAAGCACTGCCTGTAGACATAAAGGGGTAAGCCCTACCTCTCAAAGAAAACAGGAGGTAACCAAGATTGAAGGTTTCAATGGACATGTTTCTTAGATAAATGATGAGGGTTTTTTTAGGGTTTGATTAAATGGACCTATTTCACTTACTTCTTGTGGGTTGAAAAACACGTTTCTGCTTCAGTGAATGGGCATACGTAAGCTATATGTAGTGTATCTTAGATAAGATACAACAAAATATTTCATTTTAGGTAGGGTAGACTGATTCTTTTAATGATATCAATTGTAGTTGTTGGCACAGTATCATTAATTGCGATACTGCCATTCTGATTGATGGTGATTGCTTGGGCACCCATAACCTTGGATCTAAATAAGAAAATTGGAAACCTACCTTATGGTGAATGTCATTGGGCTAGTCGGGGTGGGACAACATACATGAGTCGGGGTGAGACCCGAGGAATGTTTTTCTCTAACATGTCCTTATTTAATCTGCTCCATATACACCTATGGCACTTTTCCTGGTACTATACTTCCTTATTTTTGTATGTGTGTACAAGGTCAGAGAGCTGACATCGGAAGCCGTGCTGAGAGCCGAGTGAGTGCTGCCAGCAGCAGATCCAGTTCTGTGTCAAAGCCAGGAACCCTGAGCAGGATCGAGGTGGATGAGGTAAGGACACACTGAGCTGTTCAGTTCAGTTTCGTTTAAATGGATAACAATAGTTAAGTATAGCTTTTTAATACTCTACACTTTCCCTATACTTCAGCTCTTCCATTATCTACACTACTAATAGTTCAACCACCTCACTGCATCCATAAAATGATTTGAACTCCTTACTATAGCTCAGTGGTCCTTTCACTGACAGATTGCCGCTTTGTTTTATCCTACATCCTTAAGGTAAGAAAGGCCCTCACTTTCCACATATGTAGTTCTTTTAATTTTATCCTGTCCATCAAATTTATGAGGTTTGCCAGCAAGGATAAGAATGGATGATCATCATCCCCCATACCATGTCCAGGTTTTTAGTGGAAAACCAGCAGATGAATTTGGTTTCTTAAAGTTCTTTACCAGATTTAGTATTCTGCTTTCAATCATGAAACCTTTTATTGGGCCAGCATAGAAAAAAAAGATGCAGAACCACATATGTTTTTGGTACCTCTGATGTGTGTTTTTTTCTTTATTGGCCTGAGAATCATACTTTCTATTTTCGTTACTCTAAAGTATCTATAATTGATAAATATTTTATACATCTGTTTTAAAATAGGTACTGTGATATCATTAGAATACACAGATTGTAAATTCCCTTTTAACTTTGTGTTCCGTTGGACTTATTTCTTTTTTGTATGTGGAATTTTGTTTCATATGACCTTCTAGACTTTTACTCTTGTATAATAATTCCTTGATCAAACTAAAATAACATTGTTCTTTGCAGCTGGAGCATGTTTTGCGTGAAAAAGTGAAGTCCGGCGGCTATTACAGTCTCAGGCAGCTGTTTAAAAACAATGATCCTGAGGGCAAGGGACAAGTTAACAGGTACAGAATAAATTGAATTCACACCCAAGAAGATCTTAATGTCACTTCCGTTAATGATCCCTGCATTATACAGTATATCTAGTCTACCAATGCTGCATGTTTGGATCATCAGCATCTTATTGTGTTGTACAAAACCCCAACATTTAATGTTTTCTTTGCCGACAAGCTCTGAGCTGTGAACAGCACAATCACTGGGAAAAGGAGGTACAGAGGGAGCCATGTAACTATAAGCATACTTGATTTTCCAAATGCGTAACTTTATTCTTATGCTTAACTTTTCTTTCGATTTGTTGCAAAACATCTCTATCTCTATGCTGAGAGAAAAACATCCTGCTCAAAATTTTACGATGAAAACTGAGATGTTTTAAACACATTGAAAGGAACTGGGTCAGTGACTGAGGTCCTCTTCTGTCTTTCAGGGATGTACTGCTAAAGATGTTATCCAAATTCCTTGGAAGGCTTATAAGTTCCAGGAATTTCCAGCAACTCCTTCTGAGGTTCGTGACCTGAACAGCACTGGGAAGGGAACAGAACGTGACCTAGTATCTCAGAGCTCTTTCGATGTCCAGTGCCAAGCTCTGCCTTATAGCGTTGTACTTTGTTGTTGTACTTTGTGATTGACTAGTAACTAATAAAAACACAGAAAAATAGAATTTGACAGCAGATAAGAACGCCCAGCTATGTCTTCTGCCCGTTTTTTTCCAGATGTTAAGACCTTAATTAGTCCTTGGCCTTGTCTTGGATCCTTAATAGCTTTATGCCTATCCCATGCATTTTCTAAGTAATTACTTTTATTATTGTCAACATTTATATAACATTACGTAAATGTGCCAGTATATTCATATCCCTGTAGTTTGTGGGCCACAGTAAAGGACATTTCACAGATGCCTGGCCTGGGATTCGATTGTTTTCATTTAGCAGCTTAATTCGATCTGTTATGTTTCGTGTTCTTTCTGTCAATTGTCATACAATGTATGTGTGTTACAATGTATCTCTCTCTCTTGATGGTGATAGGTTCAAGCTAAATGAAAAGTCAATAATAACATTTGACGAGCTCTACTCAGTCATACGCGATCCCATACCTTCAGGGCGTCCTACCTGGCTGGACCCCATTAACAGGAGATCAGAGAATAAAGCCCAGATGACTGCATCACAGGTTCATGCGCAGCTTAAGACAAAACAAAGGTAACAGCTACCTATATTCTTAATATGCTCTCTCTGTCCACACATTTCAGTGATGAGGGGACTAATCTGCCCTCTGCTGGTAGTGAATGCATACAAATACAACTTAGTTCTCAAACTTACTGCAAATCAGGAATAATGATGTTATCTGAATGGGAACAGTTAACATAGTGGATTAGATTAGTAATGGATGTAATGTATACGCGCACACATTTTTCCACTTTTATTGGAAAAAATTACAGTTAAGGAGCCTAGGGCTGGATCCCGAGAGCCGTTGTGTGAATAAATGATCCATTATAGCACACACAACCAAAAAGTATAAAACACATAGTTTATGTGCAAATGAAGCATATTACAATATTCTGAAGAACTGTAGCTACACATCAATCAGACTTCTACAATGCCTATGTTTCCATAAACACTCCTGAATCAAAGATACATCCATCTATAGGTTTTTGGATTTTGCGGACGTGGTTTCACAGAAGAAGCCAGATGGGGCAGCAGGGATTTTACCACCTGAACTGAGAAACATATTGGAGCAAATTGGTTTTCATATGGAGGACACAGAGTTTGATAAGCTCTGGAACAGGTAGATTTCACATCCAGAAATATGCATTATATTCACATGCCTCTCGAGTAAGACACGAATTAAAGACTCTATTGTCACATGGGTTCTTCTGCTGGCCTGTCAAAGTATCTTATTTATTAACCCTGTGAACCTCCAACTTTTCCCAAACTGCAATTTAGTCTTTAGTCTTTCTCGCCAACACATTTTTCAGAAGCCAACGAGTTGCAATGAACTTCCCCAGATAAATAGTAGGTTGAATATCACAATGTTAAAAAAATATTCTTGACAATCAGATTTTCCTTTGGCATATTTTTAGCTTTGTATATTTGGCTAAAATAGCAGACAGTCCTTTTTTAAGTAATCCATTATATTTGAGGGTCCCACCTCTATTACATATTATTCTCTGGACCCTCCTGTTGATGAACAGGTCCCCAGAGTGCTATCACTACTGGCTTTCAATATATTTGTATAAGGAAGCCATATTCCCCCTTATCTGTCTCTTTTCATCTTGTAAATAAACCCCATTTGTCCACAAATTTATTGTCAAAAGTGATTTCATTTTACAGCGCTGTGGAATATGATGGTGCTAGATAAAACAATAAAATAATATTAATAATAATAATGTCATCACTGGAAAGATATCTTTAATACATCTGTTTTTTATTCTGATATAGGTATGATGTGGATGGAACAAGAGCAATCAAGGCACAAACCCTTCTAAAAAAGCTAGGAAAAGAAATTCAGAACCATTCTTCAGACAATGTTGGCAAAAAGGGTAATGTTGAAAGGATTGTTGTTTTTTTAATGTTACCATATGAAACATTTTAAAATGTTGTTAACATTCACCATAATTTACAGCTTGAAACCTAGGTAATAAAAAAGAATCCTTGACATGTGAAAGAAGGATATTAAGTAATGATTAACATCAGCCCTGCTTGCCCATGCCTAAAGTTAGCCCTGCTTCTCTATACTAGATTCACAATAATGTGAAATGTCTCATGAAAGTGAGAGCTCTTTCCCATTATTTTGTTAGTCTGTTGTCACTCATGTATACATAAAGGATGCTGCCCTAAGTCTGACCCAAGGCAGCACCTTTAGCGGCTCTCCTGGTTTGGGCCTACTTAGCCAAAGGGCTTCCTCCTTCTTATGCTGCACGTCCCTTAGTGTCAGGACATGATGTCATATGTCTTCTTTCTTATGCTGCACATCCCTTAGTGTCAGGACATGATGTCATATGTCTTCTTTCTTATGCTGCACATCCCTTAGTGTCAGGACATGATGCCATATGTCTTCTTTCTTATGCAGCACATCACTTAGTCCATTGTCAGGACATGATGTCATATACCGAATCATCCTTCTGTGGTGCTCAATTAATTAGCAGAGAAAGGAGGCATACTACAGGGGTCTGTGCTGCTTCACATACAGACCTCCACAGTGTAAATAGGCTAGTCAGGGCTCTCCAACCAGCCCCTAGGGAGCCTGATCACCATACCTAAACATACCCTGGTAAAAAGGGATAGGGGTGTCCACTCCTGCTACATGCTACCCTAGGCCTTGCCAACATACCACATCTATCAGGCATTCAAGAGTGATGTAAGTCCATATGGATCATACCATACACAGGAAATAATTTTCACACTGGAAACTACTAGATATAGAAAAGGCAAGGACGTGTCTTAATCCATTTCCTTACACAGGTGAATCCAGACAAATGTCAAAAGCAGAACTGGAAAGGAAAGTCTCCCTTAGCATTGAAAAATGGTTGAAAGATAAATTCAGAGAGGGATTCCGGAACATGAAAGAAGAATTTGAAAAACGCGACCCACAAAGAATTGGCAAGGTGTGCAAAACCGCTTTTTTATGAACATTTAACTAGGGGTACTTTGTTTTGAATGATGTGTGTATAATATAAATATCTCTGTGTAGCTTTTGCTTAAGCTGAGAAGGAGGTGGTCATTTAGCATTCAGAAAAAAGGCATACAATTACTGATAGCAAATATATATTTAGGACAGAAACGATGTTTCGTTAAAAAAGATTATGGAGATGCAAAGAAGGTGGAAGGAACAGATCAGTGGATGGAATCCTCTGGTTTGAGATTAAACATGTAGAGACTATAAGAGAGGAAGGAATCCTCTCAATCAGATGAATGACCGATAAGCATTGTCTGAAAATAACATTTTTGACCCCCATCTATGTGCAGGAATAGGTGTATGGATCCATGTTGTTGTTGCTGATGTTTTACCAGATAAGCTTGCCAGCATTTATAAACAATTCTCTAGTCGCTGCTAACATGCAATCTCTCAAAGCCCTCCTTCCCACATTAATAAAAAAAACACAAACACGTAATAAATATTCTATATTCTATTTTTTAATTTAAGAAATGGGCAGATGAACCTTTGTAGACCAGATACTTCAACATCTTATATAATTGTAGATCTGAAATAATGTACTGTTGCCCAAAGCCTCTGTGCCTGTGCTATAAGAAGCAGGGTAGGTATTAATAGTACATGATTCTTTGGGCACCAGGCATTTAAAATATTGAAATATTTTGTGTGTTTTTTAGGTTGAAAAGGGAGATTTTATTGAAGTATTGGGGAAATTTGGACTTAACCTCAAAGACGAGCATTTTAACCTCTTTCTGGCACGGTGTGGTCTAGGGGATAGTTTATCAGGCATCAGCTACATTGACCTGCTAAGAAACTTTCAAGATCGCAGTGATAAAGGGATCACACATAAGATACTCTCCAACCCAAAACACAGGTAAGAGTGAAATATGTCGACCAGATTGAGGGTAATTATTACCAGTAATATGCATTTTGTAAAGGTATAGCTTCTTGCCCACATCTCAGTGCACATCTTCATGGCGATGTGGATGCAGCAATGGAGCTGTGGGCTGCAACAACACAGACCTCCATACATTTTAAAGCTCCTTGGGTCAGGAGAGATCAGAAATTTGCAATTGGTCCCCGGTGCCTGCAAAAGTGGGCCAGTCTTGACTAGTAAGCCAAGTATGCAGAACAGTCAGAAACTTAAGACACTTGGGAGGTGTCTGCCTCTTAGGCTCAGGCATGAGACCATCAGAGAGGCCTTCACTATAGAAATACCAGTTATCATCATATAGCGATATTTAGTGTTTCTTCTCCTGTTATGTAAAAAAGGCCTTTAATCGTAAAGTGAGCACAACATGATTTGAAACAACATTATTACAGCAACCTCAATGTTCTTGAAAGTGCCAGATGATTATACCCTGGGTATTGAATTGGACCGACCGATGCTATACTGCTGGCTGCTTCCAGTTCTTTAATCTCATGTCTTGTGCATGCTAAAATGTTTCTTAAAGTCTTTATTGTTGGTTTTTCTTAGTTGAATTGAATTCCTTTTCTTATTTTGAAATATCATCTGTGAGTAATGACATATTCATGTATACAATTTTAATCAGCTGAAGGTAAGTCCATGATTATCCACTAGGTGGCACTAAAGACTACAACATTAAATGCCCATTTGTAGAACGTAACTGTTAAGAATTGTGACCTCTTTTGTTATTTTTATTATTATTATTATTAATATTTATTGTTTTATATAGCCCAATCTTTCAGGAAAAAAGCTAAATAAAACAGCATCCTGTTCTTTTTAGTTGATAAACATCAACTAAACATAAGTCATGAACTTTTTCCAATCCTTACCCAGGAATATTTTGGTTTTCAGTAGGGGTAGCACTGCCTTATAAACAAATATAGCAGTTGATTAGGGCCCCCATTGGTATAAGGGGGTCCTCAGAGTGTGTGGGGTAAGGCACAGATTCTCCTTAAATATATATAACTACAATGTATCATGATCATTAACAAACTTGTGTTTCTTTGCTCATGTATAATTATTCATAATCATTCATCAGTTGTACTTACGATGGCCACCCCCTTCATGGGCTTAAGGTCCCTGAAAATCTAGAGCCACCTATGGTTGTGAAGATTAATAAATAATGAGAAAAATCTTTAATTTAGAAGGCTATATTATAAAACTCTGGTGTGAAGGATTTTTAGATCTCTCTCCATTAAAAGTAAAAGCACTGAAATATATGGTTGTTTTATTGACTGCAGCATGTGAAGAGCCGTTTAACTACTCTGTAGAATAATTCAATGGTCTTTGCATTAAGTATACAACATCAGTCGACTGTAAATGAATCATAAATGAATCAGACTGGTAGCACAGTCTTTGCTTGTGTAACTTTGTTCTCTTATTACCCCTGAGAGCAGTTATAACCTGACCTCCTAACTTCCCCCGTGGGGCTTGGGGTTCCTTGTGTATTGAAAGATGCTATCTAATACCGTGTGTGCAGAGGAACATCTGGTCCCCAGTGTGCTTTGTTTGCATGAGGACCTCGACTCATGTAAATTAAACTGAACATTTATTAGGACTGATTGTAGAGAGCCCAGCCTAAACAAGACTCAACACCCGAATCCTCCGGGTTATGGGAGCAGGGTCTTCATACACCCCACTCCTCACACATTTCCACCTATAAATAGGGGTGATTCCCGCAATGCTGGTTTGCCCATTGATGGCGATGGGAACGCACCTAACATCAGGCCACTGAAGTCAGCGGGCAGTCCTGGCCGCGTCCCGCAAAGGTTGCCTCCGGGTAGCTGGAGACCAATAGTTCCCTGCTATGCATATTACCTGTACTCATGGTGAAAAACAAAAGCTCACACACTGAGGGGGGGGGGGGGCTGACACAAAATGTTATTATAATTCCTGGTTCTTAATTAAAGCATTAACACACATGTCTATGTTTAAGTAAAAAAAAAAGTGACAGTAGTGAATAAAATGCAATGCCAATGTCTTACCGTTGCTACTTTGATGGCCTTGAGAACTGCGTCTCAAAGTTTGTCAGAGCTCCATAGCTTTCATCAGCAGCTAATATTTATGTAACTCGTCTAATATTCTGTCTATACTGTGACATAACTACAGGCGTAATACCATATAACATATCCACGTCTGCAGATTTCACCGGGAAGGTGCGATCAGCCCCTCGTCTACACTCACAGCGGTGGAAGCCAAACTGACAAACCTCTTCCAGGCAGATTTCTTGGCATTGCTGGCAACATTCGAGTATGTATTTATTCATATTACCGTATTTGCTCGATTATAAGACAGGTTTTTTTTTAGAAAAAATCATCTAAAAAAACAACCTCATCCTATAATCAAGGTAATTTTTTATTCAGCCCTTAGATCTGCTGCACTGCCGAATAGCCGATTAAGATTAGGGACTAGTCACTCACTCACCCTCACTCACATTCTTATTTATGCACACTCTCGCACACTCCCATTCACTCTCTCACGCTCTCTCTCAATGTCTCACTACCTCCCTAATCCCCAATGGCCATTGTGGCCTTCTCCCTGTGGCCTTGTGAGTATTGAGGCCACAATGGCCCCTTTTCTGATGATTGGAGCCTTCTAGCCTCTTTCCATGGATGGGGGCCCATTGGAAGCATGGGCCCAGGCAGTGGGAAGAGCATGAGGTGGGACAGGTAGGTTTGTAGTAGACCCCAAGATTTCTGATGCCATTAGTGTCATTAGCAAGGGAGATGTATATGTGTTCTATGTGAGATTTTACTGTATGTTTTATATTGTGTTTTTATGCTTGTACACTTTTTTATTTTTGCTTTCTTTCATTTAGAAAAATAGATAAATTCAACAGAAATGTCATAAGCCAGCAGGAATTCCGAGCCGCTATAGAAAGCAGGTACACCTTTTTGCGTACTATAAGTTTATATGCGGGTTTAATATAGAACTCGCCCTGACATTTTGCATTCTGAAGGTTTTATATGTCTTTACCTGGGTGCTTTTTACATCAATTAAACAAATATATTAAGTTTCATGCGTTGACTCAGTGTGAAGAAAAAAATAAAACTAAATAACCTCTGCCACTGTATCAAGAAACCACGCTCCTTCACATTAGGCATTTTATATTGGTGCACAAGTCACTCAAATGAAAACTATGATTGATTCATGCAAATGACTTTAGAAACACATTCTTTATACAAAATAATGAGATAACAAAGTAAAGCCAACGCTGAAAGTAATCCATAATAAAACAGTGTTTACTCCACATAATCTAAAATTAGAGATCAGGGTCTAAAATCAGAGGGTCAGAGG
The DNA here is from genome assembly GCA_029215755.1 of Spea hammondii. Taxonomy (NCBI): domain Eukaryota; kingdom Metazoa; phylum Chordata; class Amphibia; order Anura; family Pelobatidae; genus Spea; species Spea hammondii. The sequence goes on from JARDYJ010000001.1 coordinate 30,074,042, forward strand.
CTTAGCGGTAATGTAAGGAAGTTTTACTTTACTGGTAAAAGGTAGTGTGGTGGATGAGTGGAACAGCCTTCCATCAGAAGTGGTAAAAGCTGAACTAGTGAGTAACTCATGAGATCTGGGCTCCTTCTACTTTCTGCCTCTGTTGGTCTAAATGTCATCGTGTACATAAAACTCCAAACATGTTGGCGTATCTCTCAGTCCTATATAAATGAAAGCTAATAAACAAGAGCGTATTGCGCAGTGGATACGAGACAATGCCACAAAATGACTTGTAAGCGGCTCCCAAGCGGCTGTTTGCGTTTCAGACGATGCCATACGTCTTTACTCTGCTCATTAAGTCAATACCAGATTTTGGTGAGAATTTATTAGCCTCTGGGGACATGGAATAGGAATGAGCTGAAGTCCCCAGACCAAACAGTACTGGTGGTCTTATTGTCTCGAGAACAAACCGATGACTCCTCTTTGTGATCTGTTTTTTTTTTTGTTTGTTATTAATCCTTATATTTTTTTCACTAATCTATTGTCTGGGTGTTTACGCAGTCCGCCGGGAGAATGCCGAGGGCATGCCATGCTAAACAGAAAGCGTTAGTTTAAGGACGTGTACCAGTCAGCGTGTGTTTAACATTGTGACGTTGTTACCCCTTACTCCCGTATTCATCTTAATTCCAAACCTCACAGCAAGGACTTATTCCCCAGTTTTGTGTACATACACATGGAAATTGTGTTGATTTAGAATAGTGAAGGTTGTTGTAACTAAATGTTTACATTGTGTTGTGTAAACATATTATTTACATGTCACCACATCTTCGTTCATACACTTCAGTGGGAAAGCCATGTCGTTTTTTTTTGAGTGACCTGCGCAGCTTTCTGCATTATTACTTACACTCATCTTCACTTTGTATAGAATTCTATATAATATTAGTGTATTGCGTAATGTAAGGGAACATGCTATATAACGCCAGCAGATTTGCTGGATACATTAGGAGGTACAGCGACAGTGGCTTCAGGGGAGGAAAACCAGTAGCATGGAAGTGAAAAGGTAGGCAAGATTTGGGGATGGAAATGAGCCAGGCAGCAGCGTTGCTGAAATGTAATTATATTAGATGGTGTTATGTCCCCATTTATAGACAACAACAAAACAAGGCTACAGTCTGTACCGTGCCGTAACGCACTGGATGCCTAATGAAGCTTGTGGAAAGCTATAATGGACATGTCAGCCTAATCAGGGACCAATAGCAATCATATTAACTGCCACAGCTATGTATTATTATCATTATTAACCTTTATTTGTTAAGCAGTAGCATATTCCACAGCACTGTGCAATTCTTACATGGGGTGGTTAACAGGTACCGCAAACCAAGTACAGATACGACACGGGCTGAGGTCCCTGCTCGTGAGCTTCTAATCGAGACTTAAGGCTTATGATGACCTTTATGAGCTCATGAGCTTACATTCTAAAAGGAGTAGTACGCACACCACAAGACCACCCCGCCTTTTGAGTGGACGTGAACATAACCTGTACTGTGCAGAACGGGTACCATATACCGTGAAGGAGTACCATATTCTGTAAAAAAAAATCCTAATAGCAATTTGACTAGAGAGAACAGTTTGAAGATGCTTTTAAACAATTTTGGAGTAATATATGGGGATTTTCACTGCAAAATGAACAATGTCCTTAATACCTAGGAGTTATTATTATCTCTAGTAAGTCCTTTGATCTGATACATACATTTTTTACAGAAGCAATTGCTGCTGATCCAGATACACAAGTCCAAGCGTACTCCCTTGTAAACAATGTACTGTTCTTTTCAAACATTAAAATGCTCTTGGAACCTAAATAATAATAAAAAAATATATATTTTTATTGACAGTCTGCAGTTTTATGTTCTTATGTATATAACTAATAATCTATATCATACAATACAGGCTAGAGGGCACAACTATGATAAGGGTTAAATACTAAGAACCCAGAATGTGTAAAGTATACAGTATATGTTTGGAACAAAAATCACGCTTTTAGACAAATCCTGAAAGAAAACACTGTATGTCAATCATGTATTTACTAATTTAAATATTTCTGATTTAAATATAGGAGCCATCTGGCATAACAGCCTCCTCATCTATATGTGTGTGCATATATATATCTCTCTCTATATATATCTATATATATATCTATATCTGTCTGTCTATATATATATATATTCTACCCCCCCTTCTGATCCCTGCCTGCATCTCAGAACCAAGGGCACTTTGATTCCCACTATTGTTGCTTAATCCTGCCATTGTCTCAATGCTCCATCACTGTCTCCCATTCAGATCTCATCCTTAACACCCATTGTTAAAGTATGAAGGACTGACAGAAAAATGAAAGTTTTTTTCTTCTGGGGGTGTCTTGGTCATTCAAATTAGCTATTTTTTTTTTTATGGACAAGAAAAAAGTCTGCCACAAATTCTAATTTGGATGCACCAGCCAAGACATAGAGACACCTTTGCCATGTCTAGAACATAAAGAGCAGTATCTTTCAGCTGTGTAACAATGGTGGACTTTACACGTTTTATGGCCGCTAAAATAGTTTCCTTTTATATGGGTGGCCGAGCTGATATCTCCTAACATAACTAACATGCGCTGCCAACAAAGCTTTCACTCTTTAATTGAGTTTACCACTAATTCTTACTACCTTATTTTCTGGCTGAGGGTAGTGGGAGTATGTGTTTAAAAACCGAAGACCCCTGGTAGTCCAGTTGTGAAGTATGGAGATATGTTCAGTGAGAATAGGTGTTTAGGAAATATTTACTAAAGATTTTGCAATGAACTTAGAATCGGTGGAGTAGCCTTTTTATGTATTAGCTGTCAGACACCCATGCAATTCACTGATACCTATGGAGCTCATTCCGGTACTCTCGTAGAATAAAGTATGTATTTTCTAACATGCTAGAGTCATGTATGTTAAACAATATAATTGTGGATTGCTAGGGGTCAGTGCATGTATGTATATATATATATATATATATATATATACATATGTACCTTTCCACACGCCAGTCTTCATCAAGAGGTATCTTTAACGTCAGGCAGGTGATGTTATCATACAGATCATTATTAGAACCAGGTGGCTGCCACCAAGTATAAGAAAATCTTTCTCATAACCGGTCAAAGGGTTAATACTTGAAGAGGCTTTGGGTCAGCTCATATATAAAGTTCCTATGTAGGTTCACAGCTTTTAAAATCTATATGTTTAGTTACACTTACCGGTATTACGGTATTCAAACCTCTTATTAAACTGTTCCAGACAATAGCCACCTTCCGCCATGTGATGACATTCTGCACACCGGAATTGCTGGACTAATTATGGCGTGTATAACCTTTAACCCTTTAAGTTGTAGACATGGAGTGATTGACAACACCCCATGTGGCACTAAAACTGTTGTATAGGTTACCATACCCGAATTCACTCTTTTTGCATATTTTATTCTGCATTTCTAAGGACAATATAGGAATGAGACATCCCTTTTATATGATAATGAGCATACATAGCGTAATATATACTTTTTTTGGAAACGGCCAACAATTTTTTGTGATGAGAATGACATTTAACGTCTGAAGAGATGAAAAGGCCTCTTTTTCTATAAATCCACAACGTCTTTTTTATTTACATAAATCTGTCAAAGTGATGAAGAGTTTACAGAAACAGCTGAATGGTTTTTTTATGGAATTATATTCTTTAGTGTTGGCACAAGAATAAAATCCACTGCAATTCCCATTCCTTTTTTTTTTTTTACAACCTTCTTCTCCAAATATCAGCTGTTCATTATCAGATTCTCAAGATAATGAATGAATGCCTTGTTCATCTTTATATCTTAAGTCGTTGTGATTTATGCTGGTGTTTTAAGGATTATGCCTAAATTGTGCTGGAGGGATAGAAGCACAACAGATACTGGCAAAAGGTCCGCATGCAAAATTCCTATTTAAAGCTTTATGAAATGCTTATCCAAAGATCAGATTCACTTTTTTAATTTTATGAAAAGCCATTTTTTTGGTAAATTGCCTTTCATGCTGAACAATATGGTTGAAAAGGCTTTTGAAGCACTAGCTTGTTTAAGTAATAGCAGTGTTTTAGTCTAATGAATAAGGTTTCATGGAGGACAATCCGACATGGGCTTTCGATGCCCGTATTCCAACTTCTGGCCGAGTCCTCTGCAAACTTTGTAGCCTACGAATTCTTTCACTGAAAAACCTGATTAACCTCTGATATTCACAAGGGTGCTCATGTTTGCGAGGGGTGAGGCAGTGACAAAGAGTTAATGGCAGCCATATGCTTGGGCTATTGTGGGCGATGGGGACCCAAACGAACTCCTTGAATGACTGCAGCTAACTTGTGTTTCAGGTTTGGCGTGGAGATTACTGATGAAGACTTTGAGCAGCTACTTGACAGAATCCCCCTTGATGAAGATGGAAATGTCCAATATCCCCATTTCATGGCCATGTTTGATTCTCGGTAATTGATGTCAACTTCGTGTCTATCTTTGGTGCAAATTCTGCCATTCTATGAATTCCTGCTATACATTTCAGTAAATGTATCTTCCTTAAAGCTAATGGTAAATGCTGAATGTTTATGTCATCATAGCAGATAACTTTGAAGGAGAAATGTTTGTTTATTTATTATAGAACTGTTGTTACCATGTTGTATATTGTATGTATATACAATTTTATTTAACCATAGAAAGGTAAGTTACATCAGAACATTGTTAGACACATCTTTTTTTACCTTTAGATGTTATGCCCCAATTCCTCAATAGGGGGACAAAGAAATACAGACATCATAGTGGAGAAAAGCACACACAATATATATATATATATATATATATATATATATATATATATATATATATAAAAAAAATAATATATATATATAAAAGCCAAGTGGCCCCTGCAACACACCCAATAACTAACATGCATTGGCTCACATATTTACACACACACACACACTTACACACACTCTCTATCATACACAAATTGACAATATCATGCACTCTAACATGCTAACACACATACATCCTTAGCTCCCTTATCCTCTCACTATTTTAGTGACACCAAAGGTTCTCAATGGTAAGGTATGGAATTAATATCAGTATACAAAGTCCAGTATTGTTTGTATACATTGTATGATGATACACGAACCCATACCAAACAATATATAATATTCTAATGTATGCATAGTTTATTCAAAAAAACTCTTCATGCATTGTTTTAACTCCTAAGTTCCCCAAATCACAAGCTTTTGGCATTTGGTACATTTATCGTGTGTGCCAGTGCATTCCATTTATTCTTGTGCGTGCTGATCATATTTGCCACTACTTTGTGATAGCCCAGTTCTTACTCTGTTTGAAAAATTACATTAGCTTATAAAAACTATACATAAAAGATGGCATAGTAAATATTTACAAAAATGCCCATGCTTACTTACACTGTGTAATTTTTCTCAACTATCTGATTTAAAACAATTACTTTTATTTTTATCATATAAGATCACTAAGCAGCCACGTAACCCTCCTCCAAATGAATAGGGATGGCGTGCTCAGAATGTTTATCACTATATGATATATTATTTCATATACAAGCAAATAGTATATATCTATCTATCTATCTATCTATCTATCTATCTATCGATCCATCTATCGATCTATATCTATCTATCGATCTATATCTATCTATCGATCTATATCTATCTATCTATATCTATCTATCTATCGATCTATATATCTATCTATCTATATCTATCTATCTGTCTGTCTGTCTGTCTATCTATATGATCCAGGCCAGTTTCTTCACATATACAAACTCCTTTATACTTAATACAATGATTAATCTTTTTACATGAGCTGAATCAAAATATTGACACAAGTTCCTGCTGACCTATAGAGACCAATGCTTGCAGCGTTCCTCTCAGCTGATTACCAAATAATAATCTTTACAGTAAACACGCTCATATTCCACTGTATCTGGAAAATGTCATTTTCTGCCAGATCCCTTAATTGTGAATTTCGAATCATCTGCAAGTCAAATCAACTGGCACATTGTCCTACAATGCAATTAAAACATCTTCCTCCAGACCTACAGAAGTAACCTTTGTGTGGTCTTGCATGAATCCTTCGTCGTCAGGGATGTGATTTTTTTTTAAATGGGAAAACATGTGTGTGGGAACTTGCAAACAAATCCAGACTTGGTCCATTCTATACAGAGAGGAGGAAGGTGACGTTATAGATACTGCTAAAAGTTAGCCCTACCAAAGCTTTGAGTAAACAATAGGAACACTGTTGTTTGTGGGGTGCATCCACGACTTAGATATTCTTCCCATGTCAGTATAATCACTACTGGGAGGTAGCTAGATGAAGGATTACCATATCATTAATAGTATCCATGACTTTTGTTCAAAGGCTACTTGTGTAATGTTGCGTTGTGGATGAAGCTCTCTAATCCTCTGAGCTGCAGCTGTAGAGAGGGTTCTTCCTTAGAGCTCCACACATTGACTTTCCCTGTCCCTTTGGATCAGTTCTAAAAAACAGACAGAAACAACGGTCAGCTGAAAGACAGAAAAAGAAACATCCATTCTACATTTCCACATTCATCCCCCAGCTTCAATCCCTGCCAATGTCTTCCATTCTTCTCCTTTCTAATAACCAGATCACCACTCGGATGGTGGCCAGATTACGCGAGAGAACAATGCCATTTTAAATGTAAAAGTTTGCATCGCATTATTTTTTTTTTACCTTGCATAAGAAGAAAAACCCAATAATCCCAACATGTCTGCCCATTGCCAAGCTTTGAAAATGGTCTCCCATAAGATACATTGTCAAAAGCAATATACATGTCTGCCATCTCCTTTTGCTAATAGGGGGAAGCTCAAATTCTCTCTTTTCACTTGGGTTTTTCCTCTATATCTTACTGAGCATGTCACGGGTCCTACCTAAAGTGATAAAGTCATTGCCAACTGGATTGGATTTTCAGTTTAGACAAAGGGGTTTTACCTATAAAAAAGAAAATATTGATGGTTTTTAAAGCTATTTTACTGATCTATTGTACAGTGCTGTGAAAATGATTTCCCCCTTTCCAATATCTTCTCTTTTTGCTTTTTTGTCACACTTAAATGTTTCAGATCATCAAACTCAATTTAACATTAGACAAAGATGGTCAGAGTAAACGCAAAAAATAGCTGTCAAATGATGAGTTCATGTATAAAAGGGAAAAGCTATCCAACCCGACCTAGCTCTATGTGAAAAACAGTTGCAAAATCAACCAATTAACCAAATGTGATTGATTATTGGGTTCAAGTAAATAGAACCTGTCATTCACATAAAGTGGGCTAAAAGGTCTCAAAAAGCAGCACATGATGCCACGATCTAGAGAAATTCAAGAACAAATGAGAAACAAAGTAACTGACCTCTATTGGTCTGGAAAAGGTTACAAAGGGCTCTGGGACTCCAGCAAACCATGGTGAGAGCCATCATCTGCAAATGGAGAAAACTTGGATCAGTGATAAACCTACCAAAATTTGAGTGCATTGATGACTTATCCACAAGGTCACAAAAGAACCAGACTAACATGTAAAGAGCTGCAGGCCTCACTTGCCTCTGATGTCAGTGTTCATAATAATAAGAAAGACTGTGCAAAAATGGCATCCATAGGAGAGTTGCAAGGTGAAAACCACTGCTGACCAAAAAGATCTCAAAGGCTCAGCTCACATTTTCCAAAATACATCTCGATGACCCTCAAGACGTTTGGAATAATTATTTGTGGACTGATGAGTCAAAAGTAAATTTTCGGAAGACCTTAGGACGTTACATCTGGCTTAAAGCTAACACAGCACTCCACATCATACCAACAGTGAAACGTGGTGGTAGTGTGATGGTCTGGGCTGCCTTCCTACTTCAGGACCTGGGAGATTTGCCAAAAGTGATGGAACTATAAATTCTTCTCTTTACCAGAAAATAGTAAATGTGAGACTGTCCGGCGATCAGTTGGGGACCAAAAGCTCCAGCGCAGTTGGCTAATGCAGGAGGACAATGATCTGAAGCACACAAGCAAGTCCACCTCTGAAAGGCTCAAAACAACAAAGTTAAGGTTTGGAGTGGCCGAGTTAATGTCTTAACATGAGTCTGATTGAGATGCTGTGGCATGACCTTAAAAGTGCAGCTCATGCTCGAAAACCCTCCAATGTTAAAACTATTTTGCCAAGAAAAGTGGCCAAAATTCCTGCACATTGATGTAAAAGGCTCATTCCCAGTTACTTATCTCAAACTTTTGATTGCAGTTGTTTCCACCAAGGGTGACACAAGCAGTTACTGGAATTAATTGGGTGATATAGGTTCTGATAAACTCTTTACCTTCAATAAATGAAACAATAATTCCAAAACGGGATATGTCGTGTTTACTCACATTGTTTTATCTGATATTAAAAATAGTTAGGTGATCTGAAACAGTTAAATGTGACAAATAAACAAAAACAAAAGAAATCGGAAACGGGGCAAATACTTTTTCACAGCACTGTAAAATTAACTCGGTGTATTCCTCTAGACTGTTTGAGCAGGGCCCTTCTAACCTGAGAACATTTCAGATGTAAATTTAAATTGAATACAGCTGTTGCTGGATAAAAATTACATTCATTTTGAAAAGTCCACATACTTTGAAAAGTCCTGAATAATTAAGTTATAGAATGAGGCTATTAGCTGAAAAGCCAGGAATATATACCAAGAACCTTCTCCAACAATATTACAAACATTGATTTAGTATTTGAAGAAGGATCATCTCGTACAGGATAAAATATCAATGGTAGCTGAAAAATATATATATATACACATAAGGTCTTTTTATTACTGTTACATTTTTAATTTACCCCTAAAAATCTGCAGAAATCAAGAGATTTATGCTGTTGCTTGCTCTGTAGTTACACACTTTACCTATTTTAAGCCAAAATCCTTAATCTTAAAAAAGGTATCTCTAACAATATCGGCCTCTTTTTCTTTAAATTAAATGATTCTCAGAAAAAGTTTATATAAAAAACAAAAACACTTGTTTATCCCATGTAATACCTGGGGATATATATTAACCAGTTAATAGAGGGAATAACTCTGTAATATAGAAGTAAGAAAGCTTATCGCATATAGAATGTAGGTACACCAGGAAAACACACAGAATTCCTAAAATTGGAAATTGCCAACCACATGGCACTGAATAGGTTAAGTAGGTATTTTATAGCAATTTAATGCCATTTGATCTTCCGTCATAACTTTATTTAGCAGCATGTATTCTCATGAAGAGTCGGACACTGCAGACGAGGTTCATTTAGTTGTTTGGTACTTCGGTACTTGCTCAGGGCAGAAGTGATGACTGATATGAAGTGTTAGTGTGTGCTAGTGGGTTTTCCTAGAGGCTGATCTTAGCGGTGTGAACAGCAGGGGCTTCCAGTAGCAGAGCTTAGTGAGGAAATCATCTGATCGGTTTCAGGATCTTGTCTTGTGTTCATTGTCCTTCAGGGTCGGATTCTACATGGAATCCCCACTGAGGTTCACTGTCCTGGGTCAGTATCAGCCAGACTCATCCCTTGTTGGCATTTTGTGCAGTAAGTGAATTCCCTTGGAAAAGCAGCACAGTAGCAGTCTTTTTACAAATACATTTTACAGGTTTCAGTAATATATATATATATATATATATATATATATATATATAATCATTATTATAAAATATTTTTTCTAGTAAAAAGATTGTAACCGTCAAAAATACTTATTTTCTTCTGAGATGTATTTTGTAACATTAAAGGAATCATATTTTTGGTAATTTATTTAAAATAGAACTAATTACATTTAAAACTACAGAATGTATTAATGCATTTAGTAAATGCATGCCCCCCCCCCCCCACACACACTTTTGCTGAGTCCCTGTATATACCGTAATAATTATTGTGGACAGACCCCAGGTTCCAGTGATTTTTTATATTTATGTGTGTATAGGACTGCATACACTCTGAATGCGTGTTTACTGACATGTTATATGATGCGGTTGGGGTATAATTAACTTTTGTGTAGAAACACTTTTCAGAAGCAGGGGAGGATCCGGTGTGTGACGCAAACATTGGATGCTTCATTGTTCATTTTTGCGTAAAGGTATCTGCGGGGGGGCTTTTAGGTCTTGTTGGTTCTTAGTAAGTTATTACTAACACAAGACACCACAGAGAACTCATGCAGATCCAACACACAGCTCTATGATTGATCTATGGTGTTTACTGATGGGAGTTGCAGCTTTGTTACCGCTTTCTGGTACACCTGGATTACATACTGTAAGGTCATCACATCACTTTAACATTGTTGAAAAATATGGTTGACTTGAACAATGGCAGTTCAAGGCTAGTAGTTGGTATAATACTGACTTATTGCAGATTTACTGGCTTTGTAGAGAAATATTATAACTAGAAATGTTTCCCTTACAATAAGCACAATTTAATATTCCTGTTTTACACAAACCCCGGGTAACAGTTACATTGGACCATCCTAATTTATAAAAAAAAATAAGTCAAAAGATCAGTTTGTTTTAAAAACTAATCGCCTATAAACTTAGGGCTGGTTTTAGTGCCAGAAGCCTGAAGCAGCTGCCTGGAGCACCCATCCCATCCCATCCCATCCAGCGAGGGCTCTAGAATGTGGTCCGGTGCATGTTAGGGGTACAGTGGAAGCCCTCGCAAAGCAGTTAGGGGACACGTACAATAGGTTTATGCCTAAACTGGTATTCTAAATTGGAAAAGAACCAGTGGGGGGAAAATGGGTGCTTCTTTATTTTGGGTTTGAGGGAATTTATTGATGCTAAGACAAAAATATTGTTCTATTAATTTTTTTTAGCAATCGGATAGTTATTATGACTTCTGTTTATAAAATCCACTCAGGACCTGCTGATAATAATTATCCTATATTGACCTAATCATTTATTTCCCAAGCATCTAAAAACCCAATGGCTTTCCTCCTGGTCCCTGGGCAGTTATTTCCAACACATATGTTTTTGTACTTTTCTGTATGCTTTCTAAATGGCAGTGTTTAGATCGCCTTAAGATAAAGACTGAGTTAAATGGACCATCGTTTTAACTCTCGCTCTAAAACCTCTTTTCAGAGGGTCTCCAGCACCTGCAGGATATTTGCACATACATAAATAAATAAATTAACAATGAATAAATAATTTAATCCAGCCACACAATGTCACCTTAAAGATTTGATCCTTTGGCGCTGACTGTGTGTTTGTCGATTCCTAATTCTTTTTTATAAAGTCCTCAGATACTTCGGGTCTTTCAGGCAAATTTGGGGTATTGTTTTCGCTTGATTAGTTCTGTATGACCTGTGGTTGCCTTTAAAATCCACATCACTCATCAGGACTTGGAAAGGCCTCCTTGCATTTGTTAAAAGGGGAGCAAAGTGCTTGCCATTTCGGACAAAAGCTGGGAAGGTTTTCAGCGTTTGGCCTTAAGAAGGCGACTAACATTTTGCTCACTGAAGCTCAAATAAATCTCATTAGGTAGCACATTTGATCCTTGCAGTGAAGCGTTTGGCAACCTGTTTAACCCCAGCTCTTATAACTCCATCACCCTCATCCAGCCAGAGGTGCCTTAAACTGCCAATGCGCTAACTACATTAATAGGCGCACAGTAGATTATTCCAGTTTGAATATTTACTAAAGTAGAATATGCACAATTTGCTCCTGCTTATAATTATTTTTATTATAGTTTTATCTATAGAGTGCTAGCAGATAATTTACTTATTATTGACAGAAATTAAGAATTGTTGATATTAATATAGACTATACCAGAGCTAATGAAATCACCTAAATTACAATAAAAAGAAGTTACCGTGATCTTTCAGCAGCCTATAAATAGTTAAGGATGCTTTTAATTTTAACTAATGCTGCCAAATATTAAATATGATAACACTGTCTGCTAGTATAAAATAATAACAACAAATAATTGCCATTAGTATGACACACATATTGTTAATGGTTTTAGTAACAAAATTTGTTTGTTCCAGGAGAGGGGTACCTAGTCTATTTGATGAGAAATCTGTTGATGGTTCTGTGTTTGATCTACCTGAAGATAAGAAACATCAATCCGGAAGAACATCTGAGCAAGTATATATATAACCTGTGTGCTATATGTTGTGGTTAAGTCCTTGGGCTGCCACTGGCTGCTATCCCATCCTAACAGATTATTTAGCAATATTGAATGGCTTTCTAAATTGTAGTCAATAAAGAGTTCATTTGTATTGGATATCGGTTAATTGACCCAACGTCAATGGGAGAAGGTAATTACATAGGGAGTAAAGGGTTAAAGAGAACAGTGAAGGGAGAAAGTGGAAAGAGTAAGGTGTAGAAGGATTACGGGGGGGCATAAAGGATGAAAGGAGCATAGAAAGGGCTTTAATGATGAGAGATATAGAGAAATTACTATGATGAGCAAGGGCTGAGCGGAAATAATAACTGAGGAGGGAAAAAGCCAGAGGCAAGGCAGAGTTGTACTGTTTCTAAAAAATCTAAAAATGTCCCCATTGTAGGAAAATTAACAAGCCCAGCCTATTCTTCTTATTTTGATCCCCAGACTACAATAGAATAATAGTAATATGAAGACTGTGTTGAATATGGGTTATATCATTACAGTTTTCATTGGAGCTAATAACTGTTATTTTGTATGTTCTGACTTTAGGGTATGACTATGCACTGCCTAAAGATTTATTATGATACAATAAATGGTTGTATTGTATAAATTCCATACTTAGTGGCCAACAGTCCATTCCCAAACGAGATAGATCAAACATCATGGCTTGTTATAGGTCTCTGGGGACAAAACCTTCACCTGTGTAATGCTGGAATAAATTACACCTTCCATTGAAGAGGTGGCTGTGTCCTTTTCCTGGTGGATATAGTTCAAACAACAGGACTTGTGTCCACATTGTGGTGCTGTCAGGTCAATGTGCTAATAAGAGTGTAAAAAGTTTAACTGATAGTTTGGAAGCATACATTATAAGATTTCTACAAAGAAGACGGTATAGAGTCCTTTCCAGATAACTCTGTTCACTGGCAGTTGAAAGGTGAAACTTTAGTAAATGAGGCAGTCCCCTTGAATATGCCATCCTAATCAGCATTATTGCAAATGGTCTTATGTATGTTTTATTGCGGGAGAAACTGTTTTGTTATTTTCACGCAGAAAGTATTCATAAATAAATGACATGTCCCTTAATCCTTGTTCTTCATTTCTTGAAGCTGTTCAAGATTATTAAAGGTCTCATACACAACAGCTATGCAGATGTGGAGCGGGAATTCGAAGATCTGGATGACATGAATTCAAGGCGTCTCACGCAGGAAACTATGTATCACCTTCTAAAACGGTATACTTACTGTAATGACTTATTTGTCTCCCAGGTCATGCCCCACAACTACATATGTCACTTCACAAAGTAATTGGGAGAGATCATAACAAAGTTCACATGGACAACATGACTACGTTCATTGGGCTATATCTTAAGTCATGAGTCCAGTGGTGGTTAAGGGCCAACCATAATTTCCTCTTTGCAAATTGCTTGTCTTTATGAGTGAATTACCCTCGATCTCCGGGCCAGGCCCCCCACCCAATTTACCTTAACCCAATAAACGACAGACACATGAGCTTGGATTGAAAAAGCCACAGCCAATGTTATTTAAGTCATTGCCACGCAACCTTAGGCCGGACACCTCTTTGCGTTAACAGGGCAAAGACCACCAAACTGAACACATAAATATAATAAATAACATCAATAAACATAAATAATTAACAAAAACCTAAAGCCTACCAGGCAAACTAGGAACCACCACACAGGGACGGACATACCAAGATGCCCAAACCTGATGCTCCCAGCACCACCTACTGAGAACCTCCCATCAAATGCTCTCCCCCCGAGCATTCACACCCCCTAGATGCCTGGTAAGCTACCCACCCGGCTGTGACAGCAGAAATACCTCCAACATAACACAAATACCCCAACATAACACAATAAACAGGGAGGGAGGGCAGGACAAAAAACACAAGGTAAGGTCACTACAAACCCCTTAACTACCTGCCCCTTAAACCCAACCTACTAAAACTGGTGCCAAAGCCTGGCCCTACTCGGGAGCCCAGTCAGGGCCCACTCTGGCCAATGCTGGCCCCCGTGGGCATCAGCCTTAGAAACTATATTATTACCTGTGCAGATTCAAAGCGTCCTCTAATTAAGTGTTTTTGTGTTTTTAGAAAAGTTATTCTAAAGAGAGTTCAGGGAAGGGCTACTGATATAGTGAATGATTAGTAGGAGAGGACTAGACCAAGACTAGACCAAGACTGATTATATTTCTGTGAACCTTGTTAATCAAATATGGGATATGATTTTAAGAACCCCCTTATGCCTATTTTATTTGAAGAAAGTACAACTAGTGGCATTAGCTCATCTTATGTTTTGTTTCTAAAGGTTTGAGATCCAGCCTGTAGTCACCAGAGGAGAAATACGCAGACTTTGGGACACATTAATCACGAATCAGGACAAAACACTTGATTATTTGGAATTTGTGAGGCATTTTGGTTACTCGTCTAAATCGGCTTGTTACCCGAATGCAAAGATCAGTCCTCCAAAGAAAGGTGATGGGGATTTTAAGATTCGATCTAAAAAACTGAACTGTGATTCTGACATCCTCATAGACAACGTCCGTGCGAAGGTAATCTAAATTCCTGTTTGATGAAATATACTTAAACACATATTGCAGTGTCTGGAGTCCTTTCTTTCCTTTACTGAGTGCCAGGCCACTTGAATCGCTTGTTCTCTTTAAGACAGCAGAAGTCTCACACCCTACTTTTATTCAGGTGCAGAAGAATATTGAATCAGGATACAGTATTAAATTTGTGTCTGACCCTTGCAGTGACTACATCATTATTTCTAAAAAAAAACCCAAAAAACTTTGCGTTACATTAAGTTGGTCACTTTATTTCTTAATATGGGCCATTATTTTATTATTACTCATTAAATTAACAGTAAATATTTCCCCCTAAAATCATATTATTAAATTGCAATAAAGGGCCAGCTGATGGTACTAAGATATTTTAATCAGATCTGATTTTAGTGGGATTTTTTAAATTAAGTAAATGAGGTGTGAAACCTTATTGCAGGTGGAGTACCAATTGGATGACCTACAGAAAGAATTTGATGATCTTGACCCATACCGCACGGGCTTTGTGAGCAAAGAAGAATTCAAGGATATACTAACTGAACTGTGTATACATTTGAATGAATATGAACGTGAGATGTTGGCCAAGAAATTTGAATCTAATGGTGATGGAAGGTGAGTAAATATAGTTTTTATACTTGGTTAATAGATTTGCCTCCTAGGGGCATTTTTTCCTAGGCATAGATAGAATTACATGCCAAAAGAAGATTTCAGGCTAAAATCCTACTTGAACCAACCTGTAATGTCTTTTACCTAGAATGATGCTCTCCTAGGCCATAGCAATAAGCAGCTGATAACTTTGATTGTTAAGTGAATAATCTAGGGATTGTTGAGATAATGAACTCAGTAGCACTTACAGTGAGATTTGTCTCAAATGGTTTTATTGCAACTTAACCGTCATCTGTTGACTAAGCAAGATTTATTTTTATGAAGGCTAGTGGCACAGTTAAAGTTAACACTATCCACTTTTTAAAGGAATAATGACAGAATTTTTGGTGTCCCACAACCAAGACCTAGGTGGTAAATAGAAAAGTTGCTCTAGGTATAACCGGCATGTTAAAATTAATAATTATGCATCCAAACAACAACATCAATAAAACAACATGAATAGTCACAAATCTAATCAGCTGCTTATATGATAATATTTGCAACAAAAGAAGTTGTATTATTTTCTATATTTTCTTAGGGTGTCATACATTGATTTTTTGAAACCCTTTGCAACTCGTCGGCAAGTATGGAAAACAAAAACCAACATGGAGGCTGTAATGCAGAGCTCACAGGACGAGGATGTCCCACCAAAGGCTGAAACTTCAGGCCTGGGGACACTGACATCCCGGATGCGTAAAAAGGTACAGTGCATTACAAATGGGTAGCAAGGGGATTTGGAAGCGCCTGTCGTACCACTGTGGGATGTACATCATTAAATGATAATGATAAAAGCATAA
Organism: Spea hammondii; assembly: GCA_029215755.1. NCBI lineage: Eukaryota > Metazoa > Chordata > Amphibia > Anura > Pelobatidae > Spea > Spea hammondii. The sequence goes on from JARDYJ010000001.1 coordinate 30,090,239, forward strand.
TTTGGCTGTTCAAATAATGGGACCATGGATAGTGAATCTAGCCCACTCCAGCTGTGATCATCCACATGTCTCGTCGTGCTAAGACATCCATGTCATGTGGCTTCACAACATCTGGAGAGCCCTCATGCCATTGCATGTGTCATAAGCATAGTAACCACAAAGCAACCAAAGATACAAACTACGTCCCCTAGATATAGCAGTCCCCTTTGGGGTCACAACAAGTATCAAAGTGTTGCTGAATTCTACCTTCAGTTGTGAGCTGTGTTGTATGTTGCAAGCAACATTTTGAGCCCACTGCATTCTACCATAGACTATTGTCTTTTTATTCTATTTAGTGAAGGTATACAATAAAATAAAAGTTCTTAACATCTTACATGTACTCTAAAAATTGCTGTTTTTATATCATAATCAGTAGAATCAGTAGAATATTCCAATAATAACCAATGGCCATCAGTCTTGTCAGTGTTAAACATATATATATATATATATATATATATATATATATATATATATATATATATATATATATATATTGTTTGTTTTTTGCCTGTATTATTATAAACTGAACTCAAGGCTGATCCTGCATTTTAAAACCTTTTCTATCCGCCTCTTTTTAGCTCAGACCTTTCTAATCTACTCCAAGGAAAATATGGCTCCGATGTGTAGTTTATACATGTGCATATTTATTTAGGAAGGCTTGAGTCACTTTAAATGGACACCCCATAAACCAGTAAAACAAAAGCCAGCTACCTGCTGCAAACGGAAGCCCATGATTTTCAATACGCTCAGATTATCTTGGGTTTTTGAATTGGTAAAAAGTGGTGATGAAAAGCAGAGGGAAATATATGAGGTCCTGCCAATTTGCATCGAGTGTCTGCCTATATTATGTGCATGACTAGCCATGCATGAAATAACAAATTGTGAGTTGTGGAAAGTATGGTAAGCAATAAGTTCAATCAGGCTGAGCTCTATTGCATGGTTCAGGGGGTTGCAGAGGTCTTGCCCCCCTAATTAACCTCATCACTCCTATAAAGGCCTCGGGTGTAATGCAGCTGTTTCTAAACACCATATAGTAATAAGCAACATTTATTTTGTTCTCCTGCCCTATATAATATTTGGAAATGATTTCATTTAGGGCTAATAAATAGGGTTTTAACTGGTTTCTATTTCTTTAGTCACAGTGATCACATATTGGGTAGACAGCACCTAGGAGGGTAGAATTTCCATTCAGCAGGTGGGGGACCCCTTTATCTGGATACTTCTTTAACCCTTTGTCTGGGACCTGTATAAGGCACATCATCAAAACATAAAAAGAAATGGTCAGCACACCAATGCTACTAATCAAGTATATTGTCAATAATATAATACATATTGCAGATCAACGAGTACAATAAATATGCATTACAGTGCAAGTGTGTGCGTGTGTGTGCGTGTGCGTGTGTGTGTGTGTGTGCGTGCGTGTGCGTGCGTGTGCGTGTGTGTGTAAACGCACACATTTTCACTAGAACAAAAATGAGAACAACATGCCTGCCGAAACTTTGGGATCAAATCTCACGGGTACAGTCTGTTTACTCATTGATTTGCAATATGTACTATGCTACTGATGATATACTCTATTATCAGTGTTAGTTTGCTGACCATTTCTTTTTATGTTTTGAATGTATCATTGGCTAGCATTTAGGGAAGACCACCCTTTTAAGGTAAAGCACCCCTATTCTCATTTTGCACATTATTGTTATACCTTCCTAAAATGTATATGTTGAAATACTACATGAACCATAGAATTTGACGGCAGAACCATTCGGCCCATCTACTCTGGTTTTCCTGCTGTAAACACGCAAACCTTAATTTATTAGATTGCATGTTCTTAGATTATCTGTGTTAGCTGTAAATAAAAATAGAATCCTGTATGTTGTGAGAAAAGATAGACCCCATATTGACATGAATTATTCCTTCAAACATGCAGCTGCAGGGAGAGTGGAAGACCCTTCGCCGAGCCTTTAGGAAGCTGGACATGGGCAGCAGTGGGTACTTGTCTTTGCCTGAGTTTAGATCCGTACTGAAGCTGTGCAACTTCGTGCTTGATGAAGATGAAGTGTTTCACATCATGTCCAAGTACGACCAGAATATGGACGGTCGCATCAACTACAAATCATTTTTAGAGCATACGTGTATGAAAGAGAAGCCGCGTGTCTCAAACACCCCACAGGCAAACACACTGTAAAGGGCATAATTAGATTTTGGTTATCACTTTAAATGGGTAACGTAAAGGGCACCTCTCATTTTTTTCACATTTACCTAATTCCTTTCTCAGTTTTGATATTTTTAAGGAAATTACAAACCAGCCTCACCACTGAGATTAACATGGCCATCCACATAAATAGAGGGGTTGGAAAATATAAACTTTGTCCAGGGGACAGTGTATCGGCAGAATACGGTGGTCCTATTTACAGAGGGTAAGTCCCCAACTTTCCGCATATGCCCATAAAGGCCAATTCAAATATTATTTGTATTAAAAATATAATCTGATTATCATAATTATCATCACAATCTGATTATTCTGTGTACCCCTGTTGCATTTAATGTAATAATTAAAGTAGAACAATGTGATTTCACCACTAAAACTAAATTGTATTGTAAAAGTATTGTTGGTATACTCTGTGCATCAATAGTTTTTTTCCTAAAGGCATTTACATTTAAAAATAATGTCTTGCTGACTTGTTCTCAGGTTACAATATACAACTGATATCATTAGAACGTATATGGATTTTCAATAGAGCAAAACTCCAAACCCCAATGTGAATTTGACAGGAGGGCTGAGGAGTTTCTTTAAATTCACATCATATAGCGTGAGAATACATTTTTCTTAAATTTTAAAAGTTAAGTGCACCAGGTGCATCTTATATTCCGTAAAGGAGTGTACAGCATATTGCATATGTGTGTTCACCCCTTTTCCCAATATTTAACGTTGACCAGTCAATTACAAACTATGATGTTAAGATTTTTTTTTCATACTGAATTATTTTTTTAACGCTATTCGCAATAAAGATTAAGATTTGTAAAAATATTTGTAATAAAATATCCGCACTTACTGTACATTTCCAATCATAATTACCGGGTAAATGATGTAGCCCAGTATGCAGTTTTCTTCCATCCTGACTGCTCATTTAAAAGTAACTTTTGTAAACGGTGAAAAAAAAATTGTAAATTTGCAGAGGTTTAGACAAATTACCACAAAATGCCCACAATATAATCAATTTCACAATCGGATACGGTCTTATTAGTCCAACGGAAGATGGAGTTTAGGTCGAAAGCAGGCCTGGACCGGCCAACTTGCGGATGTTTCCTTTCCTTGTGGCGACTTATGCTGCAGATTCATGACTTAAGTGCAGCCACAAGCTGGATACACAAGGCTGCAAGCTGCACAAGTGCAAGTACTGGGGCGAGCGGCTGCAAGTATCCAGCCAATGGCTGACCTCGAGAGGGACCCTCAGACTGACACACACACATCCAGACACTCACACATGCACCTAAACGATCAACATTCATTTTTGTTAACGGGTATATTTAGCCTTTTAAACACATTAAGATATGAACAAGATTAATGAATGTAACATCTTGAGGTTTTTTGGATGCCACAGTGCAGCTCTGCTCTATTGTAACTGAGTCTTTTATTAGGATTATAGGTAGCAATTATTCAAACAACAGGAAAAATCAACAGGATCGATGTATTTCTTAAGAACTTTAGCAACACGATAGCTAGGAAAAGAGGCACACTACTTCTCTCATCTTAAGCCTTGTAATTGTTCCCCTGATAAAATTAATAGCTATTGATTTAATGGCCAGCTGCAGGTGATACTGGTTGTTACTATAAGTGATGAAGTTGAATAACATTTCTGTACCAATTCGAGGCAGCTTCAGATATATGCTTACCCAACTAGCTGTGTGTTTCCCTGTTAAACATCCCCAGCAGTTGTGTTATTTTAGCTTGCTTTGATAACACATAACTGTTGAGATCGAGGTCAGTCCTTACATCCTAAATACATTACGCACCCTATCATGGGCTGTCCCATTTAGGTGAGATTAGGGTGTCTTCCTAGCACTGCAGACAGCTGCTGAGGAAGCACCTGCACAGCTCTTTCTATTGACGGTCCCAGTGGCTTTGGAATGGACTATGGCCGTGTGTCTGCTTTATGGTGATGTGTTTGTTCAATAACGCTTGGGAGCACAAGTGAGCTCTGTATTAAGGAAAGGAGCAGAGTCCTGTGCAGACTCAAGACTTCTAGTCTGCGCAAAGGGATCCAGATAGCTTTGTTCCGCAGACCAGTGTAGAACCTTTGATTTCATGGAGATGATTCTGTCTATTCTTGCTTACTCAAGGGTGAAGGCCAAGAAACAAGGGATTGTGCTATTCAGGGCCTTCACCACAAGTTAGTTAAACAAATGCAAAAGGTTTTATTTTAAACAAATGTATCTATTTCTGTGTTTTAGGAAATAACCAAATACAATGCAATATTTAAAAAAGAAACAATACAAAAGAAAATATTAACTTGAGAGCCAGGGGAGATACAAAAGCTGATGCTGATCTAGTCTGCTATTTCTAATATTTTTGGGAGTCTAAAACTGTGTGATATTTAAGGTTCCCTTAAGATGCAATGAATCTTTTGCAAGTTCGCCGAAAAACAACCAAAGACAATATTGGGGGTTAGCACCCCTAATACTATCAGGTAGGAGGCCCAAAAACAGTCAGGTAGACTAGAAACACCTGAGCACTGTGAATACGTGAATATTAACATAGTTTCCACAGACACCAGTCACCCAGATATTTGTAGGCCTTGGTGATAACAGGGCAGGAAATGGAGTTCTAACTCTACTTAGGGTAAATCTTTCTCGCCTGAAACAACGTGTTATACTTAATGCTTAATGATAATATTGCTAATTATCATCAATATCATTCTTAATATTGAGACATTTAAATAATCTACTGCCTCATGCGTAGTTTTTATTTGAACTCATGTGTAATGGAGCATGTCAATATAGCTTGCACTTACCCAGTGGATCTGAATATACGTGATTATGCCAGCTACATAACCCTGTCCCAGGTATGATTTAATCTAGGGAACAGTAAGGTCCTCTGCAACAGACCTGCGGAGACCCCATGATCACAAAACCTGAATAAAGTTTTAAAATTGTGAAAATGTCAACAATGATCGAATGTGAATAACAGAATGTCTTCCACATCATGATTCTAAGAACTAGCATATGTGTTAATTTCAGTAAACACACATGTTGAATTCTTACAAAGTATGCAAGATACTTTAATTTTGAGACATCCTAAATGCAAAGACTCCAAGAGAAAACAGATCATCTCTTACTTACCAAATAATTGGAAATTTAGTTAATATTATTTATTGTTTTATATAGTGCCATCATATTCCGTATCGATGTATAATAGAAATTATATTTAGTGCTTTAACAGAAGCTTAGATCTAAATATTGCAAATATTCATTAAATACCCTAAGTCACATTTAGGAGATGTTTTATTATGAAGATATTCAATATGCATCTTCAATGTGAACACTCAATGCTGTTATACCTATTGCCTACAGCTTGTTTTTCATACCTGATAATCGCTGTGAAAGATTTGGAGGATTTTAAAATTGTGCTTAAGGGTCACTAATGAGTATAAAATATTGACACAAAAGTCTAAGACTTTATATTCAGATTTATATTCAGATTTGTAATACTGAATATTATTTATTAATATGTTTTATGTATTTAAGTTGAGATTTATTTTATCTCACCAACTTCACTATGAGTTATTAGGGGCCAAGAACCGTTTGTCTATCTAAGCTGCTCACCCTCGAGTTTTAGCTTATGATCTCTAATTGTAACATTCTCCTCTTTTGAAATAAACTTCCCTTCTGTACTTTATTAAATTATTTTAAGTACTTAAATGTTTTTATCACATCCCCCTCTCTCTTCTTTCCCCCAAGCTATACATATTGAGGTCCTCCACTTTTTCCTAATAAATATTTGTATTTATTGAACTATTCACCAGTATTGTAGCCCTCCTTAATACCCTTTTTCCAGATGGGGTCTCCAAAACTGTACACAATACTCTAGATGATATCTATAAAGTGGCATATTTAATGCAGGCACACCTAGAAATTCATTATTTATTACCCCCATCCCCAAAAGTAGAGTCTTTTGGTAAATGCATGGATACACCAAAATATTTAGTCTATAAGTAAAGATTTGTGCACACTAATTATATAATAATTATATAAAAAAATAACTAGAGAGACAATTAAAACATAAACATTTATTACAAAAGGTACAGTATATAAATAGATCAAATTTTTGAAGTTCACATTGCCCTGACCAAGAAACGTTCAATAAATTAATTCCCATAACACACTTTTCCTATGTATTTACATAATATGACATATTGTTTCACTTTGCTGAGTGATGCTGTAGCGTTGAACGAAGGAGGTTCATCCTAGATCATCTCAGACTCTGCTTCAGCACTAAGTGCTATTATACTTTAAACCTTTGAATGCTGGGATCGTTTGCAGTCCTGCTCTAGAACTGAATTGTTGAACTTTCTCAAAAACAAATGTAAAAACATACAGAGAATATAGTTTCTCGTGATGAAACATTTTTGTGTCAGCTTTCTACTTATCTTCTATAACCTGATTAATGGAACAAACTTTGCTTTTATACAGGTTTCTAAATATGTAACTTGAGTTTGAGCCAGAAGCATTACATCTTAAGGGATATATCCTTAGAGCTTAACTGTTGTATTTAGGTTGGAGTGCTTCATAGAAGACTTTATCAGCCTCTCTCCTAAAAGAAACATTTGTGCTTCAAGATTTAACACAACCTTTCTCAGGTTTATTTTGCAAGGAAAGGACTTCGTGACATTCAGTTAAGGTCACAGAACTCCAGGGTGCTGTGCACTATGCATGCTAAAGTTGTTTGGGTGGGAATGTCCAAGCAAGTTGAGGTAGCATCTGTCCAGACTCTGCATGGGGGACAGGAAGCTATTGTGGTGTGGTTGTTGTGGAGGGGTGCACTGGAGTGGCATAGCTGTAGGACCTGAGAGATAATTCAGTGTGGGGCTTCTAGCTGCTCCATGCCATGAGAGCGATCCTCCAGGGCTTGGTGCAAAGGAAGAGTCACAAGGGCTGGTATAGTCAGTTGGAGAGGAATACAGTTGACAAGACACATCCACCTCCTGCAGAGAGCTGAAGAGGGGTTCTGTGCTTAAGTGGGCCTTGGACTGGAGGAAGGCAACAATTCGAGCGTACTTAGTGTCCTTAGTTTCCATCCTTTCTACAGTGGTCAGATAGTGGACCAGGTTTTTCATGCATTCGTGGTAACCATAGTGGAAATAATTGGCAAACTCAGACAATAGATCTATTGAGAAAGAAATGAAAATAAATACATGAAAACCCAAAAACGGAACAGTTTGACTTTAACGTAAGTTCCTGAGCAATAGACATTTCACTATTTTATAATTACTGTATGGGCCCTAAATCCTGGTAATTCAATGTTTTTAATTTTTTATAGTGATAAAATCAAAGCTCGAGATTATATAAAATGTAAAAAAAAAAAAAGGGATTTTATTGCATCATGCAAACTTTGAATTACTCTTGTCCCTTAAAATCTAAATAAGACTTCTCGTGAACATACTTTTTAATATGAATGGTATAGTGACTTTATCTGTATTACCAAACATAGCGCAGTATATCATTTTTTTAATTCCTTTAGTACTAGTGTTAGCGCATCACTGATTTCTTACCTTTGTCTCTTCCTCTAGGAAAGTCAGCCGCATGTAATGCTCTTAGATACTGGACAGTCATTTCCAAAATCTCCGCTTTTTCCAGCTTACCTGAATTCTGCAAAATTACATAGAGTTTTGTTGGAAAAAAATGTATACTGATGGTAGTAAATCAGACATTAATCTTTGTCCAAGGAGACAGTATTTGCACCCAAGCAAATTAAACTGCATCTGCTTAAATAATTGTATTGTGATGCAGTTCAGTATAAAAGCTTTTCTATAAAAACCTGCCTTATACACGTTCTTAGTCCGAGTCTGTGAAAAACTTCAAACTTTTACAAACCAATAATTTTAGACTCTGGAGCAGCGGGAATTACATAAAGTACAATCCTACAGTGTAGTCATTGTGAATGAGATACATAGATGAATTCAATTACATTAATTAGACTAGTTAGATAACATTAGAAACAACCAGTCCAAATTGTACTGACCTGCTTGGCCAATGCCATAGGTACTGTCTTTCCTAATTCACTAAGACAGCGGTTTATTCTGTCCCGTCTTCTCTTCTCAATTACCTTATGGGAAACGGGGGTTCTCTGCAAAATAATAATAATAATACACAGTTGAGTGCTTTGTGTGGATAATTGTGTGGACATCATCTCTCATCTGTATAGCAATAATGAATAGATCTTCCAGCCACCAGCCCATGCTAAGACCAATACCATGTTGTATGTGGCTTGCTATAGAGACATAATGGTAAATGGGGCGGTAGGTAGGTAGGTAGGTATGTGGATGCTAGGAGGAAATGGTGGAGTTCTTTCTGCTACATAAGGCCCTTGAAATGATGATGTGATGCCCTTTACTCACTTTCCTGTCCTTGATTTTGGCTGAACCCCTGAGAGAGATCTGTGCCGATGACCCCATAGTTCTGATGTCCATGTTGCGTTACGAGCTGTGTCCTCCTTGGCTGCCCAGCTACTGAATGAAGCTCCTCTCACACACTGGTCCAGCTTATAAAGCAATCACTTATCAGCCCTCTGCATGGAGCTCCTGTGGTGGGGATTAAGCTAAAAGAGAATAGGGTGGGAGGGCTGATCAGCCGGGCGAGACTGTGAAAAATACAACAGGGAGATGTGGCAGCCAGTGAGGGGGGTGTGAAATCAACTTTGTTAATCCACGTGGCCCTTGAAAGGGACACGTGATTGTCAGAAGAGCTATCAGGGTTGTGGAAGACAGTACCTGTCCAAATGCCAACAAATGTCCCTGATATCCAAATTCGTTTTAGGGTTAGAAGGCGAACTGACCTCCTCTTATCTGTTATTAATTTGGAAGAAATGTGTTTAATTTTATGTGCCCTTGTTATGTGTGGTATTAGGTAACAGTTTTCTTAAGTAAAGCCTGTGCCAAGTAGTTACTTTATCAAACCAATTTGCAGTGGCAATGCTATTTACCACTTGAGTGCCAGAGGAGAGTAAAACTGTAATTATCCTATATCTTATATAGTGCAAGCAGCTAATGTAGTTCAGAATCTGGGATACTCAATTTTGAGCAATAAGTATCATCCCAATATAGTAGCAGAATAGGTAATGTAACCTCTCAGGACCACCTTGTATACTGGAGAAGTCCTAGCCAGTCTCTACTTCTTTGCCACTGCCTTATGCCTCATTACTTGCCACGCAGTGATTGCTGAGAACTACTACTGCCTGAGCACTACCCTAAAGGGTTAAAATATAATCAAGTTATCTAGACAATGGAAAAAAGCAAACATAGCACAGGACCAAACATCCTATGTATCAACCCTACAATACAACCCTACAAAAGATTGCAAATCATTCAGTGCTAAAGTCCTAGTATTTGAATTAATCGTTTACGCATTGGTAATTTTCTAAAGCAAATGCTGCCAAGGCTCACCCAATTTTTGTCTGTCAATCAACATACACAGTGGCATAACAGTAAATATGAGTGCCGTTTCTCAGCCCCTCTCTATGTATATGTGCCTCGTTGTGGATTCAATTATAGGTGTCGTTGAGCACTGCAGATGTGGAGAATTGGTACTTGCTTATGTGCACTTTTGTGGTAAAACGGAGCAAATAAATGGAAGATATTTTGCCAAAAAAAGCCACTGATTTGATAGAAATCACCTGTCTGTCAAATAATTGCTAAGGAAAAGGCAGATGTTGTTAGTGTCAGCCTCAAATGACTTATGGCTCCCAATACAGCTGGGCTCTTAGTTACAGCCTTGAGCGGTGCAAATGTTTAGGGCCCCACATGCCCTCTGATCCATGATGTGGATTTGTGGAACATACATGAATATGTGGATAGGATGTAAGCAAAGTACTGATTCCCTTTGACTCCAGTCATTGCATGGAGCCAGGGTGTCAATCTGGTGTGAACCTCTTTTTAGATTCTTATGTCACAAATCATCATCACTCTTTATCGGTGCATATTTGGTGGAGAAGTGTTATGCAGAATTCTCTGACTGTTAGATTTTCATTCATAATTTTATATTGTATTGCCCAATGTTATGTGTTTTATGAGTGCATTTGTGGAAATTACATTGTTTTTTTACATCTGAAATCTTTATCCCTGATCCCAAGAGTTTACTATCTACATGAGAGTGAATCCAAACAGTGCAAAGATCTGCTGATAACAGACAACTTTCTGTCTCCTCCACTGAACTACACCTGGTAGCTTTAAATAACATAGATGCCCCCATATAGGGCACATATAGAGGACAGTTCTCGTATATGATTGTATATTATGGATTTCTGGACTGTGGGGAGGTCTGGTACATTTTGCTCCTCAACAATTCTGGTGTTAATATGATTATATGTTATGTCCATGTGAACTCTGATGTGTTTACACACAATTGTATGCGTGCAGAAGAGCTGTAATTGAGACTGTAATATACTAACCCCTTTTGTTGCCTGCAATGAGCATGCATTAAACGGTTAAACTCACTGTGGTTCTTTGGGCTAAAAATACCCAGATTTTATGTGTGAGACTGTAGAGCATTAACATTTTTGGAATGTTATATCTCTTGAGTGTCCATGAACCCAGCCCAAAGCCCTCGTAGACTCGTCCCCCCCGGTGTCTGACTCCATGCTCAGCCCCCCCCTGTGTCCGACTCCGGACTCAGTCCGGACTTTTAATCACGTGCTTTCAGGAGCTCTGAGTGCTGAACAGCTCCATCAGGGCGCATGGCGCGCAGCACTACCCCCTCCACAAAAACACACCAAGGGGGCCATTTCCAGCTCCCACGGTCCCGCCACCACCCCAAATCCAAGCAGAGCCCCCTTGACTGCATCTCAGAAAGCCTGTCCAGAGTCCTTAAATCTACGAAGTAAGCCTTTAATAGGCTGTTCCGCCGCGTTCCAGGGAGATCTTTGGGAGGATTTCTCACACGACTTGGTGACACGTTTATCTTTATGAGAGATGGCAAGCTTTTTGTTTACCCGTCTTTATTTGCTCGGACACACGGGCAGGTGTGGGACCGGACTGGCACACGAGGCTTTCTTTTTTTTTCCTATCCAGTCGGCTCCTGGGGTTTTTTTTGGCACATGAGGGGGGCTCCATGGCACTCCCCCTTGTTTTTTTTTTTTTGGAGAGTCTCAATTTGTATCCTATTATCCTATAAGAAAATGTCCCATTGAGAAAGTTTGAATAGTTTGATCGGCCTAATTTTTGCTTATAAAGAGAAGAAATAAAGCGGAATACAGCTGCTCTTAAACGTGTATTATTATTATTCAGTGTCACCTGCGAGCAGAAAGCACCCAAGCCCTCTCTATTCATTTGCCTAATTTTGGTCAATTTAACAAACTTCAGGAGAAATGATTCTGCCATTGTTGGAGAGGGTAGAGCTTTCTGATCGAATTAACAGCATGTTTTGATCCGGTAAATGTCATTAAAGGGAAAGAAACAATCGCGTTTAAAGGTCCTCTGGGTAATGCGCCAAGAGAGAGGGGCCGAGGCGCAAACTTAACAAAAGCAACAAGGGAAACTTTTGTAAAACTTCCCATCGCTGCAGGTTTTTTTTTTAAAGTTAGGCTCACAAAAAGAGGGTATTATTTCATACTTGAATACGTTTTAATCCAACGATTGTCTCATTTTCTGCAAACATATTTGCACAGTATTGGTGTCTGTAACTGGCTGTGCCAAGAGCAGGCTGCTTCTCTGGGACATGGAGCAGGGCGCAGGGGGCTTTAACAAGTCTCTGTCTGGGAATAGGATACAATGGATGGGGGGGAGAGGGGGGATCGGAGTGCTGGGTTGTCTTGGGATATGGATGTGTTTACAGATACAGGAAGATTGAGGGGTAAGTAAGGTGTCCCCGAGACCCTGACCAAGCCCCCTGTCAAGGCACGTTTGATGCACTTGGCCAAGTCTCTGCTTTGGGTGTTAAGAATAATCCCCCAAAAACGTGTTTTTCCTGCCTGCAGATCTCAAAGGTTTTGTTATTTTACAAGCTACAGACACTGGATTTTACATTTAATCTCTCGATGCTTTAGTAAAGACTGCAGAACACTATATCGGGATTCACTAAACATATTTGTTAGAATGTAGCTATTCATTCTGCGAAAGTTACAATGTTTACCAGGATTAATATATAGTCTGATTTCACTGATTTTACAATAAATCGTAATAAATGTAATTTAATAAAATATGTATATATTTATTCCCTTGTGGAGCTACATTGTAGATGTATATAATAGGGCACTGAGCTCACTTAAGCTTTGATCTGGCTTGATCTAAGATGTAGTTTAATGAATACTATATAATATCTTATTAAGAATCCACATTCATATCTGAATACAGCAGTGCCTCTTAGTAATGTGCATGCGAATCATTTAAAAAATTTACGCTGTGCACCAATGATTTTTCCACTCCTGACCTGGATGAAAAGTGCTTTTTATTCGTATTTTTATGCATATATATGTATGTGTATAATTCAGTGTTAGAAGATGATTTCAATGGATGACTGATGCAGAGATTCCAGTGAGAGACAAAGCTACTAGAAACTGAGGGTAATCTGTATAATGAGTTGCAGCGGTTTATAATAGGATTAAGAAACATAGAAGCAACTACTTTTAAAAAGTGAAACAAATGTTATGTCACTTTTCCTTCTGCCAACAGCAGGTGGCGCTAAATCTATCTAACTATCTATATCTATCTCTCTATCTATCTATCTATCTATCTATCTATCTATCTATCTATCTATCAATATCTATCTATCTATCTATCTATCTATCTATCTATCAATATCTATCTATCTATCTATCAATATCTATCTATCTATCTATCTATCAATATCTATCTATCGATCAATATCTATCTATCGATCAATATCTATCTATTTACCTATCAATATCTATCTATTATCTATCGATCAATTTATCTATCTATATATCAATGTATCTATCCATCTATCTATCAATTTATATCTATCTATCTATCTGTCTATCTATCTATCTATCTATCTAGCTATCAATTTACCTATCTATCTATCTATCATCTATCTATCCATCCATCTGTCAATCAATCAATATCTATCTATCTATGTATCTATCAATATCTATCTATATATCAATAGCTATCTATCAACTCTTCCTTAAAAGCACATAATATATAAATAGATGATTGATAGATAGATAGATAGATAGATAGATAGATAGATAGATGATAGATAGATAGATTATCGATCATCCATCTATCAATCATCTATTTATATATTATTTGCTTTTAAGGAAGAGTTGACAGAGTTGTCAAAATATTGTATAAAAATGATTAAACTCCACCAGGTATGTATTTAAGATTATGCTAATTAGCAATAATAATCATGCTGATTTTGTCATTGTTAATCATGATTTGTGTACACAATAGTCTTTCTAATATAAATTGCAGTGGAGGTGCACATACTCTTGTATACTCACACACAATGGACTCTGACCCAATGGTAATCTTGCCCATGCTGGATTATTATTATTTATTAATTTATATAGTACTAGTCTTAGTTTTGCTCTCTAGTGTGGTCTGTCACACAATGGTAGGATAAAAATGGGAGTAAATACTAAACGAATCCAAAAAGTACATTGTTATTGCAGAAGTAAACCAGGGCTTCCAAGCTGTGTTAGCCCCATCACCCCCTTGGTGTTAAATATGTTCCAGTAGAAGTCAGTGTGCTCCATAGTATGAGGTGGAACCAGTATAGTTAGGAAGAGTTGATGGTTAGCACTGGTTTTATCATGGAGCATAACAGATTGAGCAAACCCAGTCCTCATAGACCCACAATACCCTACCTCATTCCTGCCTTGAATACTGATAGAGGGAAGCTGTATGTCATTAACATTGGGGACCATCATGGAAGAGGCAGGTTTTTTTTATAATTATGAAAGGCAACTTGGCTATGATGGGATTTTTCCATAAAATAAGTGAGTCATGACCTGAGATGGGAAACTGTCCAATTTGGATTGGTCTCTGCAATTCTGCCCATGACCTGTCCTGTTTTGCCTAAACATCAGTGTGCTTCTACTATTAATTTTCATTTAATGAGTTGGATGTGATCAATGAATAGGAGAATGTTCAGATGAAAATTTAGCCTTGCCTTTGCCTTTCCCATTTGGTGACCCTTCCCATATTTTTTTTTTTTATTGTTAGTTTCACATTAAAAATTACTTTTCAAAAATATTGAGCTTTTGTCTCTTTTTTGAACAGTTCTACTTTGTATGTTATAATGCAGACTGGTGCATATTAAACATGTATGTATTCTAGCTCTGTTATCTCAGCCCAAACACCTCCCAAATCCCCTTATCCTACTGTCTAGTGGCAAATATTAAAATGACTCAGTCCTAATAACCTAACCTTCCACTCTGACGCATGAAAGTCTATGGAGGAAATGGCTTCATCAGGTGAATATGGCTTAATTTACATTGCCATAAAGCATCAGCTCAATGTGGCAAATTGAAGAAAATCACACATCGCATGATAGACTACCTACAGGTCTGTAGATAAAGGAAGTTTATTGAAACAAAATTATCACATCCCACACGGTTGCATTTATACAGCTACAAAGTAACCTAAACATTTGATAAAAAGCTTGTTATTCTTATTTATTGATATATACAGCATCGTTGTAATCCACAATGCTGTCAAGGGCTAAACATTAATAATGCACCATATAATCTGGCCGTAAAGCAACAAAAGGTAATGGACTTCACTGCTCAAACCTTACAATCCAAAATATTAACGATACTAATATTGTGAGCGTGTTTACTCCTTACAGCAAAGTACATGAGCGGATCAGAGGTGTACAATTTGAGCAATTTGAAGCATTATACTGCCACCTGCTGGTAAGGAACCATAAATCGTTCATAGCAATAGCTACGGTGACAAATACTTTTTTTGCAAATGAAAATGTATAAAATAAAGTATGTTAGAGTTGCAAAATACTTTGTTGTCATCCATACTTTACGCCTGTGTATCAACCCCTTGCTAATTAGTCTTATGGTTAATGTTCTCTCATGTGACATTCTGATCATCTAAATCTTGTTTAATAACATTTTTCTGATCAAGGCCTAATATATGAACCCATACATCCAAAGATTTCAAATCTCTACAGAATAACACTTTACTCGTGTGATTAGAGCCATTGCTAGGGGCAGGGAATGACCAAGACTTTTATTAGATGTCCTGACCTAATGATAACTATGTGAACTAGATCAGTTTAATACATAAGGTTTAATTTTAAACACATATCTGCTGTTTGTATTCATAGCATTGTAGAGCACTGTTATACACACATACTCTGAGTATACTTAATATTCTGAGCATGGTCGGACCCAGACCCACATCGCACCCCAGGAAATAATGTAATTATTGTATGTCTACACAATTTACTTTATAAACACATTGTCTGCTTTACTTAATGCATTATCTAAACATCATTGTGGATTTTAGGGGTGTAGAACATGATGGTACGCTCATATACATCAATCATTCTGAACTATTAGAAAGAAGGGACATCAAGGTAGGAAAGAGGGATGGAGAGGTTTTGGTACCAATAAGGCAAGCTGCCCGTAGTAGAGTAATTCAAATGTGGACCTGTCTCCTTAGGTAGAATAGACCACTGCCTAGTGTCGAGAGCCACTTGAAACCTTGAAAAACTGTATTCTGATATGATTTCATTTAATTTGTCTTAGCGATTTGATAGAGACAGATAGATACACAGAAAAATACACAGAAAAGCAAAATTAAAGATAGATTGGTTACATTATTTCTATCCTCTGCATTTCCAGTTTCCACCATAGGGTGGCAGTGTATGTATATCAGAAATCAACTTCAAACAGTACTAAATTGTGCCACATGGTTGTGCAATTTAAAATTACCAACGTGTGTAAAAGCTGTCGATATGTTAATGTTTTTTTAATAACACAAAATATCCCTTTGTTTTGGAATATTTCATTCCTCTTGCTGTGAAACCCTTTGTCCTTTGGCCATGAACCTAAATCACTTCTTGTTACTTTGTTCAGCAAGTAAAAAAATTTTTAAAAAAGATTTAAAAAGCTGTAACGTATTTAGCAATTTAGAAATAAGGGATCCAACCAACTTTATTTACAGTCAGCAAAAAACAACGTTATTTGTTATTTTAGCAGATAAAAATATAATCTGTGTATAATCATTCTTCAAATAATTAAAGAGCCCTTAAGATGTATAATGGTATGAAGAGGGTATGTTATAAATGTGTATTGATGAGTAAAGATGTGTGTGTCAATATTCCTTACGCGGGTGTACAGAAAGGTGGTGGCTTGAGCCATTGCCGGTAAGGGGTTGAATAGGGGTGCAAGGGATTTCCAGCAAATAGCTTGTGCACTGCTGGTGACCCAAGCCCCATGGGGTGTATCCACTAAGGGGAGAACCACCAGGTGAGCTCACAGGAGACGTGGTTTTGATACTCTTACTTCACAATTCATTATGAAAGGCCAACACAAGAAAGATTCTCCAGCAAGCAGGGCTGAGCTGGCCCTGTATAATGCATAATTCAATGTATAGACTTGGGGAATAACTCTAGTTTAACACATACCCTTGAAAAAAAAAAAAAAAAAAACAAATAGACTCATAGCATAAAGCAATAAACAAATAAAATAATATAATTAATCCCTAAAATAACATTTTCCCGAACAAAAACTACAGCTGTTAGTAAATCGTAAGTTGTTCTTATTAAATAAACTGCTGGAGACTCCAAGTATGCATGGTGTACGTAGGTATGAACAGACAGTTAAAACACTGTCCCGGAGGCTTCATTCTAAGTGTGCATTTACATAACATGTAAAAGAAATATGTGTTTATTGATTTAACCGAAGATAAAGATAAAGAATTCTTGTAGCTGTCATTTTTCAGTCCAGTTACAGTCCAGGGTTGCGTAACACAGCAGAGAATTTACTAATTTCACAGCACTTTTGTTAAAGGGGCAGGTTGTCTAAGTGCAGAACTGCTCACTCCCAATTGAAACCTAACCGATCTCTACTATACCCCACCTGAGTAGATAAGTCCCATGAGTATTTCTGTGATTGCAGGGTATATTGGGAGATTTTCAGGGTCACACGGTACAGAACCTTCATATTATACCGTATGGTGAAACATAGTGAAAATACCTGTTTGAAAACCGGTCGCTTGGGTTAACTCCAGGTTAACTCCATTGTTCCCTACATATGAGCTATAGAGTATTTGTGAAAGGGCATTTAAGGGTTACTCCTATACTCACTGAGGATTTGTTTTTGGTTTTAAAAGATTTTGGTTTTAAAAAGCCATAACAAGTTCTTTGTTTACCGTCTTACCCCGTTGTTTGACCGTTTCCCTGCCAGTCTTAGATAACTCACAGCAAAGGGAAAGAGCTCATCCAACTCACATTTCAACCTGCGCAGTAATTATGGAAAGGCATGTCAGCAGAGTGTGTCGTTTGCAAGCTCCACCAATCAGAAGGAGGGGTGTGAAGTTGTGTTGCCTGAAGGAACATCAGCGCATATCACAGACTAACCTTTCCCCTATATTCACAAAGTCATTGAGGTGTCCTCTGGCACTGACTTATTGTAACCTTTTACCTAGATATTTCCAACTATTATTAAACGCTGATACATTTTCCATTCTCCGGATAACCACACTCCATGGAGATGTCTGCCAAGTTTAGAAACTTTTTTAAACAAGAAGTACCCAGTGTGTATGTTATTTTACATTAAGGTGTGCTAAAAGAAACACTTAAGATGATACAATACACATGTGATCTATCCAAAAGCAGGTCTTTATTGTTTACCAACAACACAGAACCCACTCGCCTAAGAACAGGTAGCCAAGGGTAAAGAAGTCACCGAGGCTTATGCTTGAGTCCTGCACACTGGATTCAAGAAACTGTGAAGGTCATGGCAGAACCAGTCTGTCCAGTATTATTCCGGGGGAAACACACAGTTTAAACGCACAGTTTATTATTAGGTGGGATAACTGCAGAGAATGACAGAAAATGCACATAATATAAAGGTGTCTGAATGTGCTTGGTATAAGCTCGTAATGATTGTCACATAGCTGGCCATGTTTCAGCAAAATGTGTAGGAAACTTTGGTGAAACTATATTCCCGATCTCCTCTAAAATCATTGTACGAGATCTCTGAAATGTAGAATGCGATATCTTATTGGCCTTCTGGGACAATTATCCAGGGAGGAGGTCTACACTACTTCCTGCAATACTTCTAATCACCCCAAAAGACAAGCGGGCGTGCTTTACCAGCTCTGCCTAAAGCCCTTATTACTCGAGACACCTAGTAAGCAGAAATGCAATGGTGACCTCAAACAGGCTTCTTGTAGTCAGCCAGTGTGTATGAATGAGCACAGGGTGACTTAGACATAAGAGGGGACTGGGGAGGCAGAAAAGGAGTTTCCTCAGGAATCCATCAGTGCTCTGCTCCCAAACTCAAACCTACCCCATATGTCCCCAGCCTCAGGGGGTTAATGTGACATGTAGTAATACGTGTTCAATATAAAAATCCTCTTAATTTTTTCCATTTCTTCCTAGCGACAAATATTTTTTTCCAAGTGCCAAAGGAGTTTCAAAGTCACCGTCCTTACCTTCTAACCTCAACACTCATCTGCTCCATTTTGCATTTCAACATTAACCTTGCCATATGTTCCTGTATGTCACCTTCTCTCTGTACACAGTGTTCTGGTTCTGTGCCTTTCACCCAAATTGCTCCCTCTTAGCTTGCATGCAGACCCACAATAAATTAATCTTTATTTAAATCTCTTCCATTTTGAACTTTGAAATTTGCATAGGTGGCATTGAGGTTATATAAAGTATACTGTTGTGCTTTGTGGATATGCTGTAAATCATCTAAACGGCTATACTAATCTAAAATCTGCGGTTTTAATTAAAAGGTTATTTGTGGCTGATAGTTTCTAAATGTGGGAATTATAGGTTGACTGATTACTAAATGAAGTGTCAGGGTCCTGGTCTGATTGATAATTAAAAACCTTAGGGGAAGAGAATACACATAGCCTCATTCTGATTTGAAAATATCACCATTTTAGTGACCTGACAAAGCCATCAATTCAGGGTACCCGATGTCACTGCAATTAACGTTTTTAGTGCAAGAAATACGGTATAAACCAAGAAGAAAAAAATGTGACATTGTACTTAAGTACATATAATGCATGTCAGTCCACTGTGCATCGAAGAAAATATTCAAATGTGTTTTAATTCCTGCTGAACAAAGTTACAAATAAAGCAAGAGCAATTCATAGAAAAGCACATGAATAAAAAAATAAATATATCAGCACTAACATTCAATAACCACATGTAGCTAAAAATAACACAATATAAATGAATATTCATCAAAGTTCAATATTAGGGTTATCGCTTTGAAACATCTCAATAGGTTGTTGTCTGGTTGCTATGCAAACTTGTTGTACTGTTTGTCCAATTGATGGTGTGCCATGGTAGTGCATGACTGGGTTTTAATCAAAGGCAGATTAAGGAGTTTGGGGCCTTGGGGTTGGCACAGATAAAACATAAGGAACAAAAGGAATATAAAATAAAACCAAAAACAGCATATTGCCGACTCCTCTACATTCCTTTATGACGTCAGCCCTTGTTCATATTAAACACTGATGTCACATTCTGTGCTACCTAATCTAAGGCCCGGGTCACTTTAAGCGGGCAAACCATGTTTCACTGTAGAATAGGCACTGTGAATATGCTTCTCATGAAGTGCCGATCTGTTGACGTTGGACAAGGCTATTAGCAAGTGGCAAATAACTGCTGGTCATGACTGTCCTATTCCTATCAGGAATAATTTGCATAGTATTACCGTATCAGACAGCACAGGGGAGGAAAAACTAGATACCTAGCAACTCTAGATCAGTTCAGAGGAGCTTACCAGCCATTGTACTTCAAGACACCCCCTTGTTTTCAGGGATCTGACTTCCTTTCCCCGGCAGGCTACACGCTCCTGCGCAGTCTGTAACTGGGCACACAAGAGACTGGATCCAGTTCGGCTCTGGATTAATCATGTTATAAACATACCTGCTATAGAACCGGCTCCTCTGTGCTATGTCTGACAGTCCCTCACATTTATCCAGAGTCTACAATCTGCGCAGGTTATGGCAGCAGGGGGGTAGCCATGGCTACTACTAAATAAATTAGTCTGCTACAGTATGTGGACTCCTACAACCGAAAAGGCCCCGGAGCAATTATTCCACATGTTTCTTGGTTGATTCGGACTTGGTTACAATAAGCATAAAATATTGATGAGTAGTATTTGTGCGATTACGTTTTCCCTTCTTTCTTTGTATGCTTGCTGCATTAACACCCCCTTTGACAGGACTAAGGGGCACAATGAGAGGCTGATAGTGGGCATGTTGTGACAGACTGTCTCTCTCAATCTAGTTAATAAGTCACGTTACCAAATCTCTTTCCAAATATTGTGGCCATAGTTCAAACTTTGTTTCTTCATCTTGCCTAAGGACCTAGACAGAATGAGCATTTCGCTGGATATGGCTGGATTTACATGTCAGGCACTCCTTAACTTACTAATAGTATAAAGATGTAAAAATTAGATTGAAAATCTAGAACGTGAAGTTCCCCTTTACTTGAATTCTAAATATATGTTGATGTCGGTAATGTGTAATATAAATAAACCGATTCCTAGTAATTTCCTGTTAATACATATGGTTTGTGCTGCTATTTCTAGTGGACAATAGTAAAAAATAAGTTATGATAATGGTAGTTTCAAGCATAGATACTGATCACTAGAAAAGTCAGACAACTAGAGGTTAAGACTGGGGGTACCTGAATACTTTTTATGGGACAGAAAATACTTGATGCTTCATCATTTGTAAATATAATGTCGGTAAAGGTTATCCCAATGGTAGGTAAAATACTCCAGCTAACATCATGAAATATAACTTTAACAATCACTGATATGTATCTCAGTGATCAATCAGTCTTAATGAAACTGTCATTTGTAAAATAAATTAGCAAAATGCCATTCCACACCACAGATCGGCAACATAGCTAAATGTCCCTGGTATCTATAATAATCACTCAATCTGAGGAATGTGATACCCAGGGACATTATCAAGGGGGCTTAAGGCTGTTGCCAAAGAAGACACCAATGCTTAGACCCGTGTTCTCCAGACTCCAGATGTTTCCTTCATGGTTGAGAAGGATTGAGATTCCAGAATCTTAATTTGCATTGCAGACTAAACATACTCTTCCCACCATTTGATATACCGTATTTGCTCGATTATAAGACGAGGTTTTTTTCAGAGCAAATGCTCTGAAAAATACCCCTCGTCTTATAATCGGGGTCGTCTTATAATCAGACCTCAAATAGGTCTGACTATGAGACGACTAAGATCCAGATCCCCCGCAGCTGCAGGGGACCTGGATCCCCCTGTCTCCCCCCCCCCGCCCCACTTACCAGTACTTCTGAGTCCTCGGTGTATAGCTGGGGCAGCTCCTGCTGCAGCAGGAAGGAGGTGTGGCTAGCAGCGGGGGTTGTCTGCATCCATCGCGCAGACCTTCCCCGGCTGTCAGAGATCAGAGTGCGACACCAGCACCGGTGCGGGGAACTCTGATCTCTGACAGTCGGGGAAGGTCTGCGCGATGGACGCAGACAACCCCCGCTACTAGCCACGCCTCCTTCCGGCTGCAGCGGAACTGCGTGGGATCTACACGCTGCCCTGGCTACATGACAGGGAAGTCAGAAGCACCGGTAAGTTGGGGGGAGAGTGTTAAATGGGGGGCATAAGGCATTTCTGGAGGCAGAGTGCTCTGTGAAATGCCTTTTAACCCCCTTAATGCCACTCTGCCTCCAGAAATGCCTTTTTAACCCTCTATACGCCACTCTGCCTCCTGAATGCCTTAAACCTCCCTATATGCCACTCTTCCCCATAATATGCCTTTTAACCCTCTAAATGCCAGAGTGGCATATAGGGGTATAAGGCATTTCTGCAGGCAGAGTGGCACATAGGGGGTTAAAAGGCATATCATGGGGCACAGTGGCATTTAGAGGGTTAAAAGGCATATCATGGGGCACAGTGGCATATAGGGGGTATAACGCATTTCTGGGGCAGATGTGCATAACTGGGGGGCAGATTGGAAAATAGAAGGAAATAAAACCAAAATATTTTTCTCAATCATAGCTTTTATTAAAAAAAATAGTTCAGATGAATTAACATTTACTTTTTTCCTATAGGGTCGTCTTATATTCAGGCTTTTTCTTTTTTGTCTGGTTCAAATTGCTAAATGTGCTGCAATCAGTAGAAACATACATACTTCCAAGAGACATTTTGATAATTGCTGTAAATTTACTACTTGTCACAATAACTTTATCTTTGCTCTCTACATTTTACTTTATCCCATCTCACCAGCCAAAACAACAATACTGCTCTCCGTGTACCTGTATCATTGGCACTAAATTCAGTCTCGACTGACACTCTGCCATAAATAACACCAGCTATGGATATTCAGCCATTTTAACCTTGTGTTAGAGGACATGGATGCTTTGCATATTGGCATCGATGCCAGGTGAGAATATAACACCCAGTGTGTCTTTATGTAAATGCACCAATGTTCTACCATAGAATGTTAGTATGCAAGTGATAACTAGTTTTGTATAATTAAAGTAATTATTGTGGAGCTTATAAGCCAAACCTTTGCAATAAATAATTCTCCCTGAAATTAAACTGATATATAGGTGCAATATTTTTTTCGATGGCCTCCTTCCTATTTTTATTTTTATATTCTGCCTTTTTCAACCACCTATTCAGCAGCAACATGATGCCATATGTTGTTTCTTCCAGCCACTACTTAATACCTGGAAATCTGCATGCCTATGTACTTAAAACGACACCTTAATGGCCCAGATAGCCTATCCAGTTAACAATACATCTTAAATGCTTTAATGTGCCTTCTTTAAAATGTTATACAAAATTATAATAGTATAAAACCTTATGGGACACAATATTGCATTGGAATGCCTCTTCCGAGGTTCAACAATTTGCACTGATTGGTTGCTTGGATGAACCAATCAGTGACAGAACAAGACTCTTGTTAAAATTAAAGTGCATATGGTGGCTGGAATGTATCTTTATTGAAAATTGAAGGTCCCGGTTAGATGCATAAAGACAGTTTGCTTCTGAGTTCTGTTACTTGATGCACAAGCCACAGGCCGCATAAAATTTTTGGAGAATAAGATGTATATAATTGCTACCGCAGGTTGGCTTTCACTTTAGCTTTAGAACCACCAAGCCCCGGTTTATTGAATAGATGTCTGATAAGTCAGAAGCCAGGAAGGCTTGCGGCAAAATCTAGAGTTCGCCATTCACCACCTGGATATTATTATCAAAATACTCAGATGAAACCCTACATTTTAAGTAGATGAATGAATCAAATCCAAAGCCCTTTTAAAAGCTAGAATAATATGTATATTGGTACTGACCTTAAAATTTAATGAGGAACAAGTATTGCTGTAAGACATCTCCCTTTTTATAGTAAAGCTCTGCACAAAATTATGCCCAACAACAAATACTGTTCATCCCATGATCCACGTGAAGCTGGTTCTTGTGATCCGGAAACCTCTTGAGGATTGGAACATCACACCTATTGCATCAACGTGACACAGTATGAAATAAAATCACGTAAATATTTATACTGCAAATGGCAAGACACGTAGTGTAAAAAAGAGCAAAATGCATTTTTACGTACGAGACTATCAATGTCAGCTCCGGCTTGTATTGCCCTTAGGAAAGGTGACACACAACAATAGCAAGCGCTGGATTTACTGTATATAAGTCACACTGGGAAAACTGGAACTAAGGGACATCCATGTAGAATGCTATTTAAGTTTTCCTGCTCTTCTGCTTTAAGTAAAAATATAATAGCATACATTGTTAGGTACCTTACGGACAATATAAATCTGCCACATAAAGGGACAAATGGTGGCAATTATGTTTTAATCTTGAAAAGGACCTTTTACCCACTGGGGCAATGAACAAATTGCACATCACCCTTTGACTTTGCTGGTTTCATAATTAGTTCCTAAGTTCACTAGACTTTACAATTGACATTCGTCTTCTGTTTCTCAGTGCAGTGCTTTACTGAGACTGTGATCTTGTGAATCATTTCTCGGCTTTCCTTATTCTAGCAAGTTAATATTCTAATTACTTTCTTATATAGCTTAAAATAAAGCCATTTATCTCATTTTGGGCTACAAATCTCATTTGGTTCCTCTTCTGGCTTTATTTTGTATAGAAAGTAAAAGAGGGTTAATCAGAGGATTTTGGCTTTTTGTCACAGTTGGACTTAAATTCCCATCACACCAGTCAGCCAAAAATGGGAGTTGTACTCCCAAAGCTGATGGGGCTCAAGCCTAACACAAAACATGTTTTCTCCATGGTACTATACATGATACTAATAATAATAATACTCTCCCTGCATGCCATATAGTTGTGAAGCTAGGTAACAAATCCATTTAAATTGAACAGAAATGAGGACATTTATACAATACCTTATGCCGCCATCATTCCTATTATATTCTCTGTTTGATCAAAGACCAATATATTCCAGAATCGGAGTGAAAAAGGAACGAGTGCACTTTTGTTATCTCTGTTCAGAATATAAACATACCTTTTACCCGTAGGATATTAACATGGTATCACTTACAGAGAAAA
The DNA here is from genome assembly GCA_029215755.1 of Spea hammondii. Taxonomy (NCBI): domain Eukaryota; kingdom Metazoa; phylum Chordata; class Amphibia; order Anura; family Pelobatidae; genus Spea; species Spea hammondii. The sequence continues at coordinate 30,115,240 of JARDYJ010000001.1, forward strand.
CAGGCTATAGAGCAGTCTCCTTGTTTAAATACAGGAAAAACTCCCCTGAAAGCAGGAATGTTGCATATTTCCCATAGCTGTGTGAAAAGTATGTGGCTTTACACAGTGTATTTAGGTACGTTTGTGACTAAGTAGCTTGAGAAAACAGAAATGCTAAAAGTGGTGTTAAGGGTCTATAAATAAATGAATAAATCAGAGTTCATAGATTAGTCTGAAATGTTACTCTGGTACTGAGTTTAAAACGTGGTGTTATCGCCATAGCAACCAATGAACTGTTTCTGCTGATTAGACCATTGTATTGGTATCTATTTTTTTCTAACTCTGCAACGGGGACATTTTTTATATACAATCCTATGTTTAATTAAGAAAACCCCAAGTTAATCAACTGCACTTTAGTATCTAACACAAGGTATACCAGAGTGTGTGTGGTAGGTGGGGGTACAATCCTATAGCATGGGTACAAAATAATCAACCTCATAAAAGTATTATGGTTATCACTTTTTCGGTAACTGCAGCTGAACTCTCATAATTATATAAAGTTATTTACTGATCAAGCCGCATCCTCCTTGATACCGCATTCAGCATCCTGTTTAGAAATGAGTAAGTTATTAAATTGCTTAATTCACCAACTGAATTTAGATCAAAAGCAGATAATTACTTGTGATTTAATAAAGTAGAACTTCAAAGGTCCTGGCATAATATTCTCTAGGATATCAGCATGGAGAGAGGTTCTACGCAAACAATTCCCACACGCTTTACCTGTGCCTGGCGTGCATTTGGAAGAGTTGGAGATCTGGGGCACACATCACTCTTGTATATGCTACAATAGACATATACTGTCATATTCCAATGCAATGATAGAAACCGTGAGCAGGTACATGGAGGAAATAAATGCTATGCTTTTAACTTTGTTTATATGAACTGAAACTTAGAGATTGCGAGCCAGGCCTTCTCATCCAACATCAGTGTCTGACCTCTCAAATGCTCTGCTGGATGAATGGGCAAAAATTCCCACAGAAACACTCCAAAAGAGTGGAAACTGTTATAGCTGCAAAGGGTGGACCAACTACATATTAATGTCTATGTATTTAGAATGCGATGTCATAAAAGCCCCTGCAGGTGTAATGGTCAGGCGTCCCAATACATTTGTCAATATAGCATGCCCCCCAACTGTCACGATTTACGCAGGACAGTCCTGATTTTGCAGCTGCAGCCTGCAGACTAGCTGGGAGATCACGATCTCCCTCTAGTCGACTCAGCATTAGGAAACGCAGACCAGGAAGGGGTTGAAGGGCAGTGTATGTTTATGTATGTGTATGTATGTGTATGTAAGGGCAGTGTACATGTATATGTGTGTGTGTAAGGACAGTGTATATGTGTGTGTGTAAGGACAGTGTATATGTATGTGTGTGTGTGTAAGGGCAGTGTACATGTGTGTGTGTACGGGCAGTGTACGTGTATATGTGTGTGCAAGGGCAGTGTACGTGTATATGTGTGTATGTGTATATGTGTGTGTAAGGGCACTGAACGTGTATATATGTGTGTGTGTAAGGGCAGTGTATGTGTATACGTGTGTTTATGGGCAGAAGCAGGTGTGTGTAAGGGCAGTGTATGTGTATATGTGTGTTTATGGGCAGTGTGTAAGGGTCCTGGGAGGCTAACATTAGTCTTTTTTCATTTAAACAAATCTCTGCTGCTGTGGACTACTCTTCCAATGATGCTCAGCCAGCATTATGGTGGACACCTGGCTGGCTGAGAATCATGGGAATTTTTGCTCACAGCTTGCATCTGCAGCTTTACTGTTGCTGCACTTCCTATGACGCTCAGCCAGCATCATGGAAGCAGTATGTCTGGCTGAGCCTCTTGGGAATTCAATTCAATGTGTTGGTTATTTTTAATATGCATGACTGCTGACAAAAACGAAGCGTGTTTTAAGTGGCGATGCGAGCGCGACATTGTGAAGTGCAATTGCTTGTATCGGTAAATTCCGATGTCCCTCTTTCACATTTTGAAATGTTGGGAGGTATGATATAGTTTTTGTGACCTTTGCATATGGGCATATAACTATAAACATTGCAAAAGTGTTCTCCAGCTACAAAGTTTTGAGAAGTGCTAGATGATAGAAATATTATTGGACATGCCAACCTATTATTAGGTAATAGGGATAGTGTTTCTAAAGTTATATTGTTATATTCCTCAGAATAGGTGAAGCAAACAGTTTAGAGTTTTGTCCCAAAGTGTATCAAATATTTGTTATAAATTTAGAGTTGAGATGTGCACAAGAAAATTATTTAGTATTTAATGTAATGTCATTTGTACCTGAGGGTGTTTTGATATTCCAATGGTACATAAACAACATTTTTACATTCTTGACTTTGATGGATTTATATGAAACCGGGGCCCCCCTATCGCTGTTCAGCTATTTTATAGCGCCTGATTCCTACATTTAGCCAGGTGATGTTAGTGTTTCGTGAAGACTCTCGAAGACTCTGTTGTAAAAGTAGATTAAAGCTTTTATTGCTTGTTAAATGATCACATTGAAGGCATCATAAAACATAATAGTAATTCAACGCCTAAGAAAGGATTTTGCATTCCAACATTCTCCTCGCTGGCTGAAGTAGAAAAGCTTTGTATGTTTGATGTAGGCAGATTAGTACAGAATTTTCAGAGTTAACACATGTTGATGAGAAAACTGTGAAATGTAATATTCTCTGTTCAATTGTGAAATAAACACTTCTCAGGGTTTTTTACATTTCATGAAATGTTAAAGCTTAGACAAATGTATGAAAACAGCTTTAAAATACAGGTCTGTTTTCACCATGGAGAGAAATGTCTATGTGAGTTTCAATGAAGGGTGCTAACACAAAAAGGTGTGTCCATATATGCCTTTTTATCTAAATGGCTGCATCTTAGAACATGTCACTGCATTAGGGAGCAAATTATTTCAAAATGACAATGTTGGCAAAAATAAGCAATTAGTGTGTAATTACAGAATCACTAGCAAATGTTATTAGCACAAACTTTAAAGGGGGACTGCCATTGTTTATGTGGTATAGCTGTGTAGTCAGTAGGGTACCTAGTCTTGTGTGCTTAACTAGCTTGTGTTAGGTAAAGCAGTGTGTCGGAAAACTTACCCAAAGCTTTCCATGGGTGTCCTTGCATCCTGATTCCCTCTGTGTGCACAGGCTGCAGTCTCTTCAGTCCTTGACGCGCTCCAGCATCACCTCTCCCAGCCAAACCACGAACCAAAAAGGGAAGTGACATCCACTGATGTCAGACTCCTCTTGCACGAAGCAACAATAATTTGTGGCCTTTTGGGTATTACAAGGCACCCTTATGATTGCATGCTCCATCGCACACACCTGAATGCTCCAGACCAGCAAACTGCTACAAATTTGGCTTTTGTGGACGTGGTCACACTTGCTTATGATCAATTAATCAAGGGCATTTGATTAGCAGCACCTGTCTGCTACTTAGCATCTTAATTCCTATGGAAGCCGTAAGGGTGTACTTAGTTTTTCACATATAGCTTCTCCATTTTGGTTTTATTTTTGTTGAATAAATCATGACACGGTATAATATGTCATGTGCTGTTGTTCGTTTGAGGTTGTATTGACCTAATTTTTGGACCTGCAAAGGAACAGATGATTGTTATTATGTCCTGATTTGTAAAACCATAGTATTCAATGAGGATATACTTTCTTTTTCACAGGACTGTATAAACTTAATTCTTTATTTAAAAAAAACTTTGGGCAGGGTGGTGGGAGTTCCCCTTCAAAGAGCCCTATTGGGCACCAAAGTGCCTTTTAAGATCCTACATTGAAGCCCTGAATAGAGGGCCACAATGGTCCTTTTCAGGGGATTCCTCTTGATACCCCCCACTGATTCTACCTGTTCCTGGTGTCTAGCAAGAGGAAGCAGCAGACATGTACCTCTGAACAGGGCAGTAGAAAGGGTGGCGCACAGCCACCCAATCATCAGCTGCATGAGTGGTTGGGGAGATCCCATGTTCTAGGGGCCCCATGGTGAATCACTTTGCTGTCGCCTCCCCTGGGCCACTCTTCAGGGAGTGCCGAGGCAGCTGAGCGAGCACTATAGCAGAGGTCTGAAATGACGGACCTTGTGCTCCCACCACAGGATGGAGCATGAGAAAGGTAAGAGATGGGGAGAAAGGGGTGTAAGGGCAGTGCAAGTGTACATATGTGTGGGTTTGTGATTGTGTGTGTGTGTGTATGGACAGGTGTGTATAAGAACAGTGTAGTTATTTGTGTGTTTGTAAGCTGGTGTGTGTATGTGCATATGTGTGTGTGTAAAAGCAGGGTGTATAAGGGCAATGTATGTGCATATGTGTGTTAATTGGTAGGTGTGTGTAAAGGCAGCATGTAAGGGCAGTGTATGTGTATTTGCATTTTAATGAGCAGGTGTATGTAAAGTCAGGGGTGTGTAAGGGCAGTGTATGTGTATCTGTGTGTAAGGGCAGTGTATATGGGCAGTCGTGTGTAAGGGCAGTTTATATGTATATGCCAGTTAATGTGCAGTTGTGTGTAAGGGCAGTGTGTAACGGCAGTGTATGTGTATATGCCTGTTAATGGGCAGGTGTGTGTAAGTTCAGCGTGTATGGGCAGATGTATGTAAAGGCAGTATATGTATATATGTATATTTATGGGCAGGTGTGTGTAAAGGCAGTGTGTAAGGGCGGTGTAAATAAAATAACATCTGTAAAAACATCTGAACATGAATGGCCCCTTTGGATTTTCCTTGTAGATCACTTACATCGTCAGTAACCCTTTTGGAATGTTATGTCAACCGGAAGTTTTTACTGACAAAAAAAGTCACCTGCACTGGAACGCTAAGGTAAAGATATCCTGCATCTAGACTCTAGTAAGACTCCCTTAATCAATAAGGCCCTTGGGGTTACTTGAGCATGCAACAAAGTATGGCCCTTTATTATGACAGGCTGAAGATGGTGAAGACATATATTGCTGCCTTTACAGCTTTAATGTTTCCATTATCATGCACCTGTGTCTAAATATTTGTACTTTGTTCATGTACAGATTTCTAGGTGCTTTAGTCTTTTGAAATCTAAAAGAGATCTTTCCACAAAGAATTATTTATATGCTGTGTACGTTATACCTTTTTGTTTCACTGCAGTGGCTTTTTGCACACCAACGTCAATGTCAGGGTTTTCTATTTTGATGTTGGGCTATAGAAAAATTTAAAACAAGTAAATGAATAGGTATGCGAGGGAGAAGTGGAGATGAATGTGGAGAAAGTGGTATAGCAATGTTAAAGAAAATGGAGTGACATACAACAAAGATCCCAACAGGACAAAAACATCATGATTTTATTCCTTAACTTGGACAACCAAGAAGATTTGTATTTAGAGGTGCTGTTCCACTTAGGTAACAATTTCACTCTCTAACTGAATAAACATGTTTTTACTCAAAAATAATACAATAAAAAATGCTTTAACTATCAAACCTTTTCTGGTAATTCTGGAAGTAATATTCTTATATTTATATGTATCAAGATATACCTTTATCATAGATGGATACAAAGGCAAGTGACATAACATCCCCTAACCTGTGAACCGCCTTGAAAGCTTTGGTGGGACAAGCAGAGAAACAACATATTTCCTTGTTGAATAAGAAAATGATGAAGAAAAAACCCAGTGGCTGAAGATACAATAGTGATAAAAAATAATAGGAAGAAAAACTCACAAAGACAACAATGACCATCAAGAATGATCAGCCTTTTTTCTCTGATTTGGTTTTTCCAGTGTCTGGCTTGTTGTGTATTTGGATTATTTCAATTATCTTGTGATATCATAGTGTTGCAAGATATATATTGTGTATAAGTGTTTAATTTTGAAAATTGATAAACTAGAAGCCATAAATTGTGATAATGTTCTCAGGAAAAATATCATTGTTGGTTAATTTGGCAGACAGAGCTAGTGTCCAATCAGCAACATGGCCCTAGTTGGCTGGCCCCCGGACCAGACAAATCTGTTGCGAAAGGTGAGTAAACGATTGAATGTTTGGGGGGCAGAGATGGCACAGGCAGGCTGTTTAGGGGGCAGAGGTGGCATAGGCAGGCTGTTTAGGGGGGGAGCTGGCACAGGCATGCAAGGCCAAACTGGGAATTAAAAGCAGCCCTGGAAATATTGGACACCACACTCACTGGCCATTTTATTAGGTACACTTTGCTAGAAGGAACCTGCGTTAGGCTTTAGTTAGGGTTGCCCCTCTGGTCATTCCTAACGGATTAAGCAGAAATGTGCAGTTCCTTTACTGTAATTTGGGGAGTTAAGGTTTTTCTTGTACCCCTTCTTTCCCTTGCCTCACTATACCTAGGTTATGTAGCAGCTATGTGGAGTGAAGCATCTTGTAGAAGAAAGAGCTGTATCTTTCTTCTCAAGATTCTCCACTTTGACATGAAAGATAATTCACATGGATTCCTTTTGAGGTTCTCTTTGATCTCCTCCACCACCACCCATACACTTTGCTGAAGGTCCAACAGGGACTGCAACTTGCGCTGCAGTCTTTTGATGTCTCTCTACCTATTGCAGAGTGAAGCTGCAAAACTTGCAGGGCTCCACAAACCCCGGGTGCCAGGTCGCCATGGCGACTAGAATCCACTTCATGGCACCCAGGGTTTTGTTATGCTTTCCTGCGGGGCGTGGTGTAGCGTAAGGCTCCCAGCGGGGTCACAAAATACACAACACTCGCCTCACCACACCCCCGCAGGAAAGCCTAGTGTGCCGGATTAACAGTGAAAGAAGATGCGCAGCGGTGTGGCTTGTCTCAACGAGGTGAAGGGGGGGTGGGGGAGTAGTGTACCTAAGTGCGTGTATTGCGAAAGTAACAATCAGGATGTATGTGTGTATATGTATGGTGCTAGAGATAGTGTATATACTGTCTACTGTACTGTCAGTGTGTGTACATATGTATAGTGCTGGGGTATGTGTGTATGTGTATACTGTAGTGCCAGAGTCAGTTTGTATATGTATAGTGCTGGAGTCAGTGTGTGAGTGTGTAAACTGTAGTGACAGTGTGTATGTGTGTGTATTTGTATAGTGCTAGAGTCAGTGTATGTGTGTAAATGTATAGTGTTCCAGAGTCAGTATGTCTACTGTATTGTAGTGCCAGATTCAGTGTGCATATGTCCATAGTGTTAGAGTGTGTAACTTTATGTATAGTGTTAGCCAGTGTATGTGTGTGTTTATGGATAAGAGCTTGTTTATAGTGCTTGTATAGTGTTGTTTATGTTACAGTATGGCATTAGTATGAGTGTGTATTAGCGTATGGTGTTAGCATGTGTGTACATGAGTGTAGAATGTTATCGAGTGTGTGTTACTGTAAGGTGTTAGCGTTTGTGAGAATAAGATATTAGCATCTGTCTGTTACTGTAAGGCCTTATTGTTTATTATAAAAGACTACAATGTCAAGGCATACATTAAAAATTCAAAATGAACAACAACAAAAAATCAGTCAAACAAATAATGGGCTTACATGCATGAACAAAAAATGCAAACCATCAGGTGGGAAAAGGAAAAATAAAATAATTGTCGTTACGGCCCAAGCCCATTATTGCATACATGGGAACTCACACTCAGGGTTTTTGCTCCAATCTCATGGTCTTGCGTGAAGGGACAGATTCTCAGGGCCACATAGTCATTAGCTAACTCACTTATGCTCTTCATCGATCTGATGATATCCTGATTAGTGCTTTTGCTACCAGTATGTTATGTTTGATATGCCTGCTTGAATGTAGGTGACTCAATTAAGTCCATCTTTAAATAACGAAAAGGACAGGTTTCTGTATGAAACCCATTTGGGTAACACATTTGTCAAGTCACTACACAGAATCTTCACATTGGGCTATTAAGAGGTTAATATTTGAAGAGTCCCAGGGTCAGATCATTTAGAACGTTCCCGGGTTTGCATAGTTGGCATTATAAAAAACTTGATCCTCAATTAACCAGCTAGAAATCCAGGTAAGGGAGAAAACATACAAGAAAGTTCTTAGTGCTATTGTTGTTTAGGGGCTATCTGCTCTGCCATATTGCATTTAAGGTGTACTCCTCACCCTATACAGACCTCGAGGCATGTGTCCGGATTAGCGCACTCTCTGTGACTACCAAAAGGCACCTTGTGCTTCTTGCGACCTAAAATCCTCCATGCCTGAGAATCAAGCTTTCCCCACAGCTGGTATTTTTCTGTGGCGGGGAGAGTGGGGAGCAGGCTTCCTCATTGGGGTGAAGCTCCCTCTTCAACTACCAGCACCAAGCCCAGAAACAGGAGCCCCGACTTCTCGTAAGGGGTCCAAGCAGACAGAGATGAGGGACCATTCTCTCAATTCTCCCCCGAGTGTCTGTTTTGAAATGTCTGTCTTTTCCCGCTCCCTCTGGTCTGCTCCATACCATTTTGCATCTGCTGGCTCTGCTCAAGACCAGAGAGAGGAGGGAGGGAGTGTGATGGCTGGGTTTGGAGAATGGAGGTGTGTTGGTAAAGTGTAATGGGCGTTAGATGCGATGGCTGGGTGCCATAGGAGTGGTGTGATGGGAGTGAGTTGGGTAGGTATGAGTGAGGTCATGTATAATTGAGAGGTTCTGCACATTTTGTGGTTCCACCCTCACTGTCGCACAATCATGGCCTCTCTTTATGAGGAAAAGGTGGCAACCCAGTTATATGAAGTGCAAAGATGGCTGAAGCGGCCATTTAATGCATTCAATTTCTAAACGCATGTCCTGGGTTTTCTACACACATTATGGTGACTAATATGGTTGTAGAACACCGTGACTTTCTTACAGCCAGCAAACATTCTGAGCGCCTAAAAAAAGAGATATCAGGAGAGACAGTCTGAAGGTATGGTTTTAAAGTGTGTACAGAGACAGTCTGGAGTTATGGTTGAGGTGTGTAAAGAGACAGTCTGGAGGTCTGGGTTGAGGTGTGTAAAGAGACAGTCTGGGGGTATGGTTGGAGGTGTGTAAAGACACAGTCTGGAGTTATGGTTGTAAGTGTGTAAAGAGACAGTCTGGAGTTATGGTTGTAAGTGTGTAAAGAGACAGTCTGGAGTTATGGTTGTAAGTGTGTAAAGAGACAGTCTGGAGGTATGGTTGGAGGTGTGTAAAGACACAGTCTGGAGTTATGGTTGTAAGTGTGTAAAGAGACAGTGTGGAGGTATGGGTTTAGGTGTGTAAAGAGACAGTCTGGAGGTGTATGGCATAGAAAATGAATGTTTCTCGTCACTTGTTGGATTGCACGTGTTTCCCGTGACATCACATTCGGCATTCCCGAAAAGTCTCCGTAACCAGCCCACGACCACAGTTCGCGTTGTGCGCGGCGGACGCCCGCGGGAACGAGGCGTGATCTCTGGGAGGAATGACAAGCAGAGGGCGGGAAGGGGCGGTGAAGTGTAGGGGAGCGAAGAGCCCGGTAGAGGCGGTATATGCAGATGAGCCTTGCAAGCCGGGGCGGTGCGTGGACGCTGTGCATTAGACGGGCCGGGGCGGTGCGTGGACTCTGTATAACACGGCCCAGACCCGTGCGGGTATATAAACAGCCCAGCCTGCTGGGGAATGCACGCTGTCTCTGTCTCGGTGAAGGTAGGTCTGCGGACCGGACGCGGAATCATAACGCTGTGTGTCGGAGCGGCGGCTGGTCAGCTGCATGCAGCGCTCGTGTAATGCATGTGGCCGGCTACACGAGCAGCTATGTGAGGCCTGGGGCAAGTCTTCGCTCTATAGGTAGCCTCTGATATAAAGAGGTGGAGCTGAGGATGCCAATGTATAGCGCAGCAGCACATAGGGTTAAGTCATATTGGGAGGAACGGCTCCGTTTGTTGCCGGTGAGGTACGTGTCCGAAACATTGCTTTCCATGCGGCGCGCCGGTCTGTCCTGGACAGTGCCAGCCTCGACGGGTGCCCTCGGAGATCCGGCGCGTGCGTTATAGTGATATGCCCGGTCTGTCCATTACATATTGCCCCCGGTACTGTATATCACACGAGGTCGGGGGGGGGGGGTCCTGCCCGGGATTGCTCCCCAGCCCCCCACTGTATGAATGTCGCTGCAGTGATTACCAGATCTTCGCATTTCCCTTTAAATCCCGATCTAGTAGCTGGAGTATGCTGTGCGATCTCTTAGCGCAGCTCATGTGATTGTACGCATGCTGCCTTGTATGATCAGACTGGTATTTGTTATTATACTGGTCCCAGTGGGTTGGGTATACAGTGTGCTGCTGCTAGGACTTGTATTTTAGTTTACATGTAAAGTCCTCTGTTGCGTGGTTACATTTATAGAACTTAAAATATTAGATTGTAAGCACTTGAGCTGAGCTCTCACCATCCTTTGAAGAAACTTGGTATGAATGAGTGGCTTAAGACTAGATTGCAAGCTCCTGGGCAGGGTCTGCGGCTCCTGGGCAGGGTCTGCGGCTCCTGCTGTTTCTTATTTATTATGTATTACTTGTACAGGGCTGCGGAGTATGTTGGCGCTTAATAAAGACTAATATTGATAGATCGGGGAAGTACCCGCTTCAATCAGTGGGGAGACTTCTGAGACATATTTCCCCTGTGTCGTCACATCGGTTACAGGAGGAAGCAGCTGTTTGTTTTACACTGGGCTTTTTGGGGCTTCTTTTTGTTTTTGATGACCTCTCTCTGCCATTCTGTGGAAGCAGTTTGTTTATATGCAGGGATGTCGCATGTGCTGCTGCGGTTTAATATTTCACAATCAGACCATTCAGGTCAGAGTGCTAAATGTGGTGCAGTCGGCAAGAACATTAAGTTGGTTTTCAAGGCAACTGCACCACATTTAGCAATTTGCCCTGCAGTGGATCAGAACTTCACTTTCATCACACTTTATACTTTATCGCAGTAATATGATGTTTAAGTGGTTGGTGCCACCTAGCTGATCCTTCAGATATCAATACTCGAGTATTCCAAATGTCTGGACTAAAGGGGTAAAGTTAAATTCTAATCATTATGTCGCCCGCAGTATTGGTATAAGTTTCGGATTCTTGTGCTGAGAATGCAACACTTTACCAGGAATGTGATTGGTCAGTCTAAACAATCCATTGACGCGTCAATCACAGCGTTGTAGATATTTGTGAGGTTAATCTCTTGCTATCCTGGTAGACTCTTTTTTTTTTTTTATTTTTTTTTTTATTTTTTTTTTTTTTTTTGTATGTCTGGGGAATTTGCAACGTCAAACAATAACAAGCTTGCGGATGAATTGTAATTGATGCATAGGAAGTATCTGGCTGGGGTTCTAAATATTTTGTATGATAGCCCAACTTATTCTACTGGTATAGAGATGGTGGTATTGGCTTAACTGGGCTCCAAATGGGTAGGGAATCCCAAATTGCCTTCTTTCTGACAGTGAAAAAGCCCTTTGATCCTTCGTGATCTGATAGCTGGTTACAAAGTCGCTGAAACCAAGATATCGCCTTTCTTCTAAAGTACCAGGACGTGCTTGCCAGCTGATCACTATTCATGAGGTTCACGCCCCCCCCCCCAGAATTGTATTAAGGTGAAACCTGTTGACCGCAGTTTGGTCATCCTATTTTGGAAGCACCTGGTCTAGCTGGCAATTTACTGTGCCAAACCCTGCCCCTTGACTAACTTGTTTACTGAGAGCATGAAATATCTTCATTGTAACTGACAGGTGTATTTATTTATATATATTTCCTTGATCTGGTATGCATTGTACAAGAATTAGGCTGTAATATACATGTTTTAAAAAAAAATATATATAATTTGTGACCATTAACTGTACCCAATACATAATAATCTGAATGTTTCCATATTTTGTATGTTCTTATCCATACTGAGACGTGAATGGCCGTGACTCTGTTAAAATAGTTATTTTTTTGCTTATTTGAAGAAAAGTAGATGACCATCATAGGTTATTAGGTGTGACGCAACCAATATTAATTTTAATTTTTTTTATGGTTTTTCTTCCCCTTTTTTGAGTTTTATAGAGTTGCGCATGACTGGGTGTCTAACTTGATGTTTATAGAAAACATAAACCGCCTATTTAGAATGCTATTACACAGATTATTCTTCAGTCCAAAATCTCCTGGTTTTTATGAGTTAGGGACTGTATTACAATGAGATCTGCATCTATGCTACCATTCAAAATTTTGGGGTCACTTGGCCTTTTTCATTGAAGTCAAATTTTCCAGCTGTAACATAACTGCAAAATTTTCTAATGATCAGTTAACCTTTTAAAGGAAAACTTGGATGAGCGAACACAACGTGCCATTGGAACACAGGAGTGATAAAGGGCTTCTGTACGTCTATGAAGATTTTCCATTAAAAATTGGCTGTTTCCAGCTACAATAGTCATTTACAACATTAACACCGTCTGTGCTGGATTTCTGATCCGTTTCATGTTTTAATGACAAAATGTGCTTATCTTTCAAAAACAATGACACTTCTAAATGACCCTAAACTTTTGAGTGTTTGTGTAAATACCTCACTTATTACTGATATACTAATATCTGTATTTTTTGTCTACAGTTTTTGTAGTTTGGAAATTCTTTTTCTCCTACCACCTTTTTTTGCTAGTGACTCACTGAAGCACTATTTTCACTTTCTTTCTGCGCGCCTCTGCCTTTCCTTTTCCAGTGCCCAGACTTTCAAGCACTTCCAGATTCTTGGGTCATGGCATTTGTTTTGTTCAGAATAGGCTGTAATAAGTGAAATATGACACAGCACAGAACATTGTAATAGTCTGAGTGTAGGTTGCAGTGAATAATTAAGACATTCATAAACTACTTCAAATTATGTCCTTTTTGCGTCTTCACACACAGGCTAGCACTTAAGTTTACATGTAAATTGACAACATTCAGCTGTGTGGAGGAGCCTTTCTAAGTATTAAAGGTATTTGTGTAGAAATATCCATACATTCAATTGTTTTTTTTTTTAAATATATTATTACGCAATTTAATATATCTATATGGACAAAAGTATTGGGACACCTGATCGTTACACCAACAGGGACCTTGATTCCATTACATTCTTAATTCATATACATTAATCTGTATTTTGCCGACCCCCCCCCCCCTTGCAGCTATAACAGATTCCACTCTTCTGGGAAGGGTTTCCACAAGATTTTGGAGCATTTCTGTGGGATTTTTTGGCCATTCATCCAGTAGAGCATTTCCACTTCGTTCCACTGAGCTTCCTTTTTTCTGCCGACCTGGAAGCTGCCATTGTAGGAAAGTAGGGATCACACCGGGCTGTAAATTTTTTTATTTTTTTTTATGGCAGTTATAATGAAAGCCTGTTTATCTATTGAAGTTGTTCTCCTATAGACTTTCATTTGTCAGGCTGGGGGATTAAGACTGAGCAGTTCTATTGTTTACCACAAGGCAGTATGATAACAGATCGGGTGTTTTTTTTATTTTATTTTTTTTATATGCGGCTGTCTGGCAGCATATTAAGAAAGAACTAGAAAGGAAAGTAGTGTAGATTAGCCTTATAATAAAGTTTAGAATTTTTTAAATCCTAACCTTTTTTTTGCGTAGATTTAACTGTTCAGTGTTCCAAAATTGTCTCCATGGGCATAATAGCAACGTTGCTTTTGTTTTTATATATATATATTAATCAGTTCACTGGCTTGTGTGTGTGTGTGACATTTTTTGTATGTTTGCCCGCTGACATACATGATCAGTATATTATTTTAATGGTAGGTTTATTTGAACAGTGAGAGACGAAATAAAAACAAAATCCAGAATAATGCATTTCATATAAATTATGAATTGATTTGCATTTTTGACCCCTTTGCAAAAGTAATGACTTGGTACTTGGTGGCAAAACCCATGTTGGCAGAGATCAGACATTTCTTGTAGTTGGCCACCAGGTTTGCACACATCTCAGGAGAGATTTCGTCCCACTCCTCTTTGCAGATCCTCTCCAAGTCATTAAGGTTTTGAGGCTGATGTTTGGCAACTTGAACCTTCAACTCCCTCCACAGATTTTCTATGGGATTAAGGTCTGGATACCGGCTAGGCCACTCCAGGACCTTTAATGTGCTTCTTCTTGAGCCACTCCTTTGTTGCCTTGGCTGTGTGTTTTGGGTCATTGTCATGCTGGAATACCCATCCACAACCAATTTTTAATATCCTGGCTGAGGGAAGAAGGCTCTCACCCACGGTACGTTGCCCCATCCATCATCCCTTTCATGCGGTGAAGTTGTCCTGTCCCCTTAGCAGAAAAACACCCCCAAAGAATGTTTCCACCTCCATGTTTGACGGTGGGGATGGTGTTCTTGGTCATAGGCAGCATTCGTCCTCCAAACAAGGTGAGTTGAGCGGATGCCAAATAGCTCAGATTTGGTCTCGTCTGACCGCAACACTTTAGCCCAGTTCTCCTCTGAATCATTCAGAGCAGGGGGAACTTGAGGGCTCTGCAGGGTTTCAGTCCTTAAGGGCGTATTGTGTTACCAATTGTTTTCTTGGTGACTTTAGTCCCAGCTGCCTTGAGATCATTGACGAGATCCCCCCATGTAGTTCTGGGCTGATTCCTCACCATTCTTGCATGGAGCCTCAGAGGGCGATTGACAGCTATTTTGTGTTTCTTCTATTTGCGAATTATCGTACCAACTGTTGTCACCTTCTCACCAAGATGCTTGGCAATGGTCGTGTAGCCCATTCCAGCCTTGTGTAGGTCTACAATCTTGTCCCTGACATTCTTGGACAGCTCTTTGGCCTTGGCCATGGTGGAGAGTTTGGTATTGGATTGATTGCTTCTGTGGACAGGTAACTTTTATCAAGCTGAGATTAGGAGTGCTCCCTTTAAGAGAGTGCGCTAATCTCAGCTCGTTAACAGTATAAAAGACACCTGGAAGGCAGACATCTTGCTGATTGATAGGGGAGCAAATACTTATTTCACTGAGTAAAATGCAAATCAATGTATAATTTATCTGAAATCTGCATTATTCTGGATTTTTTTTTCTGTCTCTCACTGTTCAAATAAACCTACCATTAAATTGGTAGGTAGACTGATCATGTCAGTGGGCAAACGTACAAAATCAGCAGGGTTCAAATAATTTTTTCCTTCACTATATAAACACACACCAACCCTATACGGGCAGCTTGTAGATTTCCATGTGCTACTAGATGCTTTTGTCCTGCTGTTGACTACATTGTCCAAAAAAAAAAAAAAAAAAAAAGTGGAAACTAGGTGAGCCTTGGTTTCTGGTTCGGTACTTTAGGGATGAAGATGGTGCAAATCACAAGAGACCCGTAACTATTGCACAGCTGATGACAGACGATGCCATGTGATTGGTCTGGGTGAATCCCTTCTGTGACAACTACTGTGTAACTCATGTGGTGTTTTAACCCTTCGTATAGTGACATCAGACCAGTGCCACAGTGATTAGTTGCACATATTATTTGTTAAATGGAACTTGGAAATATTTCCATATGTTTAACAAGGTAGTTGGAAAAGGTTCCTTCCTTTTTTTTCAACTTGACATTATCATGTTTCTACCGTTCCTCTTTCACGGATACATTTAAATAACTTCTTTCTATTTAGAAAATGTGTGTGTGTGTATCATGTAAAGCTAGTGGTCACAGGCTGAGAGCAGAATGAAAATCTTGCAACGCCATCTTTTCCTTTGACTGCTTATTTTAGACATGAGAGGAAACTTTTAGTTTCATAATCTATCTTTAGCTGTCCAAGGATTAAGATATCGACTCACATTGGTGTGTTCTAAAATACCACATTTACTGGCTTCAGAATGTGGGTTTTATACGTTCCTTATCACATGTATCCAAAATATCTATGCTTATGTCTGAATATATGTTACGCTTCTTAATGAAGGACACGGTTGCCAGAGGTACAGTTTGGATGCTTATATCTCGGATAGGAAGAGGCTATCTTCACAATCCTTAGGAGGATTTTGAGGCTTAATACACAGCATGAAGCCTTTAACCACCTGTCACAAAGCATGTCATTTTGTTCTTACATCGAAAAAAAAAAAAATCAGCAGAATGGTCATTATATATAAACATAACAAATGATGTACCAGAAAATCTGTGTCGCATTAAATGAAAGCCCCTTTTCGTTTTCGTACAAAAATGAAATACTCTATTTGCAGGCTTCAGCAAGAGTTCCAGGAGGTCTAAAAGGACCTTCTATGAGCACGCTCAGAAAGTGCTCTGATTCATTTCAGTAGGAGCACTTATCTTTCTGCTACTGATTCGCTGCTTCAAGCAGCTAAAATTAGTGCAAAACTCTGAGGGGGCGCGCTACATCTTCTTTTAAAGGTAAGGTTCTGTGTAAAACAATAAAGAAAAAACATTGAAGTACTTTAACATGTAAAAAACTGTAAATTGCCACTTTAAGTAAATGAAACTGAAAGTCCTGCTTGGAAGAGATCATGTAGCTTTACTCATGAAGAAGATTTTCGGAGAATGTCACAACTGAATTATCACTGCTTCATTCCTACTACTCTGTTGATGTCAACCTGTACTTTTATGTCACTTAAGAGTCTGCAAGAGGTAGCTGGGTTGGCTCAGTGGGTTATTTTACACTATATGACCAAACTTATGTGGACACCTGGTTATCATATCCATATGGGATTGTAGGTCATCCCATTCCAAAACATGAGCATTAATATAGAGTTGCCCCCTCTTTACAGCTGTATCAGCTCAGGCTCTTCAGGGAAGCCTTTCCAAAAAAGTTTGGATTGTGTCTGTGGGAACTTGTGCCCGTTCAGCCAAAAGAGCATTTTTGAGGTCAGGCCCTGTTGGATGAGTCCTAGTTTGCAATCAGCATTCATCCCAAAGGTGTTGGATGGGGTTGAGGTCAGGGTTCTGTGCAGGACAATCAAGTTTCTCCACCCCAAACTCCTCAAACCATGTCTTTATGGACCTTGCTTTGTGCCCTGGGACAACAGGAAGGGGCCTTCTCCAAACTGTTCTGTAAAGTTGGAAGCATATCATTGTCCAAAATGTCTTGGTATGCTGTAGCTTTAACATTACCCTGGAACTAAGAGGCCCAACCACTGAAAAAAACGCCCTGGACCGTCTACAGTAGGGGCACTATGGGTATGAGGAAAAAGATGGTGGTAACTGAATTCTACAGGTAGAAAGACATACAAATCCCACCATTCTCCACAGATGCACATAAAGTGAGTAGTCTTAAGCAGGGTTTTTGACTCTGGAGACACACGTTCTTGCTACTTGGTGAATATAAAATGCAGCCAGCCATAAACATGTTATTGTGGCCTCCTTTAAAGTTCTGTTACTCTTAAATAAAATGTTTATTACAACCATTTTAATATTCTTATCTAAAAGTTTAATCGCATAACAGATACCTGCCAGTGCCTTATGTTTGCATGACAAATGCTTCTTGAAAAAATACAAATATAGCCAAATATCACAGTGGTTAAATAATTATTCCTGGGAAGAGTTTCACTATCCCCGGTAGCAAGAAGCCTGCGTTTAATGCTTTGTTCGGTTATAAAAGTCTTTAAATTATATTGGTTTTAGTGGGTATTCACAAATCTCTCAAATGGTGC
This sequence comes from Spea hammondii, assembly GCA_029215755.1. NCBI lineage: Eukaryota > Metazoa > Chordata > Amphibia > Anura > Pelobatidae > Spea > Spea hammondii. Next base: position 30,132,774 of record JARDYJ010000001.1, read on the forward strand.
TCAGTTTGTTATATATTAGTTGACCTTGGATCTTGTTGAATATTGGCGATTTTCACAGCTAGTGGCTACAACAAATGGTCACTTAGTAAGCCAAATCATCATTCTGATATTCAAGGGTCGCTTTCAAGTCCCAAGTACACAACGTGACCCAATTCTGGCCTGTTTTCGCTATCTGTGTGTAATAAGATCTGTTTTGTTCTTGACCGTAGATCTGTGGTCTTAAAATTGGTGATCTGGACATTGTGACCACAGACAATGCAAAATTTTAGGAAACAATGTAATTGTGTTAATTTGTGACTGAACAGAAGAGACCTTGGTTCAGAACCTTTAGAAACATGGCAATAATAAAGAAATAAATGCATAAAGGATGTGGCACCGACATAATCCTTGTATTTATTTAATGTACCCATGTAAGCGTCCTTCCTGTGTCTTAGTATATTACATCACTGATGCTAATAGAAGCCCGTCAGCCAGCCTGTGTGGCATCCTGCGCTACACATTGAAAAGAGACCTGAAGAAGCACTTTGTAACTTTTTTTTTTTTTTTTTCCCCCCAGTAGTAAAGGCCAGCTAGACCCTAGTGTTCTCCTTAAACCGCGAGCGTGTGTGTGCATGCGTAGGAGAGCGGAGCGTGGCACAACACCCCTATTGCTTTGGGCTGGAGGCTCAGCAGATAGCTGGAACAAATGGTTTATTTTATGACGGTTGTTAACAGTGAATTCTTTTGTTCTGCTCTTGGTGGGGTGAGCACTGTCAGGAGATCTGCTGTCATTTATCCTGCTCTCTGTGACTGAAGGCCCACAAAATGAACTGGGGCAGTGTTAGCTGCACCCCCACAAGTACTGCCTTCGCTACATAATGCGTAATAATCTTGTCAGAGTGGCACCATTATCAGCCCATGCCTGGTGCCCTGCAAAATTTATTTTGGACTTTTAGACCTTGAAATGAAACCATTCTTTCTTAATTTTGCAAAGTGCCTAATCTGTGAAATATGAAGTATATACGATGGCTGGAAACACTATAGAAACATACATTTTGTCAAATAATTGAATTAAAAAAAATGTAATGTTTTTTTTTTTTATTTTTTTGTTATTTAGATTACCCTATCCAGCTTCTGTAGTGTTAAACAAACCCTAAATCTTTACCTACTTCTAATTTAAAAACTGTGTAAGCTCTGGGTGCTTCTTAAGATCAAGATTCTGCTGCTGTTACAAGATCCCATGAACTATTTGTTTCCTCCCTGTAATGTAATGGAATGTGAACGTCTTGTGATGCTGTCTTCTGTCGCCAGAAAAAACCCAATTGCTTTATATTGACAATCGTGGTGCCGTGTTATCATTCTTTTCATTCTTCCTGCATGGATTTTACAGAACCTACAGCTGATTTGTATTTTTTTTTATTTGATTATAAAGGCGGAAGTGTCTGCCTTGTGTGCTGTAGTCGGTAGCACATGAGTTATACTATTAAAAGGTTAACCTCTTTCTTGTAGGGGGAAGTGAGTGAATGAATGTCTGTCGCTGCCAGCCGTCTGCTTGTTGTATTGCATTTGTGGTGTCACTGTGTAATGGATTGCTCTGTGGGGTAACCAGCCTGTCACTGGCCTTCATCTGCCCAAGTCACCTTTTACCTACTAGGCATTAAGTAGCCGGTCTCTGCATGTGACTTAGATGTCCTGTAAGTCCTTGAATGCAACAGGATCAGCAGCTGACAGGTTCACTTTACTGCAGGGTGTGCGTGTCACTCAGTCAGCCTTCGGCAGGACACATAGGGGTGAGTTCCCATACATAATGTAGATCTGGATTTTGGAGGGTTTTTTTTGTTTAGTGTTTTGAGCAGTTATTGCATTCTTTGGCGCGATCACATACCACGCACCTTGGTTTAGCGCAGTGTGCCCGGCCGGTTCGGTGTGTGTGTGTGTGATAGTCTGCGTTCTTGCTGATTTTGCTGTCTGTGAAAGACAGCAATGCACATATTTCTGTCTGTCAACAAAAGCAGGCTTGTCTTATATGATCTAATTTATTTTTTATAAATATAATTACCATAATATACAGGAAACATAGAGGAAATTTCCATGTTAATGCTGTATAGAGTTGTTTTATATGTTAACCTAATTCTGGTTACATGAAGCCCAGTTATTTAATGGTTAATAAATTTTTTGTTAGAGGAATGGTTTAGGTGTGCCATCTCTAATGTAATCTTTTGCTTTATTGACATTTCTTCTATAATTTGGAGTCAGTGTTTAGTTCTCACCTTTGCACCTTTCATGAACGATGAAGCGGCTAGCGGACTGGCCTTTTGAGCTTTAACCGTTTACAATCTGACTTAATTGTGAAAGTAACATTTGTATGAAAGGGAAACGTGAAAAAGTTTGTACCTGGTAAGTATCCCTACAATAAGTGCTTTTGATTAACCCCTTCCCACTGCCGCTTAGAGATAGAAATGTCAGTGGGCTTTAGAGTTGGGCTAGTCATTGGCAGAACAAAATTTGCACATTAACGTTGTACGTAACTTGGTCATTTTGTCATATGCCGTTATGATGGCATCCAATGTTTTTAGACCCAGCCATTTATATATCAATAGAAACGGCAGCAGTCAATATGCTTGTAAACTAAAAGCATATCCTGCAAGCAAAAGGGCTGGGGGGCTAGAAAACTAAATTGAAGGATTAATACAAAATGTATTAGGTGAACCAGAGATATGTTTAAGGGCATAGAAATAGTTTTCCTTTTACATGTGTTCTTCAGATAAAAAAAAAATATCTAAAATAATCTTGTTTTATGTAAATTTAGTTTTGCAACTTTACCAGTAGGGGGCAGTGTAATCCATTCTCATTGAGATTGATATTACTCCCAACTACAGCCAGCAGAAGACTTTAATCACTTCTATAAAGATGACATTTGTCAGCTCCTGGCTCTAAATCTCTAAGTGAAGCTTTAGCTCAATCCCTCTGTGTATCATCTTGTAATTCTCTGAACTATAATCTTAAACTTTTATTCCAGTGCCAGAAGCGGATCATTTTTACCATCAAGTAGTAGATTGTAAGCATAAGCTAAAAAAAAAGTTTGGTTTATTGTAAACTCATTTTTACTGAATGGGTTAAAACAAAAAATTAAGGTTTTGTTTTTTTTTGTTTTTTTTTTGGTGAGTGTTTTCTTTGATTTGAAGCTTGGATAAAGTGCATATATTGTGTATGGACATACGTATGCTATCATACTGTATCGATCCTAGTTGTATGTACTTAAACAGAATCCTTCTTCTACCCTTTTTGAGTGAAGTACCCATGGGAGCTAAGTTCCCTGGGCAAGTGCCGTTTGCAGCTGTTTATTAAGTATGACTGATTTCTGAGGTTAAAAAGAAGCGCCACAGGTTGGAACAAGTGATCAAATTGTCTTCATGCCACCTTTTCAGTGGCTTGTATATTTCTGATTAGGTGGTGCTGACTTCAGATGTTTAATGTATACTATGAACTTGGCCTGGACACGTGTTTGGTTTGCAAGCTTATCACATGCTGTTGTCCTCCTTAGCTGAAGAGTTTGAGAACCGTGCACCTGTATGTGAACTGCAGTTTTATCTCTTCTCTGTATCAGCAAACCGAGCACGCTATACCCCTGAATAGAAAGAGCCTTTTATTGCGCCAGTTATACTTATATCATATAGTAAGCCAGTCTTTGGCACTAGGGCATTTCCAAGATGAAGCAACTAATATTTCTGGTTTTTCTTCTTCATTACTTATTCCCTGCCCACAGGATTGAAGAACACCAGTAAGAATGCAGGCTAACGACCTCTTCCGGAATCTGAGAATTCCAGAGCTTGGGGACTTCAGGCAATATGTGCGAACGCTCCCCACTAACACCTTGATGGGCTTTGGAGCGTTTGCTGCTCTTACTACTTATTGGTACGCTACAAGACCCAAGGCACTGAAACCCCCGTGTGATCTGGCCATGCAGTCTGTGGAAGTACAGGTAACCTTTCCTCGCTTTGCAGAAATTACAATAGTAAATGCTGGTTAAAAATCAACTTTCAAATCTTCCAAAAATGCCTTAACTCTTTTTTAATGCTGAATTCTTTTTTTTTCTTCATCTTCTTTGGATGATCCAAAAATGATTACATTGAATAATCTTTATTACTTGCAATTCATCTTTTAGTGGACTAAATCAATTTATTAGAAATGCTTTTTCACATATTTGTGGACATGCGTTTTAAGTTAGAATGGAGATTTAGTTTTAAGAAACAAATATCTTATATAGCTCAAAGAAAAATGTTTTGTTGTATTAAACTACTTGGGGTCGGATAGGGGTCAGTTGGGCAATGCTCCATCCCAGCATGCCGATTGTGCCATGGCTAATCATTTTCAAAGTTCATCTAAGTATTAGTGGAGTTTCAGCCAAATGTTCTATCATTCGATATAGATTTAACATCAATAATAAGCTAGGCGCGTTTCATCACTACACTAGCACTTTGGAAATGTCCATGTTTCTGTGCCGCTGTCTGTCTTATGGATTATTGCGCAAGTCACAACTCTTGCATGGGTTGTGCTATAATATTGCTTCTGTTTGGGGGGGCTGAGGATTTAAGCGTAGTGTTTGCCATGCACTGAACAATTAAGAATGCAATTGCCATTTTACAAGCGTACTTGTCCTTATTGTGTTTTTCTTTATCCTGTTTGTCTTTAACTGGTATAGGTGTCATTTCACAGTTAACCCATAGGAATGCCTGGCTTGTCCACGTCACCCTCCCTTTCAGTGTTTAAAATATATAGATATATAATTACCGTAATTTGAAACTAGTCGGCCACTGCAGTGTTAACCCTGATCTCTTAAGTGACATTTGAATAAGTAAGCCGAGGCTTAATTCTCATTCATATCTTCCTGCATGTTAAACACACTTTTGTCTTAACAGAAATATAAAGTGATCTCTAGTTAACGTCGTATAAGCCCCCCCACCACCACCGATTAACCTTCTAGAGACGCTCTATTGTCCCACGCAGCCTGCCAGTTAAGTATAAAGTACTTATGCATTTATTAACTGTAAGAAAATGCCGCTGCCGTGTGCCACCCCCTCTTTTCTCCCCTATTTGTGGCAGAAAAGGCTACTGTTATATGCAGCTGGAGAGTTTATATGTATTTTAGCCCAATCTACTAGACAAACCCTGAATCCTTATTCTGCTTGTAGTAAACAATAGAATCACCCTGTCTCAATCCCCCATCCTGGATTAACTCCTTCAGTCCCCTATAGACGTACCGGTACATCCATAAAACGCATCTAAAGAAACCCATATGGACGTACCGGTACGTCCTGAACTTCTTGCAGCGTCAGGGACTCATTCCTGCTGCTAAATGGGAAATCAGGCTGTCGTTTGACAACCTGGACACCCCTCTGTCAGCAGAAGCCGGCATTGCTGGCTTTCTGCTGCCCTATTTCATGAAACTTACATTTTTAAATGTGCGATCGGGCATTCCCTTCCGGGTCGTATCACTGCTGATGTCACCCGGAAGGTCATCTGAGGACAGGATATCCTCTGCAGGGTCTGTCTAGACCCTGCTGGGATATCTGATCACTCCTATGAGGCACATATCACAGACACTGTGATCTCTATGCAAGACTGTGGGGACTTGCATAGGGATCACAGGGGGGAGAGTGAGTGAGAGGAAAACAAATCACTAAAATACAATAAATAATAAAAAAAAAAAAAGTGAGCTAAGTGATGCCATTGTGACATCACTGGCATTAATATGTTCAAGAGGTACCTAAGAGGACCTCTACCCATACTGCACTGATAACCGTGCATTAAAAAAAAAAATAAAAAAAATATATAATAAAAAGAAAAAAAAAAAACTTTATATCCCACTGCCCAAACAGAAAAAAAATTAAGGATGTGGGGTATCTCTCTGTAATCAGGAGATGCAGCCAAACCGTTTTGTCCTGGATTCCATTGTACAAGCAGGGTTTCTGTCTCGTTGCCGTCAGCTCGGTGTGGTGTTTGAGTAAAGAAAATCGCCTAAAATCACATGATAACCGAAGTTTACTGGAACAAACTGCAATACAAAAAAGTTATTTACACGCAATTTAATGTACTTCCTGCAGTACCTCCAGGTGTAAAATTGATTCTTCTGCCATCCCGATGGAATGCGTATTATGGTTAAATTTAATGTTTAATAACTTAAAAAGAACAAGCTGATGGCACCAACCATACATCATAAACATGGGCATTGTATGGCAAAACATTCATTTAATACGAGTTATTACTATAATTTGCGCAGTGACCTATAGAGAAGTCCATAATGTGTTCAGATTTGCGTCTATCTTGGTTTTCCCTATTCTTCCTCTTAGGGAGGATCTGCTGATCACATCCAGTTTCTTGTTAAGGTGTGAAAGACATTGTGCATATTCTCTAAATCAGCCGGTCCCCCTCACATTTAAAATGAGCTGTATCTTTACTCTCGATCATGAGATTCTTAACATCTCATTAGGGTAGTTCTAATAACGGCCAATCTCTCATTGGACTTTGGAAGCTGAGGCTTTGAAAAGCACAACATTCAATAATTAAAGTGAACGGCATATTTTGGTTTGGGATGAAGCCGCTGGGTGCTATGGCATGCCATCGGTAACTGTGCTGCCTGTCAGTTTAGACATCATCGCTGCTATTATCGCCCCACGAACGGCGGATTATATTTCTCTGATCTGCCCACAGCTGGCAGGTGTGAGGTGGGGTTGGCAGGACTTTAACCTGATCAGGTGATGGACAGGCTTGAAAATTCGCAGCTCAGAAGATCTCTCTACAAGGGTGTAACAAAGAAGAAATGTGGGCGAGTTACATAATGGCGATCTGTTTACTAAAGACAGTTTTTACTGTATTGTAGAGACCTAAAGGTTTCAATGGGAATCTACCGACTCGGTTCCCTGCGCCAAGCTCCATGTAACCAGGGGTGTACATTACACTGAAATCCTATTCGTGAAATTTAGGACTCTGGACCTGGCAAGTGTAATCGCCTTAGTTCAGGGAAAATAGGGATCAGGTTGTTTTTATATTAAACTTGTGCCAAAGTACACAGTTGCTACAACTAGTGTGTTATTAACAGGTAGAACTCGTGCACATTCTGAAGACATGCACCTGGGTCTTTGACCTCTTGGGCTGTTCCATGTTAGCTGCTTAACATTCTAGTGAATGCAGTTAATTATTTTGAAGATCTGTTTTGCTGTTTCTTCTGCTGAAAAACTTTTAATGTTTTGAGTTTTTTTTCCTCTCTCGACATTCTTTTGCATCACGTGACGTGTTCCTGCTAAAAATAATACATTGTTGCCACATTCATCGGTGCAAGAAGTTGTTGTTTCTGATGGAGGCTTAGTTGTAAAAGTGATCAGTGAAGTTCTATTTCCTAATCCTCCTGACTGTCCATAAGCGAGTAGTCCCTCAGCAGGCTGTCATCTGTGCTGTATGCCGAGGCACTGTCTCATGGTATATAACTTTGTTATAACAGGCATTTGTAATTGTTATGTGTTTGTCCGGCAGAATGTTATGGGAGGGTCATTGCTTCTATTAGTGGGAAGTCACATTTATAAGTCATCCTGTACAGCGTTCAAGATCTAATGTGACTTAAGCTTATTGACTTGTGATCCCAGCTGGTGGTTCATTGACTCATGGATCAGAGTAGCCTAACAAACTTAACTTGACCCTGAAATATGTATTTGCATGTTTCTGTGAGTGCATCTCCGATACATACAATAGCAGCCATTGCTCTGAGTAAATATTGATTTTGTGCACTCATAAAAGATGTGTATGTTTATGTAAATGTCTTCTAACTGATTCTAATAAACCGGTTTGTTCTGTAAAGTTGGCTTTTCAGTTCTCAGATGCGTGGTGAAGACACTCGGAGTTGATTTGTAAACATAACTCACATGAGTTTTGAAGATGTTCTTAAGAACACCAGGACTGCAGCGATAGCTCACTGCTAAAAGGAGACTTCCAATCAAATATGTTTACTATCGGTCTGAAAATGTTATACTGTTATTTATTTTTTAGAACTGCTCTAGTTTTTGTATAAAGGTTTCAGGCTACTTTGTATTAGCCACATGTGTTTTCTTGGCCAAATCTATATATCTCTCTGAATCCATCACATACTTCCTGGGATTAAACTGTAGAATGATTCAGTCTTAATGACCCAGCTGGACATTGACGGTTCAATCCATGGAGGAACGGACGTCAGCCCAAATTATCACAGGACTGACTACCATGGCAGCCTCCAGGTCTGCAGATTGGGACAAAATCTAAGCATTACAGCAGGATCCCTTATGGCATGGTTCCTGCAAGGCTTTCCTATAGAGGCGATGAGACTCGTGTATACCATCAGTGTAATTGTTTAAGATATGGTTTACCAGATTCACCAGTAAAATGTAGTAACAGAGCGTTGACTTTTAAGGCGGTAGAGAATCTGTGGTTTTCCCGAGGATTCTGATCACGAACCTTTGCTTCTGTGTTTCGTTGTGCATTATTGGCTCTTTTGTCATAATGATATCCCCCCCACCCAAAGAAGAAGTTTAAGTTGCGAAAGATCCACCCTAAGGTGTGTCTGCAAGAAGGACCTAGTTCGCCCTGCACGCTGTATAAGAAAAAAAATCAGGCATTTTTTTGTCGCTGATTAAACTATGCATTATGCAGGGCCAGTCCTTTAAGAAAGAAAGCCATGGATAACCCTTTTATAATGGAATTCTGGGGGTTGGTGTTCCTGTAAATTACCTCTGTATTGCTTAAACACCAAAGTGTTTGCTGTGCTACCCAAACTATTAACGCAACAGCGTATAACTTGCTTTCATGTAGTTGTAAAAGTAGTCCTTTTCCAGCAATACTTAAGCCGGAGGTTACTTAAGGTTGTTGCACCTGCTTGACTTAAACTTTTTTGTTCTTAATTAAGTCTGTTAATGAGAGATCTATTGCTAAACCCCACTTGGCAAGGCTGAGGTTTGGTTTACGTCTGATGCCTGGCTGCCTCCTGATCTCCAGGTTTAACCCTTTCTACTTCTAGTGTCTGGGGAAAATCACTCCGAGGCAGAATATGCTGCCTACGTACATTTTTAAATGCGATTGCTGTGTCAGGCATAGTTAGTTCTTTCTCAATAGTAGGAACAAATAACGTGTATTCATTATACCCAAAGTGCCACTTGAAAATACAATCCTGTACCTAAAACTAGCTCCTAAAGTCCCTTTTATTTCTGGAATGTGCTTTCATCTGAACGCCAGAGAAACTTTACGCAGGTGGGAATGTTTTCTAACCTTTGCGAGGTAAGGTCACCTTCCATTCTGAAGCTCCTTGCTCGGGGCTGAATGTTAATACGTAATAATTCATCGGATTGCTTGTTCTGTTCAGGCAGGAAAAACGCTATTCACAAAGCTTTGAGACGGTGTACTTATAGATCCATATGTGAAGCCGTTCTCTTCCTTTCCGGGAACAACTTTTTTATATTGGATTTTACCTTTGCATGTATTCTGAAGGCATCCGTCCTGTTGCCTCGTTCATTATTGGAAAGTCTTCTTCTTCTGTTGTGCACTTTATCAATGCCTTAGGTGGCTTATATTCACTTTTTTTTTTTTTTTAGCATTTCATCATTTATTTCTGTTGTTTGCTCGTACAGGGTGTTGAGGGAGCTCGCAGATCTGCCCTTCTGGATACTGATGAAGTGCTCACGTATTACTATGATGATGTTAGAACGATCTATGACATTTTCCAAAGAGGCGCTAGAGTTTCAAGTAAGCTTGTTTTGTAATTTTACTGTGAACTGTCTACTATACTGCAGCTTTATATGTGTCTTAACAAGCGATTTATATCGCTAGCTCACCGGATATCTGCTTTAAGAGCAGATATCGGGCATAGCATCAAATGTCTGTCAGATGGCTTTGCCATAGATCATCGTAAGAATGTGGAAAGACACCTGTCTCTAATATGACTATTTTGTTTCCTCGTAGATAATGGGCCTTGTTTAGGGCATAGGAAACCAAATCAGCCATATGAATGGATTTCTTATCAAGAGGTAACTTTTTATATAGGGTCTGTAAAAATAGCTATTGTATTATTATATACACACACACTTGTTTGGGAAACCATTTAAATCACAACGTCTCCTTTCTCAATTCAGGTGTTGGATAGGGGAGAGTATGTAGGATCTGCTCTCCTGCACCGAGGCTTCAAACCTTCATCTGAACAGTTTATTGGCATTTTTGCCCAAAACAGACCAGAGGTAAGTGGGTTTTCTGCCTATGTGATTTGGGGTGTAAAAGTATGCGATATGATACCATATGTTGTATTTGCGTTTCCAGAGAATAGGAATAACGCTCCCGATAACAGCCGTTATACACACTGTTATCCGTTTAATAGAGTGGTCCCTTAAAATTTTTGTGATGACCCTTCATGGGGGCTTCTGCAGAGTACTTTGAATGCACATGTGGGACAATGGAGCATCTCTTTAAATTAAGTAATTTTGATGATCTCTGAATTTTATCTCCGATATATCCCTAAAATTCACCACTTAACATAAGCTTCATGACCCTATAAGTCAAACTATGGCCCTTTGGACCTTTTGAAGTTGGGAGTTTAACGTTGGGTGTGTCTAAAGCATGTATACTGGAAGCAATCTGTTAATTATTATTTCTTTTAATTTTTTGGCCAAGATAGTAGAATTGTTTTGCGAATCACAGCATTGTGCAATAAAAAGCTAATTCTAATCCCATTTTACTGTGTATCTGTTTTGTACATTATTTTTCTTTTCTTTGTGCAGTGGACGATAGTCGAGCTGGGTTGCTACACATACTCAATGGTGGCTGTTCCTCTGTATGATACACTGGGTGCCGAGGCAATCACTTATATCATAAATAAAGGTCTTGACCATTTTTCTTTCATTTGCATTTTAGTTACAGATGCTTTTTATCCCAAGTAATTAATTCTTTTTTTTCATTCTTATATCTAGGTGAAATCTCTCTTGTATTCTGCGACACCCCTGAGAAGGCAAAAGTGTTGATGTCCAATGTTGAAAAGGGTGATACTCCAGTCCTAAAAACAATCGTTCTCATGGAACCATTTGACAGTGATCTTGTAGAGAGAGGGCAAAAGTGTGGCGTGGAAGTGATCAGCCTGAAAGACATAGAGGCAAGTAATAACCCAGGGCTGTGGATGCAGAATGCAGGTATACTTAGACGCTCGTGCCAATTTATGTGAAGGAAGGTCTTCACATTGTGTTCCAGCAGAAACAACTAAGCATATATGGGTTATCTGCAGAAAACAAACACTTGTGTAAGCATTTATAATGGCCACCAGATAGTATACTTACAACACGTATGTAAAAACAAGGCACTTGGGAATTTGTCCTTCTCAATAAGGTTTCTAAGCTTAAAATGAGCTTTTCATTTGGTTATTTACGTTTATGTTTTTGGTTTTTTTAGAATGAGGGGAAGGCAAACCGAGTGGCGCCAAAGGTAAGCCAAACTCAATGGGATTTTGTCAATAGTAAAATATACGTATGCCATATAGGCTCTCTAGACTGTTATACAAATTAAATGAAAAATAATGCAGAAAATATTAATGTGCATGTCACATGGAGAGGTGATTTGGGGTTTTCCCCCTAACAAATTGATTTTGTGCAATCCAGGGAGACCTCCGCCTGTCTACAAGGAACAGAACCTCTTTTCATTTAATCAGGGAGGTTGCAGTGAGATGATAAACGTGATTTAGGTCTCTTGATCTGTGTCCTCTGATGTTTGGGATGTTGTATACAGGATTGTTAAACACCACATATTGACCAATTTGTCTGATTAAGGTTTATCTAAAATATGTCAAATCAGGACTTGACTTGTGTGGTTGTGTTTTGGAACAAATAAATGTGGTGTGCCAATTTCGCCAGTGATCTGATGGCAAACAACCTGTACCTTTTCTGGTAATAAATAATTACAGGTGTCATTAGCAGTACATGTCAATACGTACAACTACAAAAATATACTTGTGTGTCAATTCTTTGGGCTAACTGTTTGAGAACTATAATGTGTGGCATATAGATTATCTCGCTATTTACAATTGTGCATTTAAATGTTGGTTCCAATTGGAGCAGAAGAAGCAAAAGGAGGAAGATATACCCCATTTTGGGTGGAATTATGCACAGGGCAATATCAAAACTATTCTTAAAATGAGGCTGGGGATATGTGTGACGTAAGGAGGTGGAATTTGGCTTCTATAGCATTCACATATCTGCCTTTTAGGCTGCTCTGTACTAAATCGTCTTTACCAAAAGTGTGTCGCTGCGCCTCTTGACTGCCAGGGATGGGGAATGTCAGCTGTGTTGCCGCGTTGATTATGGATATATGTGTTGCTCACAATGTTGTTCCTGCATTCAGCAGCTAAGAATGTAACCTATTTGGACCATTAAGGGACTGGTCACAGAGGATTGTGGACATGTGGCTAGATTCCAACATCTCCAAATTGACTGTTACGATTAAAAAGTGCTTAGGATGATTAAATAGTGCTCAGGATGATTAAATAGTGCTCAGGAGTACTTGGCATTTACCACACTCTATACATTGGCATTATGCCCTTTCGTGATGCAGCCCCACAGTATGCCAAGGAGATGTGATCCTTCTTACTGCTGCAATAGTAAACAGCCGTTCTCTCTCTATAGATCAGTCCTATTGTTACATATTGTAACTGAATTCATGCATTCTCCTAAGTATCCGTCTGAAATGGAAAATCTTAAGTATTTATCTCAATAATGTCTCTAGTAGATTATCTTCAGTGAAAAAAATCCCACAAATGGCCAGTTTAGTGTACCCGAAACCCCCAGTCACTCTGGGAGTACTTTTTTATATGCATTCTTCTTAAACAAGAACCAAAATAAAAGTAAAGCTTTTAGCTGACAGAAGTTGCTGTCCTCCGAATCCTCTGTTCTTCAGTCGGTTGTAGGATAAAGCTCTAATTACAATCAATGAGTGCTTTCCACGTGTTGCTGCGGAGATCTGAATAGACCCCTGTTTCTCAGTGTTCAGGTATATCAGGTGTTTTAAGCGACCACGCAGCTTTTGGATGCATTAAAGTGCATATAATGGCTGGAGTGCCCCTTTAATTTAGGTTTTGTTTTTTTTAAATGGAGTAAGTGTGGTTTTTACATAGGGCTTAAAATGAAAATTATAAGGTGAAATATATACTTATATTATGTTGAATTATGCAAATAATAAATTTAATAGTAACGAATATATATTTTTTTCTTTTAGCCTCCACAACCAGAAGACCTAGCAGTCATTTGTTTCACTAGTGGTACAACAGGTATACTCTTGAGCTACTTTTATATCTGCAATAAATACCTTTTTGTGTATTTATTGCAGTATTTCTCATTTCATTATTTAAAAGGGGCACAACCAGCGGTGGAAATTTCCATAAAGAAAGTTTATGCAAGAGAGTACAAGGAGAAAAAAAAATAAATCAGATTTTCCCTATAACTTTTAATAGAAAATAGCTGTGAAATCTTGCAATGTTTTGTGTCCTGTAATGTCTTTAGCTGTGTTACCAACATTTCCAAAAGTAACCCATAAACAATTAACAGAGTATATTCCAAAAATATAATCATGGCAATGGATGCATAGAAATACAATAATTTGAAAATTGTTTTATTATGGGGAGTGGTATCCGAGCAGACATATAATTTACATATAATTTTAGACTTGCTGGTAATGTGTGTAATGTTTCCTGACTTCTACACATGCATGTGTTTCCCAAAACGAAAATAAGGAAGCCACTAATGGAAAAACAATGCATTTATTTATAGATGGTGACACATAATTATACAGTGATCTGGGTCTTTGTGAAATACTGGAACCAAGGCTTAATTATATATTCTGCTTTATGTTCTATTTCATTCAGTTAGTGCACGTCTTGTGTCTTCTGAAATTACAGCACTGGTTAAATGGGTAATTTTGCATTCCAGTCACCAGTGGCCTCTATTGCTAATTTGGACTGTGTATAAAAACCATATTGTAAACAGAGGAGGCTGTTTTTGCAAAAACGATGTAATTAAATAGTGTAATTGTAATGACAAATCATTTTAATAAGTTACATTTTTACACAAACCCCGTATATGGATAGAATCCAGTTCCCACTTCTGCTTTTGCTTGTTCCTTTGCTGCTGGGCATCCTTTAGCTCAAGGCTTACTAGCCCGTCCTGCAGGAGCTCCAGCGTTTCTTCTGGATTTCAGAAAAAAAATTCAGATTAATGACAATTTAACGTGGAACTCTTGTATAGCAATGGCTTCAATGCATAGCTTGTTAAAAGTATACCGGTTACGAGAGAAACTGTAAATATGATCGCCAACTTCATTTCATAATTAGTGAAAATGTTTCACGGTCTACATGTTTTGCCTTCGTTACTGTTTTTTAATTCAGGAAATCCAAAGGGAGCGATGATTACACACAAGAACATTGTGAGCAACAGCGCAGGCTTTATGAAAGTAACAGAGGTACATTTTTTTGTTTGTTTGTTAACATTATACCGCCTAGTCGTAAACCATAGAACATACCGTGTCAGTCTTGGAACACATACGTGTCTGTGCGACTAATGAATGTCAATGGACTAATTCCATCAAGGATCGGCTCAGTGGGGTGTTGGAACAAGGGAAGAAACCCAAAATATCACAACTGACAACAATGCCCCCCCAATTGGAACAGAATAACATTTTCTTCTGCTACAATACTTTATTCCCCGCAGCACTGCATATAGTGCTCAAAGAATGTATTTTTCCATGAGTCTTCCTTTTTGTTAATTTAATTGAGGAAGGGAGAAATGAAAGTTGAACAAGTACATGGCAGAAATGTAGAAAATTCTGTTGTCTAGAAGTCATTATCTTGTTTAGCCAAAGTAGATTAGTTGTGAGTAGCACATACCCGGACCCCTGCGGTATTGGAGGATATATTAAAATCCCTTGGACTACAGATTATGCAGTCCAAAGTTTTTCTAGTTTTAGATAATTCTATTTACATTTTTAAGAAGTTGGTTTTCTGCTTTGATGTATTACGTTTTTTGTTTTGGAGATTCTCTCATGTTTTATAATGTCTATAACATATAAGGTCTGTTTTTCCCTTTTTCTCTGTAAAATATTTAATGTATTCTGCTTAAATGCTTCCCTCTTGCTGTTCCGTATTATATAAATTATGTTTTTGTGTACGGTGGCTATGGCTCTTCTTGGCAATTCTACTTTGTATCTGTAGGAATCGAGCTCTGTGATTTTATATTCTGTGTACAGGTTGCTATCAAGACACTTTTTCTTTACTTGCAGTGAATTTTACCCTCTTGTTTTTATTGTACATACAAAATAGTATAGAACTCGTGTCTGCCAATTTAATTTTTTGACCAGAAATAATCTCTGCTGCAAAATCTCACACCTGATGGGTTTAATGTTATTTACAGACCGTCTGGATTAGTATCCATCCAGTTACCATTGATTGCATATCCAGTCTTGATATGTCCCACGTTAAAATTTTAAGATTAACTCCGGGCGACACAAAATTTGTTGTTCATTTGGTAACAATGATTAAGTTACCTACTACACAGAGTTCTGAAGGGAAATGATAAAGTCAACAAGAGTGTATTTTCACTGTAGCTGAAAGAGATTCTGTTGCATGAATTATAAATTGAAGCAGATGTGACCCTGAGCCGTTGGTGGAATTTTGGAAATGGTGTAATTCAAATCAACATATCAACAATTGATTGCTCTGTGATTCAACTCCACTCAATTATGCTTTTCTCCTCTTTGCGCTTCTCTACCTCCTCTTGCGCAGGGCTTGGTGTTTCCTTCTTCTCGGGATGTTCTGATCTCTTTTTTGCCGCTGGCCCATATGTTCGAGAGAGTGGTGGAGGTAGGCGTTTCTGTTATTACATGTTTAGCCACTTTTGTTGTATCTTCCAGAGCTTGCTTACTCTGAACGCCAGTGATATACACATTTCCTATTTGCCTCTGGCACACATGTTTGAAAGACTGGTCCAGGTAAGAATCTGTAGAAAGTAATTAGAAGGCACATAGACTAGCTATGAGGTAGGTAGTGTATAGATATAGTAGAACAGAGCCTTGTTATCTCAGCTTCATTTATAAAAGAGACTTCAGTGTTTTGACGACCATTGAATCATATTAATCTACTAATTTCAGTTATCACCACCCAGCACTGAAACTTTATTATCTTTATGGACTTTACTACCCGTTGCCTTCCGAAGCAGTGGTACTTTCTTATATCATTGGTGTCCCTTTTAAGTGGGTAATGGTTTTTGTAACAGTTGAATTAACTAGTTGGTCTATCAAGGCATATAACATAATGCTGGAAAAACAGTTATGTTCTACAACCCCACTTGTTGACTTGTTAACAAAACACTGAGCATATTTTTACCATTAAATATGAGATTTAGAGTTTACATAAAAACTAAAATTAAGCCAATAATGATGGTTTCCTTCAAAAAATCTGAGCTCCTAAGTTTTGATATAATTGCTATTTCATAATTAGTATTTTTTAAAAACATATATTTCAGGTGCTTTTCTACCATTAACAGCACGGTTTCTTTTTTTGACAGTTTATTCTCATAAGAACTTGAGTTTGTGAAGCCCGAATTTAGAAACTTTGCATGACAGCACTTTTTTCCTCATGTACAAACGCAAACCTTAATTAGTCCTTGATCTAGTATTTTTTTTAATGGTGCTCGTTCATTATAACACACGTCTCTCCTGTTTGTAGTGCGTTGTGATTTGTCATGGGGCTCGGATTGGTTACTTCCAAGGAGACATCAGATTGTTAATGGATGACTTGAAGGCCTTACAACCCACGATTTTCCCTGTAGTGCCCCGGCTCCTGAACCGTATGTTTGACAAAGTAAGTGCAAGGTGATCTTCTTTGTGAAACTGAAAACAAAAGGCTGATCCTTTTGTGTAAATCCTCAGCCATTCTTTCTGCATTAGATCTTTGGACAGGCTAATACTCCTATGAAGCGGTGGATGCTGGAGTTTGCCTCCAAAAGGAAAGAAGCAGAACTGCGCAGCGGCATTATACGAAACAATAGTTTTTGGGATAAACTCATATTTCACAAAGTTCAGGTAAATCCCTATTTTTCTTTGAAATGCTAGACTTTTTCTTGTTCTTGTTGTTTCTTGGATAGTGGATATTTTCTTGCCCAGTATGAAGGACTGGCCAGTGGCAGAAAAACACTTCCATTGAAATCCCCCTGCAATGTTTGCCAAAAAAACCCTAAAAACTGGCGCTGACTGGTAGAAGGTATATTGTGTCAGGAGAAGTGGAAGGGGTGCGTTTGGCTGAATAGCTGGAGGGGTGGTCAAAGGGGCAGAATGCATATGGGGGACTCTAAAGAACCACCCCATGCATTGACAAAGGGGATGCCACAGAAATTTTAAAGGGTCTACTCGATTATTATGTGTATTAAAGTGCACGTGATGGCCGGCATGTGCCATTAATTACCTGAGAAAATAACCCATTCCAAATAGGAGTAAATGCAATTAATACTTAAGTGATTGTTTCACAACCGCAAAAGCCCTATAAGAATATGTACACGGTACCATCGTATAAGTATCGTACTAGAATGGCAGATGCTGGAGGTGTGTGCATGTTACAAACACGCTGTGAGGTGGGGCTCGTTGCATATATTTAGGGTTTCACCGTGTTGCAGGAAAGTGGTTAAACCAGATCATCACTTTTTACCCTAGGCCCTTTGTTTACCATTGTAGCCAAAGGTGTGTCCTGATGAAGAGGTGAATATATAATCTAGGGTTTTTATATTTTTTTTAACACCTTATCTGCCATGCACACCCAGCAAACCTTCCTTAATAGTGCACACCGCGTTTAGCATGTATCATTGTTTGAGGTCGGCATGCTGCTTGGATCTCTGATACTGTTCTGACTTTTTCCTTGCTCTCTTCAGGCCAGCCTTGGCGGAAAGGTGCGGCTAATGGTAACTGGAGCAGCGCCTGTTTCTCCCACCGTGTTGACGTTCTTGCGTGCGGCGTTGGGTTGTCAGGTAGGTCGGTTTTGGTAGGATCAGGTTCTACTATATCATGTCTTCCTAACTGAACGCTGCCTGGGATTGCAAGCAAGGAGCACACAAGAGGTTTGAGAAGAACCTAGGGTGCAATGTTACCCTTCCCTATTATTTAATAGTTTGAAAACAGATCTGCAGCTGCATATGTGCTCCTCGTTTACAATGGGCTGTAAGCGGGATCCCCACAGTCCTGTCTGCCATGTGTAAATAAATGACTTTATTTTCCCCTGATTTGGTATTCCTTAACGAATATTGCTTCCTTATAAAACTGAGTCTGGAAACTCCCCTCAGGTTGGGATTCCATGGAAATCTATCTACATCTTCTCTTACTAACCACATAATGCCTTGGAATAGATTTTCTGCTGGTGATGTTGGGTCGGATTGGGCTTCAATAATGAAACTATAGTAACATTAGGTGTTTGAGTGTTAACTAGTCTGTTACATATTACGGCTTGGTGTGACCATTCCCCATATATACCCAGATAATAATGTTAAGTTTCTTACCATGCCTTGTTTAGTTAATTTGATTTTATAATGGGGGTTCTTTTACCCAACACATAGCCCGGCTTGCTAGGAACAGTTCGCGTTCAGACTATTGGAAGGAATGGAGACAGACAAATATAGCTCAAGCTTGTGAGTCCGGTATTAAAAGAAACCACGAGCTACAAGACATTTAAATATTTTGTGCTAAAGAAGAAGCTACACAAGATTTAACCAGGTTCTGCTTATGAGATTGCCTGGCGTCTTAATCATACTTGCAAGTAGTATTATAGGTGGTGTAGCTATTTTTAACATGGTCTAGACTATCCAGATCTGTCACAGATAGTACACTTTTCTTAAGGAAAGTCTTCTCCAGAAATCACAATAGCCCTGGAGTAAAACATTGAACTTTACATCAAATAATTCTCAAGGAAGCCTTTGAGTTCATAATGAATGTGAAATAAATTGTTCTTCATCATAGTTTGCTGTAATGGTCAGGATTCGTTTTCCTAACTTATATTTCACTAACAGCAGTATTTGTTTGCCAGTTTTATGAAGGTTACGGTCAGACGGAATGCACAGCCGGGTGTTCTCTGACTGTTCCTGGAGACTGGACTGCCGGTAAGAGATTCTTTTATCTGGATAAGCTGTTCTGTTTTACCGTTTTTCATTATTTTTAATAAGTAGATTAATGTGAGTGTTATGGTTTGGTTTCACCACAGGGTTTATTTACTAAAGCAGTAGTCTGCCGGTATGTTGGATTAAGAATTCTTGTTTCAATTTGCTAACTTCACTATGAGGACAGCTGGTCCGGCATAACTCCGTCCAGGAAAATCTCATTGATATACCTGTGCTTTGTGCTGGGCCAGTCCTTTCTTTGACTAGTGAAGTTGGTGATTTGAGATGAAAACTACCACAAATTCCACCCTTTAGTAAATCTAGTTATTTGTTGGCCTTTGGTTACAGTGTGTGTGGGGGGGGGCTTTTGGGTTTTTAATTTAAACAAAGTATTGTGTGTGTGTCTTTGTCATTCATGGAATTATGTCCTTATTTGTTAAAGATATTTATTAGTGTAGTAAGCTATTTGCAACCAGACGGGTTCTAATAAAGCACTGGCAGCTTTATTAGAGCAGCATCTTTTTTTCAGAGATGTATGACATGGCACCCTGCCTCTCTCTAATCTTACCAGGTCACGTGGGGGCACCAATGCCCTGCAATCATTTGAAGCTTGTCGATGTGGCAGAAATGAACTATTTTGCAGCTAAAGGAGAGGGTGAAGTGAGTACAATTTATCCTTCAAGCCATGTGTGTGTTTTGTGTGTCGTAACCACCGTTTGACGTTACTGCATTTACAATAGCAACAGTTATGTGTAACCTTCTGATATCAAACGACTATTGCAGTATTTTAGCGGGCTAACAATATAAGGTATTCTTAATGGAAAATAGATATAGTTTAGTAGTCTGCCCAGTGGGTGACGCATGCGTCTTAAACTAGGATCTTCCTGTGATTGAGAGAGAACTGGCAACCCTAGACATATGTTTCTACTTACAGTGTATAACAAGGGCAGATCTGCTCCCCCCCCCCCTGTGTAATGTCCCCTAGGAGCTAAAACTATCCCCACCTCATAAGACAAGAAACTCTGTCCATTCTCCGCACCTGAAACAAACGTGTTCGTGTGTACATTAGCAGCAGGTGCGCTGTAGGAAATAAAGCGATAAACAATGGGTTTTATTGTAATCTTCTTGTTTTTCTCTCTTCTGGTCCGCTTCACTGACATCTGGGATTCCCCATTCTTTTGTGCAGAGGGAATTTCCCATTTAAGTATATTTATATTTAAATATTCATTCGGCACATGTATGCAATGCGAGCGACTGAACACAACGTTGACATTCTGTGAGTGTACGCGTGCCTTGTTAGCCTTGGCTCTGTTGGCATGAAGTTAAAAGCTGAAAGCTTTATACTGACAAGCGCATTGAACCGATAAAATGTTAAACAACCTAAGGTGTTATAATTAGCTGGAGGAGACCTTTATGACCAACGATGCACATACTTTAGCTGTAGTTCCGTTTAGATCTGCACCATGTTGGGTCTGGAACTGTTTGAGGGAAATCTCAATTCGCACCTTATTTAGGGACGCAAAATAATCACTACTACAAGAATAAACACACTGGATGACCATAGGCACATAAGTAGTGTTCATTTCTGTGTTCTAGTTCCTGTTAGGAGCAGCATTAAATCTAACCAGGGTGTTTGTCCCTAGGTTTGTATCAAAGGGTCGAATGTGTTTCAAGGCTATTTAAAAGATGATGAGAAGACTGCAGAAGCTTTAGACGAGGATGGTTGGCTGCACACTGGCGATATTGGAAAGTGGTTACCAGTAAGTACCTTGACACCTTTTACATAGTTTAAATCTTAGCACAAACACACACTACTGACACAATGTTAGCTAGAAATAGGGATGATGATGGGGTGGGGGGGTTATAGTTTCTAGTACTGCAGTGTTGCGGTAGGAAGGCTGGGTTAAATTCTTGGTGGCGGTATTTTTTTTTTTTTTTTTGAAACTGAATTTTTATTGAGATCAGACATAAAAATAACACAAGAATAACACAAGAATCCTCCATGTAATGCATAGGAGTAAATACATAAAGAAAAACAACAGAAGAAAAAAAAAAAAAAAAAATGCGCATTACAATTGGACATTACTGCAAACATACCGCCATACAATGCGGAAAAACAATGTAGAAATATCATATGGGTATAATATGTATACAATATGTCACACAGATCTCGGATTTTACAGTTTTAGGAACAGGGAAGGGGAAGGGACGGGGGAGGGATGAGGAAGGGATGGGGGAGGAAGGAGAGAGAGGAAAAAAAAAAAAAAAAAAAAGGGGGGGGGAAAGGGGAATGAGGAAAGAGCGAGAAGAAGAAAGCAGTAGAAGAAAGAGAAGAAGCCCAAAGGTAATCAAGATGCCAGAGTCGCCTTCCGATACCAAACGGTCCGCAAATCTGTCAGGATATAACCACTAGGCATAGGGCAGAATGTAGCAGTATAATACTCATCCCAGGCCGCCCAAGTGTCATAGAAAATGTGTGGAGTGTTAGAGGCGGAATGCGCCATCTGTTCATAAGTACGGGTTGTAGTAAGCGCATACAAGACGTCCTGAATCGTGGGAGGGAGTGGGTCCTTCCACTTGCGCGCAATGCAAACCTTGGCTGCGATCAAGACATGACCCAGTAGTTTTCGCAATGGGGAGGCTAATGACGGGGGAAACATATCTAACAACGCAATCTCCACCTCGGCCGCTATTGGAATATGCAACAATTCCACTATGAGATGAAAAACAGCCGTCCAGTAGGGTTTAAGCACAGGACAGCCCCACCATACATGGAGCATGGTGCCCACTTCCCCGCACTGTCTCCAGCACAAGGGGGAGGAGGAGGGGAACATTTTAGCTAGCCTGGAAGGAACATAATACCACCGAAAGAGAACCTTCCTGTTGGTTTCGAAATGAGTAGCATTCTTTGAGACCCCCTGAAACGAGGAAAGGGCATGATACCAAGTTTGAACATCATATTCCCTGCCAAGTTCCCTCTCCCACTGTAGCATAAATGGAAGTTTGTCATCAGACCCGTGACCCAACAGAGCAGTATAACAAACCGAGATGGCCCCCGGAACACAAGGAGCTTTCAGGCAAAGCCGAACGATCGGGGAGTCAGGACAGGAGGCAGGGAGGTCCCTCAGATGCCGCGAAAGGACGTGTCGAACTTGTAGATACTTAAAGAAATCACGACTGGGCAGGGAAAAAGTACTCTGCAGGTCCTGGAAAGAACGTAGACGACCCCCGGAGAACAAGTGGGATACCGAAGTGACACCGCAACGCATCCAATTATCTAAGTGGACATGAGGGATAACGGGTTTCAACGAAGACAATGGGGCGTGCCCGAGAAGGTGATCAGGAAACCGCAACATGGATTTATGTTTGTCCCACACTGCCAACGAAAGCGAGGTCGTGGGTAAGGCATCCGGCAGTGGAGGCCTAGAATTCTTAGGAAGCCACAGAAGATCTCGTAACAAAAATGGGGAAGTAAACATGGATTCATGGTCCACCCAGGCCACCCTAGATGGATCTGAAAAGAGAAGAAGGGTTTGAGCCAGGTTGGAGGCAAGATAATAGAGCCTGAGATTAGGAATACCCAAACCTCCAAGTAATTTAGAGCGCTGTAAAATATGATACGGAAGCCGGGGCCGTTTGTGGAGCCAAAAAAATTTAGACAGTCTTGTTTGCATCGTGCGAAAAAATCCAGAAGGCAAAGCTATGGGCAAAGTCCGATAGAGATAAAGCAATTTGGGGAGGGAATTCATTTTGAAAGAGACAATACGGCCAAGCCAGGAAATCTCCAGTTTTGACCATCTGTTTAAATCGTCACAGATTTTGTTCCAAAGTGGTAGAAAGTTGGATTTAAATAAGGAACCAGCCGACTTAGTAATGCGGACCCCCAAATATGTAATAAAGTCCGTACGCCAAGAATAATGAAAGGTCCCGGACACGGCGCCAATCACCAAAGTCTCGTATCCTATATTAAGAGCCTGCGTTTTATGCCAATTAATTTTGTAGTACGAGAGATTACCAAAAGTGGACAATAACGCATGTAAATTTGGAATAGAAATCGTTGGACTAGTGAGTGTCAGGAGGACATAATCAGCGTACAGACAAATTTTAGAGTCAACGGAACGTATGGGAAAGCCCGCAATATCGGGGTGATCTCTGATGGCAATCGCCAGCGGTTCCATGGCTAGAGCAAACAAAAGCGGCGAGAGCGGGCAACCCTGGCGGGTACCATTGCTAATAGCGAAGGGCTCCGAAAGAAAGCCAGAGGTATAGACTCGCGCACGGGGCTGGTCGTAGAGAACAGAAACTGCGGTAACGGAATTTCTCTGGTAAGCCAAAAGCCCTCAACGTAGAGAGCAGATACCCCCAATGAATGCGGTCGAAAGCTTTCTCCGCATCCAAAGAAAGCATCACACAAGGTGTATTAGTAGATTTCGCGAGATGGGTAATATTAATAATGCGCCTCGTATTATCAGACGGTTGACGACCTAAGATAAAACCTACCTGATCATTGCGGATCAAGGTAGGAAGCAAGGTATTCAAACGGTTAGCAAGCAATTTGGAATAAAGCTTAAGATCCGTGTTTAACAGGGATATAGGTCTATAATTTTCACAAGCCGAAGGGGACTTCCCGGGTTTGGGGATGGTGACTACGTAGGCTTCAGACATTTCACCAGGGAGGGGTGTGGACTCCAAGAAACAGGAAAAGAGATCACTTAAGCGAGGAGCCAAAATAGCTTTAAATTTTTGATAATAAAGATTGGAGAAGCCGTCTGGACCTGGGGCTTTATGAGACTTCAAACCGGCAATGGTACGCTCTACTTCATCAGGTAAGGGCGGCGCCACCAAAGCCTCCCACTGATCTGCAGGAAGCCGAGGGATTGAAAGAGAGGAGAGGAAATCAGCAATCTCCACCGAACGCGGTTGCGGTAAGTCCGTCTGTAGACGGAGGTTATATAAGGAGTCATAATATTTCGCAAACAGATCAGCGATGTCCCTTGGATTATACACCCTCCCACCCTGAGAAGTCTGCAAATAATGGGTAGCACAGGAAGACGTCCGGAGTCGGAGCCTGCGAGCCAACAAGGAATCAGCTCGATTCCCCTTTGCATAATACTGCAGGTGAAGCCGGCGTAACGCGAATTCCGTGTAATGTAGTTGAAGTCTATGTAGTTCAGCTTTGATCTCCCGTATCTGATCCTGAGTGTCTGTGGACCAAGATGCTTTATTGGTAAGCTCCAAGGACACCAGACGGTCAGTAAGTTCTGAGATCGTGCGTAATCTCTGCTTCTTTTGAGCAGACGCAATTTTAATAAGATGACCCCGTATGACTGCCTTATGGGCAAGCCAGAGGGTGGAGGGTGAAATCTCCGGAGTGGCATTGGTCCGAAAATACTCGGCGAGCGCGTCCGCAACATCCACGCACACCTCCGTCTGTTGCAAGAGACTTTCATTAAGGCGCCATCGAGCTGATGGTGACAAGGAGGGACCATTGACCAGGGAAATCCACACAGGAGCGTGGTCAGACCACGATATATGTCCTATCTCTGCGTTTTGAATCAACTGCAAGACCTCACCATCTACCAAGAGCATATCAATTCTGGAGTAACTTGAATGAACATTCGAGTAAAAAGAAAAGTCCCTACCTAAAGGGTGTACCACCCGCCAAGCGTCAAAAAGGGAGTGTTGATGAAGCAAATCTTGGAATCTTTTACCTTGGTCCGTCAGTGTCCTCAAATATCTAGTAGACAATTTTGCGGAAGAGTCCAAGGAGGGAGCAGAAACGAGATTAAAATCTCCTCCAGCAATCACTCTACCCTGCCTCAGCCTGTGTAGTTTAGTGAATACATGATCACAGAAAGCGGTCTGACCGGAATTAGGGGCATAAAGATTAAGGATAGTATAAGGGGTACCGTCAATGCAACCCCGGACAATAAGGTAGCGACCCTTCGGGTCACGGGTCTGAGACAACAACTGAAAGTGAACTTGTCTACTAATAAGTATAGCTACACCCATAGTCTTGTTGGCAGCGCGCGCATGATATTCTAGGGGATAATATTTGGACGCCAGTAATCGTGCTTGGGATTTAGCGAGGTGGGTCTCCTGAATCAACACCACCGTAGCCTTACGCGTTTTGAGCTCCTGAAACAGCATCCGACGCTTATGTGGGGTATTTAATCCCCGAGCATTAATAGAAAGGAAGGTAATTTGCATCTTGGTACAATAGCAGTGGCAACTGGATAACGACCGACTGACCTAATTGGCAGAGAGAAGAAAAAATAGAAAGAGAGAGAAAGAGAGAAAAAAAAAAAAAAAGGGGGGGGGAGGAAAAAGGAAATAAATAAATAAAAAAAGGGGGGTGGGGGAGGAAGAGGGGGAGGCAAGAAGGGAAGGAAACAAAGGAATTGATAAGAGAAGCAAAAGCACTTCAAGAAACACACAATTTGCGCACAACCTCAATGGTTATACAGAACGATGTGCTCAAGAAATACAGCGAACCGTATGTGGGGGCAAAAAACCAGCAGTGGCTAGGACTTGCTGGCACACAGGCGAGACAATGTTAAGAAAACTAAACATTTCTCCAGACATCCGGAAGACAGTGTAAGGGAATTAGTCAGAAGAAAGAAAGAAACCCCGAACAATAAAAGTCATAAGAACCAAAACAATGCATTTATACAGAATCGTGAAATTCCCACGGAAATGAACAGGCAGCAAGTACAACCAGGTGTAAAAGCATGCATAGAAACACACAACCTTAAAGTATATCGTGTGAGACCCCCCCTGCCAGAGGGAAGAAGAAAAGAAAAAAAAAATAAAAAAATAAGGAATGAACATATGTGTGTGGTGCCAAAATAAATCCCGTGCGGCATAACTCAAAAAGCCTACTCGAGGCATGTAGAACATTATGGATACGACGGGAGCCGAAGACGACATTTGAAAAGAATGAAAAAAAAAAAAAAAAAGGAAATAAACGTGTGTGTGTGTGATGCATATGCGACGCTAACATAAATCTCGCGCGGCATAATGTAGAAAGCCTACTCGAGACATGGAGAACAGTAAATAGGGATACGGTGGTAGCCGAAAACGACATTCGAAATGAGCGCAAAAAAAATAAATAAACGTGTGTGTGTGTGTGTGTGTGAGTGATGTAAATGTGCCGTTAAAATAAAGCACATGCGAGATGAGAATGGAAGCACGTGTGAATGTAGTGAACAAGCGCACCAGATGCATAACAATGCGTGCGTGAGGAAAAAGTAAATGCAGTGGAGCAACATCCTAGGGTCCCCTAGAGAGTAGTGCAGACACAAATATATATATATTTGGCATCAATGCCACAGATATCTGAGTAGCATGGGAAAATTACGTTGTAAGACCACGCGGCACACGCGGCGTGTGTACAGGTATGTAAAAACAAAACAAAAGTGCCGAACATCGAAAAGAAAGGAAAAAAAAAACATCAGGAATGCACTAAGCACAGGTAAGAACCGCAACTATCCTTAGGAAACAGTCCAAAGAGACCCAATTTCAGCAAGAATAGAAGGCTTATCTGAAAGTCACGTAGACGCAGGTGAAAGCCTCGACGGCGAAACAGATGGCACCAGAGCAGCCTTCGCATGAGAGCGGGAATGATGTTGCTTCGTTGTCCGCTTTCTGCTGGGCCTCGCCACGTCCTCGTCAGTAGGTGAACGTCGAGGAACAGGTGTAGAATCCATTTGGTCTATCGCCGTGACGTCTTCGTGGACTAAGTGCCACTGTTGCAGCAAATAAAGCCCCTCCATAGGTGTGCAGGCAATATGAAGAGACCCGTTCCTGGTAATGAGGAGCTTCGTGGGAAAGCCCCATCTATAAGAGATGTGGTTTTTTCGCAAGGCCAAGGTAATTGGAATGAAGGTGCGGCGTTTAGCGAGAGTGGCAGCAGAAAGGTCCGCAAAAATGTGTAGGTGCGCGTACGGTGCTGGAAAAGAGGAACGCTGACGGGCCTGTTGCATAACAGCCTCCTTAGTTGAAAAATAATGGAGTCGTAAAACCACATCCCTGGGAACCGTGGACGGCAGGTTCTTCGGTTTCGGCACCCGATGAGCTCTATCGAGCCGAAGGTCCGAGTCCGAGGCGTCAGGTAAGAGCGTGGCAAAAAAAGAGTGTAGGTACGTATGCAGGGATTCGGCTGTTACCTCTTCAGAGACGCCTCTGATCCTTAAATTGTTGCGCCGAGAGCGGTCCTCAATATCGGCCACCTTAGCAAGCAGCGCAGCATAATTATCTTCCAAAGCATTGTGCCTGTCGACCAACTCGTTAAAGGTAGAGGAAAAGTCCGAAAATTTCTGCTCCATGTGGTCAGTACGCGCTCCCAAATGTGCCAAATCCTGCTTCAAGTCCGAAAGCATATCCTTAATGGCTCCTGTCATAGAGGATTGCATGGAATCCAACATGTGTCTCAGGATCCCTGGGGTCACGGGAGCATCAGGATCGAGGTCAGTATCCACATCAGCGTGTTCAGGCTGTGATGGCGGGAAGGAAGATTCGTCGCCATCTTGGTCTTCAACCCCCGGCCTGGTGCGCTTGGGAAAATAGTGTTGCAGCTTGCTCGGGGTCTTCTTCCCATGTTTGTGAGACATCTTCCCCGCTTCAGGAATCCAGAAGCTACTTGGAGAAGACTTTGCCCGGTAAAAATCTTGTGTTTAGCCGCGGTGTCGCTCGTGTGCTGGCGGAGCTTGTCTCTCACACGTCCATGCAGCTCCGTTGCCAGGCCACGCCCCGTGGCGGTATTGTAAGTGTGTTAAAAGAAGGGAGTCTTGAATACAGAACAAAACTTTTGTAAAAAGTCTTAAACACGAGTCTCTTGGGGGGAGGATTTAGCAATACGGTCAGAAATGTACTGGTGTATAGATTTGCAGTGGACACTATGTCTTTGGACCTGATTACTATGGTAATAGAAACCAAGTGAGCCTCAAGTAGCCTCAAAGTGGGGTAACTGATGAGGAATAACAGATTAGACAGACCATTCAGAGATCTGTATTTAGGATAAACTGAAGCTGATATTTGAGTGACTGACAGAGTTGCATTAGTTAGCACGTAAAATGCTGACTTTACTGATGCTTTTATTAAAAGAAGAGTGATTGGAGAAAACACAATGTATTATATCCTGTTATGGAACATACTGGTAAATGGTCTCAGTGAGTGCTTTCTGATGAAAACCCTTCATCTTTAGATAATATTGCAGGTGGTTGGTGTAATACATTGCTAATATTCACTGCCATGGCCATTTTGTTTCTTCTAGAATGGTACATTAAAGATCATTGACCGGAAAAAGCACATATTTAAATTGGCTCAGGGAGAATACATAGCCCCTGAAAAAATTGAAAATGTATACGTACGAAGTGAAGCTGTGGCCCAGGTTTTTGTGCATGGAGAAAGTTTACAGGTAACACTTTTTTTGTAGATATTTTTATTGTTTTGACCTGTTTGAAAGATTATGCCATTACCAGAATAATAATTCTCCCCAATTATCTGTTTAAGGCTTTCTTGGTTGGAATTGCGGTGCCAGATCCAGAAAATGTGATGAACTGGGCGAAAAAGAGGAGATTTGAAGGATCTTATGAAGATCTCTGTAAAAACAAGGTAATATGTTTATTGTGATTGTGTATATATACACTTGGCCTGATCCTACTAATTGAGGATGAGCCCTAGTTCTGAAGGGTTTTATATACGTTCTTGTGTGGGGTTGTAGACTGTCCTTTTGAGCAGAAGTAAATGTATAGAATGGCATACCCCTGAATTTACATTTTGACAACACATGTTGGAGATACCCTTGTTATGTGCATATTAGTTTTTGATGCAGTTGTTTGCCACAACATTAGTTTTGACAGGTGTCACAGACTTTAATTTGTTTCTCTATCATTTTTATTTCTTTTAACAGGATTTTAAAAACGCTGTCCTAGAAGATTTTCTGAAACTTGGAAAAGAATCTGGTTTGAAAAGCTTTGAGCAAGTGAGTATTTTAATTACATTATAACACCAAACCTGCACTTAAGAGTAACTTTGGAAGTTTTCGGAACATATGAAACACAGTAATTTAGAGCTTTTTGAGTTTTGTTATGCATCTGTATTGTATATAACCAGAGCCAGTGTTGGTGTTACGTTCATATAAATCTAAACAACATCTTGGAGCAGAAAAAATGCGAAACTAATGGTTTAAGTACTGACTTTATGGGCAAACAATAAACGATCCGGTTTGCCGCTTTGAGCAGCATGTGGTCATTGGTGGGAGGACTACTCCAAGTTAAAGCAATTTAAGGTGAATAATTTAGGATTCTAAAGTCCCTATTAAGGACAGTATTATGAAGCATTGAATCATTACGTGAAGTTGAGGACTTTATGTGATGTATGTGTCTGCTAATCAGTGGTTTGGTGAACAAACCTCAGTTATTCCTTTCATGTAACCAGCTGATGATGATTTTTTTTGCTTGCAGGTCAAAGATATTGTTTTGTATCCAGAAATGTTTTCAGTTGAGAACGGCCTTCTGACACCTACACTGAAAGCAAAGAGACCAGAGCTCCGAAAGTACTTCAAGACGCAGATTGAGGAATTGTACGCCAACAACAAAGTATAATTTAAGAGAACAGCTGGAGTGCCCAAACTGAATTTGTCACCGGTTAGCGATTCACAACAGCAAACAAAAGGATACTGGCCATAGGAATAGTGCAAAGACATGCCTAAAATGCCTTACTGCTCACCTGCAGCTTTGCACGGTGGTCTCGAGTCTTTGAGTAGGCCTTAAAATGTGAAGGACAGCTAGGTGTATACATTACCTTGACTTCCCTAACACAACAGTAATTCTCTGAAATCTGTGTATTTGTAGCCTCGAATTGTATGCTTCTTATCAGTTTATCAGGTGTTTTGTTACAAGTTGTCTGAGCCAACTGTAATTCAATGTATCAAATGGCATATGTGAGGAACTTCTGTGGAATGTGCTGTAAAATAGGTTTGAATGGGAAAAACTTTTTTTGGATTTGCAAAGAACACTTTATGTGGATGATTCTTCTTAAAAATAGAAAACACAGTTCTCTCAAATTTGGGGTAGGTTGTACATACACGAAGGAAAGCATGCAAGGCATCATTTCTTTGCAAATCGCCATCAGATCTGGTTTTACTTTTTTGTTTGTACACTGTATGCTGAATTAATATTAACACGAAATTAGTCATTTTAAACTGATATTTTGACCACTGTTTTATAAAAAAAAATAAAAAATGAAATACCAAAAACATGCCAGAATAACCATTTGAAATTTAGAATGTACATGTTGTTACTCCCGTAATTTCCGATTTTCCCTCTTGTCAGAAAGCTGCTAGGTCGTATTTTCCCTTACCAGACTCTAAGCTTAAGTCTTTATAAGTGCAATTATTGCTGGTATTCTGAATAGTTGGAGACAGAAGAGTATATGATATATATTTTGTGGGGTAAAAGGGAAATGTTCTACACCACCACCACCTTTTAATGGTTTTAGTTTGTCTTTTCACAATCGTAACTGCAGGTCACAAGGGAGTTGTAACAAAAACAAGCACAACAATGGTTTGCACTATGTAAAACCCTGTGTGATTCCAATGCACTGTAGACTAGGGTGATCTCATTTATATCAAAGTAACTGCACAGAGTATCTTTTTATCCAGACTAAATTGTGACTTGTGATAATTTACATGGAAATGTTTGCTAAACGGTGTGGATCTTTGTTGTACAAACCAAATGCTCTCAATCCTGTTTCCTTGTACATCTGTCAGAGTAAAAATGTAATGTATAAAATGATGAAGGAAACCAAATAAACAATTATGATATTGTAAAGATGACTGTTCTTTGTGTGGGTTTGATTGGTAAACATACAACATGGAATGCCTGCGTGGCTATACAATAATACATGTAAAATGTTTAGTAGATTTTTATGGCAGGATTCAACAAAAGTGAGGCGCCATGTGAACTAGTGCATAGGATTTCATTTGCTGGACACACAAACTGCTTACAGATGAAGGAAAAGCAGGCTATGTGCTGCTGGGAAAGGAGAGTGGGGTCACGTCACCCCACAGAAATGTGTGTGGTTGCCTCCTGCATGTCCAGTGAATTGACTGCTGCTTTAGCGTATAGCCAATACTGTATGCCTGACTTAATTTTAGTAAATTCAAGCTCTGTCACATTCCTTTAAGCTATATACTTTTTTTTTTTTTTTTTTTTAAACCATGCCAGTCATCACTATGGGGAGTTAATTATCTGCCCTACACCTTAACACCCAGTAGGATATCCCCAGACATTACTTACTTGGTGTCTCCCACCATGGCTGGAACTCTTCCCAGAGCTGTGCATGTCTGTCTTTATTTAAAAAAAAATCCATATATTCTTTGTTCCATATACTGTAGGGACATTAAGTATGGATGAAACATTATTACAAGGAACCTTGCTTTCATCACGTCACCGAACACTTAGTCTTTCTTGAATAATAACATTAGAAAGAACCACTAGGAATCGATGTATGTCTATACTGCCCATGTGAGGTACTTTGTTTCATCCTGTTATAGCAGGGGCGTACAACCTGCGTCCCTCCAGCTGCTGCAGGACTACATTTCCCATAATGCTCTTTCAGCGAAGGGGCTGGCTGAGGGGTATGGGAGATGTAGTCCTGCAGCAGCTGGAGGGACGCAGGTTGGACACCCCTGCGTTTATAGGAAGAGGTGCTTAAAAACATTAGTAGGGTAAAGTCACTTTTTCATCTCTTCTAAGAAACTTGTACAGCCCACATAGTATTAACCGTATCTGTTGTCCTCACCAGAAATCTACCAAAAGACATAAAAGCTGTGATTTTGTATTCATTTCGATCATAGAGACGGTTCAATATCCTTAAGGAAAAAGATTTTCAGCACTTAACTGAGGTAGAATTTGCAGATGCCGTCCTCCTCCTGTGGTACAATTCCCGCCATTTATTGGGTGCTTGAAGCAGCCAATCAGTGGCAGGAAAGTAGTCCCATAGACATCAATGACCCCAACTCATGGTGTTTGTTGAGCCAGTGCTGATGCTGACTGGGGGTGTGTATATTATGTACATGGAGTTAGGTTAAGCCTCTTGCATGGTGAAGGAAGGGGAAAATAAAGTGAAGGAAAAACATTTTTGATGCCCCCCTGCTGATTTTGTACATTTGCCCACTGACAAAGACATGATCAGTATATCATTTTAATGGTAGATTTATTTGAATGGTGAGAGACTAAATAACAACAAAAAATCCGGAATAATGCATTTCAAATAAGTTACACATTGATTTGCATTTTACTCAGTAAAATAAGTTTTTGACCCCTTTGTAAAACATGACTTGGTACCTGGAGGCAAAACCCTTGTTGGCAATCACTGAGATGAGACATTTCTTGTAGTTGGCCACCAGGTTTGCACACATCTCAGGAGGGATTTTGTCCCACTACTCTTTGCAGATCCTCTCATTAAGGTTTCGAGGCTGTCGTTTGGCAACTCGAACATTCAGCTCCCTCCACAAATTTTCTATGGGATTAAGGTCTGGATACCGGCTAGGCCACTCCAGGACTTTAATGTGCTTCTTCTTGAGCCACTCCTTTGTTGCCTTGGCTGTGTGCTTTGGGTCATTGGCATGCTGGAATACCCATCCACGACCCATTTTCAATGCCCTGGCTGAGGGAAGGAGGTTCTCACCCCAGACTTGACGCTACATGGCCCCATCCATAGTCCCTTTGATGTTGTCCTGTAGCAGAAACCCCCCCCAAAGCATAATGTTGGCCCATTAAAGGGAATCACAAATTTGCACTATCTTTTCTGGGACCAGTATGACTGCATCCATTACTAATTCTCTTTCTAAAGACAGCTGTATGCTTCCATCTAGTGCTGAAAATGAATATGGCATCAAAACTAGTTAGCTGTGTAGCCAACAGGTGTGGTATATGGTAGATATATCGAACAAGGGGCGCATGGACATGTGGAGAAAAATAACAATACAATAGTGTAGCAAGTTCCAAAAAAATATATCTGTGTAGTGAATATATATTGCACTCACAAGAGTAACTGGTAATAGAGGCTCATCAGATAACGACTGATCTTGGTAAATCCTGAAATGTAGATAAAAAACACCAATGGGGCAGTATAGTAGAAAATATATTTAATAAGAAAAAACTGGATAAACTCACAAGTAAGTTGGCACAACAAAAAATGTTATGCTATAAGCGCAATGTAGAAACAAGGATCCAGCAAAATAAGGAATATCCGTATGGAAAAGGTCTCTCAACGCGTTTCACCAAACTAGTTGGCTTCTTCAGGAGCAGAATACAAATATTGTACAAATAAAACAGAGTAAAAGGCTGCAGTCTATACATTCTCATCCGTTTGTCCCATTTTTGAAGGTTCCCGATGGTGTTCCAGCCCAATCGCGTCCTCGAGAGGTTACGTCATTGCGTTGCCACGCATTGACGCGATCGCGCTACTTCCATCATCCCGGCGTGATCATACAACAGCGTAGTCGCGTCATTATACATGTTTCATCATTCCCTCCCGGCTCGACTTGTATCTTTGTTCCTCCACAACTTGTTTAATAAAGGTAATTCGGTATATGGTAGATTCAGCTATTTGCCCAAACTGCACTAAAACGGAGATGTCCGGGATTGTGAGGAATGTTAAAATTTCCTTTACGTTTGCGAGAAAAGAAACGAGTTTGCTGCATTATGTAGAACAAACTTGGATTGTTTTTTTCTTCAAATATGATGTGTCGTGTTTTGAAGGTAAGGCTCAGATTCAGTGAAAACATCAGTAATTAAATTGCCATAATTATTTAATCATCAACATAACCAGTGGTTTGTAGAGAATGTGTTACACTTTCTATAAGTGGTTTCAGCTTTTTTTTACAGTTGAACCAGGAAGGTGCACCTCATGCTTTTAGAGGTAAAACTAACATTAACACCAAAATAACTCGCACAAAATTACCGTATACGCTTCCTGAAAACACATCACCTTGGGATTTCAAAGACACTCTACTTGCCACCCCAAACAAAGGTCTAAAAGGAAAACAGAATTTCAGGGGGGTTTCTCTACCATTTCACATATAGAGCACATTTTGGGATGGATGCTGCTAAATAATACCCCCCAAAATCTGAGCACATGGATATCACATACGTGTGGTATGTGAGCATCACACAATCACAAGAGACCTGCACAAGTGTGCAAAGTGGTTTCCGCTTTTTACAGTTGAGCCAGGAATCCAGACTTCTTGATTTGGAGTGGGGAGGACTACCCCTAATAGAAGGGAGTTGCACTAAAAAAATGCATAACACAATCGCTAAATAGTAAAAAAAATATATATAATTTTTATAACCAAAAATAAGTAAAAGCAAAATGTTGGAGATCTCTCTTACAGTCTCCGCTTTCTTGTAACTCATGTTTTCCATATAAGGGCTTTATATGCTTTTACCTGTTTTTGGTAATAAAAATTTTTTTTTTTGCTATTTAGCGATTTAGTTAAGGGGGCAGGGGTGGCATGGGCAAGGCTGTTTAGTGGTCAGAGATGGCACAGGCAGGCTGTTTAGGGGCCGAGGTGGCACATTCTTTGAGGGCACAGACAAGCCGTTTAGGGACAAAGATGGCACAGACAAGCTGTTTAAGGGCAAAGGTGGCACTGTGGGACATGTTGATTGTGAACTTGAGGTGGCTCGGGGCAGCTTTCGCCCCAGGGCTCCAGCTCCGACCCTGCTCCCTTCCCATTCCTTTCTTCCATTCTCTCTTTCTCCATTTACCTGACTTTCTTACTTTATCCATTCCCCTCTCGTTACACCAAGTATTGTCTCACATACCCTTTCAAGGAGTAAATATTTCATTTATTTGAATACCAATCTACTAACACTCTTAGCCAAACTTTAAAAAACAGTACTAAAATAATAAGTATTTATTTGAAAAATGTATAATAAATGATAACTGCATTTCGTGTCTCCCTTTGCGTTTCTAAATATTTTTTTTCCTTTTTCTAGTCTCTACCCCCCCCATTTCTTTCTTTCACTCTATTTTTTCTTTCTTTCATTTCTACTTCTCTGACTTCTTTATCCTCTCTCTCCCTTTTTTGCTTCAGTTATTGCCTCACATCCTTCCTCAGTGTACCTGCGTTCAAAGTACGCAGACACTTTCTAAACAAGATGGCGTCTCGGGGACAGGGCGGACGTTCGGAGTAAGCCCCGTCCACTCACGTACAGAATGAGGCGGAGAGCTCAGCAAGAGGGGCGGTCGGGAAGCGGCTAACAGCGGACAGCAACGATGGAAAGAGGCGGGAAGCGGCGTATAAACAGACAGGTAAATATTAGAAAGTGACAATCTGTAGCTGCTGCTATGGGGTGACCGGCGTTACTACCGGAACGGCGTCTGTTCGAGTTTCACGACACGGAGCACATCATCTGATCGTAACGCTTTATACCGGGTCCTTACCGTAATGCACTAAATCACTTCTACTTGGTTTTGTGATGAAAAATAAACTGTCCATATCGAGACTGCTAGGTTTCTCCTGCAGTATTTAATGTCATAATGTTTATGAACGCTTCCTGAAATTACGGTATTATTAACACATTTTAATACATTTTCGAAGTAAAAGGTTATTGAGAGAGTTTTCTTTTCATGCCTGGAGCCATCCTTTCCATCTGGTGCTTCACAGCCTGTTTTTCATTGATCTCCTCAGAATCATTTTTCACTGATGGACCCAAGTTAGTGTTTAAGGTTGACTGAAGTATTAAGAAGAAATGAGACGTTACCACGAAAGGCGCTTCTTTCTCTGCCAACTGCATATTGTTAAAGAAAGATATTGCGTGTGTATGTGTATTATATGTGTGTATATAATACACATATACAATACACATATACACGTATGTGTGTATATAGACACACTTACACACACCATAGAAACATTTATATTGTCGTAGATACTCTTACGTGTGCTTCCTAAAGAGCGTTTGTCACAATGGCCTACCTTCCTCCAGATACGAGTATTTAGTGTCGACTTCTGTATCCCAGTTACGCCGGACTTAGTTAGTAGAGCCCCAGATATCTTTCTGTTCACATCATGAAACCTATAGGTGTTTTGGAATATGTAAATGTCCGTCACCATAGTTAAGAAGATATCAGAGTTTCTATGTATTTTAAATAGGTTTATTTCTTGGACAAAGTAGAATACATACAGCACTAAGTGACGAGAGATGGTAGCAGTAGCGTACCTAAAGGAGGGCGGGGGTGCCGGTCCGCCCCGGGTGCCATTCACCAGGAAGGTGCCCGGTGGCACAACGGCAGCCTAACGCACACCCGTTAGAGGGGGCAGAGTTGGCACAGGCAGGGAATTACGCTGCACCACCATCAATGTCTGGCTTAGTATATAGTGATGGGAGGTATGCTGTACCATCTGTATCGTGTTATTTATTTAAACTTTATAAGTTCATAATTTCTTTTTTGGGGGTTTCTAGTTTTTTCCAGTTAACATACAGTTTACAAATTTGTGAAATATTCTTGCCAAAAGTAATTTTTGGATCCGCCCCGAGTACCAAATACTCTAGGTACGCCCCTGGATGGTAACCAGACAATGGAGCTTGACTGCTGTAGGCTCTAGGTCAGAGGCTCCCAAATTTATTTGGCTTACCACCCCCTTTTCAGACAAAAAATTACCCATCACCCCCTGGAAATCTACTTCCAGATTCTCGCTCCAGTGCTCCCAGAGGGCAGTATTGCCCCCTTTTGAGAAGCACTGGGTAATACTTATAACTTGCATTTTGTGTGTTTATTATGAAAATAAAGTAATCACTAGGACTGTTACACAACAGATGAAACGTATGAACGGTTTTTCAAAATGATTTTTTTTTGCTTCCATTGCCCTCTTATTTTTATTCAACGTCCCCCAATTGCATTTGAGGCTACAACCACCACCCTTGGATTTTTCCAGCAGCCCCCAGGGGGCAGTATAGCCCACTTTGGGAAGCACTGCTCTAGGTTCATGAGGTTAATATTCCCTTTTTTAATATCAGGATGGAGTGATTACCTTCTGTGATAGTCTCTAGAATAATCTATAGATCTCACGTACCCGCTATATAATATGAGAATTCCAGAGAGACCCTCTAGTGCAGGGGCGTCCAACATGCGGCCCGCGGGCCCAATGCGGCCTGCGGAACCTCGAGGTGCGGCCCGCGTGAGATCGGCAGCCAGGATCACAAGAGCCCTGCTGCTTACTTGAGGAAGGGTCTATTCTCTGCTTCCGTCCTTCTTCCTCTGTGGGGAGAAGGAGGGAGGCTGCGCCCCCTGCTGAAGTCTGTGAGCGGCATCGAGAGCTTTAGAGCAGGTAAGGGGGTGGGGGAGGGGGTGTGAATGAGTATGTCTGATTGAGGGAATGAATCTGTGAATGAATGAATGAATTTGTGTGTGATAGCATGGATGTGTAAGTGCTGGAACCTAGGCATGATGGGACTGTGATTGCTGTTAGCAATCACACTCCTATCACGCCAAGTCATATTGTTGATTTTTTTTGTCCAATTGTGGTGTGTTACTTTTAATAAAAGTGTGGTTACACACTAAAATTGGACAAAAAATACAATGCCCAGCCAACCAGTATATGCTGGAATCTGGGTATGCCTGAGATTGCTGTTAACAATCATAATATATAATTTTTTTGTACAATTTCGGTGTGTAACTTACTTTTATTAAAAGTGTGGGGGGGGCACTTTCAGTTTCGGCTAAGTGAACCCTGAATTTTCGGTTTTGGTCCAGAATTTTCATTTTAGTGCATCCCTAAAATAAATAGAACTATTTTATTTTTACTTATCCAGAATCCTGAATTTGTAGGCCCAGAAATCCCAGAAATCAGTGAGAGGAAAAGTAAAGGTTTTGTGTCATTTACTTTATTTTAATCTGCATATCTTATTAAAGGCCGTATTTTCTCTCAGTGAAAAATGAGTGCGGCCCTCGCACGTATATAATTCTGATGAAGTGGCCCACTGCAGAAAAAACTTGGACACCCCTGCTCTAGTGGTTATGCCTCTAGTAGTAGATTAAAATGCATGT
Source organism: Spea hammondii (assembly GCA_029215755.1). Taxonomy (NCBI): domain Eukaryota; kingdom Metazoa; phylum Chordata; class Amphibia; order Anura; family Pelobatidae; genus Spea; species Spea hammondii. Next base: position 30,170,990 of record JARDYJ010000001.1, read on the forward strand.
TGCGCATCATGTAAATTTTCATTTCAGTTTCTTAAAGTAGGCATTATTTATCTTCTTTAGCTTTTTTTTTTTTTTTTACAGTTTTTAATATGCAATTGTGTATTGATATATTTAATCTTTCGTGTAGCCAGAAGTGCAAGATAATACCAAAACTGTGCCGCCGAAATCCCAGAAACAGAAGTCCCCGTATGTGAAAAAAATGCTCATTCCTCCTGAAATTTCTGCTATTTTAAAGGAGCCTGAAGATTTATCACAGGATTACAATGAAGAGGATTATTTTGGTGAGTATTCACCATTAACATGCATTGTATGCAAGCACATTACTTTCACGCATCTCCCTGCATGCGATATGCTCACATCCAGTCAGCTCCAGTGTTGGCTCGGTACAGATATCTCTTTAATTGCCTACTATTGTGTGTTTTGCATGATCATTATTTTAGGAGAAAACTTGGTGACCCTGGCTACAGATTTGAAGTATTTTAAAATACAGATTTTGTTATTTGAATTTACCTATAGTATAAGCATTACCTTTTGCTGTCTTCCCAGACCCTCCTTTCCATAGCACAGCTGTGTATGCCGAGGGCGAGGAACCATTGGAAAAAGAAGTGTCTAAAGAAAAATCCCTCAAGCAACAGCTACTGATTACCTCCTGGACCCAACAGAAAAGGTCCAGTCAGATTCCTAGTACTTACATTCAATTTTCTTAATAAAGCTTCAGCAGATTCGCTAGCGCTGTTACAAAAGGGAAGAATACAAAATGACCAAAAACGGTAAAACTGACAGTATGCCAAACTGACAACAAGGATCATTTTAAAGACATGCTGGTTCAGAAGGATAGGGTGACACTGTGCAGAGCCAGCCCATCAATTCTAAGGTTTATTTATTAACCCCATTTGTGAACATACAGTTGACGACAGTCATGGGGTTGCTATAGTGCTTCAAAATTGAGTCATTCAGCAGCACTACAAAAAAAAATCTGCAGAGGCTCTCTGGAGCAATCACATTCACCATATAGAAAGGCAGCATGCCCCTCCCGCTACAAATGTACATTAAAAAGATCCCTTTTCTTGCACAAAGTACAAAACATAAGAAAAAATAGTATGAAATGTAAGGGGGCATTTTACGCGATTATAAAATAGCAATGCGCTACTTGTACTACTTGCCCTATAACTTAGTCCAAACATCAGAAACTATTTTTTCATTAGCTTTTTAGTTGTGTATATATATATATATATATATATATATATATATATATATATATATATATATAGTATGTATGATTTGTATGCGTACAGTAAATGAGCAAGAAAAATTACAGATATACACAAAAATGGCTATTGTCAAACAAAACAGTATGGTCACGAAGGTATAGCAGCTACATAATCTGTTGGTGCTGTAGAAATAAATTACATTTATTATTCCACAAATTTATATTTAAATGGAAAACTTACAATGTGATTATTCTCTTGCATTTTGCAGATGTATTTTTATCTAAAATGCAGAATGGTGGATGCAAAAATGTTGCAATTATGAGCAATTTTATACTTACTTACTTTTTTTGTTTTGTTACTTTTCAGTAAAATTGTTGCTACCCCTAGAAGTGAATCCAGGAAAGTTGTAAGAAATCGAACAGTACAGGACAAGATCATACAGAAAACTCCAAAGGTGTGCTTTAAAACAAATACTTTTGCTTCTTACAATTTTGGAAGACAATGCTTTTGAAATATCAATACCCTATTTGCACTTATTGCCCTTGCAAAAACCTTTTTTTGGGGGGGGGGGCGGGGTTCTAAACTCATGACAAGTTGCAATCTATTTAGCAGCTTGTTTTTTTTTTATTTGCTTTTGTAGATGAGTAAAAGATTTTTCAAAATAAAGTTACTATTTTTTTCTTTCAATTTTTTACCATATTTATTTTTTAATAATGCATTATATGATAATAAAAAACAAACTGCGGTAACTAAATAATGGATGCAATATAATGCAAAAATGTAATTTTTGTTTTTTATTTCATAAGATTTTGCTGCTTATGGGTTAATCGGCAAGATGTGTTTTATCATTAAGTGTAAAGGATTCAGTAGCAAGTATTTTTTATTTTCAAACACCTTTGTTGTCATAGCTATATTTGTCTAACATGTCAGTTCTCTCTTTAGGCAACAAAGAAAGCAAAATCTCGGGTGCCAGATGCTGAGCTGCCTCATGCTGTTGAATCTCCCAACAGTGCGTCTCCAGAAGCAACTCGCCCACCACCGATCTCCCCTAAAGTGAACCGACAAGGAAAACACACAAATAAAAGCTTGGTAATCTACTCTTTTCAAATGACTGTAATAGATCCAGCAACTTACCAGCCTGATTTACTTGGACCTTATGAGCGCTTTGCTGTTCCTACATATGGAATGTTTATGATCTCTTAAACATTATGGATATTATGAGATGGTGTCCCTTGAACTGCCCCCCCAGATGCCACTACGTAGCTTTTTTTTTCTTTATTGTCAATTTCCAAATTGGCCACATGCAAGATCAGGCGGAGTTCTTTGAATGCTTGAAACATTGCTGCTACAATACTGCCAAATTCTAGATGCAGTTTGATGTATCTTGCTTGATAAACTCTGGACCCTTCTATATACTGATTCTCCTTGTACTGATCTTATGCTATTCTATGGTAGGTAATCAAACAAAAGTGTTGTACCTCCTGTGGCTCATAACTCCTCTTAAACTTTTTCTGCTATCCCCATGTGCAACAGTATTTATAACTGGAACCTTGCCTTTAAAAACTGCATGATTTAACATATTTTTATGTGGAAGGCGCTGTTTAAATATATCCTTCATTTACAGAGATCACGAAAAGCACTATCCAAGGTGATAGAATGTGCACCTACGTCAGGCAAAATGACAGAGAAAGCAGCACTCGCATCTCAGGCAACTCCTAAAGCCAAAACTAAAAGACGAAAATCAATGCAACCTCAGGTACATTTCCTACATTATAAATCAATCAGAAAATTAAGTACAAGAGTAAAAGATTTGGTAATTACCTGTCATGGAACTGTACGGCCCAATGACTAGGTTATATGCAATACCTTATTGATAAGTTTAAGATATTGTTACGCGCACTCACGGGCCTTAGAGCAATAAGACTGCTTGTGATGTAATTACGTTAGGGAAAAGATGCTAAGGTACCATTTCTGTTGTGTTTTCACAAATAAAACCTTGTAGCAAGTAAGACATATTTGTTTCATTCTTTTGTAAGTTGCAAGAAATGTAGCTTTTGTTGTAAACAGCATTGTTGTTCCTGTTGCGACAGCACTAATATACTCAGCACTAATATAGCGCTTTATTAAATGTTCTCAGCAGACATCACACACAGCACAGTCTCCCGTGCAGGAAGCCGAGTCTTCTCGTGTCACTAATTCTGAAGGCAATGTAGTTGAAGAAGAAATGAATGCGTCGCGTGTTCATCCTAAAAGCAGCAGGCGTAGAAGAAAATCAAGTAACCTTGCGGTAAGGTTGTGTGTAAGATTTAAAGTCTTAGTTCTGCCTGTTTTCCTAAAGAATTTGTGAAAGTACAATGCTTATGATGCATGCTCGTATCTCGAGGTTAAATGTACTGGTGGACAGGCTTCAACTGGTTAATATTAAAGCTTATGGAAGTTAAAGTAAACTGTCAATAATCCATGGCAGCAAGGGATGGCATCTGCATCTTTTCAGTTAGATCTTTCATTGAATAGCCAGGAAACTGTATTTTTAACTTTTAAGGAAATTATTAAGTAATCTTTACATTGAAATGACATTTCGATACTTACCCTTAAATGTTTGAGTACAAATTACCTGAACAAAATGTATAATTTGTACTGAATACATTTTCATTTTACATGTTTTTTTCATTTTTTTTTCTCAAATAAAGGCCAAATAAGTAAACTGACTGTATGTTTATTGACAAGGAAATATGCGCTTTCAGTAATCTTAATTCAGTTGCTAATATTACACAACCTACATCAAACATCATCCTGCCTTGCTTACCTAGTGCCTGACCGTGGCTGGAAATAAATTTGAGGCAGCTAAGCATATAAACTTCAATGTTGACATTCCCATATATCAATAGTAATAGGATAATATATTCTTTACTTGTAGGCATCAAAAAAAAGGCAATCTCTAGCGAAAGAGCGTTTACATCCTCATACACCTGGCTCTGAAAACAGTGAGTCCGAAGATCAAGTCCCTTCTAAAGAACCTCATAGAAGACCATCAAATAAAGATGTGGTACGTCTTAGTTTTTGTTAGGCAGTTAATTATCTTTGTGTCATTGGGAGCTGTAAAGAATTCCTCTTGTCTGCCTGTGATTATGCACTTTATACCCTCCTCTAACATACTGCAGTAGGTATTTGAATCACTGGTTCAGAAGGTTTGTCGGGAGGTTACGTTACATTTGTATTCAAATTCCATCATTATTAGGTGGTCCTGGTTTACAAAATTTTGTGTTTGACATGTGCTTACTATTTGTTTGCACATGGATATCTACCAAATTAAATATCTACACCAATGAATACATTGCAAACTCTACATGTTCCATTGGGCGTTCATCTGAACCTCCTCCGTCCTGCTTCTTGCATCAGTGATTTAAAGAAAAATGTAAAAAGAGTTTAGCAGCCTGAAGAGATCAGGTGCATGATGATGAATATCGCGCAGACCTTCCCCGGCTGTCAGAGATCAGAGTTCCCCGCACCAGTGTCAGAGATCAGAGTTCCCAGCACCGGTGCGAGGAATTCTCTCTGACAGTCGGGGAAGGTCTGCGCGATGGATGCAGACAACCCCCGCTGCTAACCGCACCTCCTCCCGGCTGCAGCGGAAGTTGCCTACGTGAATCGCGTAGACGTTTACCCGCTGCCCGGACTACGCACCGGGGAGTCAGAAGCACCGGTAAATTGGGGGGGGGGGATGTTAAATGGGGGGCATAAGGCATTTCTGTAGGCAGAGTGCTCTATGAAATGCCTTTTAACCCCCTTAACGCCACTCTGCCTCCAGAAATGCCTTTAAACCCTCTATACGCCACTCTGCCTCCTAAAATGCCTTATACCTCCCTATATGCCACTCTGCCCCATAATATGCCGTTTAATCCCCTAAATGCCAGAGTGGAATATAGGGGTATAAGGCATTTCTGGAGCTCAAAGGGGCTCAAAAGGCATGTCATGGGGCACAGTGGCATATAGAGGGTTAAAAGGCATATCATGGGGCACAGTGGCATAAGGCATTTCTGGGGCAGATGTGCATAACTGGGGGGGCAGGTTGGAAAATAAAAGAAAAGAAAAACAAAATATTTTTCTCAATCATAGCTTTTATTTAAAAAAAAAAAATTCGTTTACATGAATTAACATTTAATGGTAAAACTTTTTTCCTATAGGGTCGTCTTATATTCAGGTTTTTTCTTTTTTTCCTAAATTAATATTCAGGTTTTGGGGGGTCGTCTTATAATCAGGCAAATACGGTATTTGTTCGTCACATCGGTTCCTGTGTACTTTGTGATAACCGTTTGCATCTAATCATTTCTCTGGCCTGATATGGTGTTAAATACATGTATAATTATTTCTACGTTTTCAGACATCGAACAATGCACAATCCCAGGTGAGTGATGAAGCCTCACGCAGCGTGTCTGATAATTCCGCAGGCCTGTCACAGACCCTCCCTAAAAAAAATAAAAGGAAACTAAATGGCCATCAGGTAAACGTAATTTCTTCTGTCTATTAAAAGCAAATCCATCTGAATTGATCATAATCACTGGTGAGTCTAGACTACAAATGTATCTAACGAGTGTGTCTAATAGAATAATAAAAGTGTCTACAGAAATGGGACTGATGTATTACTGAAGGAAACAACTTGGTGGAATCTCAATGTTTAATAAAGCCTGCTCCATTCCACTTGTACTTGAATGACCTTTTCTTTCTAAACTTTCATCCAGCATAATATATATGTCGGCTTCTTGTCCAGCTTCGTATTTACCGATCATACACCACTAAGAGATCCATGTATGAAGTGGCTATAGAGGCAAATGAGGTGATCGTTGTTGATCCAATTTGCGTATGCGTACCCAGAATCCCTTGCACTGCAAGATTTCTGTGGGGAAAAACAAGTCTCCAGGCCTGGTGGATGTAAATTAGTGTTTTGCAATACCTCCATTATTTTCTTTTCAGTGAAGGGGATTTTCATCACTTTTTGCCCCCCCCCCCCAATAATGTATTTTGAGTCTGATCACACAGACTTGTGGGGAAACACGGGAAGGTAGAAACTAATTGCTTCTTTCATTTTAGCAGGAGACTCCTAAAAAAGGGCAGGACAAATCCCCAGAAAGAAAAAGGAAAAAGTTAAACATAAATGATTTACATACAACAGGTACACAAATTCATCATATCGCCAATATATTTCACTTCACCCAACAGCCACAGAGCGCAGAGCAATGTGATACTCTAATTTCTGAAGCAGTTTGTTTGAGCAGAGACTGGTAAAATTCACTAAATCCCAGCGTAGGCTCAGTACCACCATTTAAAGGAATGGGAATACGGGGTGGTGTTGTCATTCTCCAAACATTAATGGCACCTGTCAGTTGATGCAAGTTCTGTCCCCATTTCTGTCCATTATTGTGGCACATATTGAAACTTTTTAAATACAACTAAGGAAAGTTACTTTTGATCACTGTGGAGAGAGGGATACACTTTAACATTAGCATTAGACCCACTTTTCATACACGGCCCCATCTGTTTTCTTATGTCTTCTATTATTCTTCCAAACGTCATAACTCTTGCTTATTTCTAGTAGCCGACAAAGCTGTGTCCAAGAAGGTTTGGAGTTCCACAGAGGTGCCCAGATCGTCCAGAGACATGAATGAGCTGGATGTTGTGCTGTTTGAGTGTGAGAAAGTTTATGAAGAGTACAGGTGTGTTAAGTACCACATTTGATACTTGGTGTTAGATGATAAATGGTGACTTTGACATCCTGTTCCTTGCAGTAAAGTTTTGCGAAGGACTGGTGTACCCAGTCCTGAGAATTAATAGTTTTTTCTTTTTTCTCTTTCTAGAGAAACTGTTGATTCAAATGTCGATATGAAAGCAATTGATCTTTTCTTTGATTGTTATAAAGAACAGCTCACAACTTCCGTAAGTGTCATAATTAAGGCTAGTGTCGGCACCTTTAACTTAATTTAATTTCCCTGACACAAATTGTGAGTTTACTGCTCATTTAAAAGTATTAAAGTGCAGTTTACTATCTCATTCCTTACACAGATAGAAGATGTTCAGAAGCTAAAAAACATTAAGAAGAAAAATGCAAAGGTCAGCAATAAGCTAAGTATTGGGGCACTTGGTTGCCCCGCCCTTTATGAACACACAAGTACACATGCATTCATTGTGTTGCATTGGAAGTTTGCAAAGAGTTGTCTTAGTCATATGTGGTTTTGTATCTTTCATATGCAATATAATATGCTATAGATGCAACTGGAAATTGGAAGGAAAAAGAAAAGACTGATTGAAGTCAAAGGTGAAGTGATAGAGTAAGTTACCGTGCGTTTTTATTTTATTTAAAATTAATGCACTTTTTTCTAGTATTATTATTATTATTGTTTATATAGCACCATCAGATTCTGCAGCGCTGTACAAAGGGTAGACAGGACATAACAGTTAGTACATAACATAACAAGATGACTTACGAAAACAGGTGAGGAGGTCCCTGCTCAAATGAGCTTACAATCTAGAGATTGCACTTTAAATAGTGTATATTTACAAAATATCTAAATGGTTCTCTATTGCTGCTGGGAATGGTAGTGGGTGAAATGGCTGTCCTGGCTGAACAAGAGCATCAGTAGAGTTGAAGTCATATGTGTGCTCTTAGCGGCAACGCGCTAGTCCAAAGTTACTTGTTAGCGCCAGTGATTGTTTTCTTATGAATAGTTAGACGAGGTCTCCGCTACGATGCATTTCTTGGCAGCAGAGTCTTACCTAAGTATTCCAAAACTTGATAGTATGCGTTGCAGTACCATAAACGTATGTTATAGCACTATACAGCTGAAAAAACCTGCATGGGAGTAACTTCCATCTTGGTAACTGGGTTCTACGTAGCAATTTGAATGTGTTTTGTTTTTTTTTATTCAAGGAACGAGTCGAAGCTGAAGCAGCTCCAAAAGACCTACGGAGAGCTTCAGGAGAAACAGTCTGTACTGAAAAAAGCAAAAGAGTTTCTCTCTGGTCTCGGAGAGCTGCGGAAAGACTACCTGAAGTTCAGAGAAGAAAACCCAGAAGCTAAAGAAACTGTAAGTGCAGTATCGTTGGAAATTTATGTGTTCTACGTAGTAATATATACATGTATAACAATCAGAGTAAGTACTGGAAAGGCTTAGCTTTCTGCATTCATGTTCTGACATACAGCCCAAAAAACTTTTGATCATTAACATGCAATCCTAGACGTGACTTACATACAGTGAATGTGTCAGAATAAAAATCTATGTATTTAGCAAAAAATGATTTATACAAACTTAATAGTGGACAGAGTCACATTAATTAAGTAGTGATAAGAATTTGATGTATTGCGAGCGGGGAGCTAAAAGCAGATGGTGAGATCATGTTTGGACACAACATCTACAAATGTTTCCTCCCCAGGTGTCCTTTCTGCACTGACCAATACCAGGTAGCCAATTGTTAACGCTGAGTTCAGCGCTGTCCAATGATTGGACATTTTGTTAAGCCCCGCCCCGTGTGACCGACAGTTCTGTTGGTGGCGAGGCTAATATATACACAAAAACCCCAAGTGCTTTGAATAATCATCTTAATACTAAAAATTCCAGCAGAAAAACGGGGTTTTAAATTTCAACCCCTTAATGACAAAGCCCGTACATGTACGGGCTCAAATTGCATTGTTTTCAATGGGTTTAGGGACCGCCCATTGTCCTTAAGGGGTTAAGGATTTAATAAATAGAGTTTGAGTGTGTATGGTGGGTTATAAAATGTGTAAGTAAATTCAGACCCCTTGAAATATATGTAAGTAACATAACCTTGCAGATGGCAGCTACTCATTGTTTGTCACTGAAACTGTGGATGGCTTTACTGATGAACCTGAAGGCTGGGGACGGCACTGGACTAAATCTGAGTATTTTGCTCTCTTACCAGATCAATCTTAGCAGAAAGGTTTGAGGCAAACAAGAATGCCTCTGTGTAGTGTACCTTATACGCGGAAGAGTTTTATTAAATATTGCTTTGTTTAGAGGGAGGTTACACTCATAGGGGCCACAAGGATCGATGTGGTAGAGCTGACAAAAGCTCCATCTCAGGCAAGACACGCATCTTGTGTTGTTTGGTGGATTATCACCAGTGGCTTGCTGGGAATCTTCCTGTGCCAAAAAGCTGGAGCAGGGCTACCTACCTGTGGTCCAACTTCACTGATGTCCATACATTTTCAACATCATTTATACTGTTGTGAAGCTTAACCCATCCAGTACTGGAATATGCAGCGCAGCATAATTGTGTTCATTGCATATCTGCACAAAACAAATCTAAGGAATTGTTATGGTGGCTGGTGAAACATTTACATTATAGTGTTAAAGCATACATTTTTATCAAAAATAGTCCATTTATAAGTGTAGATTTTTTTATGATGCGATATCTGTAGAATATCTGACTTTCAGAAGAAGGAGTTCTGCAGTAGTCTGTGTGTTCTGGATTAAAACCGGTTACCGCCATGGTGTGTTTGTTAGAGGGTATTGTTTGCATGAGACTAATTTTAGTTTGTTTTTCAGTACGGGATGTCCAGCCTGCCTGCTCTTCTGCTACAATCGCAAACCATCATGAACGCAGAGAAACATCTCCATGATATTAACGCTACGCTGGAGAGTTTTATTGCAGGGGAGAAAGATGTGTGTTAAATTTATATTACACTTTTTATATAAATGTAACATAGTACATATCGCTTATGTACTGTATCACGTTTGGTCTAATACAGGAGCCACTTTCTCACTATATGGATGCAGTTTTGTCACGAAGCCTCTCTGTATTTGGGCACTAAAAAGACTTTTAGAAGGAATATCCCAAATAGTCTGATGGGTTGCGTCTGCAGCAGCTCCTTCCTCGGGATCAGTAACTATTTGTCCAGCCGCAAATAAATAGAGGAAATGCAGGTTCACCAACACCTAATGATTCTGGACCCGTGATATACCTCCTAGATCTGATGATGCTTTGACGAGGTATCTCTGTGACTTTTTGACCTGGTTGGGTGACCTTTAGAGCTGTGTTATAGTAAGGAAACGCAGTATATCATCCAGACGTTTAGATTGGATAGCTGGATGTTTCTAAATTATTGAAGTAACTCAATGGTTTGTATATAATGTAACAAAAATCTCACAAGAAAACACCAATTACAAAGTAATGCTCTGGAGCGAATGTGATCTAGGTCCACTTTTACTTCTACTTTGTTAATTATAAGCGGGGAGCGAAATATGTACAGTTATTTTCTATTAAATACTTTTTTACTGTTCTAAAGTTATTTTAATAGAATAAAACATTTACGTGAACTGATGTCACTTTTATCTGTTTAAATCTAAATATATTTCCAGATAATTTGGCAATTTTTAACTTGCTCCAACTGCATTCAGTGGGTACCTTCTACCCATACCTAGAGCAGCAGTTCTGTATTGTTTATTCCGTCTCATTTTGTAGTCTTATTCAACGTGCAACGGAACCAAACTACAAACTCCTAATGGCAATGAAGTGCAGTTTCTATGTAGAGTATATACTGTGTGTGTTAACATACATTTATATATATATATATATATATATAAATATGTTATGTTTAGTCACTGGAGTCTCTTAGGAATGTGTTCCATACATGACTTTCCAGTACCTAGATCAGTGATGCTCAAACTGCGGCCCTCCAGCTGCTGCAAGACTACATCTCCCATAATGCTCCTTCAGCTAAAGGGCTGGCTGAGGAGTATGGGAGATGTAGTCCTGCAGCAGCTGGAGGGCCGCAGTTTGAGCACCCCTGACCTAGATGATCTGGAATACACTGCAAGCACAGGGTTCTGGGTTCCCAAATGGCTGGAACGTGTTCTGTTAGCTAGAATACACAATAGACATGGTGTTCCGGCTAACCCTACTAACAAAAACTTGTGAAAACCTAAACGAACAAAAGTATTTTGCACATGATGTTTACGTGTACTCCCCAAACAAATTACATTGCTTAAAACACAAAGCCCTGAGCCGAAATATGGGACAAAGTTTTGCATGTTATACATGTAGCCCTATGGCTTAGTACATAAGCCAATTCATGTGTGATGCACTGAACTTTTCTCATCCTCTTGGCTCTAATTACATTGTGGAAATTACTGACCCATGCAGAATAAAATTAGCCAATCCCAATGAATTGTTGCCTCCTCAAAAGTGAGATACCATCCAATAAAGCCAATGAATTAATACTTTATAAAATTACTATATATATATATATATATATATATATATATAGTAAATACATAGATCTTTTTTTCAGCTACTTGCATAAAATGTAATAACCACTTAAAAAGTAAAATAAAACATTTTAGAATTTTTAGTCTTCATGGAAGACATGACTCGTGTTTCACCGCGGTAAGTAGTCACGACAGGCACTGCGGGTGAGCTTGACTGGTTAATTTCTTCACAGATGGGTCAAGTTCATTCAATGCTTCTATCAAAAGCTCATCTGGTATTTCTGTGTTTGTAAAGTCGTGGTCTGATGAGCTGACATTCACAGCATCTGCCAGCTCTACGTCTTCAGTGGCTTCCAGGAGAGCAGCGTCATCTACACCGTCTTGCCAACATGTCTCGCTTTCTTCTGGTGTGCACCCATCAATCTGTCCTGACTGCGCTCTCTGGGGGGTGGGCATTTTTAGCTTGGTTTCCATAATATTTCCATCTTCATCAAAGGTGAAAAAACTTTCTTCCTCTTCCTGAAAGAGAGATGTTTGTTTTATAAGAGGAAAAATAAAAGAGAGGCATTGTAACACACCACGCAAATTCTCCTAAAGGCAGTATCTGCCACAACACTGCAACCAAAAATATTCTAAACATAAACCTATAATTAATGAATAGGTCACTGTGAGTATTTTAGAACGCATGCTTCAAAATCAAACAATATGCATAAAAATAAAGCACTGGAAGACACAGAAGAAGACATCCTGCTGCAGCATCCCTCCTCATCCACGGTCTCGGTACTCTAGTTGCTGATGAGCTATTTAATCCAGTTACTGGACGGAAACTGCTCCCAACTAAATCAATGGCAGCCCTTTCTGCACATGCGCACTGCGGTGTGAGCAGAGCCATCTGCCCGCAGCGTTTCCCAAGCCAGCGCTCCAGCGTGTATCATGTGCCGGGAGATGCGTCATTAGATCGCTGCACAAAAAGTCTATTAGTCCCAATGATTTGCAGCCCTCAGCAATACCGGTGCCAAATTAATAGCAGACTACAGCGATATTATATGTACCTTTTCCTCTGGTTAACAGTCTAAATGCAGAAACACATCTGTATTTGGTTGGGCCTGCAGGGGTAACATATTTTAGTCCCCGAGTAGTCTACACATTATTGCTTTGATTATTCACTATAATCAACAGACTTGAATTACTGAAATGAGGGCATTGCGCCTGTGCTCAGTCGCAGAAGCAAAATGCAACATTATTTTGTAAATTATACAAATTCCAAAACTGTACTAAAGGAACAAACTCGAGGTGGAAAATATGCAGGTATGGCACCCTTTTTGCACTTGCTTGAGGGCTACTCAACTCAGTATTTGCGTAGAGCCCAATGGCAGCTGTGGTCTACAAAAGCATAAATATGTTTTATATAATTTAAATTTACGTTCTATTATTGTAGGATGAGAGTTTCTTAGCGTGTGTGGCACCTGTGCCATCACAATCACTGAATCACAATCACTGAATGTTAGCGGGAATTACTTTTTTTCCTCAACATGCTGGACGGGTGACTTCACAACAGATTTTTTTTCCATTATTGGTTTTCGTTCGTTACCATGGTTGCAAGAAGTCATATTGACTTCCAATTGCTGCCTAAGCGGCAGTGATCAGAATTGTCTCCAGATGGTGCTTTGGCATTTAACCCCTTAAGGACCAGGCTGTTTTTTTACCTTTTGTACCATTGGGACCGAGGCTGTTTTAACATTTTTGCGGTGTTTGTGTTTAGATGTAATTTTCTCCTCACTCATTTAGTGAATCCACACAAATAATATGTTGTTTTTTTCAGGACATGAAGGGCTTTCTTCAGATAGATTGTTTTGATCATATTATCTCCCATAAAAAAATAATCTGATGAAAAATGTAAAAAAAAAACAAAACCCCACATTTTCTGACTTTTACCCAAAAAATCTTTTACTCATCCAAAAAAGCTAACGGAAAAACCTACTAAATATATTCTACTATTTGTCCTGAGTTTTGAAATACCCAATGTTTTTATGTTTTTTTGCTTTTTCTGCACGTTATGGAGCATTAAGTACAAGTAGCGTTTTGCTATTTCAAAGCCATTTTTTCCAAATCTGGTAATTCTTCCCCCCATGTGCCATTTTGGGTATCTTTGAAGGCGGCCAACGCAATTTACACCATCAAATCATATATTTTTGAAAACTAGACACCCCAAGGTATTTCAAATGCTAGAATTTTAACTCTTTCCATGCACTAATTCTACCACCAGTCTTTTACTACCACAAAGTTTGACATTTATTTTGTGTTTTTTATCGCTAATATTGCTCTTCAGGTATGGATTTACAGCTCCTGGTATTCATCACTTTCAAACAACACCCCAATATGTGTTCAGCAACATCTCCCGAGTACAGTCATACCCCCCATGCGTGGGTTTGTCGGGTTGTTTGGGAGGTAAAACGCCACATTTAGGAAGTGCACTTTTTTTAACTTGGAACTTTTACATCTGGTCATTCTGCACCCATGTTCTAATAGGACCATCTTTGAAGCCGGCTAATTCAATTTTCCCCATCATACCATATATTTTTGAAAACTAGACACCCCAAGGTACTTAAAATGGTAGTATTTAACCCTTTCCATGCATCAGATTCTACCACCAGCCTTTGCCACACTTTGTGGTAGTATTTTTTTGGTATTTTTTTCACACAAATTGTACTTTGGGTATAATTTTATAGCTCCAGGTATACGTCACTATCAAACACCCTAATATGTGTTCAGGAACATCTCCTGAGTACAGTCATACCCCACACGTATGGGTTTGTCTGGTGTTTGGGGTTAAAATGCCACATTTTGGAAGTCCGCTTCCCCCCCCCATTTTGGTCAGTCTGAGCCTATGCCCTATCATTTTTTTTTAAATTAGACACCCCTTGGGTATTTGAAATGCTTTTATTTAAATTTTTCCATGTCAGGATTTTTGGGAAGATACAGCGCTAATTTTAGCACTCGCTCATAATAATAAACTTTATTTTTTTATTTTATTTTATTCTTTTTGGACTTTTTTTTTACATTTTGCTGGAACTGGATAGTTTAAATGTTTTTTTATTTTAAATATTTTACTAATCACATGATTAGAAAGCTGGGCTCCACTGACTTGTATGGTTGAATGCAGTACCTGTATTCAACCTGCAAGTGGAGCCAGAGTTCTCTAGAGGGTCTGGAGACCATCTAGCTCACTTTATGAATTTTTTTTTTTTTTTTTTTTTTTTTTTACAGGGCGGCCGCCATCTTGCGGATGGTGAAGATCACCGGCAGTGGCGGCTATGACCGCTCTCCGGAGCAGTCACAGCCCGTCCTGGGGTAAGCGTTTGGTGTCGCTGAATGCCTCCTGATCGAGGCATTCCAGCGACACCATTGATGTTTAGGAGGTGATCGTTGATCGCCTCCTAAACGCTTTTAAAACGGGCGTCCGCCGCCATACAATGTATGGCGGTTGTTGACGCCCCGGGGAGGGGCCAGACATGGCCCCCGATGCCAATCTCGGTGTTGCTGAATGCCTCGACATCGAGGCATTACAGCAACACCGTCTAAGCTTGTTTAAGTCTCATGACGTGTCAGGCACTTCATAGGTCGTTAAGTGACCGTTTTGCATGACGTGACTGACCCAGCAATGGACGTTAAGGGGTTAAGAATAGAAAAGAGGACTCCATCTTTCATGGTTTAAGGGTACAAGCAAGACTTCCGCTGGGCATCCAGCTGACTGGCAGCCCCGCTATACTTGTGCATACATAGATATTGGTTAAACATCAATGGCTTGGTGCTCCAATTTAAAACTTGATCCAGTCTAAATGAGACCCAGTGTATTAAAAAGTACAATGGAATAAATCTGGCAAGTGATTACTTATAAGTACTGAATTCAAAGGATTAATATTACAGCAGTAACCATTTTAAATGTATCAGCAATAAAGATAAGCAACTAACCTGTTCAAAAAGAAAAGGTAGGCAAACTTCAAGAGGCAAAGGATAATCTAAAAACAAAAAAAGAAAAGAAATTACATTACCGTGATTGCCACAATATGCAAATATATGGAAAACTGACAATTCAATCAATGTAACGTTCAAGAAAATAAAAACTAACCAGAAAAAAGTAATCCCCAATATGATAAGACTTAACTTTTAATGAAACTAAACTAAAAGGTAAAAGAAAACCACTCCCTCAGACCACTGTTCAATATTTGTAATGATACAAGGTAGATCATGAAACTACTGAACCTAATAGCCACTCTAGAAGAGAAAGGTGGAGTGAAAAGGTATTTCAATTGACGGAACAGAATTCCCCTAACAAGAGATGCTGGTTCAATCTAGAAGGATGGAGCAAACTCTGCGTCACGTGGCTAGCATTCTGGCAAACAAGTTATTAGTATTTTATCTCCAAATGTAGGAACCATTGAGGATAGTTATAGCAAAATTCTCAGTCTGAGACGAAGCCGACTAAGTGTCAGTGAAACACGGTTCAGGCTACATGCTGGGAAAGAATTTAGCTATTACTGTGGTCGATCTTGTGGACTAGAAGAGTGAATAAACTCTTTGACTTGTAGCTATTAAATAATACAATGATTACGATGTAAATGTAGCATATGATAGATCCCTAATCTGATGGAATAAGTCCACTTACAGTCCGATTTGAAGTTTTGTACCCTGCACACTGGGTCGTGACACTTCTGATACCAAACTTCCTTCTTCAAATCCACCAGAAGCCTTGAAATAAAAAAACAAAAACAAAAAAAAAACAAAAACAACAACATATACAAATCAGGAACTGTAGAAAATGTAGTGAAAATTGAAAAAAAAAAGTGTTGATTTTTGGAGGACAGAAAGGTACTAAGCGCTCTATATTTCCCCTGAATTTACAGAATTTGTTGAATAATCTGATGTCAAGGAATAGAGCTTTTGTAAGGATACATACATTATGTTGTTACTTTTGTGGGGCCGTCCTATGTTTTCGCACCAACGGTAATTAACAATATCATATACAAGCAGTTCTTCTAGAAAGAAATAGTTCCAGGTCCGTATACCTATAAAAGTAACATACACAGTGCATGCTTGAAGCACATTCATGGCAGACATCCCCCATTACTAAACATTAAGTAAGGAATGAAAAAGTCTTACTTCCTTGAAATCCATCTCTTGTGACAAGTGAAAGAATAAAATAATCAATTTCTGGATATGGAGAAAACTGAAAACCTTTCAAAGTAACGCCTGGAAAAAAATATTTATTTTATTTAAATAAATATATTTATTTTCTCACCGAATATTTTACCAGTAGGACAACAGCACTGCCTAATTTCCCGACTCTGGATATCAGAAAATATTAACCAAATATTTTCTACGGGAAGCCATTAAAGAATAGTTGCTCTAACCATTAAAAAAATAAAATAACCCGGAGAATTTAATGTGGCAATAATTAATGTTAAGGGCGAGTTTTATAGGGCAGCCTCGGCCCTTCTTGCATTAGAAACCTGATAGGGTTGGGCCCATGATACAAAAGACCAAGTCTGCCCCTCTCGGAGGAGAATGTCTCCATGCCGGCCCTTGATAATCTGCTAACGGGTGAGTAACAAGCTCTAATTTCACACAAGCCTATTTGTAAATAGGACGCCATGTGTATTTATACCTGAGAAGCTGGAACTTCCACCGCTAGGACCCGCAACCGAGCTCCTTACAGTACCAGCGCTGGCACATGTTAAAATTTTTAAAGAATTTGAATATCTAAAATAAAAATGAAATAAAAAAACATTACATGGTGAAATATTATATAACAAAAAATTTTTAATTAAAAGTAAAAATTGCAAACGTAAACCATACATCCAAATGAGCATGTAATAAATAGAATAGGCGATACCTTCGTATTGTACCATAAATTACAACGGGACACTGGGAAATAATGAACTTTTTGGTTGGTTTGAAAAGTAAAGTAAAAGCTTCATATGATCGTGTCATGAATGGCGATCGTATTAAAAAAAAAAATGGTAGCAAATAGAACTACACATTAATTTTCAGACCTGTTGAGTTCTGGTGATTTAAACGCGACAAACTATACAGCAACCGGCATAAAATGAGGACATTATATGATGCTTCTCAATGAAGGAGTAGAAATTACCTTATGTTGCTAACCAGTGATGTGAAGAAAACATACTCCTCTGTGCTGATATACCTTCCCGCCTTCACTGGAAATGTGTTATCTTCAGCAACTTCAAAAAAGGCATTCTTACCCAATTTAGAGGATTTATACAGACGGAAATTTCTGTTTTTTGTGTACACGCCTGCAAACAAGGGAGTTCATGTAATCAATACATCACCGATATTTTAAAATTGGCCTGAAATTAATCTAACAATAATAGGATAAATCAAAATAATAATAATCATTTACCTAGATCAATAAACAGCTGTTTCCCGCCGCGTTTATCGTTCACAATCAAGGAGGAAAGATCATACTCTTTTCCATTTGTTTCTTGAATAATGTTGCATTCGTCGGCACGTATAGGGTTCTTGTGGGAAGGGAATTTGACGGGGTCTTTTAGAAGTGGCGGGGCATTGTTGCTTCCGTCCAGCAGCTCTGCTTTGGTGGATTTCAGTTCAGCAGAAGAGAACACAGGTTGCAAAGCACTTTTGATGAAATGACCTAATAGATGAAAAAGAGAGAAAATGACATTGAGGTATATATGACATTATCCATAATCAGAAAGGAAGGAGAGAGAGAGGTGATAGTAAATACACATGAAATTCAGTGCTTAAACAAGAGCTGTCTAAACCGTAACCCAAAGTGCAGCTTTCGTCCCCAAATAGCCTGGATTTTGCAGCAGGGTTCATGGATATTATTGAAATTGTATCTTGGCGTGTAGGACATTCGGACATCCAAACCCGCTCTCTGCAGAAGTGCTTTACGTGCAGCGACGGACTCGAGAGAGGCCACCAGACTGCGGCTCAGCGGGTTCACGCGATATCGCGACCCGGCGGCCGAAGCATGCCAGCTCCTGTGTTCTGTGGCTTGCTTCTGCTTTAACATTTGAAATGTCTAGAAGGTGATCCTTTGACATTCACAGAAAAAGCCTACGATAGGAAGATCTGAGCCTGCTGGGTATGTGAAGCAACACTCCCCCCAGTACATAAAGCGGTACGGCTGAGACTCGGGACTTACATTATCATTGCAGGGCTGGAAAGCTCCAGTTAAATGTTCAGCTGTTACTCACCAACATGTATGTTATCTTTGAAGGCTGCATTTGGTAGAACAAATATCAAGTGACGGCTAAATTTTTCTTCTGTGCTAGAATCCAGGTTTAAAACACATTCAGCAGAACACTTAATACCGTAATATTCTTCAAGCTTTTTAATAAAGAACTGAAGTAGAAACAAACATGGGCATGTAGGGAAGGAAAGGGGTAAACCAGTCAATGGAGCTCAGAAAATACAATGTACGGGCGCAAGCACACGTTAATCACAAATCAATGAGAACCCAACCCATTTTATGTACACCAGATCATTACCCTTTCTATTCCTGATCATAGGGTGCAACATATTTACTACTTCTTGGTATTAACTGCAGCTCTCCGGTGCCATATAGAGGCTTTAACCCAATTCCAGATACATGCGCAGCCCACAACTAGATGGAAAACATGTCTGCATCAATTATTATGAAGTGTAAGCCCTTCTGATATCCTTCCCTGTATTGCACGTGTAATCTACATATATGTGCAAGCTCATTGACAGGACAAATTTACTAACGTGATCGAAAAGATATTTCGTTTTCGTAATGAGGAATTCTATACGGTTTACCTTAACCTAGGTATCTAGAAATTGTGTGTGTAAATATATTTTACGTGTACACACACACACATATATATATACTTTAGCTCAATATATTACATTCTTACCTCAATCACCAACGCAACCATCGTCCTCCCGTCGGCCCCAGGGTTTGATGGTTTATGAAACTCTAAATCAAAGTATAATTTGCAAACCGTATCTGCAGGGATGACTTCATAACAGTGCGCGAGACTCTTCGGGAGTTTCCTGAACACAGAAGGACGGGGAGTTAGCGACAGGGATGGCGGACACAGGGTTTCAGTTCCACGTAGACTAAATATATTTTATTGACAATTATTGTTGTATGACAATATTTTCTAAAAATGTTTTCATTTTATTTTTTTCATTTAAAAACATCCTTTAATTTGCTATAATGTTATTTACTGGCGTTTTCTTGACAATCAGGTTGTGAAAGGGGGTGTTTATTTCCCAGAAGTTGGTCAGAAGTTCTCAGTATGCAATGTCATGGTTTCATTTCTGAAGATTGATATTCAGTAGACTTTATTTCCTGGTCAGAAATTCTTCCACTTTGAAGACGAGCAAGAGCGCTATCACCCATGCAATGTGTAGCCCAAATACATGCAACATTATATACGCTACCTAGAAACGTCCTTGTTTTTGAAAGAAAACCAAACTTTGTCCATTAATATATATTATATACACACACACGTATTCTGGAAACAAAAATGTGGACAAAGCTTGTAGCCTTTTTGTCTCAATAAACAAACATTTTATTGAGAGTATTTTTTGCCACTCTCTACTTGTTGGGTACTTTTTATGTTGCCTCGGCAAAAGAGCAGTCTATCCCGGCTGAGTCATGTTGTCTCACTGCTGGTGAACCTCGTACGGCACGTGACACGTGTGTGTGTGTCCTTATTGTTCCAGGTAACACCAAACTTAACACACAGAAAGCTTCTATAGAAAATACTCACGCGTAATAAAACCAAAACTCCGTGTACGTCGTCACCAGGTACAGCCTTCGCTCGGTATCTTCAATTATCGCCTCCAACGCGAAAACATGCACATCCTTAAGAGAAGCAGAGGACAAGCATTTTCTTGCATGCCATGTGTAAATCGATCAATAAGAGCAGAGTCCAATGGATACTACCTCTAGTAACGCAGTACATGTTAATGTCTATATTACAAGTTAATGCCGTTCTAAATCATCTGATCTTTTCCTTCTTACAGAATAAAAGTGCTAAGTATAACATTTTGTTGTCTGTCCTCAAATCCTTTGATGGTGGCAAAGTAATAAGACATGAACACCATGGGAATTTACAGATCTAAAATTAATTGCACAACACGAAACAATCAAGTGATGCAATAACAGGAACGCCAGCCTTCCAGAGGTGGTAAATATTTGCATGCAAACATTTTTAAATTATCTACCCAATGTGCAGTGAGGACAAACTGTGCTCAAACTTTTATCATGTATTTATTATATATGTGCATATTTGCAATTAAAATACAGGTATAGCAAAAGGAAGATAGTTGTCCCAGTCTCTTAAGGGAGGAAGTAACACTGATAGAGATCTCAGCTTCCATAAGATAAACAGCGTTTCACTTTTGAATCAAATATATCCAAGTACAGCAACTGAAAGATTAAGAAGCCCATTGGTAGAAACTATTGGTAGTTACAGGCTAAACCTGTAAAAGGTGGCAGTTCTCCCTTCAACGTGTGCTTAGTAGAAGACAACCTGTTTAAACGCACATTTGCCTTCATGCTCACATTGGCAGCCGGGCCAAGTAATGGGAGAGGCTAATATTCATAAACTTTTCATCAGCTTTCACAAATATACACTGGCGTGGCAGCTGAACTAGAAGATTAGCTTCTGCCTTCACAACATTACTAAGCCATATGGCCTTAAAACCCTTCCCAGATTGATGGACAGCAAGAATTGCTTCTCTAAGATCATTGCTGATGTCTTTCCTCCTTGACATTGTGTTAACACACACCTGAATGCTCCAGACAGTTATAGAGATTGTCGCACTTGCTGATGATCAATTAATCAAGGGCATTTGATTAGTAGCACTTGTCTGCTACTTAACATCTTAATTCCTATGGAAGCAGTAAGGATGTACTTAGTGTTTCACACATGGCTTCTCCATTTTGGCTTTTTTTTTTTTTAATACGTCATGACGCGGTGTAATATGTCATGTTGTTGTTCATCTGAGGTTGTATTTATCATCTAACAGATAATTGTTATGTCCTGATGCAAAATCATTGTATTCAAAGAGGGTACACTTCACACAATTGTAGGTTACTGCAGAGTTCAATAATCGCTTAGGATTTTTGGCCACTATCGCCTCACCATCTCAATTGAAACCACTAGTGTAACAGAGGTCCCCACATTGTGAGAAGGGCCCAGAACATCAGAACTGACAAACCCTTCCCCACTGCATACCAGCAGACGGGACGCTGTCCTAACACACTGACTGAATGCAGGAATATGACAATTTCCTGGAGCTCAGCCACAACCAAAAGAGCTGTCCTGAACCAAAGTAGAAATTTACAATTTTTTTTTAAAAAAAAGTGTGTGTGTGTTAGTGTGTTTGTAATTATGTTTATTGATTGAGTGTGTATCTTACTATATGTAAGTATGTTTGCGAATGTGTTTGTATGAGTATTTAGTTAGTATTTGTGTGTTTTAATTATGTTCGCTTGCGTGTCAGTAACGAAACTAAACTTGTTAGCCCCTGGCTTACTGTATAGAACTGGAAAATGTAGGATTAGAACATAGATCTGTTTTAAAGTAAGTCTGGATCTCTGCTCTGATGATGTCGTATTTGCTTATATAAAGAGACTTGATATCATCATGTTCTCCTATATAGACAGAAATATAGTAGAACATCTAATATCTCGCCTTATTACAGTCTTTCTGGAGTCAAACACAGATGTATGCGTGTGCTCCTCCCTTTGTACATGTCTGCCGGATTTCCTTTCTGCAGCTTGCGTAACATACAAGCTGCTCCATTGTGCAGACTACTGATAAGCCGCATAAGGGTAGCCCTGTCCAAGTACTATAAGGGCACTCTACAATCCGTGTTGGTGGGAAGCACTTTAACGCCACCACGCAGAGCACGCCGCAGCCTGAAAGCATCCTCTCAACCTTACCTCCTTGCAGGATTTGGCAAAGTTAAAAGCAAGAGCCAGTCGAGGAAACATCTTCCATACCGATGATGGCTGCCACGGCCTGGAAAGTTTGGGCTTATAAGGTGAACTCAGGGGGTGCCTTTTATATTGTGATGCCAGTTCTTCAATTTTCTTTACTTTTTCTAGCCATTTTCTTTTCATCATTCCTGAAAATAGATATTTTTATTCATTTCTTAAATATGCTTTATACATTTTTATTTACTTTATACATATTAACAGACAACGCCTTGGGTCAGTGGCATTGTATATCTGATGTATTATCCATTTCAATCTTCATGGTGTTTGCAATTTACCCCTACCCTCAACTCAGTTATTTGCCATACAGATGTTTTTGGCCAAACCCATCTTCCTGCATGTGATATACTCAGAGATGGAATAAAGAATATCGCGATCGAGATCTGCGATCATCGTGTCATATAATAAATAACACTTTCACCATCAGCTCCTGCAACGCTTATTACTCTGAAGGCCTGCAGAATGCCGGTCAATGTCTTCTCCTGGCTTGGTGGAAGACATCACCAACCGTGTCGCACGTGAGGCTTGTAGCTATCTAACCGTGTAAATATATACATCCTTATGTAAGCCACATACCATTGCAAAAATAGCAACAATACATGCGATGTTTCGTTTCAGGCTAGTATTGTCCACCCTCGGCTAGGAAAGGCTACACTACAAACGTTGGCGGACGCGGTTTTTACTCCATGTAAATCAGCCTGGAAATACTGGGCTATGGGACACCCACATAAACCTGCATGGAAGTCTTCCCGCTCCTCTGCTGACAACAGAAACCCCCACGTACAACCACGGAATAGTAAAAAGATGGGAGTTTCCCTTTAGAAAGATCTGCCCCTAAGAAGCTCACCAAGCAGGGGTATCTCAGCACAGACTACCTCTGTGCGGCATCATTAGCAGCCAGTGCCTCTCTATTCCTACTCTTTGTTAGCATGGCAAAACATTCAACCCTACACACCAGTCAACTTCCGCTTTCATCGAAAGTACAAAACTACGTCACCTTTTTTAGCACATTACATCATCCCGACTTAAGCCAAACCGTAGCAGTCGTTCCATTCCTTTTTTGTTTGCAAAGATTTACAAATATCCCTCTTTGGTCGGCTCCACCCCGGTAACAGGCAGGTCAGCTCGTGATTGGTTCCTTAAGTCACTACGTTTCCGTGTTGGAGCTCAAAACACTAGAGAACATCAAATATACTCACAGTTCTCGCACAAAAAGTGTTTTTTCAGGCTCCCAGTCATATTTTTCGGTAAAGCAACGCTAAGAACGGAGAACCCGCGAACAATAACGTTGCATGGACTGTTGCCTTGAAATTATTCTCGCAGCACATTATTCCGTATGAAAGGGGATTGTGTCTCTTCTCACTGCAAAGCGGATGGACGCACTGCCGCCCGGGCTAAAAAATGCTCAAACAGCCCAAAGAAGGCAATAAGCGAAGTGTATAATGCTCACACATTAGCAGTTCTGTATACCGCCCATGGCGCTGCTATTTCCAGTTACAGTTTGTACAGACCTCTGTGTACACGTATCGGGCTGTAGTGCCCTCTTTTTCTTTTTTATAATGCTCTTCGCAATACAATGACCCTGCCAACTCCTTTAACCATATTTGCAGCACCTGGCGGAGCGAGCCGTTACGTTAGCGGTTACCAATACCATAGCATTCCACTCCTATTGGCGGAAGGATCGGAACGTCACTAGTTGCTTAGAATCGAACACCGAGTGAGAACGCGGCACTTAGTAATGCGGGTTACACTATACAGGCACATGCGGGAGGGAAGCGCCTATAGGGCTGGAAAGTAGTTGTTGTTATGCGAACTGTAAGCCAATAGGAAGCCTCGGTGGGACTCCGTGTGTCTGACGTTTACCCTGGGCCACATAGACACAAAGGAACGGAAAGGACAGGAGGAGTGTGCTGCTGGGCAAAGTGTTGTGTAGGTAAGGGGTCTTATTCTATACCATATATGTATGGGCCGGGGGCACTATATATATATATATATATATATATATACACATACACACACACACAGATATATATATATATATATATATATACACATAGATATATGTGTTTAGATAAGTGTAAATTACACGTTCCATAAATAATTATCGCTGTGGAGTAACGGGGTGAGCAATTATTCTAGATGAGAATAGAAAGAGTTAGCAGACAGAACAAGGAAGTGAGAGTGTGTGTTTTCCTGTAAGTCATACTGTACAGCTCGGTGTGTGCATTCCCTGCACTACTATATATATATATATATATATATATATATATATATATATATATATATATATATATATATATATATATATAAAGAGAGAGAGAGCAGACAACCAGCTGGGGGTGTATGCGGGTACAGGAGAGGAGGAGGCATGCGTTGGCTTGCCCCCAGCTGGTTGTGTACTCGGGCTGTACATGCAGCTTGGTGGACATGGTGTGTCAGCTGTGTCACTGGGGAAATAAGATAGCATCAGATTTAGGATATTGGCAAACTGACATGTGATCCTCTGCGAGAGGACTTGACAATGGGGGTTTATTTGGGGTGAAATCGCCTCTCCTTTGGCAGTGTAAAAGGGTATTGTTACATATAGTGGCAATAAGCTGCAGGAGAGTGTAAGTCAGGTGTGTTTCTGCAGCATGTTTACTTTACGCTTGAGGTTTGAGTGACATTTAGGAGACAGCCTGCCTGCTGGTAGCTCCTTTATAAATAATGAGACATAATGTAGCCATCGCAGACAGATTTCAGGTCACCTACACACCTGTCAATCCAAGCTTAAACAGTGGTTATTAGATCGACACAGCAACATAAAGTTACAACCGTCATCCATGATGTCATCCGGTGTTTCTTAATTATTATTTGAAATAAGTGTGATCCGCATGTAGTTTCCTGACACTGTTGGCTGCAGTCACGGGGAGGAATTAGTGCTATTGCCAGTAGGTTGCAGCAATTGAGCCGTTGTATACGATGACTTTCAATGTGTTATTGGCCATAGAGAAATAGAGCTGATGCATTGTGAGACTATGCATAAAACTTGATCCCGGTTCAGTTTGAAAAACTGTATTATAACCATAGCAACTAAACTGTATCCTCACCATAGCAACAAGGGTATAATCCTGCTGATTGGACCACCACTTTTGGTGTGTAATTCTTGCTCCCGCCACATTGCTGGGATTCCTTGTTGAGCAGAAACTATTACTGAGATTCCGTTTTATCCTGTAAGGCGACATCGTAATGTATTGTGTGTGGAGATATGATTTGGCATAATGCGAAATGTGCTGCATCTGGCTGTAGTTCAGTAATACGATGCCGAGTGTCTTTGTTAGAAACCTGCTTTGTTTTTGTCTCCAGTTTACTCATAAGACAGAAGTCAGTTTGTTTTTCCCATAATATGAGCCGGCGAATAGATGACCTGTTATGATGTCATTCTGACTACTTCCTGGACCTGGTGCCTCGTTACAATACTACAGGTAAAGCGTGCTGGTGGTCATTTGCAGCGATCATCAGTACACTCCAAGGAAAGGACGTCTCAAAAACCCACAATGTGACTGCCACATTGGTGAGGGGCAGCTGAGACCTCGGTAATCTACAGAGACAAGAAAGCCCATTACATTAATGTCTATGTATTTAGAATGCAATGTCATAAAAGTCCCCGTTGGTGTAATGGTCCGGCGTCCCAATACTTTTGTCCATATAGTGTATCTTTGTATACATTGTATCTACATAGCCAGTGACCATACATTGTATGTTATACTTGAAGACACAAAAGGCCCTGGAGCTCTTTTAGCTGTATAGCTTCCTATTTTTTGGCTGTTAAAGGGAGACTCCAGTCATCATATACACTTTAATGCCTAGGAAAGCTGTCTAGTTCCTTTCAATTTTTGTGCTGCCCTCCTTTTCCCACCCCAGATATTTTCTGTGCAGGAGATATGTTCAGCTGAACACATTCCCATACAAGATATGTTCACTGGTGAGCGGTATGGGCAGGGGGTCTCGTGCACACGCACTCCCAAAATGTTCAGTAAACTGTCCCTTTAAAGAAGAACTGGCGTGGCAGCTGCAAGTTTCTTCTGAATTCTTCCCTGCAGATCTCCCTGGACTTACGTTGGCTGGTATCCAGCTTGGTGCGATAGCGGCATGTAGAGGGAGAGTTTATATTAAAGGGGGGATTTCACAGATACCATCGTACTTTAATTCATTCTTTGAAACCAACTACTTCTTGTACTTTTTGTTGTTTAATTGTTTGGACGATATATGTGTTAACCGGGCCTGTTTTACATAACGGTACCTGAGATCAGTGGGAGAAATAGCTCATCGGTTTCCTTTTGGGAGGCCGGCAGTAACTTAAGACAGATAAATAATATTAATCATGAGAACAGCACGTAAAGATGGCAGCCCTCATGGTAAAAGTGTCGAACTGATTGTTGTAATATGATGGCCCGTCCAGGTTATCTCTGGGATCTCAGATCCTTAGTTGATCAGTTTTGGTGGCAAATGGCTGGTCGTTGGGAAGGCACTGAGAATAGGGTCCAACCTGCTCAACGGGTCATTTTGAAGTGTTTTCTTCCTTTTCTTTATCTCATAAAGGTTTCTGAACTGCTGACAGCTTGTTCTTGTTCTGAAAGGCAGCGGCAGGTTCTTCTTTCTGTTTTAAACTCCTTAACTCTTGTGGCCAGCTCGCTGATGTGTACTTTGGACGCTCCGACATAATGGCAGCAGATTTGCTACAGCGCACGTGACTCTTAACACCGTGTTGAACCTTCTGTACATTGTGCTCACCGCCCCAGAATGGAAAAGGTTAACTTCAGGTTAATTTCAACACGATTACAAGATGTTAGATAATTTCTCAGAAGCTGCATGTCAGTCCTACGAAATTCCAAAATACCCAACATATTATTCTTGCAAAATGTGAGTATTGCAGCATTGTAATATATGCGTAAGAGAAGTCTCACCCAATCTCACCCAAGTCAAAAGCATGGTTTGATAAATGCTCGGTACCTAACACAATGTTACCGAGTTGTGCTCACGCGGGACTATGTAAAAAATCATGAAACCGAATGATCCAAATTAATTAATCAATCATTATATTATTTTTATAACAAAGTCTCTGAACTAACCTTTTAAGGACCAGTTTGAAAAAAGTTCATCTAAGGTCTTGCTGGCACAGCTGGGCGAGGAGCGTGACGTTTAGCAATGTCCTTTCTGGTCAGTTGAGGTCTTGATAGCTCCGTGTGAAGTATGTCTGTTCTGCATTGTTATCACCTTGTTAGATGTGTCGGTCGTATCACAATTTAAGTGCATTTCACTGGCATTCCTTTTAAGACCATGGCTATTATATTTAATGTATGGACCATGACACAGTAATCTGTAGCACATAGAGGACCGCATACAATGACCGATTATTAATTGGAAAGCAAAACCAGGATTGTGTCATTTCTGTATGTATGGCGCAGCTGGTGATTTACAGCAGTATGAGCTCATTGTCCTTTGGGGATAAACACAGGGTTATTTCAGTCCATGAGCACATAAGGATGAAATCATCTTTGTCTACATTAAGCATGGTTTCAAATAAAAATAACTATTAGAACAATACCTCATGAAATTTATAGCAATATAGTTTGCGTGTGAACGATAATGTAAACTTGTGGCTTTACGTTAAAAGGGGAAGACGCATGTATTAAAAATATGCTGATATGTTATTTTACAAGCTGGCGGTTTACAGCCTTCTGTAATACGTTTAACCCCTTACCTTCAGGAATCATGCTTGGAATATAGGTTTGCATGTGGTTCATGTAGAACTTTAGATTTACTATAGTGTTTGAACATTACCTTAATGTTATATTATATATTATATATATTTTTTATATTCGGTTATATACCGAAGACAATTCATAACACTCGCTTAATATGCCTGTTTAGCTTGAACAGAGCTCACAAACAGGAATGACAGCGGTACGTTTAATGTATTGCAGCGCCACCTGCTGGCCAGATGTGGTAATTCTTTAACTTTTCTTCCTAATAATTATTGGCCTTAAATCAAGATTTTCATGAAACTAATGAAATGGTACTGGTAACGCTGAAATGATTCATTAGATTCCATAGTGCTCCGTAGATTCAAGAAATGCTTCTCTAATAACTAGTGAAGTGTAGTATTTATGTGATGTGTACACGAGATTTGCTTTGCACATCTATTTGTGATCAGGTTTTTGCTGCATTCTGATAACTTGTATACTAAAGTGCGTGGAGCTTTTATATGGTAGAATGAAAGTTGTGGTAGCTCTTTTTACGCAAAAGTGGTTTGGCTTTCTTGTAAAAGGCGTTATGTTTTTTTTTTGGTTTTTTTTTGTAGACGAGGATTCCAAAGGCAACAAAATGACAGACAGCCAGAACGGCACCCAAACCGGTGACGATGGCACGGATACCAGATCATTGTTTTCAAGCCCCCGGTGAGTGATGACGCAGAGGGTCACATCCAGAAACGTGCCTCCCAGGGCTTTTATACTGGTAAAGGATAGTCAAGGATCTGACTTGTCAATAAATGTGTGTGTCTTGATAGAAGGCTTGTATGACTTTTAAAAGTCCACAGATCTAATATACACACACATACAGACGCTCAGATACATTTCATTAGATAAAGTGATGTAGTCGTGTTACTCCAAGAGTCTCCAGGCAAAGCGGATACCTTTTATTGGGCTAACACAGAAACAAATGTATTTACATAAGCTTTTAAAACCCCAGAGATCTCTTCTTCAGATGCAACGATTCTGTTTGCAGAAGAGAGAACCCTGTGGTCTGGAAAGCATACGTAACTTTACATATTTTTACATGCTGGCCTAGTAAAATGCATCAGCCTCAATGAAAGAATTAGCATGTTTGTGAATTCGTATTAACGCACCGATGCATTCTGAAAGGGCTTATACCAGCATACTTCTACTGCGAGAAGGGATGGTTTGCCCCTGACTAATGCATTATGTAAATATTGGCGTGTCTTTGAAAGTCGTTTTTTGTGACAATCACCAATGTTTAACCCTTTGAGTGCTAGGACTCGGGGCAGTTTAAACATGCAAGACTTGCACCGGGAGCAGGTCAGCTCAGGAGCCGATCGGCAGACTCCCCAACGCTACAGAAACATTTTCTTAGATATGTGTCTGGTTTGTTTGGTCCACTTTGCCAACCACATAGATGCACACTTGTTTGGCACTGAAAGGGTTAATCATTTGACACATGTAACATAAAAAAGAGCAGCACTCACAAAAAAAAAAAAATCGTCACGGATCAAGCATGATTTATCAAAGATTAATAGTCTGATAAACCCAAATCCACTTTGGACAGGTTTCTATCTCAGCACCCTATTGAAGGTTGGACACCACAATGATGCTCTGTAATATACAGTTCTGGTTAATCCCCAGAACAAACTACGCAAGTAAAGGAAACAAAATCCTCTGATGGGCATCACTGATCAGTCTGAAAAACTCAAGTTTTGTTTCTGACAGATTGTACGTATTACCAGAACAGACTCCCGGGTGTCTTGCGGGGCCGGCGGGGGACATCTACGCAATACGCGTATACAACTTCCGGTGCCGGGACTCAGCGGATGTGCCGGCACCGGAAGTTGTATACGCGTATTGCGTAGATGTCCCCCGCCGGCCCCGCAAGACACCCGGGAGTCTGCTCCGGTAAGTCTTGGGGGCAGAGGTAAAACGCATCGTGCGGACGTTCACCGCTGTCGGTGAATGTCTGCACGATGCGCTTAGACGATCTCCCGTGCCAGCACCCCCCCCGTGGGAAGTGCTGGCAGGGGAGGCTGTCTGAGGGTATCGGAGAGTAGGATGCAGGTCCCCTGCACCGCTGCGGGGGGGGATCTGTATCCTAACCCTGCTGCCTACCCGGGCGCTAGACCCCCGAATATAGGCCGCACCCCCACTGTAAAGACTTAAAGTGGGGGGAAAAAGTGCGGCCTATATTCGATCCAATACGGTAATTGCCCCTTAAGTTACTAAAATCAACCAATTCAAACCTGTCGTGCAAACTGAAGTGGGCTAAAAGGTCTCAAAAAAGCAGCACTTGATGCTGCGATCTAAAGAAATTCAAGAACAGATGAGAAACAAAATCATTGACATCTATCAGTCCGGAAAGGGTTACAAAACCATCATCTACAAATGGAGAAACCTTAGAACAGTGGAGAACGCGCCCAGGAGAATCTGGCATACCTGGGAGCCTTCTTAATGAGACGACCCTTAGACTCTATGAATATTAACCCTTTAGTAAGCCATCATGGAGATTCTATGTAGTGACTCAGCAGACCTTTTTAAAGATTATCTTCATTAAGTCATTAGGGAGTCTAATATGTGATCACAGCAGTGTTGAATCAGAAGGAGGTGATGTGGGCTTTAACTTCAGTAAATGAAATGATCATTTAAAAGCTGCATTTTGTGTTCTTTTACTTATATTAAAATTAGTTGGATGATCTAAAACATTTAAATATGACAAATAAGCAAAAATAGAAGAAACCCCCGGAAGGGGCAAATACTTTTTTACAACACTGCATGAGCACATCTTTCGTGAACCCAGATGTGAATCATGTATAATCTGTCATCTAGTAGCTATAACAAAGTTATAACAAAATAGTTATAGTTATTTCATTGAATGTCACCAAGTGGCTTTAGATACAAATATTGAAAAGCTGTAACGTTGTTGCTGCTGCTGTTTTTATTTTGCAGGATATTTCCAGGGACTAACGACTCGAAAGAAATGGAAAAGAATTCCAAGCTTGGACATCTGTTTAAGTACAGAATGGATTACCCTGAGATGGGACATTGCATTATCATAAACAACAAGAATTTTCACCCATCCACAAGTAAATTACCAAACGGGCATAGACAATCTAATTTTACTATTTCTTTATTTATTCCACGGTGGCTGAAAACGTACCAGCACAAGCTGATTAAATCTTCGGCGAGTGCGCAGTCCTAGATTTATGTATTTATCTGTTGAATGAATCCACTGTTTGATCGTTTTAAGAACAAGTATTAAAATGTCATGACATGTTCCCCAAGCTGGATTCAGGTACCCTATTATATGTTTTCATTAGTATTTACTTTCCTTTGGTAATTGCAATATATATTATTTCCCTTACGCTTCTTTTTTTAATCATCTTAGGAATGGGAACACGTTCAGGTACCGATACAGACGCCCGTAAACTATATGAAACATTCAAATGTTTTGGATACCAGGTCAAAGTGCTTAACGATCAAAAGTGTTCTGATATCTTTGGACTTCTGAAAAAAGGTATGCATGCGTTTTGGTAAAATGGGATGTTATATGTTGTGGCTTTCCAGACTGTTAAATAGACAATTTAATGCCCCAAACAATCACACCAATGAAAAATACATATAAAGCACTTTATAGACTGTTAGTCTGCTAATACACTACAACCCTTTCCATTAGTCCAATATGTAAAAAGCCTTTTCTGTGGCAAGTAGACAGCTTTTGGAACGCTAAAAGGGGCATTGTTTTATTGCAGTTAATCTATGTTACATAATGTATGGAAAACTACCGTATATTCCGGCGTATAAGACGACTTTTTAACCCGAGAAAATCTTCTCAAAAGTCAGGGGTCGTCTTATACGCCGGGTTTACTTACCGTACTTACCGAGCCGGACTGGAGAATCACGTATCTCTGGGGGAGGGGCGAGTGGAGAAGCCGCCTCCCCTGGGCCGGTCTTCAGGGCCGCGCTGAGGTAGGTGCAAGATCGAGATCACGACCTCCCTCTAACTAACCCAGCATTAGGGAGCTCGAGGTCTGGCACTTCAGACCTCGGCTTCCCTGCTCCCTAATCACTACGCACCGGCTATTGATGCCGAGCGCGGTGATGACGTCATGTCCCGACGCTCGGCATCAATTGCCGGCACGTAGTGATGAGGGAGCAGTAAAGCAGAGGTCTGACATGACGGACCTCGCGCTCCCACAACTGGATGGAAGAAAGAAGATGAGAAAGGTAAGAGATGGGGAGAAATGGGTGTGAGTGTATGTGTCTATATGTTGGTGTGAGATGGTCAGGTGTGTGTTTGTAAGCTGGTGTGTGTGTGTGTGTGTGTGTGTGTGTGTGTGTGTGTATATATATATATATACACCGTGTTTATGTATGTGTGTGTGTGTGTATATAATATATATATATGTGTATGTGTGTGTGTGTGTGCGTAAAGGCAGGGGTGTTTGGTGAGGGCAGTGTATAAATGTGTATGTATGGAAAGGCTTATGTTAGTATGTGTAGATTGTGACAGTGTAAACCCCAGGGAGATGATTAGCATGGCATCTGGGTACAGCTGCTATGCAGATTATACATATGGGTCCCTGGGGTGGAGTTATTGGAGAGCAGGGTGGGCCAATGCTCCGTTTCCCCATTTCATGGAAATTCGATGCCGGGTTTTCCAGGAGGCAAGAAGTCCGTAGGATCCGGTCCTGGATTCCTATGGGGCCGGCATCAGGCACTGAGCATTAAAAACCCCTGGAGCTGATACTCAGAGAGACTGTTGGGGGAGAGGAAGTTTCCCTGAGCTCCCAGGGCAAGGAGAAGCCCTGAACAAGAAGACCATCCCTGAGCCAAGTGAGGCAATACCTGCCTGGACATTTTGTGTGCTGTCTGTGGGAGGTTTTCCAGAGCCTGGCATAGCTGGGTCTGGCTGGGAGGTTGAGGTAGTGGGTGATTAGGCTGGTCAGTCTGGACCAGTATAGTTCAGTTAGAGAGGGCTCCAATTGGGAGCTAAGTTTTCTTTTTATGATTTGTTTTTTTGGGGTTTAAGTGATTAAAATAAAGTGCTGTTTTGTTCAAAGCTGGTGTTCCCGACTCTGATTGCCCTAGAGGACTGTGCTTAGGACCCCTAAATGTGACATGTATGGCCCTCATGCAACAGGGTTTGTCACAAGATATATATATATATATGTATATGTTTGTGTGTGTGTGTGTGTGTGTGTGTGTAAGGGCAGTGTATGTATGTATATGTCTTTGTATGGACAGGTGTGTGTAAGGGCAGTGTATGTGTATATGTGTGTTTGTAAGCTGGTGTGTACGTATGTTAGGGAGAGCTGACACACCCAATCCAAGCAGGCTTTGTATACAACAACCAGCCAGTCACCGGTAAGGTACAGCGCTTGCTGTGATTGGCTGGTTGTTGTATACTGGGTAGAGGGGTAGTCTTATACGGCGAGTATAGCCCAAACTCTATATTTTAACTGCAAAAGTTGGGGGTCGTCTTATACGCCCAGTCGTCTTATACGCTGGAATATACGGTATATTAATTCACCTGGTTTTGCAGAAGCAAATATGGACATCCACTAGATGGCGCACCGCACATTAAACCCGCTACTAAACTGGTGGATGCAACTGGGGCAAGCAAATAGTGTACATGACATTATTATTATTAATAATATTATTATTATGTGTAATGTATTCAGCAACACGAAGGGCAGGATGTGTTTGTCATTATATTTTATTTATATCCTATACTGGCTCAGTAAGATGTGCATCTCGTATGTCTGACCCACTGAGACATATAAAAACACTAAAGATCGCACCATTAAACATAAGATACAAATATCTTAAAAATCTAGTATGAAGACTGGCATTCCTGTCTTTATCACGTTATAGTTTCCGAAGAAGACCACAGTAAGAGAAGTTCGTTTGTGTGTGTGCTGCTGAGCCATGGCGAGGACGGCTTAATATATGGAGTGGATGACTGCCTTCCTATCAAAAATATAACTAACCTCTTCAGAGGGGATCGCTGCAAGACCCTGGTGGGAAAGCCTAAAATATTCTTTATTCAGGTATTGTACAAATGAAATGTGCTGTTTGATTCATTAAACTGCGCATGGTCTTTTCTGTATTTTTTATTGTAATACGTATATGTCTTGTCACCCTAGATATAGTTGGGCGTAGATACACAGCATTCTGTGGGCATTTCTGGGTATACAGTTATTTGTGGGTTCCATGTGATATTTCTTACAAGGCCATAGTTTGAGTATTTAGGGCTGCACGTCCCGTAGACCTAATCCAACACCTATGGATTTTCAACTTGCTGCATACTTTCTTTCTTTAAAGGTTCTATATTTATAAATGTTTGCTGCCCTGACTTAATTTCTGGGAAATGTTAATATTACATGATCCAAAGCTTGATCGTAAAGTACTGACGTAAAAAAAAAAGCTGGACAACTTCAGATTGCACCCGCTGCTTATCAGAACTTGGCTTTTTTATATTGTATTGTTATTTATGTTGAATCTTCTACAGGTTGGAACATGACCTTTTGCTAGGGGTTTAAAGTAAAATATAATGGATGTAGGGAGTCCAAAACTTTGCTTAGCACAAGTTTACATGTCAGTAGGTCCTCTTCTAGACTTCGTCACAGCTCTTAGTCGGTTGAGATAAGACCGGGGCCGGCCCAAGACAAAATGCCGCCTGGGGCGAAGCTTAAAATGCCCCCCCCCATTATCTACCCTTCCCCTCCCTCCCTATTATCTACCCTTCCCCTCCCTCCCTATTATCTACCCTTCCCCTCCCTCCCTATTATCTACCCTTCCCCTCCCTCCCTATTATCTACCCACCCCCTGTACTTGCCTTTCAGCAGTCCTGTGGCGAGTCTCCCTGTTCGGTCTCGGTGCCGCCTTGTAATGCTGAGCGCTGGAAATGACGTCATCTTCCGGCACTCAGCATTACAAGCCGGCACCGAGACCGAACAGGCAGACTCGCCGCAGAGGAGAGAGGGGCGCCGAGCGGGTACTGACAACTTGGTAAGCGAAAACCACTCGGCACCCCTTTCTCTCTTCCGCTTTAAAAAAAAAAAAAAAAAAAAAAAGTAAATAAAAGGGCTTGGGGCGGCAAAGTGCGGCCCCCTTCAAAAGTGCCGCCTGGAGCGGTTGCCCCACTCGGCTCCATTGTCGGGCCGGCCCTGGATAAGACCGTAACAAATTCTCACACAAGTTAGCGTCAATACTTCTTGGAGGTTTCCAAGCAAACTTCCCATTGAATAGCTTTTACTATCTCTTCTTGAAGCATGATAGCCTAAACTGTATCTAATTTTTTAGAACGATCAGAAATTTTCAGCCACCTTCAAATCAGATCAAGCTGCGGCCATTCAGACTTTGAACATTAAATAAAAACTGTTTGCTTCCAAGACCTGTAGAGCGCAAGCAAATAGTTATTTTCTGCCCTGTACGTAGGAAGTAAACCATATAATCTAGGCGTATATACGGGTAATGCCTATCATCAAAACTTGACATTTGCATTTTATCATTATGTACATGTGCCGTATTCCGAGTCATCAGGGGCGTAACTAGACGCCTCAGGGCCTGGGTGCGAGAATCTGTTAAGGGCCTCCCCACCCCCTCACCCCCCCAAAAAAACCATGATTTTTACCCAACAATTTTTTTTCAACAAATTCAATTTACATATTGAATCATATCTTTAAAAAAATCAAAGAAAAAGGGGCGCATGTATAAAGGGCATAATCCAGGGGTGTCCAAGTTTTTTCTGCAGTGGGCCACTTCATCAGAATTGTATACGTGCGTGGGCCGCACTCATTTTTCACTGTGACAAAAAATATGGCCTTTAATAAAATATGCAGATTAAAATAAAGTAAAATGACACAAAAACTTTACTCTTCCTCTCACTGATTTCTGGGCCTTGAAAGTTTTGCGACTACAAATTCAGGATTCCCTAGATTTATTCTAGGGATGAACTAAAATGAAAATTCTGGACCAAAACATTCAGGGTTCACTTAGCCAAAACCGAAAATGACCCCCACCTTTAAAAATAATAATAAAAACTCACATGTTTAATAAAAGTAGGTAACACACAATTGGACAAAATTAGCAATATGACTTGGCATGATAGGAGTGTGATTGCTAACAGCAATCACACTCCTATCATACCCAGGCAACCAGTAAATGCTGGAACCTAGGCATGATGGGACTGTGATTGCTGTTAGCAATCACACTCCTATCATGCCAAGTCAGCCAATACACGCTGGTACAGGGTGGCTGTAAGTGCAGACCCCATACTGCTGGCAGCATCACTACACAAGGGGGGCAGCTGGCCAGGTTTCAGCATGTACTGGCTGACTTGGCATGATAGGAGTGTGATTGCTAACAGCAATCACAGTCCCATCATGCCTAAGTTCCAGCACTTAACACATCCATGCTATCACACACACACACACTCATTTATTCATATAATCATTCATTCACAGATTCATTCCCTCAATCACACACACTCATTCAAACACCCTCCCCACCCCCTTACCTGCACTGCAGCTCCTCGATGCCGCTCACAGACTTCAGCAGGGGGCGTGGCCTCCCTCTGTCTTCTCTGCTAAAGCACAGAGGAAGTAGGATGTCACGTGAACTCCGCTTCCTCTGTGCAGTCCAGAAGACCCTCCCACAAGTAAGTAGCAGGGCTTGAGGTGCGGCTCGTGTAAGATCGGTTGCCCTGGCTGCCGATCTTACGCAGGCCGCACCTCGAGGTCTCGCGGGCGGCATTTGGCCTGCGGGCCGCATGTTGGACGCCCCTGCCTTATTTAAAAAAGGAAAAAAGATTTCGGGCGGCCCCTTGGCTTGGGCCCCCCTGCCGCCGGGGCCCGGTCGCAGTCGCGACCCCTGCGACCCCGGTAGTTCCGCCACTGCGAGTCATGTATACTTCACTATATTTAACACGGTATGTCTCTGTCCTGAAGGCGTGCAGAGGGACAGACCTTGACCCGGGAGTCGAGACAGATAGCGGAAGTGAACCATCGGGGGAACCAACCCGGATTCCTGTTGAAGCTGATTTTCTGTACGCCTATTCTACAGTCCCTGGTATGTGATTTGTGATTATCTTCTACTAACGGGTTGAAAACACTTTGGGCGAATCCTCCAAATGCACCGGCCTTTCAATCCCTTCTGACTTTCCTGCGCTACCAAGGTTTTTCCCCTTGTCCTCTCTTTGTGTCCTCATTCTACCTTCAATTACATTTTGATGCGTTCTCGCTTTGAAAAGCTGTTGTAACGACTGTTTTTTCTTCGCATAGGGTACTATTCCTGGAGAAATACTTCCAACGGCTCCTGGTTCGTCCAGTCTCTCTGCGAAATGCTGAAACTCCACAGCTCACGCCTTGATCTTCTTCAAATCTTGACCTGCGTAAATCACATGGTAGCCGTGGAGTTTGAATCCTGTTCATCTTCTGCTGAGTTTCACGGAAAGAAGCAGATCCCGTGTGTCGTGTCCATGCTCACAAAGTCACTCTATTTTCAACCATAAGAAGCCCCCCCCCCCGCACACATGTCCATGCAAAGTATCCAGTGCCCATACACACGCGTGCAGTAGGTTTCATTCATTCCATACAGATGGCAGCCACTACCGCTGGAGGTTTCTTTAGGAGGGACATCTGTTAAAGGGAAATAACTATTTTGTGCTAAATATGCCTTAATAGTTTACATTTTATTTTTCGACTATTATTTTGCTGTTTTTCATGACAATAAAAGTGAACTACATGATATAGCGAACATTTTTTTTTTGAATGCAAACAATTAAAAAGTAGGTTATTTAAAAGTAACTCTTACTGCCTTTTCTCATACGTTGCAGGTGTTCCGTTGTGTAAATAGAAATGCTCTTCAAATAATTGGTTTACTGCGTTCTACTGCAAACGTGTTTAAAAGCTCTGACGCGAGCTTCACGATCTTTTGGAATTTGTAGCATCTATCTGATTGTAAAACTGAGCCATTATTGCCTGGTGCGGAGATCATTTCGTTGTATGGGCTTCTGCTGACGCTTACCTGTTCTATATACCAGCCGTATAAATGGATTTTCACGTGAAGCCGGTTAAGCGAGCACACAATGCATGCATTTTTCAGATTAAGACTGTGTAGTGTTTGGGTAGATTTATTTAGTATGCAAAATACCAAAATAATGTATTTTAGGGGGTAAAAAAAAATCTTATCGTTTACACATAGTTTTTAGGTGGAACGTTCATTACATGATATAACCCCATCCCTGCATATGGCAGTATCGGCGGCTTTAATAATCCATGTATAAATGTGGCATACGGCTATTGCCCGAACCCCGCTTGTTGCCACAACGGCCGGAGACTCCTAGCAGCCTGAGCACCACCCTCGTCATTAAAGGTGCCGTAAAAAGAAATGAACTGAAAGCACTCCGGTTTACAAAGCCCCATTTTTTCCCATGTTTTGTTTGAACCATATTTTTAATATTGGTAGGGCCTGACTTCTTTATACGCTTTGATCAAAGTTCTATCGTAAACTAGATTAACATCAATTCCCAAGGACAGCAGCAGATAAGATAAGAACACCATTTCTTAAACGGATACATTCATCTTGCCAAAGACATCACATTTATACCAAGGGCCGGACTTTCTACTACACGCGTTCTTCGGTAGTTTTATACAAATGGATACAATATTACGTTTAATTCTGCCAACTGAACACTGGAGGGTTTATTAGAATAAATGTAAAAAATATATATTCTTTGAAATCAATTGCATGTCCTTTTAGTATGAAATATGAGACCTTATAGTGATTGGAATTTAGAAAAGAAAAAAAAAAACTTTCTGAATGTTGAATTTCTGCATTCCTACCTCGGAACGCTATTCTTGACATAGTTGGTTAATTTTTTATATTTATTAGGATTAGGGAACGCTCTACTTTTGTGTGTTTCTATTTTCTTCCTCGTAAATCATCTTTTATGCGTAAAAATATTTCTAAAATGTGGGATTTTTTTTTCAGTAGAAAATTTGAATGTGTTTGTTTTTCAAGTTCTGCTTTCGAGGAACTGAAATCATGTTATTAGTAACCAGCATATATCTGTAGCAGGAAGCCATTTCCATTGCACGATTGGTAGCAATGCTTGAACTGAGTTTTTTTTTTTAACAATTCACTTTTCTTGGTACTATTCACATTAATAAAGTAAAAATCACTTACTGATTTATTGTCAACACCATGGTTTTTGAAGTTGTGTGCTGAAATTAAATTGTTGATCAAAGTTTTGTGTAGTTGTGATTGCTTTTAATTTGTCCAGTTAGTTATTGCATTCAGGACACCTGCAATGTTGACTGTGGTGCAAAACGATTATTATATTGAATTTATTTATCCCGGCAATTTCTGCAGCACGTCTTACAGTACACACATTCAACGGATATGACAAAACTAGAAACACCTAATGCATTTATTATTTTATTTAGCGCCATCATATTCTGCAAACATGATTTTGTATGACCGGGAACCAATTCTATACAGCTTGAATGCTTTTTTTCTTTCTTACGTTCATCTTACATTCGATTATATACGATCAACTTGTTCAGAATGGAACTATTTGTCATCCTGCATTTTGATGATAATGTGAACGATCAATCCCCTGCCTGATTCTGAATGACACTTTGTGTAAGAGTGTGTGAGAGTGTGAGAAACCATAATAATTCTTTTAACTTTAGTTTCATTTCATTTGCGTAGCTGTGGGTAATGTATAGTGTAATTAATGTATATCACATGAAACCTGACAAATGCTTCACGTATGTTCCCTTATAAGGCCATCAATTTCTGAAGGTGTATAGAATTGTACGGGGTGGTAAATTTGGTAAAGACAATAACTTTATCGTCAAGGAATTGTATTAGATTGCAAGCTTTTGGGACTGCGTATGTCTCTTCAGGCATATTATACAATTTGAATTTCTTCTATTTTGGTGCTATAAACTTCCCACGCTATGTGCCTGTTATCCGATTATTAGTATGGATAGTGTGATGTAAGCTCTTTGGGGTTTAGTAAAAGGAGGGTTGTGTTTTAGCTCCTTGACCATTCTTATGCCTTCAAGATGTTTGGTACAGAAAGAGTTTGGCTGGCCCTGTATAATGTATAGTTACATTAGGGGGGTTTTCTTTCCCACCCATTAAATAATACATTATGCAGGGCCATCTTAGCCCTTCTTGATAAAAAAAACCCTGCTATTGTTGGCCCTTTATAATGAATAAAGAAGTGAGGGAGTTAAAACCACAACCACACCGCCAACTCTCCATTTAGTGAATACACCTCTTTTTTTATCTCAGTTTAGACCAGAATTGAGTGTGTCCTGTTTTTGCAGGAATGTATATTTCCACGTTATCTTTACTTTCAGTGTCCTAAAGTTTTCCATTAGTACATTATCTCCTGGATCTTTTAACACCGTGTCCATTTCTGCCATAGGAGCGTCTGTTCTTTTTATTCACAGACGTATGACTGCTGCGATATTATCTCATTGTCATACCAACATCTCCAGCCCACAGTTACTTTAAAGAGGCCTTAAATCTGGATTTACCCCATCCTTAGTTAGACAACTACAAGTCTAAGGGCCACTCAGAAGCGGCTATTAAGTGACCACTGGTTTATTTTAATCCACTTTTGTATTCCTTCCGCTGCTCTCAGGTAACAATAAGATGTTTTGCTTATTTGGGCAACATTATTATAATTATTATTATTATTATTTATATAACATATCATTTTTACCAAAACTACACCATCCATCATAAGATAAATGATTAAATGTAGCATAAAGGGGTAAAAGCTACAATGGTTAAAATCTGTTATAAAAGATGAAATCATTGTATCATTTATAAATGGCCGATTGTTTAATGTATAACTAGCTTCATGTACCACTGAGCCTTTAATGTTTAATCTTTCAGTGCAGTGGCTTGAAGAAAACATGTTAAACGTTAAACCATTGCACATTTTTCCCCAACCAGTTCATATGACCCTAAATGAAACCTTTGCGCTTTGTCCCATTCGTATCTCGGCACATCATTTTGTAGCAAATAAATCCGCTTTTCCCTATAATTTCCATGTCTTAGAAGCCTGAGATAAAGTACAAATGTGTAATAAATCTTAATTTTACAGACGGCAACATGCTTATGTCGGAGATGTTTGATGCAGCAAAATAACATTATCACAGAACGTCACAATAAATTTTTGTGTGTTTGTGTGTCACATACAGGATCCGCCTGGGTGCCAAATACCCTAGGTTGCCCAAGGGCAATCAAACAAAAAAAAAAAGTTGGTTCATGTTGCTGAATATTTCTGGGTGATATTGCTGAGTATAGTAAAAAGCCATTGCATTCGATTATCGTAACTTACATAATCAGTGAATCAGGTTAATTGTAAAAATACCTCATTGTGTTCCTGAGGAAGACCGGTTTGTTGCTCCTGTATAGATAAGCAAGACATTTCCTTTAAGGAAGTTCCCTTCTTCCTGACCCTTCTGCATCCTCAACAACACAAGTGCATGAATGGCATGAGCCTCCGTTACAAACTACAAGATTTATATTGATAAGGGTTATTTTAACACGTGTTTCCATCCGCAGTCATCTGAACAGAAAACTATTTTGGGGGGGGATTATGTACATACTGGGAACTTGTGGTCTCCAGCTACCTGGAGCTGTACCTTTGTGGGACACAGCCAGGACTGCTCTCTGACATCGGTGGGCAGTCCAGCTGACGACTGGGGGTGGTCATGATGATGTCGGGGGGCATTCCCGCTGAGGTCAGTGGGTGTTCTTGATGACATCACAGGAAACACTCCCATTTAAAGGGGAAATGGGCGGGGAGTGGGCATGCCATGGGACCCCACTCCCTCGACCTGTAGGATTCAAGTGTTGACCCAGAGAAGCAGCGCTTCTACCGGAGTTCTGTGGGCCAAACCCGGAGAATTCCCAAATATGATTATATACACTAGGATTCAGTGGCCTATTTATCCTCGGTGCTACCTAGGCTCAATCACTCGGCAGCGCCCTCCACATTGCTTTCTTCATGTCCCGGCACTCTGTATCTCAAAGGTGTTCAGCATCATTTAGCACATCCTAGGGAGGCTAAAGGACTAGTTGGGGAGATCAGTGAAGGCCTACTGAACCCTAGACCTGCCTCACTCTGGGCCCGTTAGGTTGCCATTATATTACAGTGTTTAGTCAAGGAAAGGTAGTGTTTAGGCAGGTATTGGTGCACCATTTGTATATCTCCCAACATATAAGAAAAGGTGTGACAAGGAAGAGGGCTTTTAATCAAAATGATTAACCTGTTGATAGACTTTTATGTAACTGAGGCATTTAGAGGAGGAATAATTCATTTTATGTACATCATTTATTTAATAAACATATTTTCTGCTGTTTCTGTACACATTATTGTGAAAAAAGGGTAGGAAAAGGGACAACTGGAATAGGATCCCAAAGAGTGACTGCCCCCAACGACGTACACTTGGAAGTGAAGTCGACACCATTTGTTTATCTTGGCATAAAGAAGTAAGTCCTGAGTCCCAGTGTCTGGGGATGTTAGTGTGAGTGTCTGTATATGTGTGTGTTATCCTGTAACAAACAATAGTGTACTCCTCATTCAAAAACAGGGTTTCATTGTGTAAATCAGGGGGTGTTTATTAATGAGGGTCATATTATCATATTTTCCCCACAATCCAAATCCAAATATCTCAATAACTTAGTTTTACTTGTTTGCATGGCACTAACAATGATATGAGGGCCTTTTTTTTTGTGTTTGGACTATTTTGGGACTTCTAAGGAATGAATTTGTATGGGTTGCTATTTATTAATGAATTGGGGTTATGCGATTAAATAATTGATATATAATTTGGAGAACTAAAACATCGGAGAATTTAGGTAATTATCAATTAATTAAATTAACTTTCCACTTCTGCAATCCTTGCTGTCTATGATGGAGTCTTTAACATAGCATAGTGCAGCTTGATTTATTGCATTTTGTGTAAGTGTGTCTCACTCGTCTCTCAGGTCGGATTGCCTGGCACCATACGCCATGATGCCCTGACAGAGCCATGTCATCGTCAGTCTCTTCCAAAGTTTGTGGTTATTTTCTGCTCTTTTGTTGTTTTCACACATACAGTGCATTGCAGCGTTGCTTTGGATTTATTGTACAGAACAAGTGCAACTGCAGAGAAAAACTGTATTTAGCGACATCCCCGAGTGCAGCAATGCCCAACATGCATGGTTTTGGCACGTTTTGGGGAAGCTATCGGGCTAAAAACTCACACAAACTTACACACACTTAAAATGCAATAAATCCAGCTGCACAGCTATGCTATGTTAAGAACTTTATTATAGACACCAAGGATTGCAGAAGTGGAAAGTTTCCCAACGTGGAATTGTCAGATTGATCTACTGCACCAGTGTCCCGGATGGGATAATTTAGCAGCCAGGAATTTGAATTAGCTTGCGTAAAAATATATGTTTAAAAATAGTACGCAACCCAGGGTATTCATTTAGGGTAATTTTGACAATTTTCATGCAGCCATTTAGTCAATAGTAACTCTTAGAATTTGTGGCAACATTGTTTTTGTAGCTTGCACATACATTGAAATGTTGCTTTTTATTTTTTGGGTACCTATAAAGGCAAAACTTCTCATTATGTATTTCACTTTTGCTACGGCCATGTCTCGTTTGGGGCAGTTGAGCAACCCCAGTTTCCCAATAAAAATATATGTTTCTGAGATACAGATAACCTAGGGAAATTTAATTAAATTAGTAATTCCATTAAATTTCCCCCAACCCTTCCCTACCTCTGAAATATTCCCACATGGGATAGAACGGCAGGCAATGTCAATGTTAGCAAACACTGACTTTGTCATCTGGGCTGTGATTAGTCAGCACAGGCATCATGTGATCTAAGCATTGACCAATCAGGTTCAAAGGGGACTGCAGCGGGAGCAAGACAGTCCTCTGTACTGGACTCTCCAAAGACCACTTGGACTCTCCAAAGTTAATGATGGGCGCCATGTGTTACTGAAACACAGGAATACTCTATACCGACTACGGAATACCATCCATCCACATCTTATTGAACTTTTCCAAATGGATAAGAGAGAAACTCGACCGATACATAAAATGAGGCAATGAGGTGCCTTCAAATCAGAGGAAGGTCTGGCTACAGGGATTCAAATGGAAACATATTTAAGGAAGTAACTGCATAGTTTCTCATAGGCATACATTTA
Source organism: Spea hammondii (assembly GCA_029215755.1). NCBI lineage: Eukaryota > Metazoa > Chordata > Amphibia > Anura > Pelobatidae > Spea > Spea hammondii. The sequence continues at coordinate 30,215,453 of JARDYJ010000001.1, forward strand.
AAACAACGGTACCTGTCCTGATCTGTTTCTGTAGCTTCAAGATGTTGGAAAATAGCAGATATGGAAAATGGTAAATGATGGAACATTGAGACCCAGCGCTAAGAATTATGGCTGTATTTAAAGTGACACTCCAGCCAACATATACACTTTTACCCAAAACAGAGCTGGTTTTGATTTTTTGTACCCTTCGTGACCAAGGCTGTTTTAACATTTCTGTGGTGCTAATGCTTAGCTGTGAATTTCTTCTTTCCCATTTACTGAACTCACACAAGTTATATATTGACATTCTTCAGATACCATTATTTTGATCATAACTTATAATATACTATAAAAAAAAGGATAAAATATGGTGAAAAAATGACTTTTTCTGACTTTTATTTGAAAATTATTTTACTCATCTACAAAAGCTAATGAAAAAAATTGCTAAGTATATTCTAGAATTTGTCCTTAGTTTAGAAATACCCAATGTTTTTTTTTTGCAAGTTATAGAGCAGTAAGTACAAGTAGCGTTTTGCTATTTCAAATCCTTTTTTTTTCAAATCGGGTAATTCTGCCCCATGTCCTATTTGGACAGAGGGAGAGGGCAGCTGCAGCAACAGGGCTTAAACTTTTTTTTTTTTGCTTGAAGCTTCCTGCTGTACGATGTGGAGAAAAGAACAAGGTGCTCCAAGTGCTAGGGCCACAGTAGAAACCAGGTCCCCAATATTCCGGGGGCTGCACTCCCCATGAGAGGATTTGCAGCCCCTTCCTTCTCTCCCTGGTTGTAACCAAGGGAAGGCTGGATCTACTACTCCCCACAGGGAAGGAAGTGTTGGTGTCCGAAAAGACACAATCCAGCCACCATAAGAGGGCTCCAACTTGTATGTGAGGCATGTTTTTTTTTGGTAAAAATACTTATTTTAAGTACTTTAATATGCATTCTTCCTTAATGGGGGGCGACGGGACATTAAACTGTCATTTTAACATTACTGCTAAACTAAGTACTCTGAGTTCGTACTTTTGAGAAATCTTTGCGTTTAAAGAAAGGAAACTTTTAACAAAGCATTTTAGTTTCTATGGCAACAATCCATCGACATTTGCATTTGTGCATCATGACAATTAATTAAGCGATCCGGGAAAGTAAAAACAAGAAAGAATCAGAAAATCCCAGAGTTTTACATAATTAAGGGATTATTCCTGGGTTCGGGCAATAAGGTTTCTAACAATGCATTTATTCATAAAAGTGCTAAGCGGAACAGCGCCTCCAAAGTGTGGGGGGGGGGGAAGCCAGGGGCGTGCGACCGACAGACGTGAAACTAAACGGTTCTGGTTTCTGTAGAAATGAAAGGCCTCCGCGATTAACCGCCTTCCCTCCTGGCTTCCAGCTGCCTGCCCGTGATGAGCATGAGAGCAGCGAATACGGGGAAGTGAAAATGAAATTACCCGATTCCGAGAAGGGTGGAGAAGGGGGGCGTTCTGACCAATCAGAGAGCAGCACAGCAGCTTCAGCCCCTCCCTCTCCCCGGACCTGTGCTGAGCAAACACGAAACAAACAAACCCGGGGAGGGGGACTGTGCGCTTCCCGAGCTCTCTCACTTTCCTCTTCTTGTTTTGCTTTCGATCTGGAGCGCTCACTTTTAGTTTTGATCCTGCGATCCTTCACTGCTGGTATGTAACTTCCATATTTAACCCCTCCTTGATAAGCCTACCAAGCCTGAGCACCCCTCCCCTGTCTTGGAGTTGGACCAGAACCCCATTTTAAAAAAAAATCTTATTGATTTTTTTTTTTTAAAGCAGGTGTACGCAAACTCGGGAAGTGTGCTGTGATGAAATAGGAGCATTATATAAAAAGAGGGAAATGTTAAGTTTTATTTGGAAGTAATGCTTTTAGGGGTGATCGCGCTGTCAGGGGGTTTGCAGCAGGCAGTTTCTGCACCGGGATCTGTGGGCGAGCTCAGGTAAAAGCCCCCAAAATAACCCTGGTCTTCATGCGAACGCCCCGTGTTTGGCGGGGGAGGGGGGGTTTATATTGGGATGCCGAGCTTTTGGTTCTATTGCTGTGTGTTGATCGTTGGGCATGACAGCTGTGGCTAGCGGAGAGATCACGGCTATGTCGTCACCGTCAGATTTGCCCCTTTAGGGATGTGAGGCAGCCTTTATTAATTTAACCCTTTCTTTGGTAAGACAGGCGGATCGCACTGTTCGTGTGCAGCCAGTGACTTTGGTAAAATGGAGGGCGGCTCACCCTGGCTGCAGCTGCCTCACGCACGCAGCCATGACTGGCTTGTAGCACCGATCTTTACCCACATTGTGGAGCCGTCTCCCTGGTGGAAGTGGGTGTGAGGCCGGACTCCATTTTGCGGGTGCGCGTTTCTGCGGGACGGTCGGCTGATGGAACACACTTTGCTGTCCCGTTAATACGTTTTGTCACGGGGCTGTTGGAACGCAGGCACGGTGGCCGACTAGGCCTTGCACTGACTCACCGCGTCTGTATGAAATGACCCACTGTGGGCATGCGATAAAACATGGCACGGCCTTTGCTAAAGGGGAATGCCAAGCGACGCAAACCCCAACGGAGTATACGAGCCGTCATCTCGAGTTGGTGTAAGTTGCGTGACTGACATTCCTCTCCACCAATAGGCGTCCAGAGTTGCCTGAGAATAGGTGGGAAGACATGACTTGTTGGCAACTTTTCTGAAGGGTTGTGGGTGTTAAAGGGAAAGCCCCACGGGGTGTAATTTCTTCTTTACAATAAATATTATATGCGGAAAAGTAGGTTGGTATTGACAGAAATGTGTTTTTACTAAAATATTATTTTTATTATTATTCTAATTCCCTGGAGGCCGCCATTGTTGTCAGTGATGTGATATTTTGGGTGACTTTCCTCCCTGAAACTCCACGCTGAGTGGACTCTTTGTGGACACGCTAATCAAGTCCTGTTGATTAAGACCGAGGCGCTCTGTCGTTAACCTTGGTTACCAGAGGCCGCAATGTAACAGCTATCACGCATGTATAGCATGCAGCTGATTATTAATAATAATAATAAAACAATACCTTTTTGAAAGCCTATTTTTAATGTGATGCTAGTAATTATGTAAAATGGTGGGAATTAGCCTTTAAATCTGCCTGAACCGTTCACAGGGTATATTTATGTGTGAAGGAGAGTTATTGCCCACTGTCAGCAAATATATATTTACTGGTGTAAGTTATAAGAAAACAAAACCTTAACAATGTATATACTTTTCCTCTTTTGTTCTATAATTGGAAAGCATTGAACATAAAAAACAATTGGACGTCTGCTACTAGCGCCCAACCTGTTCCACTTATAGTGACCCGGGGGCAATAGCCGTTTGGATGGATTGCAAGTCGAATTTTGTGGGTTTTTTTGTGTTTGTTTTTTGCAAGCAGTGATGTTTTTGTATCCATGAAATGTAAGAGTGCTTGCTTTAAGGATAATATTACCGAATCGGGTTCTTCCGGTCGGTTAAAAATGAAGTGCTTATAAATGTAACCGCTGAACTCGATGCAGTACGCCAGATGCTGTAAAACTGTTTATTACGCCGTATACGTTTAGTAATCACAGTATATAGCGCATGCGTAATATCGAGGAAATATTGTCCGTGACAATAGAATAGTGCGAGCTTCTCCCATCCGCTACCATGTAGTAGGTTACGCTGAGAAGTTATGTCCGTAATTACTGTTATTATTTTCTTGATTACACAATTCTTTCTTCTGTTGCCAACATGATTTTAAAGGGACAGCCTCGCTGGAGAGACTTGGGATTATATCGCGTGATTTAATTTCTTGTTATTAAGTGGATGGTTTAGATGGAAGCAGGCGTTCAGATGGCTTCCGGGGCAGCTGGCGTTATACTGTACTCCTAAATGTGCAAGGTGTATCCTAGCAAAATGCGTCAGGGCTTTAACATATATATTGCCATCAGATAATTATATTCCCTTTATAGGAAAGCGATATTTTATGAGCTTTCCCATGTTTTATTATTTTACTCAACATTCTACTGCAGCCACCGTGTTGCTTTATCCTTTCAGAGTAGTACTCAAGCCGGAAGTTATTTTGATGAAGTATCTTTTATAACAATCTTATGTAGCAGCAGTTAAAATTATATAATTTTATGTGTATTTCATCTTCTGATCGGCACCATGCAATAAAACAATTCCATTGCCGGTGTGGCTGCCACTCCCTTGGCCGAGAAGCGTGTTGAGCATGAAAGTATCGCTGTTTAGTGTTCTTGGCTTTTTCTTGGAAAACTAGTTGGGCAGCCTTAGTTCTGTTATTATATTGTGTGCTTACAGGAGATAGCAGCAACAAAGCAGGTTAGAGGTTATAACCTATACTGTATTAAGCGCATATTTTTATTTCAAGGAATATTTTAGTGTGGCCCATGTAGCCTCCCCAACCAAAGAATGCATATTAAAATCCTTAAATTTGTGTTCTTCAGCCGGTTAAAAAAAATATCCTGCAGCTCACTCTATCGCCCCCGTTCTGCCATCGATTGGCTGCTTAAAACAGCTGATCAGTGGAAGAAACAAGCTCTCATTGAAAAGATTGGGAGTGTTTTCTGCGCATGGTGTGTCTCAATAGTCCCTATAATAGTGGACCTGACTGGTGGTGAGTATTCCATATGGTCACAGGCTGCAGGATTTGTGCAAGCCTAGAAGCTAGGGGAAGCGTGGGGGGGCAAAGGGGCAAATGCGTGGGGGACGGGGGCTTTAGAAACTCACCATGTATTCGCAGGGGGGATTGAGTAATAAAATGAGACCACTCTGCAACCATATGTATGAAAGTGTGCTCCTCTACGTGTATGCCAGTGCACTGAACAAAACTCAAAGGAACTCCTTTGCCTGATCTATTTTTACAACTTTTTATAAATATATTAATGTATATTTCAAATTGTTCCTATGTGTTTTTCTAATAAACTTCTTATCTGCCTTGTGACTTATTTCCGATGATATTTAAAAGGCTATTATTTTTTTTAATGCATGCTATTTTGAATTGTCTGCTATGCATTTTACTGCGTGGACATCAATGCCTGGATTCTTACATTATTGGAGTTAGTTTAGCAGTAGTGTAAGAGGAAAGCTTTTTAACTAAAATTGTAAGTATTTCCCGGGCTGCACGCCAACTCTCTCCGCACAGAAGTCCCACACCCACTTCTGGTGACACCCTCCCCCCGATGCTCCGATCAGAGGAGAGGACGTCACCAAACTCGGGGTAGAATTCCACCATTTTCACAGAAGTTCAGCTGGGTTATGTCCTCGGAAAGGTGGGGGAATATACAAGAGAAGGGAGAAGGTGATAGAAGTTAGAAGATGTAGTAGTGATCGGCAGAGATGGTAGGGACAAGTTTAGAGAGAGTGAGTGAATGTTGGCCTGCTTCATTTTAGTTAGTTTTGTGGGGAGTGTGGCCTCATTTTTGTACGAACTGACAAACTGGTAAATTTGCAATTCGTACGACATGCACAGATTTGCCGTCAGGCAAAATGGATTTTAACACGGATTATCGGTCCTAGCGGTGGGAACCTGACCCCGCTTCTGGTTAGTTTGATGGATCAAACTGAGATGAGCAATGGTTAACCAGGTCATCGTGGCAACTAGGAAACGTTTCCTGGCACATGTCTCCAAACCAGTACGGTCGGTTTGTTTGACCAGCCAGCTCCACACAGAGCCAGCTTTTCTTTTCTGCGTGTCACGGGAGGCCAATGCTCACTGGGGGCTTTGACCCGGGAGTAGTGGCTCCTGTGTATTGTGTGTGGGGCAAGCTTATTAGTTTTATAGACCATTTATTATATATGTATATGTATGTGTTTTTGTGTCACAACCATGGAAGGAATTGAGATTTAAAAGCAAGCAGATAGCTGTTGATGTAATGTAATTTAGGACACACTTAAACTATATATAAATATATATATAATATACACACACACACAGAATTGTGGAGAGGAATTCCTCCCAACATGAATAATTGCAAATAAATATTATTTCTGTTACATTGAAGAATCAGCCGAGAGTCTCTTATAAGAACATAAAATAGGAAGGAGAAGTGAAAAAACGCAAAACATTCATTAAAGGGGAAGCTGTCTTTGTAAAACCAAATAAAGAATTCTTTCTCTTTAGATGATTCAGGAAAGGGCTTCTTAAAAGCGTTTACACTGGTTTATCATATCAAACATAGGCTGTTGTTAAAAACATCACATTTTAATATCATTTTAAAACGCGGATGCTTGGAGGTAAACATATGCTTGATCCCGTAGTGTGCTTACATGTTGGAACAAAAACGTGATCTAGTCAATAATACCTGTTTCGACAATGTCTCATTGTGTTATTCTGACTTTGAACTGACTTTTTTTTTTTAATCTGACTAATTCATTAAACAGTCCCCGCTCTCCCTCTTCGCACTTTTCCTTTGTTTTTTTTTGTTTTTTTCTCCCTTTTAAGTTTTTTAACAAAGATCTGTAGGTGTCATCGATTTGAAGCCACATCAGAATGTCCCTATTTTTGTTTAGCGGCAAGACGCAAACAAAAACCAATGACCCGCAAACACACAAGGTTGTCCATGCAACGTACAGTCCGTTATTTTGCTTTGGTTTGTGGGTCTTGGAGGCTCCGAGTGACAGCTGCCATTAGACTCTTAGGTGAGGCTGGACCCAGGGCCCATCGTTAAAGATGCCCGCCGTAAATAAAGCCCTGGAAAACCAACTGATTTTATGCTTTGCCTGTGTAACATTATGAATTATATGAAATGCTGCTTTCACACTTTCCCAGTTATTTATATATTCACAAGAAAGTCCGTTCTCTGAAACCTTGGCTTAGACGGCGGACGTGTGCTTAATGAGAATCATTTCCTATGGAAACCTTGCTATTAAAATGTCTGTAAACGGTTTGGCGTTCCTGAGCATCTGGAAGCAAAATGAAAACTGAAAGTACTGCGGCCTTTTTGGTATTTAGTTTTTTTTGCATGATGTTGCTTTAGCGTTTCCTTCTTCTTTATCGAGTATATGTAGCCGAGGGATCGTCGAGGCATGGGAGAACAATCTTGATATTTGCAGAGTTTTTGAATGGTTTCAGTAGCCTTTGAAGATAATGAAGCATTAAAATATATCCGTGTTGGAAGGTTCCTCTTTGCCAGACCACACATCCAAATCTGCATATATTGGTAAATTTACTAAAGAAAAAAACGTAGAGAACAGAATTGGGTCCTAATTTATTAAACAGGCTGCGTTGGGAACGGTATTCCTTCTGTGTCATTATGATGAGGTCCATTAGCAGATCTCATTCTATTGATTGTTATACATGCAGACCTCAAAACATTTTAGGCAACCATAGTGGGGCTTCAGGAGAGGAAAGGGGAATTTGTAAACATTTTATGGATAGATGTGTCTGTTATACTTGCTATCACATGCGCGTGCCAGCGGAAAAACGGTTGGTGACTTATTTCCGCCATACTTCATGTCTTCTCTAGGCTGCTCACAGCAACTAAGTGCACCCTCAGTGAGCTGCCCTTTAGGTGGGATCAGTGTAACACTGTACCGTCCTTTTTCATTTGCGTGATATTGTTCTGTCATCACGCCAGCTAGTTTTTAATGTGTTTATGGAGCACGTGTTTTCTTGCCAGGATTATGAGAGCGGTTGTTTGTACAGGATGGAACATTGTGTTATATCGGTTGTTTGCATAGAAGTGGAGCGCAGTATTGTTAATAATTTTTCACCTTATTTAAGAACGACTGCCATTAAATGAGAATAGATTTCTCACATAGGAGTGCCGAAGGGATATATAAATATATGTGTGTTATCTGTGGATATGTGCTGTACAATATTCCTGTAAGAAAGGAAAGAATTTATCACAACCAATTCTTTGACTCGTATAGGAAGGATATGCAGATCAGTTCTGTTTCCTTGGCTTTTAGTAAAGCACTGCAACTCTGGGGTAACTAAAGTGACATTATGATTATTAGTGTCTGCTTCATATCCATGATGGTGTTGTATCTTTTTTATTTTTTTAACTATTTATCTGCTTGTTATACTGAAATGATTCTTGGTTCCGTACACATTCATTTCTTAAAACTCTCTGTCTAATTTTGCGGCTCCACCTTTCCCAAATAAACCTTTTGAATGAATGTGCCCTCTTTTTATGCTTAAAACTAAACTAAAAGTTATCCATTCCGAGATTTTATGGCTGGTGCTAAAATGTGCCACGACTGATTTTTTTTAAAAAAATTTTTTTGGAGCGTTTTAATGGTACTCGGATTGCATTATTTAATAAGACATTTATATTGCTAGTCATATAAAAACATGGCGAGGACTTTAAAAGCATGGTTCAATTCATTAATTAATACTTTTTTTCAGTATTTAATTTTTTTGACAATTGTTTAGTTGTAATTTATTTTACTTCTGTAATACTAATCCTGAACTTTTTTCTTTTCTTTTTTTATTTGAAGAAGGTCCAAATGTATAGATGTATTTAGTTGCTGATGATGTGTTCAAAAAGAAGCTTTATTTATTTCCTACAGTTCCATCGTGCTGATTTGGCAAAGATGCCCGTAGAAAGAATGCGCATGCGACCGTGGTTGGAAGAACAGATCAATGCAAATTGTATACCTGGGCTAAAATGGTTAAATCAGGTAAGCACTGCTTTCTTTTAGATTGTTTGTTTTTTTTTGTTTTTTTTTCTTTTTCAAAGTAAATTTATTCTCAACAAGTTTGTTTTGAAGCAGGAAGTCTAAAATGTTTCATAAACTGGAGTTTCCCTTTAAGTCCTGCAGCACTATGCTTATCAGTCCTATTGAAACAACAAAACAATTCATCTCTTCCCTTTCTCTTCCCTTTTTGTTCTTGTAATAACGTCTACATCCTAACCGTTTATAGTTATGATTGCATAATATGCGTTGTTGTGTACTTTAGTAAGAAAACTGGAATAATGGATGTAAGTATTCTGCACTGCAATGGACTGTTTTGCGTCATGGCTTAAGTTCTGCTTGCGGGCTCTGGGGCGTAGGGAATACATTACTGTAGGCGCTGGCGGGCTCCGGGGCGTAGGGAAGACATTACTGTAGGCGCTGGCGGGCTCCGGGGCGTAGGGAAGACATTACTGTAGGCGCTGGCGGGCTCCGGGGCGTAGGGAAGACATTACTGTAGGCGCTGGCGGGCTCCGGGGCGTAGGGAAGACATTACTGTAGGCGCTGGCGGGCTCCGGGGCGTAGGGAAGACATTACTGTAGGCGCTGGCGGGCTCCTGGGAATAGGGAAGACATTACTGTAGGCGCTGGCGGGCTCTGCGGTGTAGGGAAGACATTACTGTAGGCGCTGGCGGGCTCCTGGGAATAGGGAAGACATTACTGTAGGCGCTGGCGGGCTCCTGGGAATAGGGAAGACATTGCTGTAGGCGCTGGCGGGCTCTGCGGTGTAGGGAAGACATTACTGTAGGCGCTGGCGGGCTCCTGGGAATAGGGAAGACATTGCTGTAGGCGCTGGCGGGCTCCTGGGAATAGGGAAGACATTACTGTAGGCGCTGGCGGGCTCTGCGGTGTAGGGAAGACATTACTGTAGGCGCTGGCGAGCTCCTGGGAATAGGGAAGACATTACTGTAGGCGCTGGCGGGCTCTGCGGTGTAGGGAAGACATTACTGTAGGCGCTGGCGGGCTCTGCGGTGTAGGGAAGACATTACTGTAGGCGCTGGCGGGCTCCTGGGAATAGGGAAGACATTACTGTAGGCGCTGGCGGGCTCCGGGGCGTAGGGAAGACATTACTGTAGGCGCTGGCGGGCTCCGGGGCGTAGGGAAGACATTACTGTAGGCGCAGGCTGGGACATCATGGAACACGTGTAACAAACCGCAAAGAAACAGTAACAAGGCTGAGTCCCGTTACAATTCTATTCTAGAAAGAGTGAAAGTGAAACAATGAGGCCATTGTAACGTTTGGGGTCACATATTATAAACAGACAAGAGCAGCTACTCATTACTTGGGTATTCACTAAATACATAACTGATATACATTTATTAGGGCATTGTACAGTCATACTGTGTGTGTCATTTACATTCATATCTATTACATTAAACCAAAATATATTGTGTGTATATAATAAACATGCTCTGAATAACCCGAAAGCAGACATCACCCCCTTTCCCTGTTGAAAGTATATGTATTACATTATCACAAGGAAGTATTTAGTAAGGTAGGGGGAAAACCCTTGGTTCTGACAGGTTATCAGGTGTGTGACATCTCATGATGCAAGTCGGTCAACCGTTCTCTGCCTCCTTTGTTTGTACATCGAGGATCTGATATAACGTTATTATAGCTACGTTTACTCTGTGAGAGAAGTATATGCGCATGCACACAGGCATTGGGAGGACCCATTCAGTAGACAGTAGGAATGTTCTGTATACTCGCTGTACAGCACTGCAGAATATGATGGCGCTATATAAAACAGTAAATAAAAGTATATTCAAGTGATAAACGGCCTATTTAATTTTTGTTTTCTTTTTTTCCGGTTTTCCATCAGCAATGAATCTATATTTATGAATATTAGTCATGTTAAGATGACGAAGAATAATGTGATATTCCCAAAATCAGCCATAAATGTATTTATTTTTTTCTTTTTTATATTAAATACATAAAGGGGTTTAACAAATTGAAGCAGCAAGGTTTATTTCAGTTGAGAAGAAATGTTAGAACAAAAGGTTATAATACATGAGTAATTATCTCGGCACGCAGAAGCAGTTACCGTGTGTGTGTGTGTGTGTGTGTGTGTGTGTGTACATATATATATACATATACACTGTGCAGCACTCCGTAATGTAAGTGGGACATCATGAAAGGTCAGATAATGTGAAAAGTAGTCACTTCTAGCGTTAAGGGTTTTTAGGTTGTGGGCGATGCACGTTTCCGCACCTCCTGGAGAAATCCTCATGCGCAGCTTCGGCGGATTTATGTCCAGGAAGGCAGCACCCCTTGAGTCGTTCAGTAGGGGCCCACTGTCGTAGTGGGCAATTGAGTAGTCCGGTGGGCCACAGCTCTCCTCTAAGCTGTGCGTCTGTTGTAGGCTTTTAAAGGGTGATTAGCTCTATTTATCTCGTCTCCCCCAAGCGTTACAGTTTCTGTTGTACGGGTGGCGGAGGAAGCACTCGGGATTATAAATGTTCTGTTGAGGAGGCGCGTGGACCCTCCATCCTATCGATCTGCGCTCCTCGAGAGCCGGCTCATAGCGTGTGTAATGTGAGGCCTGCTGATGAAAGCGGTCAGACTTTAAAGTGTTCCCTAAAAGCAAACATTTCAAGGCAGCAGGTTCTATAACCGTCTCCAATTCAAAGTGAGCTACCATTCCGGATTTTTCATGATCCTAATAATTACAAATTGTTTTAATTATTCATGTAAAAGCAGCACTTGGTTTGTGTTGCGCTGAGTGTAAGTGCTGCCGTACGGCTGCCAGATCACCTTTTCGATTGCTTTCTTCCTGTGAGATACTCAAGCTGATAGTTTTATGGTAAATCTCTTGTACTAAAAACTCGCTCTGCTGGAAAAGAATATCCGGAATACGTTACAACTTCTTAGATTGTTTGATGGTAGGATTTAAACGAATCACGAGGGACGGGAGGAGATTTGCATACAATTCTCTGGCTGTGCCAGTCATGGCTGTTTAAAGCTGGGATCACATATCTGTATAATATTAAAAAGTTTTTCATCGTTCTCAGCGTGACTCGTGGTAGTTCTATAAACTATTTGTACCCAGTTTTATTAATTTCACATTTTATTGATCTACATATTGCGTATGTCGGTGATTGAAGACCACAATCCGTGTTCATCAGGACATACAATTCATGATACAACACATTTGGAGCATATACAGTAAATAAAAATGAAAAATTCAAAAACGGTATAAACATTGGGGATTCCGTCACACTGTATGGCCGTATATCGGTTAGTCCGCCACTTCGTCAAAGCACCCCAAGTTTGGTGAGTCCTGTCTAATTTCTCATGGCTATATTGCTTACCAAGGAGCTGAATCAGTGGGACTGCGCTGCATTTAAACGCCAGAGACTCTCAAACCATTGAAAGCCTTCTCTGGACACCATTAATGGGGCACCGGTGTGGCAGGAGGGGCTGCGCGACCCTAATGTTTGGTCAGAACCTGAAAATATACAGAAAGGGGAGCACATGACCTAAACGGCACAAACGTTCAGATTCCAGGGTTGCTGCTAGAATAATAATGACCAATAAACAAAACAAAGCAAGAACTCAGCGCTGTGGAAATAGCTTAGTATATCAGTTCTAGTTTTCTTATAACCTCCCGATACACCGTATGGGCCGGATAATACGATAATCAAGGAATTACTCACTGGAGTAACGGGGTATTTATTGATGTTGGAAACTGAGGTGTGATGTATGAAAGCACTGCTTCACCGAATGAGTAGTAGATACCTGGAATGCCTTTCCAGGCAGTATATTTAACCATTTCAGTGCTTGGAGATTCTACTGCCTGTTGCAAAGATTTCTTGTTATGGTTGTGCAACATATTCTCCCTGCAGGTATCTATTCATTTTGGAAGAAAAAGGTAAAATATCCTACATTTTTATAAACCAGGTAACAAATTGTTGTTTTGTTTTCTTCTTTAATAAGGAAAAGAAAATTTTTCAGATTCCTTGGATGCATGCAGCGCGCCACGGTTGGGATGTTGAAAAAGATGCCCCTTTATTTAGGAACTGGGCTATTCATACAGGTATAGAACAATAATTTATTTATTGTACACAAACAAACTATCTCAATTGTAAGAGCTCAGAAAGCCATGGTGATGATGTCACGGCCGGTGTGTGACACCACATTGCTAAAGTTCTGAATTGCTCTTTTTTTATTTTATTGCATTAGAGACACTGAATAATATATATTTAGCTGTGGCAAAATAATGCATGTGAATGTAAGGTGGCACTTGAAATGTTACCAAATTGAGAAAATATATATATATTTTTTTCTCTTACAATTTTATGATTCCCCCCCCCCCCTCCTTTTATAGGTAAATATCAGCCTGGAATTGATAAACCGGACCCCAAGACATGGAAAGCCAACTTTCGATGTGCGATGAATTCGTTGCCAGACTTGGAGGAAGTTAAGGATAAAAGCATGAAGAAAGGAAATAATGCCTTCAGGGTTTACAGAATGATTCCTCTAGCAGAAAGGCCTTCGAAACGAGGTACAGAATGAATGCTATGCCCGATCCGTTGCTGGCACAATCGGCAGCCCTCATGGTTACGATGTTCGTGGTTTAATCATTAGTGGGTTAGAGCTTATATGTAGGGGGCTAAAGTCCGCTATATTTAACCGGTTTGTCCAATACATTATTGGGTCTTTACTATGTATTTAGCCTTGGAACCGGTGATAACTCTTGGGTTGTTAGAGGCATCGTCTCACTGAGCATGTAGTAACTGAGGTGTGCTGGGAACGAGGAATGGGCCTCGAGGAGAAGCACAAATTTACCGTAAACGATCCAAACCCAGGCAAGCTTAGCCCAAAAGCCCCTGTTTGCCGTAAATCTTTGTCCTCTAAATAGGCAGCAAAAGATTGAAAAATAATGTTGGCAAACAGAGCTTAATTTGCTGCAGTTCAGTTGTAATTTAATGGCTAAATTACCTACCTAATTAATATATTACGGTATGACGGTTTATCGTTACCTGTAGCCGTGCTAGTAATGAATTACTTAATTTGCACCGTCATAAATAAGATACTTATTGAACACCCGTGGCTTTGCTATGCTTAGTTTAGCTTCCATGTGGGCTCTGAAGCTACGTGTTTTACGAGGTGGCTCTTTGTGTAAGGTGGGGGGTGGCCACATAGTGTTCTGGCACCAGCCCCCCCATAGGTAACACGCTTTGGACACCTACAATGTTGAAGGTTATGCTTTTTTATTGTATTTTAAACAGCTTTAAAGGGACCTCATTACCACTTGGTCTTTGTCAAATGTTTGTTATATACTACATTGTTTACCCGGTATACAATATGATGGCGCTATATAAAGCAATAATAATAATACTACTACTAATAATAATAATAAAAAATAAAAAAACAAGAGCTTAGGAGGAACCTGCTCAAAAAAGTTTACAATAAAGGAAATGTAATTAAAGCATTGAATGATATGAAAAAAATATAAGAAAAATTGAGAGCAATAATCACAGTAAAAACTGAATGCGAGGTGCATATACTACACGCTCTATTCTACTCTCCACCACGGTGGGAACTGAAATCTGTGAGCGGATGACATAGATTTGTAAGATGATACCGCTAATATAAAACAAATTAATATGTACAGTATTGCTAGTTATCTGACGTCTTCATGTATAGACCGGGAGGCATTCTGTGTTCACGATCAGCGCTTACAAAGAAACACTATTGTCTCTTGTGAAATGTGCGTGCGAGAGGAGACTTGCTGTGAGCCGGATTCAATTACCTGACAAAGTATGGGCAAAATAGGCAATTTAACACAGAATTCGTAAATAACGTGTGCCAAATTGTTACTTTTTGACCTCTTGAAGTAACTATTGCAGCAAAAAAGTCCAAGTTTATTAAAATGAACGCATCTTATGGTGAACACGTTTTATCGTTTGAGCGATATTCATGCGTCTCGTCGTGTAGGTTGTCTCTCTGATTGTGGACTTTGCTAGCATTCCACGCTTTGTTGTAAAAAGCAGAATGTCATGCACTTTACGAAAGTCTGAGACGTTGTGTAATATGTTATGGGAAGTTATTACTCATACACGCAGCAGAAAAGACTTTCGCAATAAGAGATCTCTTCCAAAGACTGATGCATCGGCCGCTGTGTGTTCTGCCGTTTCCTGCCTTGGACTTATTCATGAAAGATGAAAACTTCCCAATAGTTCTGATTAGACATTCTATCCTGTTTTTCTCTCCCATTCTGCACTTCCAAATAAGTTTGCTTTTTACAGAAAATGTGATCAAGACTCCCTAAATCGGCTCAATAAAGACCCCCTGACCCTCACTTCAGTATCAATTGGACAGAATCACAGATCCTGTGGGATCCTGCAGACTTATATATGCAGATATATCTATATAGATAGATATAGAGAGAGATAGCAATTCATTCTTGGATAATCCTGGCAAATATTTCAGGGGTGCAAATTTTTGCTCTTCATTATTTGATTTTTATAGTATATTTATACAGTAGAATGATTATTTCTCTTGTCTTTTTTGTTGTTGTTTAAGGAAAAAGATTGAAGACTGAAAAGGAAGTGAAACAGGTATATGTTCCAGTCCATGGCCATGTCTCTCTCCCCAACTCTGTGTGTGTCTCTCTCCCCGACTCTGTGTGTCTCTCTCCCCGACTCTGTGTGTGACTCTCTCCCCGACTCTGTGTGTCTCTCTCCCCGACTCTGTGTGTGTGTCTCTCCCCGACTCTGTGTGTGTGTGTCTGTCTCCCCGACTCTGTGTGTGTGTGTCTGTCTCCCCGACTCTGTGTGTGTGTCTCTCCCCGACTCTGTGTGTGTGTGTCTCTCCCCGACTCTGTGTCTGCGCTGGTATGTAAGCTGTGTGTGTTTTGTAGGAAGAACCAAGTCAGACTCCATTGCCTAAGGAAGTATTTAGGAGGGGAACATGCACAGTGGCCCCTCAGTATACAATACTGTATCCGGCAAAACATAATGAAGTTGATAGCACAGTAAACATTGGGGGTAAGTGCCACTGATTTTTTTATTTTTTTTTAACAAGAACCAGGGGTCTTTAACGGGGTCCTTGGCCATTGTGTTATGAAGCACTCACTTTTCAGGAGTATAAACGGTCATATTCGGGCAAGTTACGGGGAAGACAAATATAGCTTCTTTGCAGGGACTTGCTATCAGCCCAGGTCAACCTGTTGAGGTGCTGTAGGGGTTAACAGGCATCTGTAGTGAGCAACCTGATCTCTTTGTGCAATTTCTTGCAATGTTTTATCATGCTGTAACAGGCATAGGGCGTGGGGGAGGTGTTCCATAGTACAAGAAGAAGAATGTGTGCTTCGTAGATATACACAGCCCCGACGTGAAGCAATACCAAGACAAAGTCCATTCATTGCCTCCGATTACGCAACACAGGAAGTGGACACAGGCTGCTCCAGGAAGTTAACGTGTCAGCCTCGACTGTTTGAGAATATCAAGCGCCTGTTCGGTTTGTGGTTCTTGTAACCACTTAAAAAGAGGCACAAATATTTTTCTTCTTTACATTGAGGTCGATGAGCCACATCACACATTTAACGTAAATTATTAACCATCAGAATTTTTCGGTTCATCCGGTTTAAAATAATAATTGTAAAACTGTTTTTATCTTTGTAAACTGCTTTACAATCATGATCAATGTCAGGGAGAGGGAGCCAAGGCATCTTGCAAAGAAATGCAACGGCTTGCTACTTTTTTTTTAACTTATTTATTTATTACGCCTTAGGAGATATTAGCTAGTGCCTGTTCTGGAAGCCTGTGCTTTAGGAGGCTTTCATGCGTACCCCTTGTTTCCTCTATTTTAACAGCCGAATACTTAGCTGAATTATGTCTTCTCCATTAATAACATTGTATTGGGGGAGAATGATTTTCCCACATACAGGACATCCACTGGTATTCTACTAAAATGCTGCTGCGTCCTATGTATTATACGATATGAAGCATCTCTTCTTAGCAGGATCCTCCTCACCTGTCAAGTTGCTATGTTATAAACTTTTTGTGATGTGCTGTCTACCCATTGTAAAATATGGTGGCGCTACATAAAACAATAAATAATAATAGCATTGTAAAATATTAGTAGATTAATGCCTATTGTTATCCCCGACAGAAGACCCTTTTTACAGCAACAGTATGGTGGATGAGATGATTGTCACTAACCCACCCGATGTCTGCCAAGTGGTAGAAGTAATGACCGAGAGCGACGATCAGCCGGCCACCAGGATGCAGCATTATCCACTTCAGATCTCTCCGGTTTCCTCATTTGCAGGTTAGTAGTTTGTGTAGTAGCCATGCATGCAGGGCTGAACATGCACAGCAAGGGCCTCAATGCGGCACAACCTGGGAGAAAGCAAGGTAATTATTGTTTTCTAGCAATATGTACTTTTCCCGCGCACAGTGTATAGATCCAGTTACGAGCCTCGTAGCAGGGGCTTGTAAGGGAATATATATATATATATATTGTAGGGGACAGCTCACACATGGGGCGGCAATGACTGTATTCACACAGGTTTCAAACGTAAAGCATGTTTATTTGGATGCTGTAGGCACAGAGCACCTTGAAAACAAAACAAACTCTAAGCCTGTCCGGCTCTAACTAAACATCCGGATACCTCTCTACAAGCCTAAGGTCTGGCACAAAGCAAAGTAACAGGTTTTCCATAGGTAAAGCTTCATACCTGGTGGGCTGCAGCACTGGCTGTAGCTGCTCCTTCACTCAGTTTCTCCTCCCCCCTCAAACCCAACAGCCCTCTCTTTTAAGGCTTCCTCCCCAGTAATGAGCTTAGGAAGCTTCACCTGAGGGATCCTGGGTTTGCTACCGTGCCTGGCTGAGGAAACCAGGTGAGATATATATCCCATCAACCACTCTCCCATACACTTTACCACAGTATATATATAATTAAACCATTTTCTTTGCCTGCAGTGCAGCTTTCTACATAACGGTACCCTGATGTGTTTTAACACTTGGTTTTAACATAGGTATAAAAGGCCTTCATCTTCATTTTGTTAATTACATTGTTTGAGGGGGTGAGGTTTGGCGGTTTCTTTTTCAAAATACTCTGTTAATTTACTTTTTATTATTGGCAGAAAGTGAAACGGACAGCATACCCAGTGATGAGGAAGGCGTGGTAAGTGTCAGATTTGCATTATAAGTATTGTGGATGTTTACAAGAGTACATTACATACTGCCACGGCTGCATTATAGAAAGTATAAGGATACCTAAACATGTGCTTTGTCCAGACCTTTAGGTCAGGAGGGGCTTTGTTTTATACGATGCAGTAGTCCGTGTGAGAAGGGGTTTCAGCCCCTCGTTGCTGGGTGATTCTAATGAAAATTGGAACGCTGCGAGATGTTTGGGCTCATAGATACAGATCCGTCTGTCTCTTTGGAATAGAGCATCACTGTGCGCTGTCATGGTAGCCGGGATCTGTCTCGTGATCTGCATACAAAAACTGTTTTGGAACCCAGTGCCGGCAGTTCTAAGGAAGGCTTATATACATAAGGAATATATTCATGCTTATATATAAGGCAGTATAGCTTATATCCATACTTGCAGCCTGTTAGCCTCGTTTTGTGAATATCCCCATAAACACTGCATCCGTAATATGTACATGTTCTAAGTAATATTCATAATATGAAGCATGCAAAAGTTAAAATGTTTAAAATACACTCCAGATCTGGCCACCTTTAAAGGGATAGTTTAATGTCCCATGCTGTCCCACAATGAAGAATGCATGTAAAAGTACATTAATATCCATTCTATACATTCTACAAAAAAGTGCTTAACTAAAATACTGGAACATAACGGTCCACCCTGCAGTTTATATGTATCTGGTTTGTTATGATCCATGTTGCTGAATATGGTTTGGTACGTTGGCTAATAGAGCTGTTGGCGTTTTCTTTTAAAGATGCTAACCATTGTTCTTTTTCCGTTCTCAGAGTCGACTCCATATGAAGAACCGTGATATCAAAGAATGCATAAGAACGGCAAGCCCCAGAGCACCATACAACTTACCGGGCATGGCAACATTTGTGACCTCCAACAAACCAGACCTTCAGGTCACCATAAAAGAAGAAGAGTGCCCTGTGCCCTACAACATCTTATACCCAGACAGTAGCCCATACATGACAATAGGCTCACCTTCTTCACTAAGTAGCACCAGAAAAGACCCTGAAACAAGAGCTACAGTCATTAAAAAAACTTCAGATGTCACTCTAAGCTCAATTCGTTCTAAACCCTAGCAGCTTTTATTTTCAACAAGAGAAGGAAGTGAGCAGTTGGCTATTTGAAACACAGGTGGCTGTCTTTTGAGATCCTGCTTAGCGTAAGCCAAGGCCTTAAAGGCTGAAGACTCGTCCGCGCAAAGGGTGAAGTTTCTCAGGATTATGGAACTTTAAACCACCTGGAATTACAATAATAGAACGGCATCAACATCCGTAAAGACTGTAGCTGAAGGTCAACACAACGAGGCCTTTTTGTGGACTAGAAAAATGTGAAAATTCTAGAATGTTTTTTTTTTTTAAAAGGAAATCTATATTGTAAATATGTATGTTTTATACTTAATTTCTAGCAAGCTTGCAGTCTGCTTGCACACCATAAAAAGCAAGTAGTTACACAGAAAACGGTCTTCTATTGAACTGCTGAAAAATGTGTATGCCTCAGCTTTCCATGGCTAGAAGAGAATGAACGTTCACTGCTGGTGTGCGAGATTAGATGACTATGTATAAATAAATGCAAAACGTTTCATGGATAATAATTATAAAAAAAACCCTAAATTATAAATACATATATATTACAAAAGAACTTGTGTTTCAAAATTTACTTTGCCTGTGTCCGAGGTACACTTAGTAAGAGGGGATATTTTATTTTGTGGTAAACATCTAAATGTTTTCTATCGTTTTATACAGCAGATTAATTTTATGCTATGCTTTTCTCTTTGATTGGCAAGAAAAATAACTTAAAGTAATGCAAGTATTTTTGTTTGAAACTGATGCATTGATTTATAATGTAGAAAGCAAATTATCCTTTGGGATGCTAAATAAATATTAATATATATATATATATATATATATATATATATATAATTTTATTTGTAAACCTTTTCCCTCATTTTAAACCATGTTGCAACACATTTCAAACATTCCAACTCACTGGTATAACAATGCCTTACCAAGGGAAATATCCGAGTCTGATTTGGTCCTGCGTAAGCATATTTAATGTCACGGATGTGTTTAAAACTAATTTTGCTGATTTATCCATGCATTACACAGTACCAGTTCAGCCCTTTTTGGGGGGGTAAGGCCACTAGGGTTGGCCCTCCATAACGTATTGTGATCGAGGAGTTGAAATGTTCAGCTTTCCCAGAAGCTCTGGTTCTTTCCCTTGCCACCCTGGCAGCTATCACTTCCTGCCCTCCTGGCTCAGGTAGGGCAGGAAAACACCAAAACTATAAATTACCCCTCCTATCTTTTTCTTGTTTTTTTTTTTTTCCTTAGGTGAGGACCGGCTTCAGGCCATCGGAAGGGTGTGGGCGTTTTAATATGCCAGTTATACCCAAGGTGGGGTAGAGAAGTTGAAGGGCATACCTGTGTTCTCCAGAGGTAGAATTGTGCAGCTTGTGAGGGTTGACAGTCCGGTGACTTTGTATCCCCCTCCGGACTGGCGGCAGCAGGGTGGCAACCGTACCAGCTCTGGTGCGTCTGACGGTAGACCCCCTCTGTTATGGGTTGTCATGGTAGTTTTTGGCACCCACTTTACATTTCAGATGCTGATAAGGCTTCTTTCAGTGTCCCATTGCTGTCCTTGAGGTGCTTTGGCTGGTTCCTGAAATCTGTTTGTTCGACATGTAAGTATAGTCTACAGGACCATAAGAGGTCACTCTGTTCTTTATGTATTAGGGCTAAGAGGCCTCATATGAGAGGATGGAATTTATGGACTGGATGAGGTCTAAGATACAGGCTATGTTTGGTATATTGGTATGTATACCCAATCTTCAGACCTCCAGTCTTGGAAGTGAGGCATCCTCTTCCCAGGAATTGAGGACCTATGGAGGGCACGCGCTATTGTCTTATGACAACCATTCTTCTGAAGAAGTAGGATAAATCAAAGCCTTTTCCTGTAGGTTCAAAGTTATTTTTCTGAGCTGGGCAAGCTGGCCTCTGCAGTCCATGCAGCCTTGAAATTATTGGGGCCCAAGATGGAAGCAAAGTGTGAGGATCTGGGGTATTCCAGGAAGTAAGGTACTCTCCAGTGCATGAGACGCTGGCAAATGTTTTCAAGGAAGAATGTAACCATCCAGAGAGGAAGTTGAGCATATCCAAGAGAGTGAGGTAGCTTTTCCATTTTGATGCCTGTATTGCCTCGGTGTATTGCCTCAGTGGCCGAGTTGGTAAAGTCTTGGATGCAGCACTTGCAGGAAGACCCAAGTGCTAGAGACGTCAATAGAAATGTGTCGGCTGTTAGCTCCGATGTAGATTTTCCCTGTGATGTGGCCATAGAAAGTTTGAGGATGGTGGCCAGGTCCTCTGCTCTAACTGTGGTGGCGCATAGAGCTTTATGGTTAAGGGGCTGGTCTGCAGTTGGTGCCTCTGAGAGTTATGCTGTATGCCTTTCTTGGACAAAGAGCTCTTTGGGTCAGTGCTGGAGTCCTTGTTGGAACATACAACAGGTCATGAATTCTGGTTGCCTCAGAAAAACAAGTTCCCTGAAGAAGAATATCCAATTTTGCTGCTTCAGAAGTCAAGATGATCTGCATGGCTCAAAGTCTTCAAGAGAAAAGCACTATTCGGCCACTGGGCTGTATAGAGGGGGATGTGGTGACAGGGCCACTTTTGTAACTTTTGACACCAGGTTCATTCCAGTTGGGGTCTGTCTGAGTTTATTCCTGGATGCCTGGAAGAGGGTTACTTTGGATACATAGGTTTTGCAGATTATCTGTCAGGGATGCTGCGTGGAGCTTCAGACAGGGCCCTTCTTCACTTCTATTCTGGTTTCAAAGGTCAGACAAAACGCTCTGACCTCTTGCTGTCTGGAAAGCCCTAAAGTTATGTCTTTATATATTATGCATCTTACAATACATATAATTAAGGGGTATGACAAGACGAGAATTGACAGACTGAGACAAATTGATGCATTAGGTGGAGAGAGCTTGAGGGAATGGGGAATTGGACCAAAATTTTTCTATAGATACTGGCCTATATCCAGGGAATCATGAATTCCACAGTGAGTTTTCTGAGCCAGATTCTTTCTGGAGAATGGGGTCTGGACCCACAGTCCCCCCCCCCCCTTTTTGCAGCAAGCGGGGACAGCCAGAAATGGACCTCGTACAGGAAGATTCAGAGGTTCTACACTGTCCAAGATGGAATAGATGCCTTCTCTCTGACCCGGAATCACACGCTGGGCTATGTCCTTCGGGCGAACATGAAAACGAACACGAAGAGTGCGTTTTCGTGTTCGTTCCGAAGACACGCCGAAGAGAAGACGGCGGCGGTAAAACGTAGACGAAGACACACACCACGAAGATCTTCGTGATCGTCTTCGTCTTCGTCTACCATTCTCCCCCCCCCAACTTACCTTGTCTTTGCGGCAGTTCCCGGAAGTGGAAAACCACAGGTTCGCCGTCACAGGTAACAGGGCAGTGCGAATGAGCCTATTGGTCGCCTACAGGGACCTCCTCTGGCATCAACCAATTGGTTGATGCCAGAGGAAGACCCTGCAGGTGACCAATAGGCTCACTCGCACGGTCTTTGTAAGTTAACCCTGACAGCGAACCTATGGATTTCCAGTGGCATCTGCAGGGTAAGTTGCAGCATTGGGGTTTTAAAACCCCAATGCTGCAACTTACCCGGCACATCCCACTGGTCTCCCTCCCTGTTCAATTAGTTAAATGTCCGTACGTGCAACTTTATTGGTCGCTCGTATGGACATTTAACCCGGCACAGACTAACTAATTGAACAGTAAGGGAGACCAGTGGGATGTGCCAGGTAAGTTGCAGCATTGAGGTTTTAAAACCCCAATGCTGCAACTTACCCTGCCGATGCCACTGGTCTCCCTCCCTGTTCAATTAGTTAAAGACCAGTGGCATCTGCAGGGTAAGTTGCAGCGTTGGGGTTTTAAAACCAATGGCAGACGAGCCCCCTTCTGACGACCAATAGAGTTGCTCATACGTACATTTAAACTCCTAGCGCCAGATCTGCGTTAACCCCGTATTAACCCCTTAAGCGGGAAAACGAAGAAAAACCAAACACGAAGAATGTCCACGAATATTCGCCCGAAGAGAAGACAGGAACAGGCGAATATTCACGGAATACGAAGATTTTTTCTCCCCCCGAAGACGAGCACGAAGACGAACACGAAGAGCCCCCTGGTGCCCAAGTCTAGTTTCAACATACAACGTGGTGCCTCCATTGTTCTGAAAAATAAAATCCTGCCGCTCTCAGGGTCAGGGTTAGGGTTGCAGAATTATTATTATACATAGTACTAGAACTAATGTTTTCAATGCTGGTTTTAGCTAGAAAATTGTTTAAATTCAGCCTGTCCCCTAGCAGCAGAGTTTAGGATTAGATTTCAGTGTGCATATTTAAAAGTGTTACTTTGGTCTGCTTTTTATATAAACTCATATAAGCTGGGCCTTCATGCAGGCTGTAGAGTGTTTCTGCATGCCTACTTGACCTATCCTCTTGTATATTGCCCTGCATCTTATTTCAATTCATCTGATATTTGCTTACTGGGTATCAATTGCCCCAGGTACACAGATGAAAAAAAATATACGTAATGACGCTTAGCAGAAGTGGCTGTATTCATGTCTTCGTAAAATAAGTCTATTGTTTACTGACTTTTTGGAGCAGCAAAAGCTATGGAAGCAGAAGTAGAATGGAGTAGGTAACGTGAGAAGGCCACCGAAAACAATGCTTCTGTTCTCTAACCACACACTGAATAACGGGAATCATGCCATTTGCACAATTTGTCTTCAAATGCTTCAAACCACAAATACTTCTATGTTAATCATTGTTTCTTAAATAAACATAGCACTCATAATCATCACTGGATTTATCAAAGCATTTCCCATATCTACAGCACGTGTCCAATTCCTTGGGCACTTTAAATGTATTATTCAAAGAAAACACTAAGAAGATAAGAGCCTTTTTAAAGGGACAGTAAGCAGTATAAGCACTTAAATGTAATTAATATGTAGCATTCCTGTATTGTCTTTTTTTCCCCCATTTTCTTGGTGGTTTTTACAAATATCCAGGTTTGTAATGTTTTTCAGTATTCCTGTAGCGCAATTCAGAATATCTGCACAGACTCAGAACACTAAACACCTTAGGCAGGACTTTGATCCAGGTAAGGCAGGCTTTACCTGTCTAGGATAGCGAACGATTGGCTGGAAGGGACATAAATCAGCGAAAGATATGTGTTCCAAAGTACTTAAATATAGTATGTTTTGTTTGAGAAGACCTCCTGGAACTGTGACGAGAAACATCAACATTCTTTTAACTCTACTAGTATTCATATTGTTCAATATATAGGTCCAAAATTCTGGCATTAAAATATCGTATCGGGCTTTATAAACGCTCCAGCTTCTTTCAACGCACAAGAATTGGCCTCTTCACAAACATCTCGTGAGCATTGGGATCAATATATAAAAACAATGAGATCCTAGAGGGTTAGATGCTTAGGTGTAATGCAAACATTCTCTTATCTGGTGATAGTGTTAGATACACAGAATAATCTTTCGGAGGAAGCGGTCGTTAATACACTAATGGAATTAAACGAGAACTCCCACTCCCTTAACCAAAGGCTTTTTTCTTTGCTTACTAAAGCATTACGAATTGCATAACTAGAGCTTTATTTTGTCTCTTTAAATAGTTCCTTTTACTTACTCTGTTGTTTAACCCAAGATCCTCTGGCACTTATTAGTGTCTTTCCTTACAACCCAAAAGCCCCCTGGAGCAGAGAACTCCGCAGCTATGAAATTTGGCCATTCTTGGTCAAAATGGCCAATGGCCAACGTTACATACAGAAGCTGCATGTTGCTGAAAGGGCCGCATGTCGCCATCCCCTTTGGGCTTTGGTCGTGCTGGGAGTTGTAATGCTGGAGTTCTGTGAAGACTAACGAAATGGCAAACTGTGCACACAGAGGGAACATGGAAGCAAGGTCACCCATTGAAAACTTCAGGGTAGTCTTCCAAAGCACTTCTTCACCTAACAAAAGCTAGGTACCCGATTCACTACACGGATATACCACCAGAGTAGTACAAGGATGAAGACAAAGTCTTGGTAGACTAGATGGGCCAAAGAAATCAAGTCATTTTGTTCTCCAAATATAGAGTTCTGGAGGAGGAGGGCTACTAAAATGGTAAATGGTTTGCCGGATCAATTGTATTGGAAAGCCTAAAAGATTACAATATGTATAGCTTGGGGGAGAGATGTTGATTTTAAATAAGTAAAAATATTAGAAAAATAACTCAATCTAAAACGAGAGGGTCAGATGCTTAGATGTGATGTACGGAATTTTTACTTTACTAAGAGTGTTAGATAAATGAAACAGCCCCCCATCAGAGATGGTACAGACTAATACAGTGAGGTGAATTAAACATGAGTGGGACAGGCTTAAAGCTATCCTGAATCTTTACATCAGGAAAAAGGACAGGCTGGCTATTGTGTAAGGTAAAACGATACACTTTGTTAAATTATGTATGTATTTCATGGTATAGAATGTGATTGTCCAGAGATAATGGATGTTAATGTACAGCTAAGAGAAGTGACTTCATCGCAGAATAAAATCTACACCAAGCATGAAGATCATTATGTAGCAATAATTAACTATTATGGATAATCAAGGAATCCACACACACTGATTGTGATATTTGTCTATTTCACTGAAAACAGTGAAACATGTTAATTATTTTGTTGCAGTATTTAATGTATTAATTTCGTTTTGTAACTAAGAAATACATAAACCATGTGTCTGTTCCCACTAGAGATAGGCAAATCCCACTCAAGTTTGGTGTTGACTTCTCTATAGAAGTAGCGAAGTGACAAGTAGAGTGATAGCTCTTGGGTTTATTCACAAAGGTGAGGAATACTCCAACCTGACAGACCAGTCAAGTTGCTTAGGTAAAACTGAGCCACTTGTCTATTCCATGTTAGTCAATTTGTTTTTTTATATACTACTTGTTATGTCCTGTCGACCCATTGTACAGCGCTACAGAATTTGATGGCGCTATATAAAACAATAAATAATAATAATAATTCATCAAAGTGATCAAAGAGAGGTGATGTAATAATCATAAGGATTCTGAAATGATTTGTATAGGTCTTTACTTTCGTTTCACCTGCATGAATGAGTAATGCTTGGTTTCCATCTCTGGGATGATTCACTGTACTGATTGCCAGCTTTGCTGCCGCTGCGGTGTATTATGCTGCCGCTGCGGTGTGTTATGCTGCCGCTGCGGTGTCTTATGCTGCCGCTGCGGTGTATTATGCTGCCGCTGCGGTGTGTTATGCTGCCGCTGCGGTGTATTATGCTGCCGCTGCGGTGTATTATGCTGCCGCTGCGGTGTGTTATGCTGCCGCTGCGGTGTGTTATGCTGCCGCTGCGGTGTGTTATGCTGCCGCTGCGGTGTGTTATGCTGCCGCTGCGGTGTGTTATGCTGCCGCTGCGGTGTGTTATGCTGCCGCTGCGGTGTCTTATGCTGCCGCTGCGGTGTGTTATGCTGCCGCTGCGGTGTGTTATGCTGCCGCTGCGGTGTGTTATGCTGCCGCTGCGGTGTATTATGCTGCCGCTGCGGTGTGTTATGCTGCCGCTGCGGTGTGTTATGCTGCCGCTGCGGTGTGTTATGCTGCCGCTGCGGTGTGTTATGCTGCCGCTGCGGTGTGTTATGCTGCCGCTGCGGTGTATTATGCTGCCGCTGCGGTGTATTATGCTGTCGCTGCGGTGTATTATGCTGTCGCTGCGGTGTGTTATGCTGTCGCTTTGGGTCCTGGAGCTTTGGGTCCTGGAGTGATTATAAGAAGGGCCCCTTCTCTGCTTTTCTTGTATATATATATATATATATATATATATATATATATATATATACACACCGATACACATATGCACACTCACACACATATACACATACACTCAGTGCTTTACCGAATCCTCCACTGCCTTCCTGTGTGTTCCTTGTGGCCTGTAGCTTCTTCACGGTGCTGTACATCTGGAAATGACATCACTTCTTGGCATGCATTGGCAGTGATACAGGATGAGTATGGCACACCGCGGCACCTGATCAGATCGCCACTTAAGAGGTATGGACCCATCAGAATGCCAGGGGCCCTGGAACAATTGCTGTGTGTGCTCTGCCGTTAAACTGGCCCTGCTTGCCTGGATGCATATTCCTTATGCAGAGGCAAGCGCAAGCGATTCATAAGGTTGCATCAAACAAGCAGGAAACCTAAGCCTCTACACCTTTTGGGCTCAAAGGTTTGTGACCTTATGTTTTGGAAAATCAACCGTGCATTTTTAAGAATGTACGGTAATTGAAAGAATTTTGTATTTACCGGGTGTCTGGAATGGATCTGAACTATGTCTGTGGAGTCAGATCGCCCTCTACTGGTGGCAAACATAAATTCTCTCTTGAATCAAACTCCGAAAACTAGGAGTCTGTTTATATATCTAAGTGTTGGTTATAACAATCATGTAAATAACTGTTTGCATTTTATATAATTAAGATATTCTTTAGGTTTCATTCACCTGGTACGCAGCATTAAAACACTGATTTCAAACTATGTCTTGTATTTTATATAAATGACTATATGTTATTTAGACACGCATCCCAGTTATTATACAAGTCCTGCATGTTCATGATTCTGTACCTTTCCATATAATTAACTCACGGTATGCTTTATGTTTATTTAACATGATCATTTAAGTTTAGAGGCGTAGGTCATGCGGAAATTGTATGTAAGTATAAAAGTAAGCATGACTTAGATCTGAAATAAATGAACATTGTGACAGTACTCTTCATCTATTTAATAAAATATTTAAGTTGCTCCGATCTTCCTTAACATCTGTAAGTAGGTACTTAAAAAAAACTTTTTTCTTGAAAAGCTTGCACCAATGACACCCACATAGGCAGTAGGCTTTGCTCACATTGTCAAATGCTGCAAAATGCTGCAAATGCTGCAAACAACACTCTGTGCCACTTCCCTGAGATGGCCCGATATACCTTTCTGATACCTGTGGGCTGCCCCCCAAGGGGCCCCCACAATCACAATTGGCCCCTTCGCTGCACCCATCAGCATAATCTCCCACAGACAGGGAAGGCTGCCTGGCATTACCTCAGTCATGTTGCCCCTACATCTTATGCTTTACCTCGGGCTGTTCTTTCCCCTCATATATGCAGAATCCCTAATGTTTATGCTTCAGATAGTTGCTTTTAAATGGTATTTGCCAATAATATTTCCCAATTTACCACTGTGTTTCATCTTTCAACTCATCAAAGACGTCTTTAATATTGATTGGACCCTGGGCAAGCATTTGCTTGGACAACATAACCATCCTCCAGTCCCTGGCATAAAATCACAAACAACTGGGCATATGTAACAGCGGTTGCAAGCGAACGGTAAGCAGGAAGCTAGCTGGCTTCTGCTGATAGGAGGGAGTCCAGGTCAAAAGTCAGGACATACCAGTATGTCATAATGGGCTTTTAAGCACAGTTTTTAGGACGTATCTATATGAATGTGAAGGGTTAAATTTAACCTAAAAAACTACAATTGATGTTTCAACACACTACCTGGTACTGCACCAACATCATGAGTTGACCAACTTTATCAATAACATAGGATGTCATCTGAGCTTATATTAATGGTTTTCCAAGTGGGATACCTTGACGGGACATGATTCTACATCTAACCCCAGGCACAGAGAGATGGGGAGAAGAAGAAGGGGCACATGAGCAGCAGGACCAATAGATCAGCAGACAGATCAGAGTTCAATTAAAACCTGGTTTCATTATGTGGTTAGACAAGAGAGGGTAATTAGATTAAAAACAGAAAACAACATGCAAAAGATGGAGTTTAAAGAGGGAAAGGGATATAAAATGAGTGGTTAGTTAAAAAAGTAAAAAAAGAAGACAGGATGGGAGACACTGCTCTGTTATTCACCTAGTGGCTGCATCATGACGGTCTACCTGCATCGTGACGGTCTACCTGCATCGTGACGGTCTACCTGCCATCATGAAAGTCTACCTGCCATCGTAACAGTCTACCTGCATCGTGACAGTACCTGCCATCGTGACAGTCTACCTACATCGTGACAGTCTACCTGCATCGTGAAGGTCTACCTGCATCGTGAAGGTCTACCTGCATCGTGAAGGTCTACCTGCATCGTGACAGTACGTGCCATCATGGCGGTCTTCCCGCATCATGACGGTCTACCTGCATCACAACTGGGTTGCTGAAGCTCTTGGAGGAAAAGGTATGGAGTAAAATAATATGTCTTTGGACAGGCAGGACTTCATTAGCATCGCCATAAAGAATCAGCTCAGTGTGACATGACTGACAACAATGGCTGCATATCTGCGGATATAAGAATCTTATTGGAGAATAATGAGATAAAACATGGGTTTTTGTCAATGCTACATTACTTTATACAGCAGTGTGTTTTATGTTCATGGAGAAAATATTTTTTTAATTGGATTCCTCCTTTAATTGAATTGATGTTAACTGGTATGAAATACTTGATTTATATGTGATTCAACTATCTGTCTAAACACAAAGATGAGTCTAAATGCTGAACTCGAAAGAAAGCAACTTCTAAGCAAATGAAAGGGATCCACAGAGTATCACAACAACTTTAATGTATACATTTTTACACGTACATTCTGGACCATAAAAATATCGCTTTAGACAGGACTCAAGACATTGAACGCACCATAGAAATAAAAAAACATCTAAAATAAACAATCTGTGTTTGTGCAGAGAGGATAAATACAGCACACCAGCGACAGTCTAACCCTTTCAATGCCAACACATACACTGTGGCATTAAAAAGAAGAAGCCACTAGTCTTAATTTATATACCACTGTTTTAGTCTTAGGTATTACCATTTTTACAGTCACTTCCACAACTTTCATGACATGTACCAGATTGGCAGCAACTGCCGTATATTAAATGTTTTCCTTTGATACGCACAGCGGGTTAGATAAAGAATCAACGCACGCAATGCGAGAAACACTCACCGAAGATGTACATGGGTATTGAGAAGTTACTGTTTTATTAGGGGGATCTGCACCCCAGTAATTGCTTACTCGTCAGTTTGTTCTGCATCTGATGTGATTTTTTTTTCATGAAAGATTTAAGACCTGGCAAAAACTTGGAATACAAGCATAATTGTTTTGGCACAATTGTTTTGAAAGCAACACCGTTTGTGCAATGTTTTATCTCCTTGTACAGCGCTGTGGAATATGTTGGCATTATATAAATCAATAAGGAATAATAATAATTAGACATAATCTTAGACATGAAATTGATGTCTATGACACTATGCAGTTAAGGGTTACACGAAGGAGGCTAGTGAAGTTATGCGAGAACTGCAGAACCAAAGTCCAAGCCCTTCCCCTCGCCCAGAGCAGCTGATCATTCATTCTGTGGCTGTGATGCAGTCCCTGGCAGCCGCTCTAACTGTACTGCGGAGAGTCGTCCAACTAGTAACATGGCCAAGCGCAGAACGTTCCCTTTCATCCTCCTCGCTCTGAGCCTGGCGGTTACATCCTCTGCACGGCGAAAACTTCTGGTTTTTCTGCTGGATGGTTTGAGATTTGATTACATCAGCGATAAAGAATTTGCTGCACTCCCTGGCTTCAAGCAGATTGCGGATAATGGTGTAAAAGTAGATTACATGACCCCGGATTTTCCAAGCCTTTCTTATCCAAACTATTATAGTCTAATGACTGGTGAGTAGATATTCCAATTAAGCTGTATAGAGCCTTAGTACATCTGTCAGTTTGTAACTTTCTACAGCCATGCTGCATTGTTTGCGGAAGCTTTGTAAATTGTTTTTCATCTCTTATCTATCTTTCTATTTGTCTTCACAATGGGTCAGCGGTTATTAATACTAGATTAGATATTTGCGCTATGGAGATCCATCATTTTTCCTGTAGAGTTGTACCATGTTATCTGTAGAAAGATGATGCGTTTATTGCCTAACTGAAGTATAACAGATTACGAGCATTCAAGACTATCTAGGTTTTTTCGTCATATTATGCACGTGAATCACTGAATCTCTTTAATATCATAGCATCCTGCACTAGAACATTTCCTTTGATTCTTCTTTAATGGTCTTAGTAATAATTCACAAAGAACAGAGAAGAACACACAGAATTAAGATCGTATTACAATTGAATATAGACAGTCCTCATGCATAGGTTGGACTATAGGTGATGTAAATCAGATCTGATTATATGATCTATCCAATCTCAGTACCAGACTTGAGAGAGGTCCTCGCTCTTTAAGATCAGCAGTCACCAAATGATGTATGTGCGGCCACACGTTACACTTTTAGACTCACGCAGCATGCTGACGCTCGTATCCATTCAGCGTCTGCACCTATTGTGCTGCTGGAACAGCAGTATCAGTAAGTATGTAGCCTGATTGGCCATGTCCAGGCCCGTCATACCCTCTTACTGATATAATCATGCACCATTAATTGGATGCTGCATTAGAAAGTCATCAATAGTTTACAAAAAAAAACCAAGTATGCTAAAATAAACATATCCATAAAGCCCTATGTGGTTAAAATGAAATGAAACGCTTCACTGAATTGCTTTTTATTACGCACATTGTAAAGATAGCACATCAGATACCTCCTGCATGCTATCCTGTAGATTCCGTACTATCTTGGATGAGTTCCCATACTGAGAGGCCTTATGTTTGTAAGATTTGGAGGATCTAGTTTCTTGGAATTCAGACCCGCACACCTCTGGAGAATTTGTGCTTTGCTTGCAGCCAGGTCAGGAATTTTCCATGCAAAGTAATCCGGCAGCCTAACAAGCAGATACTTAATGCAATTTTGTAACAGGGTTTAGGGGCCGCTTCATGAGAAATGTATGTGGTTTTTTTTTATCAACTTTTATGTCATTCTATCAATACTAATTTACTTAAACAGTAAAACAAAGTCAGTCCACAAACCATTTAAAACAAGTTTAGTCAAATAAAACTGCACAAGGCTGGAGCACACTGTGAGTACAAGCTGGATTTAAGATGGTTGATGCACCCTGGAGGCAGGGCGGGATTAAGAGCATCACGGGCCTGGTGCTGAGGATTTTGGAAATAAAAAGAATAGACAGAATCTTAACTCCTCGGCATCCATGTGTACTGACATCAGTGAGAGGTATATGGTATAAGATAGAATCTTATGTGATCGGATTGAGAGTAATCAGTATACTAAAAAAGTCATCATACACACTGATCCTTTTTAATAAAATATGCACATTGAAACAGAGTAAATAACACAAAACCTTTTCCTCTCATTGATTTCTGGGCCTTGAAAGTTTTGTCTTCTGAAGTGACTACAAATTCAGGAGGACATTTTATCTCTGGATAAGTAAAAATTAAATAGTTCTATTTATTCCGACAGTAAGTGCCAGGAAGCAGACAACCAAATACACGCCAGGACAGGCTCTGCCACACCGCCACCCACACACCAGGACAGGCTCTGCCACACAGACACCCAAACACACACCAGGATAGGCTCTGCCACACTGAGTTCTTACCACTTTTATAGTCACTTCCATAACTTTCATGACAACATGTACCAGATTGGCAGCAACTGCCGTATAGTGTCCGCTAACACTAATTAAATGCTTTCCTTTGATACGCACAGCAGGTTAGATAAAGAATCAACGCACGTAATACAAGAAACACTCACTGAAGATGTACATGGGTTCTGAGAAGTTACTGATTTATTAGGGGGATTAGGAGGACGTTTTATCTCTGGATAAGTAAAAATAAAATAGTTCTATTTATTCCTACAGTAAATAAGTGCCAGGAAACAGACAACCAAATACACACCTGGACAGGCTCTGCCACACCGACACCCAAACACACACACCAGGACAGGCTCAGCCACACTAACACGGTTCAAACACACACACACCAGGACAGGCTCTGCCACACTGACAGCCGGACACACACGCCAGGACAGGCTCTCCCACACCGACACCTGCATCAAGATAGTTTTAACTACACAAAGCACAAAAAATGCTTTCCACACTGCATTGTTGTTTGTGTGTTTGCCCCCTTGTGTATTGATGCCCCAGCCAGGCCCCCCTTTAGTATTAATGTACCCCTCACACACACCCTTGTGTATTGTCCCATGTGCATTTGTGCCCACAGCCAGCTCTCTTTGCGCTTTTATGCCCCACACCCTTTTGTATTGATTTTTATGTAATGCCCCCAGCCAGTCCCCCTCCCTTGTGTATTGATGCCCCCACCCCCTTTTGTACTGGTTAATGTACATACCCATGTGTATTGGAAACAGCCACCCACTCACCCCTCAAGCCCCCTTTTGTATTATTAAATTGTTGCCCCAAGGCATCCCCCCTTTGAATATGGGTCCCCTTCCACCTATCACCCCAAGTATTTTTTTTAAATACTTACTTTTTTTGCTGGCTTCTTCCCCTGCAGACCGCTCTCCCCCGACATGCTCTTCTCCCCATCACGAGGAACTCTTCCATGTGAGCCCGCCCCTTGAGTATCACGTCGCATCTTCAAAGGGGCGGACGAGAGTTGGACCCCCCTGTACTAGGGGAATTCTCTGGACAACTGTTCTGTAAAATGTTACATTTCTAATGATTAAATAGAACGGGATGCTTCCAACCAATTTTGTTGATGTTTGCCGATTCTCAAGGCTCTCAAAGTTCTGATGTTTGGACTGTGAAATGTCAGCATCATCTTTTTTTGCTTTATATAATACTGTGCCAACACCTGGGATATTACTGACCTAACCAGCTCTCAAAAACAAAAAATCAGGAACTGTATATTTAATAAAACATATTGCCACACAATATGTGTATTCTGTTTGGTAATAGTCGCTCGGCATCCGTAAACAATGTCTTCCTATTACCTGCATACAGTGTAAATACACCAATCAGCCATAACATTATGACCACTGACAGGTGAAGTGCATAACACTGATAATCTAGTTATCATGGAATCTGTCAGTGGCTGTGATATATCAGGCAGCAAGAGAACATTTAATCCTCAAAGTTGATGTGTTCGAAGCAGGAAAACAGTAAGGATCTGAGTGACTTTGACACAAGGGCCAAATTGTGATGGCTAGATGGGTCAGAGCATCTCCAAAACTGCAGCTCTTGTAGGGTGTCCCTGGTCTGCAGTGGTCAGTACCTATCAAAAGTGTTCCAAGGGAGGAAAAGGCTCATTGATGCATGTAGGGGGTGAAGGCTGGCCAGTGTTGTCAAATCCAATAGACGAGCTACTGTAGCTCAAATTGCTGAAAAATGTAATGCTGGTTCTGATAGAAAGGTGTCAGAACACACAGTGTATCGCAGTTTGAAGTGTATAGGGCTGCATAGCAGCAGACCAGTCAGGGTGCCCATGCTGATCCCTGTCCATTGCCAAAAGTGCCTACAATGGGCACATGAGCATAAGAACTGGACCACGGAGCAATGGAAAAAGGTGGCCTAGTCTGATGAATCACATTTTCTTTTACATCACGTGGAATGTGTGTGTGCGTCGCTTACCTGGAGATCACATGGCACCAAGATGCATCAATGGAGGCCCCACCTCGCAACTTACAGGACTTAAAGGATCTGGTGCTAACATCTTGGTGCCAGATACCACAGCACACCTTCAGAGGTCTAGTGCAGTACATACCTTGACAGGATAGGGCTGTTGTGGTGGCAAAAGGGGGACCTACACAATATTAGGCAGGTGGTCGTAATGTCATGGCTGATCGGCGTAAGGGTGTAGTGCAGCCCATTTAGTCCTTGCATATTGACCAGGCTGTGTAAGTTTAGCTGGTGGAATCACCCCAGGATGCTCTAACCTGCTGTCCAGTGAAGGTATCAAAAGTAATTCTCTTGGAAGATTGGACTTTTTTTTGGGTGGTCCCTGGGAATCAATTACTACTTAAATGTACATGCAAAGTAAATTTTTTATTCTATACTCAAAATCTTCTCTGATCTGGGCACTGTGTTATTTTGCCCAATGCTATCACATAGTCAAAACCCATATTTAACAAGGCAAGTCCTGGGAGCTGGTAGTATGCCTGGCTTTTGTATGGGAAGTGAAAGCTCCTTTGTGGTGGTTGGGATTGTCACTTAAAGTGGAACCCAAAACTTGTTATTGCTAGTACCAGTTAAAATCATTTTTCAAAAGCATTGTGTTGATTTCTAGTCGTTATAAATGTCGTAACTGTGTTATCCTATCTTCTAGACAAACACCCTGACTCCCTATCATACAGCCTTGCAATAAACAATAGAATGGCTTAGTTTAATTGCCTAATCTGTCAGTGTAACTAATGAAAGTCTGTGGACTTAGCATTGCCACAAAGAAACAGCTAGGTGTGGCGTTTAAACAGGGAAAGTCATCCAAAATATTAAACACCTGTCAATGGAATCCTCCCAGTCTGTGCAGAAAAAAGTTTATTGGAGCAAAATCAGATAAAACTATATTTTCTCAATGCCCTTGCAGTGTATAAAACATTGCATTTTATGCTCAATGAGATTTTTTTCATGGGGGCTCCCTTTTAAATAAGGTCACCATGGAGTTGCCACTGCAGATTTAACCCATTTTAGATTTACATCCCTTTGTCTGCAGTGTTTAAAACTGGGAACAAAACTGGCAGTACTAAAATAAAAAACAATAGAAGTCATCCCTGCATACGTATCCTCCAGGGGTTTCAGGTTTATCAGCAGAGACATATTATTTCTGCTTATCAATAGACCCCTGACATCTGTCCTCCAGAACAGGAGAAATATTTAAGGCAAGACCAAGGACCGATTAAGGTCTGAGTCTTTTCAGCAGGAATAATGGGCAGACTAGAGGGGCCAAATGGTTCTCCGCGGCTGCCATATTGCATGTTTCTATGTAAATATTTGAATAACATCCCATTCTCTACATTCCATCTCATTTAAATGCATTTAACAATCTAAAGTCTTTCCATCTTCACATTCAGCCTCCAAAATGCAGGTCAACTCCCACAAAGCCTCGTGACCTATTCACTATTATTCTAATTACACAAAACTTCTACATTTCTTTGAGGGTTCAATGGAAAGTCTTCAACCACAACTAATAAACCTCATGTTTTATAACTTGTTTTTTTTATGATAATCAAAACAAACACCAGGAAACTTGTATTATCCAGTTATAATAATTTGATTTCTAAAGCACCATCATACGCCAGATCGCTGCATGGGTAAACAGAACATAGCAAGAAGTGAATCACTTTTGGAAAAGGTGAGGATGGCCCTGTTTAAAAGAATGGACAGTCCAGTAGTTAATCTGGTTTTTACACTATTTTTAGGAGTGGTTTCACAGCCTCCCCATGACCCAAAACACACCCAAATGTTACTGATTAAATAATGTGAATAAAATGTATTGGTCACAGTTCTTAAGTAAACTTCCCCAAACCACGACCCAAATAACATCACAATAAATAATGCAATTAATGAATTCATTACAGATAATACTTTACCATAGAATAACAATAACATAATTCAACCACATAACCACATAAACTGTAGGGGCGTAACTCTGCTCCACCCGTGGAGACTACCGGCATCCAAAAGCACTTCTGCCCTTAGGCTTGTGCACCACAAGTCCAACCATACCTCAGACGGCTGCCTCCTGCACTGTACCAGCCACAAAAACATAATCAGTAAGGTTGCCTTAACTTCCACCAACCTCAGCCGTTTTAAACTATGGCTTCACACAGACTTAGATAGACCAACAAAAACAAGGCAAGTGGGTAATAGTCTCCTTTCAGACACAAAACCCACGACTATATATCCCTAGTTAATGCCCCTCAGAAAGACAAGGAAAAACGTTTACTGAACCTTTTCATAGGCTACCTTATCACTATGGGCCAAATTCTGCCCAGCTCCAAGCTGTTGTCAGGGCACGGGAAGGTGATCTTATTCCTGACCTCTGTCATGGTGTCCCTACACCCGTGTTCCAGAGCTTTCTAAATATCATATCACTATATACCACAGAAATATCTATTTGATGGCAAATAAGAGCCCTTTGGCGCATCTAGCCTGCCCATTTGTTTCTACCTGCTATAAGACCTTAAACCCAAAAGACAAGGCTAAGTGTCAGTTCCTCCACTAAGTAGATAATAGTTAGCTATTATGGTATCTGGCAAACAATTCTAATTGTGTGCCCCAACACAATCATAGAGATGGACAAAGAGTTAAGTGTACAAAATTAAGTTTAAAAAAATGGGTGGGCTGTTTTAGGTTTATTTATTTTGGAAAACGGAAGAGCACAAAAGGAGACGGAGATGTCAAAATCATTTTAAGACTAGTGACATTGCATAATTCAAGTTTTAATAACACTTCTTATTTAATTGAGTTAAATATATATAGCTACATAGATTTTTTTTCCAATAAAGTGAAATGGGCCTCTTTTCTACACATAAGTGTTTTTATATTTGTGAAAGTAAATGTATGGTTCCCCAGAAGTTCCTGTTAAGCATTCTCTTTTAAAGTTAGTTTAAGTAATGATCAATGGAGATATATAAGCTCTACCATCTGTTAAAGCATAATGTGTGTCTGGACGTTAAAAGCATTTAATATATTTTTTTATTTCAAGCGGTAAATTAGTGCACATTAAATCGGACGCATGGTAATATCTGGTAGATATAATTCAGAAGGGGTGTGATATATTCCTAAATCCAGAGCCAGCCCTTACATGGATCCCGGTGGGTCCATGGGACTAAGACAGCACATTGATAATGGCGGCACTTTACAGGAGCCCTCCATCTTCTATGTCCATCCTGAGCTAACTGTAGTTAATGAGAGAAGGTACGCATGATTTATAATGATGTATATACACTTAAAAAGTAATTT
Source organism: Spea hammondii (assembly GCA_029215755.1). Taxonomy (NCBI): domain Eukaryota; kingdom Metazoa; phylum Chordata; class Amphibia; order Anura; family Pelobatidae; genus Spea; species Spea hammondii. Next base: position 30,253,214 of record JARDYJ010000001.1, read on the forward strand.
TGCAATGTAAAACCCTGATAGAGAACAAAAACAGGGATGTCTCTGAAACACTATGAGCTTAATTCCTTTCACAAATCATTCCATTGTATTTCAGTGCACACGGGTCTGTTGATATTCCAGAACATCCTGCCTTTTCTCTCCCCTCTGGGTATTGGTTGTGTAATAATGAGTAAACTGTTTTAATGAACCGTCATTTTCATTAAAATACAAAGTATAGAACCTGAAAATAATGCGGTGACTGCCTTGTGTCATTGTCCGCTAGACAGTCTGCTGGATTTGTAAAAGGTACCTACTCATTGCTATAATAACAATACCTTTCACAGGTCAACTAAGTACACAGGAAAACATTTCTTTTATTCCTATAGTATGTCCTAGAATCTCTATTAAGATTAACAGCTCAAATATGGGGGTACATTTCACTTTGTCTCTGTATACCAGGGGTTATGTCAGTATATCTTTCACAACTTGTAATGCTATGATATGCTTTACGCGTGCATGCTGATCTACGTTTGAGGAAGGGATGATGATATACTTTGAAGAGGCCGCTTGGTTGTATTTGCCCCTCACAGGGGTGGTCTCACTAGAAACATAGACTTTGACGGTAGAACTACACAGCCTAAATGATATCCGAAGCAAGAATACTCTTTGGCGGTCCCCCAGTTTTTAACTTTTTAATAATAACCTGCAGGCCCGGCGTGTCCGACAGGGCCACACACTCACCTCTGGAGAGGCAGCTCAGGTGCTGCAGCGTGCATAAACGGTTGTCGGCCGTACTTACATCATTAGGCAGACACCTCATCATCACCAGTCTGGCCCTGATAATCTGTAAAATAACACTTTTCCTTCTTTTGCCTTTGGTCTGTTTTATCATCGACCACATCACTCTTACTTCACACAGACGCTTTGTCTTCAGCTGCTCTGCTACTACTGCAGGAACATATGACGTGATATGTGACCCCACTGGGCTCCTGGGAGGAGGACAGATAGGAAAGTGTGCCCTCTTGAGTATTGGGCCTAGAGGACCCTGTTTTGCCCTATATACCGGATAGTGCCAACAGTGGCCCCTACAAGCTGTGCAACTAAGGCAGCCACGCTGTCTCCTGGTCCTATAAAAGCTGTTTTACCGTCCTCAAATTTTCTATTGCAGGGTTGTCAATTTTTGATCCAGAAGAAATGTGATTTTCACTTTTTTGCTGACCATTGCTAACATAGAATTTGACAGTGGATAAGAATAATTCGGCCCATTGCTTGGCACTGATGGGGCTCACAGGACCACAGAGGGTTAAAGTCTCTTGAAAACGAACAATCTTGTGACTATTATTATAATATTGAGATGATAAAATCACACCGTGTCTTTTTTTGTTTGGAAAACACTACACAACTTCTTCTGCCCTTTATTAGAAGAGCTGCAAAAGATGAAATAATACTACTATTGTTTTCTTTTGTTACTTCATATTTACAGTTAGGACTCGTTACCCGTGTAAGAGATTCTGTATACTGCGCCAGACGGCCACCTGATGGGAACAGGAGGCATTCCAGGCGCCTGGATTCTCCGTGGATTGCCAGAGTTGGCTGGACCTCTGTTATTAAGAGCTACATTTTTTAGGTTTTGGATGTGTTGACTTGTTCTCATTTTATGAATAGGCCAGTCACTTTTATTCTCCCATCACTGCTGGTGGTGTATTAATAATAGGGACTAGGTATGTGTGCTGTGCATCGGCAATGGTATATTTAACAAAGAAATTACCAGCACCTAAATCCAAGCTGGCAATATCGTCACAATTTCTTGCCATAGATATTAAATGTCTTGGTTTTTTTCTCTCACCCAGGGAGTGCCTTGATCTAGCAGGTGATCTTGTGTGCTTTAGCCAAATACATTACTATAGTTTCATGTTTACCTAACGCATATATTTGCAGGTATGAAATTTGAGTGTCGGTACTTTGTTCTTATGGGCTGCGTATTTTATCTGTATATTATGGGTTATCTTTGACCAATATCTGTAAAATAATGGACCCATTCTCCCACTGCTTTTCATTGTAATAACCTTAATAGACATTGGGGTTGTAACCTGCAGCTTTAGAACATCAATCAGCCAAAGTCTTTCCACTTTTTTCTATTTTAAAACATCTATCTATCAAAATACCATGAACAACAATTATAATAGGTGTATTATTAACAAATAAACCAGGAGAGCCAAACTGAGAATAGTCAATATGGCTACATTGCCACTGTACGTCTCTTAAATTATTATTACGTATTGATTTCTACAGTGCCATCATAGCCCCCAGAGCCGTACTTTGGGTAAACAGGAGATGATTAGTAGTTAATATAACAAGTTGGACAAAAGGTGAGGATGACCTTGATAAAACAAACTAATGATATAGAAAGACGTTGGGGGTATATTGCGCACACACACTATAATTCCCCATACATCAACATATACCATCCAACACCAACACTACATACCAACACACACTCACTCACAGTAACAGTTATAGGTAGTTTTAACAAATGAGTTTAGGCAGTTCCCCATTAAACAATTTCTGTGCTCTGTTTAAATAAGAAAAATAAGTATAACAATTAATTTTAGATTTTATTAGTACAGAGTCAACTTATTCAGCAGAACAACTAGAGGAGTGTATGGTAAACAGAAATCGCACCTAGCACTCCTATTTATTTCAAATCTTTAGCCTCATAAAACTGCTTGATGATGTTTACCATTTATAAATACTTCATGGTTTTTGCTCCTTCAGGGCGCCATTGTGAAGTGCATCATATGACTGGTAATTATATGTGGGATCAGACATCTAACACCTCCTTTAACATTGGAACCAACGAAGATAGCCGGTTGCCAATGTGGTGGGACGGATCGGAACCCCTTTGGATCTCCATGGAAAAGGCAAGAAGAAAGGTTTCTATGTTCTATTGGCCAGGTGAGGGTTTAAATGTAATGGCTTATCTTCACTAACACTTTGTTACCGATCAGATGAGTTATATGCACATTGGTGGATTAAACGGGGTCAACCTTGGTTTTTGCCTTAATAGTAGATACCTACAGCACCCTTTTCCAGCTGAATGAACTGGGCAGTTCATCAAAGTCCAATGCTTACCTTTTTCTTGTGACATACCCGGTGAAATCTAGTAAAGTCTGATGTAAAGGTTCAGGACTCAGCCATGTAATGTTTGTGGTATATATATATACATTATTTATATTTATTCTCAGGTTGTGAGGTGGAAATTCTTGGCATCAGGCCAAATTACTGCCGCGAATATTACGATAACCCCTCAGATGCTAACTTTACTAAAGCAGTTCAGGATGCTCTTGAGTCTTTAAGGTAAGATATCAGCCAGCCCACAGTTTGGTTCATGTGTGATGTAATGCAGTAATGGCCTTTAAATTGAGGAAAAGGCATGGCAACATGTTACTTCTGCAAATAATAAAAAAATTTACATACTAAAACCCCATAATCTTCTATCTATCTATCTATCTATCTATCTATCTATCTATCTATCTATCTATCTATCTATCTATCTATCTATCTCTGTGCATACAGTTATCATCAACATTAATGGCACCCTTGAATATGTTGTACATTGTGGACAATGTCTTCAGAAATAGTTGGAAATGTACCTACTTTGTATTAGCAGAATGTTTTATTGGGTGTTAAAAAATTAGGCCTTTTCAACCGATGTAGTTATTTTACAGAAGGAACATAAAATATGACCTGGACAGCATTAAAGACACCCTTCCAAAATATTTTCTTACAAAATTCATGAGTCCTTTCACTAACTCTCTTACACTCTTATTCCTGTTCACTCTCTCTCACGCGCTCTCTAAATGTATCACTAATTTCTCTGACGACCACCTCTGCTCTCTGACGACCACCTCTGCTTCTGCCGACCACTTCTTCTTGTTCCTTATCTTCTATCTTTCATCTACATCTCCGCAGACATAACCTGGCGTGAACTGCGGAAGTAGAAGTGGTTGGCAGAGAAGGTAGACTGACTGAGAGTGAATGTGGGGACTGGGCAACAAATGTTGTTACCGAATTAAAAATGCCACACGATTTGCGTCTGAAATGGGCAGGGGACATAATTTGTTGCCCGAAAATGAATGGGCTAAGAACAAACCTAAAAATTGTCCGAATCAATTTTGGCCCGTTTGCACATGTTTAGCTTTTAACCATAAAGGCGTTCTTGGATTAGTGTGAAACCATCACTTCAGGTTGCACCAGGTTAGTCTTAAGCTGTGTGGTTGTTTTACATTGTGGTTTTTCTACAGTACCAACCTTCAAAGACTTCTGTAATCAACTTTCCTTTTGCCACCTTGTTCTTTTCAAACTGATTTGAATTCTTTAAGAGGACGCCAATAATCGTGTCATGGCAATGTTTCTATTCTTATACCTTTTCCTCCCATATCTTTTTTTATCCTGTGCGGTTCTGTATCAAACATATGAGTAAACCAATGCTGTTTTACTACACACTCTTTTTCAGGAGATATTAGATACGATGTACACAATATTCAAAGATGTCGGTAATGTGAGAACTGTATATAATTCACATTAAGGCTTTACGGAAGCAGTTTCTTTCTCTTTACGTAAACAATGTCTGCACCACTAGACAGCTCTGTTGACATATAGGGAAGTTTACACATTGGATTTCCTGAATGAGCTTAGATTTTTTTTTTTATTATTACAGTTTGTTGTGAACTTATGTTACTTCTTTGCCAGGAATGATATGGGGATAATTATATCTAGTTCCCTACAAACTATTTCCTATTTACTATTTATTGTAGTATTTAGACCAAGGGATATGGGATTCAGTGTCCATTGTGGACTAATAGCATGAAATTAATTATGAAGGGTACATAATAATAATTGTATGATGTGTATGCATATTCATTAATATGCAAATGACATGTATTACGATTGTACAGGAATGGTGACTCTGATATGGCAGCTGTTTACTATGAACGAATTGATGTAGAAGGCCATCATCATGGACCATGGTCTAAGGAGAGAAAAAATGCCACCAAAGCTGTAGACCAAGTGCTAAGGGGCTTAAAGCAACAAATTACGGTATATATGATTATGCCATTGCTAATGTTTTATGAAACATTATTCCTGATCCACAGTGTTATTTACTATAAACAGTGTGTTAGCCTCTATTTCTTTTTTGCTGCACCATACCCATCCTTTAAATTTATACTTTCTGCGATGTGTCTTATTATTGCTCTTCACTACTCAACTTGGACTTCCTCTGGATTCTTATTTAATACTCTGATTCGTGGCCTTTACAGAAGGATATACACATAAACTGGACAGAAAAGAAGGAACTCAATATAACACTATGCCTTTACCAAATGGATATGGCTCCTCATCCGTGCACTCTGTGTCTTGGATATGGCCTGGATATGGTGTCATATCCCTGCGCTCCATGTCTTAAAGGCACACAGCGCCCTCTAAGGCAGACAATGGTGGTTGTGTCGGTAATTGAGCTGGTTTGAGATCAAAGATCACTCCTGTAACTAGCCCATTGAGCAGGGGATACTGGGGAACCTGATCACCCAAGCCCCCAGTTTGGCAGCAATGGGACTACCTCCCCTGAACCTTCCACCCTAGGCCAGAATACGTAACCGGTAACATACAAATATATTTTTTTACCTTCTTTACAGGAAATGGACCTTCAGAATGACTTAAATGTAATCCTTTTCTCTGATCATGGAATGACGGATCTTTACTGGATGGACAAAGTAATAGAGCTTAAAACATATATTGATATGAATGACATCACACAGATGAAGGACAGGGGTGCTGTGGTCAGCTTGTGGCCTGCTGAAGGCAAGCATTCAAAAGTATGTGTCCTATATGTAACTGCTATACTGTTTAATTAATGCCTTAAATACTTTTTTTGGAACTGTCCTTAAACTCTCCATGTACAACCTGTAAAGCTGTGCACAGTATTCCAAGAGCTCATTTTTAGTATGACATCAGTGTCGCTCTGGTTCCCTCTTTCCAGACCAAGGTACTTTAACTGTTGAATAAGCTCACAGTCTTACATCACCACGGCACGCTGCTATTGGGTTCAGTCTCTAAACACATAAGTGAGGAAAACACATGTTGCACCTATGCCACTAAACCATTTTCCTCACCGACCAAGCTTATTTTCAGTTTCTCTCTGGAATACATTACACTTGACTTCGAGTGACTTTGACTGTGACTGCAGCCCCATGGGCCTTCTTTCTGTATTGAAAAATGTATTGATCAGGATACCTACAGGGAGAGTGGAGAGCGGTGTTCCCACTTCCAGTTTTTATACAGTATCCACTACATAGACTAACCAAGGTTCAGGTAAATGAAAAGTCATAATTGACCCTTCCCAATAAGAATAAGGTAAAATTATTTTAATTCATTATAAATTGATTAAAACTGGCTGAGATATAAACATATTTGCTGTAAAAAGTAACTATTCAAGGTTCCAGCAATGATCCGAGGACATTCTGGTGATGTCCCAGAACCAAGATGCGGCTAAGAACTAATGTGCTCCTACATGCACATACACACTCTCACACTGTTAGTAAAAGGACAGACATGACTACACGTTTGCTAATCACTCACTCCAGAGGACCCCTTCATCCAATATTATGGGGTCACTTTCAATTATTAGTAATATATATATGCATAATGCAGTAATACAATGGTTCTTATGATATATACACACATTGAGCCCTTGCTTATATAAGGGATAAGGGCACTACTTTTTCACTGGACAAAGTTTTCAGCTACGTGATGTAGGCTGAAACTGTTCATATTAGCATGGTAACTGATTTCATGCAGCATAATAAGTTATACACATAAAACCCTGAGTTTCTGGGCAGAACGCATCAAGTTTGTGCACCTCCACCCCTTCACCCATACAGGTTGATACTACGTAAATATCCCGAAGAAAAAAATAATTGGCATCCAAACAGGCAAAACAGGAACATGACCAGGAAAATGAATTGAAGATCAACCTCACACCCGCTCTATCCTTCTGGCACCTTATCCCATAGACAATATTTAAACATTCATTGGTTTTATTTTACTTCCAAAGTTCTTGCGAAAAAATACTTAGTAGTGGGACTCAGACTTTTTTATCATCACATTGTCTACTTAATTCTAATTATATCTGATATATCTTTAATTTTGTTCCTGTGGGCCTTAACTTCAATATACTTACACATAAATGAGCTCACAACATGTGATACCCAAATAATCTCAAATACATCCGCATAGGCCTCATTTTTTTCCAGTTGTGGTGCCTCAAAACACATTTGCCACTATATTGATGTGGAGAATGCTATATATATACTGTATATATATAGTGTTATTAAAAAGTATTTGCCCCTTCTGGACTTCTATTTTTGCTTATTTGCCACATTTAAATATTTCAGATCATCTAACTAAATTTAATAAACACAATGTAAATAAACACAAAATGCAGCTTTTAAATGATCGTTTCATTTATTGAATCTGAAGCGCTAATAAAAACCTATATCACCCATGTGAAAAAGTAATTGTCCCCTAAACCTAGTAACTGCAATCAAGCATTTTCAATAACTGGAAATGAGTCATTTATATCGCTGTGGAGGAATTTTGGCCCTCTGCTTTAATTCAGCCACTTTAGAGGATGAAATGCACTTTTAAGGTCATGCCACAGCATCTCAATCGGATTCAACACATGCCTTTGACTAGGCCACGTCAGAACTTTCATTTTGATTCATTTGAGCCATTCAGAGGTAGACTTGGACTTGATAGCCGAATATTCTCTTTCAGGATTTTCTGATACAGATCAGATTTCATAGTTCCATCAATTATGGCAAGTCGGCCAGGTCACATGTAGCAAAGCAGCCCCAGACCATCACACTTCCACCACCATGTTTGACTCTTGGTATGATGTTCTTATTGTGAAATGTGGTGTAAGCTTTACTAAACACCACACACAGCCACTCTAACACCATACACATACACACACATACATACACTCATTCTTACACACACACATACACTCATTCTTTCTGACTATCCATGCAGCTCACACACTTCCACCACTCCTTTAAGCTACAGGTTTATTTGTGCTGTTTATTGTCTACAACGAAAGTCATTTCTGTGTTTTAAAGAACTTTTTACCAATGATTGATTTACCTTTATTTTATTTTGCATTATTCAGAATATACCGATGCTCTCCCAGTTGTTCCCAATCCATTACGTGATGTCATGGGCCACACTGATATTAGGAACTTTGTTAAATATGTAAATTATTTATGATTGTGTTCTTCAAATGCATGGCTTTTTCTTATTCTGAACAAAAAAATATTGGAGCTTGGACCCCACATACATCATGAAATACGGGGCAGGGTTGTTTTTTTTATCCCAGTCTGGACCTGTTAAGCATCACCCTTAACCATGCCTCTAACCATACACCTTAAAGTGTATAATCTAGTGTAAAGTTCCTGATGCTTACCTATTGCAGGTGACCAAATTTCAAGTTCAAATTATGTATTTATTATATTGCTATAATTATTCTGCAGGTATACAACCAGCTGAAATCTATGGAACACGCAGATGTTTATGAGAAAGAAGGCATCCCAGACAGATTCTACTACAAAAAGGGGAAATTTGTGCCACCTTTAACTATAATTGCTGAACAGGGATGGTTCTTAACCGAGGTAGAGTATACATTTTTCTGCCAGCATATCATCTCATATCCTTTCATGTCTATAAACATTGCCCCTATATTTTCAGACTTTTATAATCATGGCTAACCTATTGAGGTAAAAAAAAACCATGAACTCCGTACAGTGCTTTTGGCCTTCTATTCAGGACCTGAATATAGGCCTTAGAGCTTAAAATATCCCATATCCTACTGGGTAAAATTGAAAAAGCCTGGTGGAAGTCAGCTGTTTTACCGTACTAAAGAGCATCCCCAAACTCTTCCAGAAGAGTTGATGGAGTGCACTCAATACACACACACCTTGCTCAGTGCCAAGTATGCCTGCGCTAGATGCAGCATAATGTTTTAAGAACAACCTGCAATAGGATGGCCGGATTCTGGGGTTATTCATGTATTTTTTGTTCCAGAGTATTGAAAAACTACCATACTGGAATAATGGTAGTAATCAGGCCTGGCAACATGGATGGCATGGATATGACAATGAGCTCATGGACATGAGGGGATTCTTTCTAGCTTTTGGTCCAGGTAAATATAAATTAAAATGTTATTTGTGGATTAAAAAAATAAAGGGTGAGGGTCTGCACCTACACACAAAGTTAGTATAAATAATGGAGTCACAATCTTCTGCTCTGAACTTTGTGCTGTGATCTACATCGTCACTAAAGAACTCTTCTAAGATAAAACTTGAGCCAAATGCAGTGGCTTCTTATAGTACAGGGGGCGTCCAACATGCGGCCCGCGTGAGATTGGCAGCCAGGGCAACCGGGATCACAAGAGCTCTGCTGCTTACCTGTGGGAGGGTCTTTTGTACTGCACAGAGGAAGCGGAACCCAGCAGAGTCACGTGAATGTACGTGATATCACATGACTCTGCTCCAGTCCTGCTTCCTCTATGCAGTACCAAAGCACGCAGAGGGAGGCCGCGTCCCCTGCTGAAGTCTTTGAGCAGCAGTGCAGGTAAGGGGGTGGGGAAGGTTGTTTGAATAAGTATGTGTGATTGAGGGAATTAATCTGTGAATGAATGAGTATATGAATGAATGAGTATGTGTGTGATGGCATGGATGTGTAAGTGCTGGGACCTAGACATGATAGGAGTGTGATTGTTAACAGCAATCACAGTCCCATCATGCCTAGGTTCCAACATTTACTGTTTACCTAGGTTCCAACATTTACTGTTAGCAATCACACTCCTATCATGTCAAGTCATATTGTTGAATTTGTTGTCCAATTGTGGTGTGTTACTTACTTTTATTAAAAGTGTGGGTTTTCAAATTATTTTTAAAGGTGGGGGGTCATTTTCGGTTTCGGCTAAGTGAACCCTGAATTTTCTGTTTTGGTCCAGAATTTTCATTTTGGTGCATCCCTAGAATAAATAGAACTATTTCATTTTTAATCATCCTGAATTTGTAGTCACAAAACTTTCTAGGCCCAGAAACCAGTGAGAGGAAAAGTAAAGGTTTTGTAAAGTAAAGTCTTTACTTTATTTTAATCTGCATATCTTATTAAAGGCCATATTTTCTCTCAGTGAAAAATGAGTGCGGCCCGCGCACGTATACAATTCTGATGAAGTGGCCCACTGCAGAAAAAACTTGGACACCCCTGTCATAGTATACATCTGTGTATGAAGGGTTGTTTGATATCTACAGAAAACTGACCTATATCCTGGTGACTTTAATTATGTTACCAACTTACCTTTAAGTAGTACTTCTGGAACAGAAGGCAACATTTTACTGCTGCTTCTTTATGTGTACACTGAAATATGAAAGTGAGAATAAAAGATTATTTTTTAACAATTCCTGTTTTCTGGAATTTGCTGTTCTGAAGTGCTAAGGATATTTGTTGGATTCTCCAGATTTAGTGAATACATGTAAGCTTTGCAGTGAGAAGTGCCCTTAGAACAATTATTCAATGTATTGATATATCTGGTTGAAGACTTTGCTTTTTTTTTCCATTGGCAGAACTTTTGTTTCCCACCCAGAGAATGTGTACAAAATGTTTTTTTCTTACATTTCTTTCTTTAGATTTTAAAGTGAACTTTAGATCTGCTCCAATCCGGTCGGTAGATGTCTACAATGTAATGTGTAAAATCTTAGGAATGGAACCACTACCCAACAATGGCTCCTGGTCCAGAGTAGAATGTATGCTCAACAGTCAAGCCAACATGATACAGTCTATACGGCCAGACAGCTGCATATTAATAACTCTTCTCTTCTCATTCCTTGTCCTATGGATCTAGTCACAAATTACTCTACCAACTATGCACACGTACAATTTTTTAACCATTTTCTGCTTTCCTATGAAATATATTTTTTAGTATTTTTTAAATAGAATATATATTTATCTACTATTTGTATTAACAAACTGAGAAAAGGTTTTGTTGAATGCCCTGCCACTATCCTGTGACATCCTGTAATCCAGCATGGCGCAAAGAATTTCTACTTTTCTTTCTGAAAGTTATAGAATGATATAAAAACATAAAAAATGCAAACCCTCACACACAGATTTGTAACATAAATGTCAAATATACAGTATATCATACTATTTCAATGAAATCATTACAGAGAAAATTGTTCATATTGCCATAGAAGTGAATTAGAATCACAGAAAGAAGCTCTGTTTTTTTCTATAGAGCTTAAAAAACTATATTTCTCTCTAAACCGGACACAGAAATGTTCAGAATCATGAATGTTATGCATTTATTGATTTTCTGTTAATGGTAGCTACGAGAGAAAGCCCCAGTTTCCGGTGGAGAAGGTAGACTTGGCTCAGTGGAAGGCATGGCTGTTGGCTGTTCCTTTAAGAAACCTGTGCTAAGTAAATTTTATTATTAATAATAATAATTGATTTTCTGTCCCAAAACACTTAACCCTGCATAGTGTTTTGGCTTCTAGGCCCTTCCACTATCCCGTCACTGGCACATGTTGCCTGTTGGGTTGAGCTTTAGAAGGAGGACAAGATACATTGTGAAAAAAGGTAATCCTCCTCCCTTAAAATAATAACCTTTTTTTTATTATTTATATAGTGCCAAGAATTTACGCCCCGCTTCTTACATACATACAATAAAAGGGTATGACAAAACTAGAACTGACAGACTAAGACTGTTTGACAAGGTATGAGAATCTATACGGGAATTTGACTTGCCCTTAAAACAAAAAGAAAGTTTGTGCATGCAAATGTCGTGTACCGCGTATAAAGCTCACTTTTACTCTTTTTTTACTATGCTCTCTTTTTTCAAACTTATCTATTCTAAAAAAAAAGTAATCAGAAAACAATATTTATTTTACTACCAGATAAACAAACTGACCGTTTTCCTATCCAGCTCCGTCACAGGTGCATTCCATTTTTATACATACAGAGACATATGTGCACACAGTAACACTTTTCTATTGATTTTATAATGCTAGAACATCATGTATATTTTGAGTTGAAACAATGTTAAAGCTTAATCAGAAAAAGAGTTACAAAGTACAAAATTACTTTGGAATAATACAATAAAATAATCAACCCCAAGCTGTCTGATTGTTACAATTATTGATTACTGATACATACCGTAAAGTGTTTAAAAAGAACTGAAGATGTGAATATATATACTTGTAGGGTGTCCTAGGCATGTCCTAGGGTGTCCTAGGCATGGTTTTTTGTCAGACACCGGTGAGATTTTTGAACTTCTCGCTTCGTGACCAACTAGTTCATCTCTAGTCTGCTCTGACAAATATTATTTGTCCTTCACTAGCTTACCATTCGTTGTTCTAATTAGATTACTGACCCTTATAGCAAATGTTTATGTTTATCTGCTATTGCATTCCACATTTTCTTCTTTCATCCCATACTAGGTCTTTATGTGATAACGTAAGAGGTTTAAAATGGGCTACAAACGTGTGCTTAGTGCATGGGGTTGTGTTGGGTAAGTAAAGGGTGTATTAAGTCGAGTAACTGGAGAGGGTTTGGGAACTGGGAACTCTGTTCTGTTACATTGTACACTGTTTAGATACAAACACAGATACAATGAACGTGTTGAACAGATCCTAGTTTTCCCATCCTCTCCTCCAAAGTAAAACTCTCTGTGTTACAGAGCATGTGAAATAAGGTAGGCCTGGATCACAGTGTTTATTGTCATGGTATTCTACAAATTATGGCAACCAAATTCCTAGCTTAGCCAAGTCTGAATCGATTATCTGATGTCAATATTTAAACACAAAAAATCTTTTAGATTTAGGCTTATGGGTTAAGTATCATCCTTATGTGCAAGTGTAATGAAATGAAACATAACAAACGATTGCATTACTGGCTAATTAGGTTCCACTACTGTATAAGCCATTCTTCCATGTAGAGAGACCTGGGAAGGGTTACCAGCTATTCAAACATTTTATCAGAGCATTAGCATTCACAGCTTTGTGCCAGTTCTTTCTGGGTCACTGGCTACTTGTTCATCTCATTACGCCTAAATACTGGGCAGTGCATCACTGACGCACTGTGCTTTGGAACCATTTTATACAAGTGAGCTACAAAAGGAAAACATCTTTGTAGACTTTTCACAGACCTTTCAGATATTTTATACATTTGAGACGTGACATCACAATGCATCAAAGTTGATTTTCGTAGTGAAAAACAGGAAAGAAACCACAAAAATGCTATTGCTAAATGGAATGTGATGGCGCTATTCAATAACATTAACTCAGGTGACTGAACAGCTGGAAAACTGCCTGATCTCATTCCCTTTACAATAGCTCCCTCTAGTGTCTTTTCTGAGTAATATAAAGATGACCAATTCTGTAATATAATGTGTAATATGCAAACAAACCCATTTTGGTTTAGTTATTAAGCTCTGCCTCATTTTTAATTTAAGGATGGGAACTTCAACTTACCAAAGCCTTCTTAGCATCAATGTATAGACAATGTGCCTATTGCCTATGCAGTGCCCGCTACAATAAATATAAACATTCCCTAAAGTCTGCATAGACCTGTGTGTTTGGCATAGATCAAACTTGATCCAGATAATGCAGAGAAGCCAGAAGAGCCTAGACGAGATTTTATATATATATTAGACTTGTGCATTCGTCTTCGGGCGAACATGAAAACGAACACGAAGAGTAGACAGTGGCGGTAAAACATAGGCGAAGAGGAAGACACACACCACGAAGATCTTCGTGATCGTCTTCGACTTCGTCTACCATTCCCCCCCCCCCCTTCTAACTTACCTTGTCTTCGCGGCATCGCGGCAGTTCACGGAAGTGGAAATCCGCAGGTTTGCCGTCACGGGTTACAGGGCAGTACGAATGAGCCTATTGGTCGCCTACAGGGACCTCCTCTGGCATCAACCAATTGGTTGATGCCAGAGGAAGACCCTGCAGGTGACCAATAGGCTCACTCGCACGGCCTTTGTAAGTTGTAACCCTTGACAGCGAACCTATGGATTTCCGCTTCCGTTAACCCCTTCGATGCTAACGGAAATCCGTAGGTTAAAGGGCCGTGCAAGCGAACAATAGGCTCACTCGCACGGCCCCTTAACCCTTTAAAAAAAAAGTTAACCCCTAATAAAAGTTAAAAAGTTAACCCCAATGCTGCAACTTACCCGGCAGATCCCACTGGCCTCCCTGTTCTATCAGTTAAATGTCCGTACAATCGACTTTATTGGTCGCTCGTACGGACATTTAACTGATAGAACAGGGAGGCCAGTGGGATCTGCAGTGTAAGTTACGGCACCAGGAGTTTAACAGTCTGTACGAGAGACCCTATTGGTCGCCAGCAGGGGGCTCGTCTGCCATTAACCAATGGCAGACGAGCCCCCTGCTGACGACCAATAGAGTTGCTCATACGTACATTTAAACTCCTGGTGCCAGAGCTGCATTAACCCCTTATTAACCCCTTAACCGGAAAAAAATGAAGAAAAAACGAACACGAAGAATGTCCACGAATCTTCGCCCGAACAGAAGACAGGAACAGGCGAATATTCGCGGAATACGAAGAGTTTTTTCCCCCCGAAGACGAACACGAAGAGCCCCCTGGTGCCCAAGTCTAATACATATATAGATAGATAGATAGATAGATAGATAGATAGGCCTGTAGTTATTAAGAAGAGAGAGATCTTTACCCTAATTAGGTAACAGGAGCATGTTGGCTGCTCTACCCTCTGCATCCAGGGAACCCCTTCCCTTTATTTATCTACAGTGGCAAGAAAAAGTAAATGAACCTTTTGGGATTACTTGGTTTTCTGGATTAATTGTTCATAAAATGTGATCTGATCTATATCTTAGTCACACATATAGACTTGCTTAAGCTAGTAACACACAAACAGTTATAACCTTTCATGGTTTTATTGAACATACCAATTAAACAGCCACAGTGCTGGTGGAAAAAGTAAGTGAACCCTCGGATTTATTAACTTTCCAAACCTCCTTTGGCAGAAATAACTTCAAACAAACGCTTGCGAATAAGTAGCTGCACAATGTTCAGGAGTTTTGGACAATTCTTTCTTACAGAACTGCTTAAGCTCAGTCATATTCCTAGGATGCCTGGTGTGAACAGCTCTTTTGAGTTCATTCCGCAGCATCTCTAATGGGTTAATATCTGGTCTCTGATTGGGCCACTCCAAAAGGCAGATTTTCTTTTGTTAAACCATTCTGTAGTATATTTACTTTGATGTTTGGAGTCATTGTCTTACTGCATTACATAGGTGCTACTGAGTTTAAGTTGGCAGACAGACAAAAAGCACTATGGTATAGCTGGAATTTAATGTAGAAGTATATACTGGAAATGAAGTGATATGAAATTAACAAGATAGTTTTTTAACTCTGACAAATGAAGTGCCAGGCGCATCATAGAAAAACTGTCAGTTAAAGACCAATGATTGCTTTCTTTGCTTAAACGGTGTTGCTGTAATGCCTTGATGCACTCTAGGCATTCAGCAACACTACAATCTGCAGCAGAAGCTCCGAGTGGCCCATTGCCAGCAATAAAAACAATACATAATATTTGTGGATTCAGTAAATTAGAGAAAGAAAAAAAATACTAAACACAAGTGCTGCAAAAATGCAGATTAGTTTAGTTTGCCTGTCATTCTAGATGTTGGCTGGGTTAGATATCTTCAGGGTAATGCCAAAGAATTAAACAGGGTTATACTGCATGTGATAATAAAAATGAATGCAAGGCAATATGTGTAATACAATGGTTTAACACTTTGATGCTACAGAAATCATAAAGTCAAATAAAATGAAAATTAAAATGAGTAGTGCAAAAAAAAAAGTGAAAAACTTAAGGGATTGTATAATGTCCCAGATTTGCCTCACCATAAAAAATGCTTAGTAAAGTACTTAAAGCACAATACTGTAGGCAGGTGTGAAAAATACTGTGAAGTAAGAATGCTTTAACAAATAGACATGCTAATCGTTTATTTTTATCATTTAACAAAAGGCAAAGTGGATGAACAGAAGAAAAATCTAAATCACATCAATATGTGGTATGGCCACCCTTTATCTTCAAAACTGCATCAATTCTTCTAGGTACACTTGCACAAAGTCAGGGATTTTGTAGGCATATAGTTCGGTGTAGGATTAAACAATTATACCAAGCCGGCACCGTGGCAGCACAGGGAGACTCGCCGCAGGACTGTTTAAGGGTAAGTACCAGAGGGGTAGATAATGCCGCCCCCCCGGCGTCGGCGGGGGGCGGCATTTTAAACTTCGCCCCAGGCGGCGTTAAGTCTTCGGCCGGCCCTGGCTGGTTGACCCTCTGGGCTCATAGGGTTAAGCATCTTCCTGTGGATCACCGTCAGCTCTGGTGCCGCTATAAATAATTGACGGGAGAGACACAGAAACATAGAATGTGGTGGCAGATAAGAATCGGTCGGCCCATCTAGTCTGTCTGTTTTTCCAGATGTAAAGACTCAGACTTTAATCAGTCCTTGGTCTTCCCTTAGATTCAGGATAGCTTTTTGCTTCTTAAGCATGTTCAAACTCCCACTGTATTAACCTTTACCACTCCTACTGGGGCACTGCTCCATTTATCTACCACCCGCTCATTAACCTCAGGAACAAAATAATATTAAGTCATTAGAATATTATTTAAAAGACCTATTGTCCTTAGTGGGTGTAATGAATCCTTCTCAATGTAATTCACTAGTCTGTTATTTTGACTTGGTAGCAATTATTTGTGATGCAGCCTGTGGTATACAACATATACTTTTGAGTGTGCTTTGGCCTCCATTGGTTCTATGGATTTGTAAGACTGGAAATTACACACAGAGGCATGTTTGGACCACCCATATGGGATTTAAAGGGGGTCCGGGGGTGTTGTTGGTTTCCTGTTGGATATTAAATGCTGTTGGGATTTGCAGGAACAGTAGAGTATTAGATATCAGGAGTCTACCCAGAAGCAATGATTGTGGCTGTCTCAGGAAGCCATGGTGTTTGTTTTGGTTCAGATTCTACATACGTTCTACTCACCCTTCTTAGTATCTTGTTGCATTCAGTTCTCAAACTCCTCTCATCATTGTGCTATATCAGAAATCCTAATATTCTTATCCTTAAACATTTCCCAGTTAGAACACACAAACAAAAATATTATATGTGCGAAAGAAAGTTTGACACCATACGTTGGCAAATCCACTTATGGTTTTGGACACAAAACAGAGTTTTCTCTTACAAATCATGAAAGTATCATTGACTTGGAGAAAGTTAAACATATGTAGGGCAAACTTCCAAAGAATTGTCTGACTTCTCAAGAGTAAAGGAAATATTGCCTGATCCCCACAAATTAGAGAGTAATATAAACCCAATGAAGACTGGAGTTTGCAGCTCGCCCATTGCCACGTACACAATAAATCAATAAGTAATAGTGTGTTGTATCTTTGTTCTTTATAGACCAGAGGAGGATGGCTCTGTGAAGTACAGAGATTCTCATAAATTATTCCAAAGCCTTTTCATGATTTTTGGATTGCTATTTATTTGTTTTGACATTTCTCCTATATGTAGCGTATATCCGACTGCTACAACGTTCCCCGTCGTTCCTGCCGGCTGCGATTCAGAACAAGTAGGCCCTTCCAAGAATCGACTTCTCATTTCGTGCAGAGGCATCTGAGCGTTTCATCAAAGTTTCATCAAAGGAAATTAGATAAAGATATCTAAATTAAACATAACTGCTAAAGTCAGCTGGAAACAGTATAAATATTCCAGATTGCCTCATCATAAATGATACATCTTCTGAAACTGGTAAACTTTCCATGAACTCCAGAATCCCTATTACCTGACTTACTAGTCACTAATTGCTCTGATAAACTCACTCAACAGAATATTTCTAGCGTTCAACTTTATTTCACCTTTTCTGCTGTCAGAAAGACTTGTAACATATCACAGGTCTCTCCAGCTGTCAATATATATGACACAGCAAGAGGAAATTATTTTACGAATACATTTCCTGCGAAGGGAAAAAAAACCCAAAAACTCAGAGTTAGCAGGGCATGTCCGCCACGGCTCTATTTACTAAGCTCCAAGTTTACTCTAGAGGTGGTGACTGTCAGCTGAACATAAACCAGTGAGAATGAAAACCTGATGGAACTTTATTTAAAGACTAAGTGCTGAAAATGCCATCTGAAGGCAGCTTAATGACCAAGTCCAATTCCTTAATTAATAATTTGTATGTTTTCCCATTGAAGTCAAAAGTAGAACTGTTGTAAGTGACACGTTAACTGTGATCCACTGAATTCAACCATAAAGTAGTCAGGACAGCTAACTGGTAGATGTTACAAAGTTAGAAGTTACTACTATTATACCTGCTGTAGCATTACTTGTACCTCCATTCACAATATTTTACATTAAAAGCTACTGTGTACTAGACTAGTGCATTTGTTTTCGTACAAACTTTATTGCTAACTAAAATTGTACAACGAAAACAAGGGCCATTTCCGACGAAACTGATGAAAACGAACTGCATAGGGTCCAAAAATTTGACGTGTACATCCATTCATTGCTATGTGTTGCTGCCACCATTACAAGCCATTTTGGTGCTCGTTGATGAGGTAAAGTGGCAAGGACTGGGTATAGGAAAATACGTATCAATGACTGATAGGTAGACGTAGCCAAGAAAAGGGGTATAGGCTCATTGATGATTATGGCTGTGATTGATGGGTACAACAACCTGTGGAGTTTTCCTTACTTTTTTTCACTCTGGGCAATCAGCATTTACAAGAGGAAGGGACAATCATTAGATATATAAGCGCGCTGACGCCATTTTAACATGCCGAAAGCTGTTACATGAGATTGGATCAGTGGGGAGTCCAGGCTGTCAAACGAAACGACAGCCTGACCTCCCGTGCAGCGGCAGGGATGTGTCCCTGACACTGCAAGAAGGGCTGGACGTACCGGTACGTCATAGGGGATTTTTAAGAGGCGTTTTTTGGACGTCCCAGTACGTCCATAGGGGATTGAAGGGGTTAAAGCTTCCAGTCTGTTATTCTAACTTAATCAGCATAACGGAATGATCTCCAACATTGTCCACGTCAACATTCTCACCTGTGTTAACGATAGAATCGCTCACATGATGTCAGCTGGTCCTTTCGGGCAAGGCTGAAATGCAGTGGAAATGTTTTTTCAGGAATAAGACTGTGAAAATTAAAAACTTTTGGCTATGACTCTACTGTTGTGGGGTGGATTGGAGAAGCTGTAGTGACTACTGTAGTGTAATACAGAGACTGCAGCAGACATGTTTCCCCTATTCCTATGTAGAGTTTAGTTGATTAACACAGTTGGACAAACTAGTAGCTAATGCTACTAGCCAAACCTGTCATCTTTCATCATATAATCTATTATTCTTCAATGACAAATATTGGTGACAATATGTATAATATATAATACTTGGTAAATTCAGTCATGCTAAATGGGGTTGCATGTTCCAGTCACCTCCCAGTGTCTGCCTGCCCAGTTCCCTGCTACTACTACTACTACTGCTGCTGCTGCTGCACCTCTTTGACCGTCCTAACTCTGGGGAAACCTTTTTTCTTTTAAACACATTTCTACAACATTGTGGTGGAAATTCAGTCCTGCTCCATAGGGAGAGATGTTGAGTGTTTGCGTTGGCTTTGCCTTCTGCTATTTACTCTTTTCAATAGTTTGCTACCATACATCAATTTTCCATGGTTCTGTCAGTTAATCACCACTTGCCTTGATATCATCATCCTGGTGCTCCACTTACTCAATGGGCCAGTTGGGTACATCAGAGATCTCCCTTGCAGCTAGCCGTTTGCTCTATGGCTTGCATCTCCATTCTATACACCCTTTAGTGAGAATGTGCCAAGACATGACATCATTCCTCTTTTTCAGAAGAGTCGACCCAATAAATATTCCATTGTAACGGGAATAAACACTGTCTAAAAATGAATGTTGTAAAAGTCACAGCTTGGATTGGAAAGGCTTAGGGTTTCCTTGTTTTTAAAGATTCCTGAAATATTCAGGTCCATAAATAGCCAATTGCTTTAAAATAAAATAAAAAAAACCCAAACACTTATCTATAGCATTGGAGAAGGATATATGGACAAAAGTACAATAAAACGAAACTATTAAATAGTAAGGAAAGAAAAAGAAAAGTAAAATAGAGCACTGGCAGATTCATTCTTTGTGGAAGGAAGTTTTGCAAACTGTTAATAGGTAGCTGGCACCCATGAGGCCCAGATTTTATTGTAAATATGAATAGTGCTGTGCAGGAGATTTGCTCCATTGAGCAAATACATTAAAACCTTCTTATAAGGCAGGAGAACGGGCTTCTCCACTCTCTGGTTAGGACCATCTAAGTTGTGAAACACATGAGGGAAGTTCATCTGGCATCTCTAGAAAGGCTATTATAGATTTCATAGGAAGCTGAATGCCAATTGCCTAGACAATTATACCAACCAAGGGCATTGTTACCACATGAGTGATACAAGCCGATCTATCTATATTCATTCAGCAGTTCATGAGTATCGATAGAAGCCTTTTTATTTTGGTAAGCCCTGCTTACTGTGGCGGTGTGGGTCCTTGCTGTTTCCAAATGAAGATGGATGCAGCTCTACTTTTCACCATGTTCCAGAAGAGTCTAGTTCTACCAATACCTTAAATACGGAAAATATGGTCTCCCATGGGCAAAAGTAAGTACCATAAATGTTCCTACAACTTCTACAAGCCAATGTGGTTTGAGGAGCATTGTCAACATGAAATTGTTGTTTAAGGCTCTCCTATATGTATATTCTGAAAGAGGCAAACATTAGGTTTGCATACTGCCCAACAGACCTGTTTTTTTATGTCCTGGGTACAGTGGATATAAAATGTCTACACACCCCTGTTAAAATGCCAGGGCTGTGCTGTAATAAAATCAAAAGGTGCTTCAACAAAGTATTAGTTTAAGGGTGTGCACACTTCTGCAACCAGGTTATTGTGAGTTTTTTTGTTTTTTTCCCCCCTTAATAATTTCAGTTTGTTTTGTAATTGAATTGTTCACGTTATAGGTCACATCAAAGGTGGAAAAAGTTCTGATATGATTTATCTTTGTCTCATTCATCACAAGAACCTGGCATCTTAACAGGGGTTATCCACTGTGGCCGCCACACGGTTCTGCTTTTGTTGCAAGTGAGGTTCATGGGCCAGTTGGGGAGATCCTCTAGATTAGCCCAGGGACCTGTAAAATCAATGGTGGTCTACATTGTTACTTCAATGACCTCCTCGCTATGGTTTAAAGCCGAGCACAGAGAGGTGACTTTTCATGTAAGGTGGGTGGTCACACCCTGCATGCATCTGGCAGACCATCCATCACCACCTCTCAATTTGGACAGCTGAAATGTTTAGTGGAGGTTCGGGTTTGAGAAAATGCAAGTTCAATGACTCCCATGCTGCCAAAGTAGCTAAAATACAGTCCTTCTTTTCAAGGTGCTGGCTGAGAACCATGGGAGTTTAATCCTACTTTGTATCCATATCAGTTGTATGAAACTTTGCACCACTCCCTTTCACCAAATTGAATAATGGGAATTTGTCCAAGTGCAATATAACTCACAATCTGCCATGTTTGAAATGGATTTAAAAGGATTATTAGTTTAATATTAGAAAAGCTGCTCTCTCAAAGTGCACCATTTTAAAAACCTTACTGCCAGTAAACTCGTCAGAGCGATAAGTTCCAAATCTCCAGAAAGGATGAACTTTTTACCTTAAACCTAACAGAAACCTAGCAAGTATCGGGAGACTGAATCTGCACAGGTCCATGACGGTTTTACAGAAAAGGCAACTACCTTTAAGGTATTTATTAAGTCTTTAAATGTTATGTTATCTGTGTTTTAGTTTAAGTACAAAATGCATATACCCTCATTTCTATCCTTCACATTATATTTCTGGTTGACTATACATTTCTGGAATGTTAAAAGAGTACAAACCAAATCACAAGTCCAGCCTGCCAATTCTCTCTTACACAGACGCCAATACAAATACTTTGAAAATCAGTCTGTGACCCTTGAAGGCATTAATGTTATACAGTCCATCGAAGGACTCTTGATCATGACTCACGTATGACTCTAACCCAATAACCGTGAAAAGGAATCTAATATGACACATAAAAGTCACTGGTTTCTAAAGAGAATACAAGTTACCCCATCAATGCAACAGATTACTCTGAAGTATAGATAATAAATCCTTATTATTGTCTGTGAAGGACAGTGGCGTCGCTACAGGGGGAAAAGGGGGGGGAAAGGGGGGGGGAAATTGCCCCCCCCTAGGTTAATCCTTGCCCCCCCTGTTGCCCCCTGCCGAATTTGGAATAAAGTCGCAATGCGACTTTAAATACCGTCTTTATTTTATTATTATTATTTATTTTTTTAATGCGGAGGAGAGTGAGAGAGAGGGTGCGGCCCGAGTAATATCGGCAGCCAAGGCAACCGATTTTACGCGGGCTGCACCTCGAGCCCTGCTACTTACCTGTGGGAGGGTCTTCTGTACTGCATAGAGGAAGCGGAACCTAGCAGAGTTCACGTGACATCACATGACTCTGCTCCAGTCTTGCTTCCTCTGTTCAGTACCAGAGAACGCAGAGGGAGGCCGCGCCCTCTGCTGAAGTCTGTGAGCGGCATCGATGAGCTGCAGTGCAGGTAAGGGGGTGGGGAGGGTGTTTGAATGAGTATGCGTGATTGAGGGAATTAATCTGTGAATGAATGAGTGTGTGTGTGATAGCATGGATGTGTAAGTGCTGGAACCTAGGCATAATGGGACTGTGATTGCTGTTAGCAATCACACTCCTATCATGCCAAGTCAGCCAGTACATGCTGAAACCTAGCTAGCTGCCCCCCTTGTGTATTGATGCTGCCAGCAGTATGGGATCCGCACATCACTTACAGCCACCCTGTACCAGCATGTACTGGCTGACTTGGCATGATAGGATTGTGATTGCTATCAGCAATCACAGTCCCATCATGCCTAGGTTCCAGCATTTACTGATTGGATGTGTAAGTGCTGGAACCTAGGCATGATAGGACTTTGATTGCTGTTAGCAATCACACTCCTATCATGCCAAGTCAGCCAGTACATGCTGAAACCTAGCTAGCTGCCCCCCTTGTGTATTGATGCTGCCAGCAGTATGGGGTCTGCACATCACTTACAGCCACCCTGTACCAGCATGTACTGGCTGACTTTGCATGATAGGAGTGTGATTGCTAACAGCAATCACAGCAAGCACAGTCCCATCATGCCTAGGTACCAGCATTTACTGGTTGCCTGGGTATGATAGGAGTGTGATTGCTGTGTGGGCAGTGTGGACGCCAGGGCTGGCTTTGGGGTGTGCAACCTGTGATCTATGCCTGTAATTTAGGGGGTTTTAAATATACCTTTTAATGACGTGTTTTTATGTGAATTCCAATTGATCTATACCTGCAAAGCTGGGTTTTTGCGTTATTCTGTAGATCCATATCTATATATTTCCATACATTATTTATGTATACCTGCAAATACAGTGTTTGTATTTCTTATTCAGTTGATTAATACCTGCAATGCTGTTTCCATGTATTTATTTGATCTATACCTGCAATGCTACGTTTCATATACTATTGTATACCTGCAAGTACAGGATTTGTATGTCTGATTCTGTTTATTTGATATATACTGTCAGTGCTGAGATCACAAGTGAATTTCAGTTGATCTATACATGCAAAGCTTGGTTTGTGTGTTAATGTGTTGATCTATACCTGCTATCGGCAACTGGGGCTAATATTAATATATATGGGCAGCAGGGGCATCAATACACAAGGGGCAAAAACACTAAGGGGGGGGTATAAATGACAATGCAGTATGAAAAATCCATCCTGATGTAGACGTCTGTGGCATAGATTGTGTCCTGCTGTTTGTGTGTTTTTGGTTATCAGTGTAGAAGAGCCTGTCCTTGGGTGTGTGTGTATAGGTGATGTTGCGGCAGAGCCTTTCCTGGTGTGTGTTTGGGTGTTGGTGTGGCAGAGCCTGTCCTGGTGTGTGTGTTCGGTTGTCAGTGTGGCAGAGCCTGTCCTAGGGTGTGTGTTTGGGTGCCAGTGTGTCAGAGCCTGTCCTGGTGTGTGTTTGGATGTGGGTGTGGCAGAGCCTGTCCTGGTGTGTGTGTGTGTGTGTTTGGTTGTCGATGTGGCAGAGCCTGTCCTGGTGTGTGTGTCTGGGTGTCGGTGTGACAGAGCCTGCATTGGTGTGTGTGTGTGTTTGGTCATCTGTTTCCTGGCACTTAATTTACAGTAGGGATTATTTAATTTATATTTATCCAAAGATAAAATGCCCTCCTGAAGTTGTAGTGACTTCAGGGGACAAAACGTTCAAGGCCCTGAAATCATTTAGTGGAAAAGTTATTTATTGTGTTATAACAGGGCTTGACAAATCCCAGGCGCCAGGTCGCCAAGGCGACTGATAATTTTGTCCTGGTGCCTAGGTGCAGAGCCGGCCTTAGGCGTTGTGGCGCCCTGTGCGGACTACTCCTCTGGCGCCCCCCTCACTGCCCCTTCAAACTACCCCCCCATGCCCCTCAAACTACCCCTCCCCTCTGCCCCTTCAAACTACCCCCCCTGTCCATTCAAACTACACCCCCCTGTCCCTTCAAACTACACCCCCCCTGCCCCTTCAAACTACACCCCCCCCTCTGCCCCTTCAAACTACACCCCCCCCTCTGCCCCTTCAAACTACACCCTTCAAACTACACCCCCCCCCACTTACCTTGTTGCCGGAGTCCTGCGGTGAGAGCGGGAGGCATCCGTCTTCTCTCTCTGCCGCGGTGCCGGCATTTCATGTTGAGAGCCGGAATAGTCCGGCGCTCAACATGAGATGCCGGCACAGCGACGGAGTCACGGAGAGTAAGGGGCGCCGAGCGGTTGCCGAGAACTTCACGAGCAACCGCTCGGCGCCCCTGACCGGGACTTAGATTTAAGCATCGTTTTTTTTTAAAACTTTATTTAACATGAATGATGTTAAATAAAGTTTTAAAAAAAACACAAAAAAAAACAAAACGATGCTTTAATCTAAGTCCCAGTCAGGCGCCCCTGCAACCATGGCGCCCTGTGCGGTCGCACAGGTCGCACACCCCTAAGGCCGGCCCTGCCTAGGTGTGAGCCAAACCTATAATTGGGTTTAGGATCCAGATCCCCCGCGACGTTGCAGGGGACTTGGATTCTGCTTTCCGGCAGCAGCGGGCGTCTGTGCGATGCAGACAACCCCGCTGCTGCCAGCGGCTCTGCCCACCCCCCTCACTGAACGGGGCTGGCACCGCCCACGAAGGTTGACTTACCAGCTGACTCAATTCTATTTTGGATCAACGGGGACGGCTTATTAAAATGCCACCCCTGTCGATTCAAAACAACTTCTATTTTGAATCTCAATACCTTTCGCGGGCAGCACCAGCGCTGCTCAATGACCTTTGTGGGCAGTCCCAGCCCCGTTCAGTGAGGAGGGTGGGCGGAGCCGCCGCCGGCAGCAGCAGCGGGAATCCAACAGAGTGCACATCGGGGTCAGGTAAGTGGAAGTAACTGGGGGCATGCTTGGCAGTGGGAGGCTGGGACAAAGATGGCTATGGGAGACTGGGGGCAAAGGCAAACTCTGTCCCCAATTTCCTATAGGCATCTTTGTCACTAAACATGGGACTATGGGAAGCTATTTAGTGACAAAGATGCCTATAGGAAATTGGGGACAGAATTTGCTTTTGCCCCCAGTCTCCCATAGGCATCTGTCACTAAACATGAGATTATGGGAAGCTAAGGCAAATTCTGTCCCCAATTTCCTATAGGCATCTTTGTCACTAAATAGCTTCCCATAGTCTCATGTTTAGTGACAAAGATGCCTATGGGAGGCTGGGGGCAAAGGCAAACTCTGTCCCCAGTTTCCCATAGGCATCTTTGTCACTAAACATGGTACTATGGGAAGCTATTTAGTGACAAAGATGCCTATGGGAAACTGGGGACATGGTTAATTAATGGGATTAATTAATAGTAATTAAAAGGTATGCACTGGTGCTTTTTAGTGTGGGCAAAGTGCTGGGGCAAAGTGTGAGTGCTGGGGCAAAGTGTGAGTGCTGGGGCAAAGTGTGAGTGCTGGGGCAAAGTGTGAGTGCTGGGGTAAAGTGAGGGCTATGGTAAAGTGTGAGACTGTGAGCGCTGGGCAAAGTGTGAGTATAGGGCAAAAAAAAAGTGCTGGCTCCTAGATTTAAAAAAATTTGTCAAGCCGTGGTATAATATTTATTTCAAGGATTAGTCGCACTCAATTGTGGCTTCAGGCTTCCCATGTTGAATGATCAAGTATTATTTTAGCCCAATAACAAAAGTATAATTACATTACTTTTGGAAATTATGAATGCCCCCCCAGTTTGACTGTGGTATCTTGTGTGCCCCCCCTATATATTGTTTCTAGAGTCGCCACTGGTGAAGGATCACTGCTTTCCTACCTGGTTTAAGTGCTTAAAGCATGTTTCAAACACTTTGTGAGATATGGCTTCATTTGCTTGGAAGGTGTCTGGGCAATAGGTACTTTGTGGGTAAATTTTTTGCAAAAGGCATGAAGAAAAACAAAAAAACTGGTTCTGTGTTCAAGATATTTGGCTAAATAATGAAAAATAAAATGAGCTTACATTTAATAAATTTCTGCATACATGGACTGCTGAATTCCAAAGCAAAAAACAAAAAAAATAAAAAAATAAAACTTTGCCCACTGTCATTAACATTTCTATTTTAACATTATTCAGTTTAGTGTGTCCCACACGAAACATCAGATGACATGAGCAAATGTAAGCACTTGTTTTGAAGCCATTATTGATTAAACATATCTGGCTACCCTGTTAAACCAGTCTACAGGAATCTCAAGAATGAGAAGTGTTGGATTTTTGATTTGTGTTAAAAAAAAATTAAAAATAATAATAATAATAATAAAAAAAAGCCCATCAATGGAAACAAATGAGGATTCATGCATTTCCTCCTAGATGAATTATTACAGATTTTCATAAACATACCTTCCTACACTTTAAATGGCACATTAATCTTAAGGCGTAATAACAAGAAGTAAGTCTGGACTTCAGGGCTTAAAGGGAAACTCCAATCATGCGTTGATATCATTGGTCTGTGGTTGTAAGGAATAGATACGGAATGTTTCTCGCACGTTATTTATTTCACGTCAATGAAATCTCTACTTTCAGGGGAAGATCATAAGGGTTGGAGCACTATGGCACGCTCCAAGCAGCAGAAAGTGAGGGGCATTAGCCACAAATTCATACAGACAGTAAAGCTGAACCTGGAGATAAAAAAAACAAAAAACGGGAGCAGCCGTTTACATGGAAAAACCTATATCCTGTAAATATTAAAGAAAACAAAAGGATCGCGCATCTTACTATCTGGAAAGGTAATTTTGTAACCCCCAAGCATTCGGCTTTTAGCTTCCAATAATGAAAGCTGTGTGGTGTATTTAATTGAATAACGACGTAAAGAAAATGTTAATTTTGAGCATAAAAATTTGGAAAAGTCTGCATATGTATTTTTTTTTACATATTGACAGCAAGGCATACCCTTGCCTTTTCAACCTGCATATTTTCTGTATCTTTTGGAAAGTTTCTATACTATGCAACCACAGGAATTTGAAAACCCTTCTAGCAGTTACTACAAGTTACGTGTAGTGTCCGGGCACCATAACTAACTAGTCCTAACAGTCATCATAGACCCTCTCAACCAGGTACGGTCAATCGCTGCGTCCTTCATTCAAGCAGACCTTTCAGCTGATATGGAAGATTGGACTCTCCTTACAAGAAGTGGATGCTGCATTGGACTTTGTGAACCTAAGAATCGACCTCGATAGTTAACAATTTCCTTTTTATACCTTTTCGGGCGCCTTGCTTGATTGCTTTCTGAAGTACTCAAACATGGTAAAGACTTTGCCCCCAAAAAGATCTTTCCAATTGCTGGACACATAATATCGTGTCGGTGATACATGGAACCCCAGAAGGCTAAGACCTCTCAGTTTGCTTAACCGGAGGAACATTGTCTGTCTATTAAAGAGTAGTGCATTCCATTTAGACAGAACAGAAAAAAATGGCAACTGACAGCATCACTATACAGGTCTCCAGGGCCAGCCTGAGACCAAAAATATATGCCCTTTGTGCCACACTTTGAAGCCCACATTCACTATCAGGTGAAAATGGCATTATACAGTTGCTTGCCTCAGAGTAATAAATAAAGCACAATCTGTTTTGTGTTCTATAAAGAGCCGTTGCTGGCTCTGTACTAGCGGCAAACAGAATTGGACAGTGAATGGAATCCGACTCCAAATTTGGTGTTCTGCAGCACAAAAAGTCTGTTTACTTAAAACATATAACCAAATGTTATTTAATATTTTAGAAAGTAACACAATCCAAAAAAAAAATGTAAAAGAAAATGGATATTTCACACAACACTACAGAACCAACATGGACACAATATTGACATATAAAGGGACTTTTGAATATTGGCTTACAAAAGAAAAAAAAAATCCTGCTCACTTTTTATCCTTTTAAGTTATTAAGGTAAGCATGACAGGAAAAACATCCTTTACAATATGGTACACCGACACAATAAAAACCATGTTACAAATGTACTGTTAGAAATCAGTAACGTCAGGGAAGACATTTCATGAACTGTAATTATTTCATATGAAATACTATACAATATTAACAAAACATCCGTTTTGGATGAGCTTTATAGCAACCAGAGACCAAGGATTTCTTTTTTTTTTATTATTTTTTTTTCAGTGCAAACACATTTATACAAGGCAGTCTTGGCTGCAAAATTGTCTTTAAACATACAGTAAAGTCCTGCTTGCATTTATTAACTTTATTCCCCTAATTCATTAGTGACGTTTGGTCACTTGACAAAATTATGACTGCTTTCACATTAGTCTCATCTATAAACATCTATGTAACATCAGTGTCAATGCATCGGTAGTACTGAAATATTCTGGCTTTGTTTTTTTTGTTGTTTGTTTTTTTAAATAGGAAAGTCGAGCTGGCAACGTACGACGCAGGAATTGGCTGCAGAAACCTTGCAAGGCCAACAGACGTCAGGAAGAAACCTTCAGCTGTAACAGAAAAAGTTGGCAAACGTTCCAACCGTGGTGAAACTAATAAGGTTCTGTTTGTTTGCCCTTAATTTACAATATACATTTCTTATAAAAACCCAAATGAAGTCTTATTGAAATAAATCATGGCAATGTAAAATTATGATACATTGTTCAAAAAACGCTGACGTACTTCGAGTATTCCACATGGTTATAGTGTTTTGTACAGTATACTTTAACATTGCTGCCGTATAAAGTTGTGGAGGTAGTTGTATGTAAAAAAAAAAAATAAAAAAAAAATTCCAAAAACAGTAAAAGATAACATGTATTGTAGCAACAATTAGTCAAGTGTGCAAAATGACAATAAATTTGGGTCGATGTTTTGAGGCTGCACGGAATGCATACACATACACCGAGTGCCACTAGCAATGGGAAAAATAATAAAATCACTAGACAGTACTTGAATTTCATAACAATTTAAGCTGCTAGACGTCACTTCTAACTGGCTTATCTTATAAAAGTCATTTCTCCCCTTTTAATACTGCATATATTATGTTGGACCTCAGTGGATGGATTGCCAAGAAGTTAAAGTACTTGATCGGTAATGGAAAATAATGTTATTTATTGCCATTTTTTTTTAAAGCCCCTGTGATTTATTACTGGCTGTATATTTAGTTAATTACCATTAATAAAAGTTGAAAAGAGCTTCCAAAATCATTTTCTATCATAATTTGGAATCATAGGGAACACTGGCATTCTAATTTTTAGGACTTGTAAAACTAATAAAATAACACGGTAATGGTAATACGCGTTTTATTTGGTACGAGATGCGCTTTTCCTTTTTAGGTTAAAGGAGGATTATTTAAGCAATGAAGTGAAACATCTTAAAAAATAAAAATGATACTTGCTTTACTCCTAAAGCAATAAATTACTTTGTGGGAACAATCAATGGGAAAAAGCACGGCTCTGTAAATGTTGAGCAAAAGACCCATGACCCTTAGCCAGATTGGGGATTTTCGCTCCAGTGACACAGAGTCATACGTCTGTCTGCATAAAGAACGAGTGGTTTCGATCTGTACAGATCTAAGAACAAAGCCAATTCTAGAAGCACACACACATTTTTATCAACACAGCCTAATTCCCTTGCTTAAAAAAAGAAACTGTTTGGTCAGAACAACAATATGGTCATTAGAAGTACACCACTTAGAAATTAGTTTGAAAATCAAAACACAGAAAGGCAGAGTGGCCCTTTAGAGCAAAAGCATAAATTCTTTCACTGTTAAAAAGACAAGCTACAACTCACTGTGTTTTTGTGATATCTAAATTGCAACCGCTACTAGTAATGTCCTTTTTTTTCCCAGCATTTTGTATCGACACATTCTGAAAGTTTTTTTTATTTTAAATCTCACATTCATTATTTTTGTTCTCATTGATTGAAAGAAAAAAAAATACACTGTGTTTATGACTGCTCATAAAAGAACGGTGTTCTGCTTGGTTAGAAATTTTCTGACCGGATAAAACAAAACAAAACAAAACAAAAAATCTTGACGTGAAACAAAAGTAGAGTTGTTTGCAATATTTAATACTTTGTTCTATAGATAACCACCACAAATCCTTTTTTAATTTGAGAAGCCTAATTTAGGCATTACAATCAAAGCTACATAAAATTATAATACATCCTTCCATTTGAAAGAAATCATATAGTCAGGCCAAACTTGCCTTTTTTTGTTCCAAGAAGCAACTTTTTTTTTAAACAAAAAAAAGGAACCATTTTTTTTTTTCTATATATACGTATATTCCTATCAAACTCTGGAGTATCACTGGAGGGCTGGGAGAATGAAAAATACGACGAACTGATTTATAACGGGAGAAAGATTTTCATAAGCAAGTTCTTCCTGCACTATTGCATGGCGGGCTACGGAGTGTTTATTTTGTTTTTGCTGAAAGGCTCTACTTGATGATGTTATTGGCCATGGGTAGTTTCACAAACAAATTCACATTTTGTTCTAAAAATCTGACCTTTGAAAAATACTTTCAGATACCCTCTATGTGCTATTAACACATTTTCTGCTACATACAGTTATTAAAAAATATAATACAAGATTTAATAATTCACAAGAATCAGGTTTGGCACTATTCTTTTTATGAGGGCTACCGATTGTTGTAAACTCTGATATTATGTTTACAAATGATATTTGTGGCATAGTTTAACAGTTTTTTTTCACCTATGGTGGCACCGTATACCTGTGGAATTTAAATAAAGCAGCAGTGCCGAGTGCATTCCATGTAATGTTTCTACAGGCCATGCTACTCAAATCTTCTTAGCTGGCCTGCACTAATACTATGTTTTAGAAGGTGATCGTTGTATTGTTTTGTTACGGAACAGCACAGTTCTCTTTCTGTGTTCTGCATGCATAGCCCTGAACAACTTGTACAGTACTTTAATGTTTTAATATAACCTAGTGATATCGAGGTCGACACAGAGCAAAGAACATGGAAAGGTCATGGATGTAGCAAACATTATTGCAGTGTGATATGCAGTTATATCTTTTACTTGTTTAGCACAAGTTTTATGGACATTGGGTGCTATTCTGGTATGTACTACAGAATAAAAGTATAAAAAAAACCACAAAACCCCTATGTGAATGCCAGAGATTTAAGGGGAACCCTCTGGCATTCAAGGCAAATTCACCTAAATTAACGTAGATGTTGCTAGATGGGGTTTAAATTAAGAGTCCTGCATACTCTAGCATGCACCGCTACCTTAAATAAAGCTCTCTGCTCTGTACTGTATGGCATTGGAAATGCAGAATACAGTGTCTGGACTTCGGAATATATATGTGCTCTCTTACAGTAATATGGAGAATAAGTTACACCTCACGTCTATTGTTATTCACGTACTAAAGAGCTGTACGGTTTGAAAAGCAAATGATGGGGAAAAACAAAAAACAAACAAAATATTAATAAACCAAAGAAAAGGTCGGAATTATATTCTCGTTGTCCCCCCCCCCCCCCCGGGCTAATTAGCAGCACAGTTTTAGAAATACACAAAAAACTGTGGTTGTGAGGCTTGCTTGTAAATAGGTGTAAACATCAGTCCCAGTGTAGTAAACTTTGCTGTTGAGGATGAGACAGGACACAATTTGAGGCTGACCGGCTATCAAACACTAGTTACAGAGGCTTGCAAACAGTTAGTGGGCTTCTGTAATTTATCAGCATCGGTTGTCGTCGTTTCTGCAGCAGATGTTCGGAAGTTAAATGCTGGACCGGCGCCTCCGTGAGCAGGACTAAGAGCTGGGTTCTGACGTCTGTTACTTTCAACAATACTTGAAGTATTGGAAGCCAGGCTTTCGCGGGTACTGAAAGATAAAGATATAGCGTTAAACGGGCAAGGATGTGCACGTACGTATATTAAAACTATTTTCTATTATTGCTAATTTTACTTACTAATATGCACTGGTTTAAAGGGCATTAGCCAAAGAAATACAAAATATTAAATAGTCGTACAGCCAGAATCCCCATTTTTTACGTTACGCAATTATATATTTAACAAAAAACATTATTTTCCATAATAGCCACCACGTCTTCATGTAAACACTCCACAAGGGAGTCAACAAGGCATTAATACAGGATAGATACACAAGCGTTTCTGGGGCTTCCATAAACCATAATCGGCTCTTCAACAAAATCTAAATGACGTTTCAAGCAGGACTGGAATCACGTTATATTGGCTAGGTTTTTTAGACAAAGACCTAGCGCCACGCTTACCATCCTCTCTATTGAACTCCAGGGTATGATGCCACCTTAGAGGGATGCATGGCACTGTGTACGGCATACCATGGAGGTCAGGCCAGTATATACACGTGTACATATATATATATATATATATATATATATATATATATATATGTGTGTGTGTGTGTGTGTGTGTGTGTGTGTGTGTGTGTGTGTGTGTGTGTGTGTGTGTGTGTGCGTACCTACATTTTGCTTTCCTTTCAAAAACAAGGAAATTATGACAAGTGACCCCAAATATACATCTTTGGGAGGACTAAGTCGTTTGAGGTCTTACGTGTAGAAAAATGGGCAGACTAGATGTGCTCATCTTTCAATGAATGTTATTTAAATATATTTCTTCTCAGCCTTTTGGCTAATATAAAGTAAGTACCAGAGGTGATTCGGTTGGACCTGGATAATGGGAAGGGTCATTATGTGTGCAGTAATCATGTTTCAGTGGCCTTCAGAACACATTGAGCAAACTTTTACATTAAAACGCACGTTAACCTTCCAGGCATTACTTTTACATCACACTAGCCCCAGCCTTCTTAGGCTATTTGTACGGTGAGAAGGATTGGATTGGGCAAAAAAGACAAATGAGAATTTAAGTACCGTATTTGCTCGATTATAAGATGACCCTGATTATAAGACGACCCCCCAAAATCTGATTATTAATTTATGAAAAAAAAGAAAAAGCCTGAATATAAGACGACCCTATAGGAAAAAAGTTTTACCAGTAAATGTTAATTCATGTAAACTATGGGACCGTCTACATAAATATTCACATGATAAAATATTGTTATATTAAAAAACACAAACAGATCAGATACCATACCCCAATTTAAACCAGACTGTCCTGACTTTCTGGGATTGACCCACTGCCCCACTTCTGAGAGCAGTAGGGTCCATGCACCAGTTAGGGAGAACTTTCCCCAATACCCACTGAGCTGTGAAATCTATCGAGATCTGTGTTACGACTTGGCTTTGCGATGTACTGAAGAACGATGAAACAATATCATGTGTGGATTTTCTGCTTTAATAAATCATGAGGTGTGTGGGCACAGACATGTATTCTCTTGGCCAACAGGTCCAGAGTCCGTATGTCATAAAACTGGAGAAGGGTCCCCCAATTGGGCAGTCAGTAATTCTCCCTTGTACTTTGCTGGTTCCTGGAGATCTCTAGTTTCCCCAAGAGACCCATTTATACTATGAAGGACTGTGCCTGCCTGCATGTCATACCCCTGCTACACAGGCGAGTCCAGGGAGGTGGCTGGACTGATGACTTGGGTCAGGTCTAGGGCAGCATTAAGGATAAATACATCACTAACTGGATGGGTAAGGTAGCTGGGTGGTCTTCCCTTTAGCCTTGCTTCTAACTACATACCCAACAAATAGTTCCTGCTTTGGGCACTTGAAATGTTATGAGGTATGCAAAACTATTACTTTTCTTAATCAGTCTCACAGTAATCACTGTAACATCACGAACTCATCCTTGCGTGCGCGGAACAGTAAATGAAGACACAAAAGTTATGAGTTGGTCTTAAACTATAAACTACTTTATACACAGCAGTAGTACCCCATAAATATAGAGCAGAATCGTGGTTGGAACTAGGTGTCAGGACAAATGGGAATATAGAAAAACTGCAAATATCTAGCAGAATTCTAGATTTAATACGCTCCCACGAGCTTTGCTATGTGTTCAAGACATCAGAATAAACAACTTCAATCCTGGCGCAGGCGTAATTATCTGTCTTCTGAATTACTTTGTAACGCTAGCTTAACAATATATAATTTCTTCTCCATTTGGTCTGCATTTCAAAATAAAAATAAAAAAAAAATAAAAAAAGAGTAACCAAGAAAATGAACTGAAAGCGCAAAAACACCACTGTTTACAGTTTTCGTGTGTTCCATTTTTATATATTATTGACAAAGTAAGAAGTATACACATGTAGGGCTGCAACTAATGATTACTTTCATTTTTCGTTTATTTAAAAAAATGTTATGAACAAACTGAGTGTTAAAAACATCAGAATACAAAACTTTACATTAACATGCCATTAACCCTTTTTTCTCTATCACAATGGCATTTCTCTAATTGCCATCTTATTTTACTGACATTATAATAAAAGCTATATTTTAAAAAAGGTACAAGAATCCAAACACAGTATTTCTCAAATGAAGCTTTAATACCTAAAAAAAAGTTTTAGTAGTAAATATTGACTATAAACTAGTTTTTTTCATATTTAATAAAAAAACTATGATTGAGAAAAATGCATTTCTTGTTTTTATTTCCCAACCTGTCTCCTAGTTATGCACATCTGACCCCAGGTGTGCCCCCCCCCAGATATGCCTTATACCTCCTATATGCCACTCTGCCCCCCTGATATGCCTTATAACTTCCTATATGCCACCCTGCCCCCTAATATGCCTAAATTCTACATACATTTGTTCAACTCTGTTCAAAACATTCAAAGGCAAGAGTGCAGACTACTCCCCTAAGCAAGGTTTTGTTGTCAAGACTTGTTGTTTTAGAATAAACACAATGCACCACCACATGAAAAACCACAATGCTTTCTACACAAAAAACATTCTACTCTTAAGCATGCATGTCAATACTTTAGACAAACTTTAAATTTCACTTTGATCCAATAAGCTTCTATTCTCTGCAGACCTGGAGGCGGCCATTCTTTTCAGTCATGTGATGATATCTTGGGTGACTTTCTCTGCTCAATCACCACACTGTACTAATGCTGTACTAATCACAATGCTGATGATGTGTGATTAAGACATGAGGCATGTTATTTATCACAAGGGTGTATTATAAGGAGTCAGGGTGTCTGCTGTCTATTAGAAAGGACTAAGATAACAGAGGTAGATCGCATCACATGACTAATATCTAGTCTAATATTGAAAAATCACTTTATACAAGCAATAAAAAGTGTTATGCGACACCTTTCAGAGACATTACCTGGTTAAGGGGGAACGCCTAACGTTCCTCCCTATTGTCACATTAGCTGTCTGATGACAGCATGTTATAAAAATATAGTTTCTTACAGCTTTGGAAATGTGTAATGCTTTCTGTTTTGCAACCTTGTTGGCAATAAAGTTCCTAAACAAACCAAAACATTGATAAAACAATGCTGCAGGATTAGGAAACAAGCATTCCTTTAAGCGTTGTTGGCCTACTTCACCAATATACAAGGAGAATGCTGGGACAGGCAGCCCTGCAGCATCTAAAAGGAAGCGGGAGCTACAAACTCTTACCGTGGAGAGTTAAATCCGCTGTCTACAGTGATGCTGCTACTGTCCATGCTGTCCAGACGAGCCGAATGTGTGGCTCTCTGGCTGTTGCTGTTTTCGGTTTCCTTTGGGTTCAAAAGAGTGAGGTTCTTCTCAAACTTCCTTTGCAAATCTCTTTCCTTCTCCCTCTGCAACAGCCACTGCATTGTACCCACATCATCTCTGTTCTTTTCTTCCTCTGTTGTCTTTTGCGTCCCTTCCTCCGATTCATCGTCTTCGGAGACATTGTAATAATCGAAAGTGGCTTCTTGGGTTCCTGTTGGCTCCTGTGGCCTCGGTGAGACCGCAAGGTTTTGGGTAACTGAGGTGGTAATTGGTTGCTCAAAGTTCTCAATGTTTGCTGGCAGTGTTTCTGGAGAAGTCTTTTGGTGCGTTTTCAGCAAATTCACACCAGATTTATGAAAACTGTTCACAGATAGGCTATTGTGCAAAGGTTTGAACAGAGTATCTTTACTGAATATTTCTTTCCTTTTGTCTAAGCTGCTTGATTCTGCATTGTGATGGGGAACCAATCGTCCATTTGCAATCACCTCTGGGGTTTGACCAGAAGCAGCAATTGACAGACCACTAATTGTACCTTTCGGTGACTCTTCCTTGAATTCGCCTTGTTCTCTCGCATTGTGTTGCTGTGGTTTCTCGGAAGGAGATAGCCTTTTCAAGCCCTCTGAAAGGCTTGGTATGTCAATATCCTCTTTGTTCTTCCCTAAAGGGGATGGAGCAGTGAGAATTGTTTCGCTAGATGTGTTGCACTGAAAATAGTCATCAGCATTTTTTTTGGAGCAAGAATTTAGTTCGCTGTAGGAGGATAAAGTCTCTGGAAGTTTACCTTGTTCTATTAGGCTACACGATTTAGGGGTATCCGCACCACCACTAGCTAATTCAATGCATGGGTCTTTGTAGGAAAGAGTTCTTTGATGACTTAGAGAATGAGATGGTCGTAAAGTACCATCATCAATAAAGGACTGGCTTGGTGTCTTATCATCAAGGCTTAAGCCTTCGCCCAAGTCATCCGGTGTACCTAAAGAAGCACCACTTAGAGGTCCCTTTGAATTGTCCATTGACCTTGATCTTTCCTTGGCTTTATTTGATCTTTCGTTCCTTGACCTTCTATCTTGTGTATGGCTGTGGCTTCGATGAACCTTGGAATGGGAGCTCCCTCTTGAAGGCTCAGGAAAAGGCATTTCAGTTCTCCTTTTGGCCAGTTCACCAGATACATCCCATTCTGGTGTAACTGGAAAATGGGACTCTATCATGTTTGGATTGCTATGAACAACAAAATTCTCTCCCCCTTTGCGTTCCATTATGAAACAACCCTCCCTGGGTGACCGGTTCCGAGGGTTATAGAACTCATACTCCCTTTCTCCATGTAAGTCCAAGTGGGAACCATCAGAGGGGTCACCTTTGGAAGCCCTATTCTTGCTGTGCGACCGAGATTTTCCATGAGTTTTTCTGTGAGTCCTGCTCCTCCTACTTCTGCCACTATGATGAGCGGATGACCCAGCTTTGCTCCTCTGAGATTTTTCTTCTTCAAGTTTTTTCATAAGTGCGGTATGCCTTACGACATTTTCCACTGTCAAGTCTGGGTTGATTCGTCTAATGATTTCCATCTCTACTTCTCGAGGAATAGTATTTGGGGTGTCCTCATCTCTTAAAGGCCATTCTTCTGGAGGGAACTGGGCAGAAAAATTGGCCAGCTGTTTGGCCTTATCCTTTTTAAAACTTAGCCTAAACAATTTCAGACCAAATTTTTTAGATGGCTTTTCCCCATCTTTAGCTTTTGTGAGGGTTTCTGTTTTATAAGAATAACTTATGGTACTTTTGCTTTTCTCAGTAGGGGGTATCTGGCACATGGAAGGGGTGCAATAAGAGTCTTTGCAGTCTTTAGCCGATTTCCTTTGTAGGGTGGATGCATGGATGCTATGCATATCGTCTCTGCAGCAATGACAGGAGTCGCAGTGGTTTTTGGAGAGAGTTCGATCCCTGACACATCCTGAAGGGGAAGGTGTTATAGCTCCTGGTTGTGGAGAGGTACACTGAGACCTGTCAGGTATCCTCTCATCCAAGTGATACCATTTACTGTTAGTTCTTATAAGGGATGGAGTTATGAAATAAGTCTGTGGAGTAACTATAAAGTATCCATCGGGAGTAGGGTAGATTTTCCTCTCTCGCACAAGCATGTTCAGTGTGTGCCGGAGGATTTCAGGGCTTGGGGTTGGAACACCTGGGTAAAAGATGAAAGGGAAATAAATTATTATAAACATAACAAACGTTGCATTCACTTTTTTTTTTTTTTTTTACAACAAGAAGGAGAACAGAATAAAATAAACTTTTTGTTTTTACTCCTTATTACATTCTAAAGCCACTGAGTAAAAATAACTTATTTACTGAAGTGATTTTCCAGGTTTTGAATGGGCTCTATAGAATAACATCATAATATATCTCTATTCGTATGTAGCCTCTATCCCTTGGGTTGGTGACCAAAGCTCATATTTGCTTTTGGAAGCCCATAGAATATTGTTTATATTATAAAGCCATACAGCTTTCAAGAAGGCAAGTAAACCTCTGGAGATTTTTCTTAAAACAAAATACAAAAACTCATCCCCACAACAGAGATAAAAGTTGCAATAGTACACAGATCACACTTCCAGTCACCCACGATCTCCACGGCACTTGTTGTCATGCAGTCATTTTTTTCCTCCACTTTCTAAAAATATACACTAGCTTTTCGGAAAACGCTTGCATTAGAGGTTCAGGTCTTTAAAATACTGCACGACAGGAGAAACGCTGTTACTTAAGATTACGTAGATCTTAATAATTCAAAAGCAGAAGCTGTCTGGACACTGAATCATCAGACATGTACGTTTTTTGCATCTCAAGAGAGTCTGTTTCGCCCTGACACTGAGCTTCCAGACAGAAGATTGTGTCTTGTTTGTTGCTCACAAGGAACACTGACCCAGAGTGAACTTTGTTAATGGAAGAGGCATTTTCTCATTGCTGCATGCATCTATCTGTGATTATGCCGAAAGGAACATATACGGAGGCAACAATGATTAAAAGGAGACCTTGTGTTGTGTTTTCCAATTGCTAAAATGAAATCTTGCAGACATCTATTATAATCAATGCTTTGCCACGCGAATTATCAAGAAAGCCTACAAGTAGAACAGCATCAAGGAGCATGGCCTCCCGGCTCCTGACAAAGAAACGATATTAGGTGGAAGCTGCAGGAATAAAAGAGGAGCAAAGGAAAAAGGCTAAGAACAAGAAGAACATGGGATGGCAAGAAAAACACACAATCTGTATAATTCTTTATGAGGATTCAAAAGTTATTATGCTTTATTAAGACTCTTTATGTGCACTGTGTATGACCGCCTTTCCATTAAGGAACGGCACTTCCTGTCAAGGATTTGGAAACCCCTGTCACCGAAATAAAGCTCTGAAGTAAAAAGCTTGAACTGTCTCCAGAATACCTTAGGAAGCAAAGTGCCAGCAAAGATATGCCAACGATCAGCATTAAAGACAGCTTCGCTGACCAGAGTCGAACTAGGGACAGCGAGGAAGCCCTGGCACTTTAAGGCTGGTGGCCACCTAATGACTTAAGTGTGGCTTGGTATGGCGGCCATGCAGTGCATCACCCAGTCTGCAGCTGGAGTGGTAGGTCAGGTAAGTATGGGGTGCTGATTATTCAGAGTGACATTTTTTATAGAGTAATAAGTAGCATGTTGCTATTTCAAAAACATTTTTTTTCAAATCTGGCTCATGTCCTATTTGGGACATACATGAAGCGGGCTAAAGAAAATATATTCTAGACAACCTCAGTGTATTTCAAACACTGGTATTTGAACTATTCTCTTACACTAATTGTACCACCAGCCTTTGTCAAAGTTTGTGGTAGTATCCCCCCCCCCCCAACACATTGTACTTTATGTATGTGTTTACAGCTCCTGGCATTTGTCACTTCCAAACAACACCCCAATATGTGTTCAGCAATATC
This sequence comes from Spea hammondii, assembly GCA_029215755.1. NCBI lineage: Eukaryota > Metazoa > Chordata > Amphibia > Anura > Pelobatidae > Spea > Spea hammondii. Next base: position 30,293,519 of record JARDYJ010000001.1, read on the forward strand.
TCTCCCGAATGGAGCGATACCATATATGCATGGGTTTATCTGGTTGTTAACGGTCTAAAAGGCCACATTTGGGATATGCGTATAGGTTTTTCAACTTGGAATTTTGACATGTTGAAAATTCTGCACTATGTCCTATTTTGGAGATCTTTTTGTGGTTAGTAAGCTGGGCTCCACTGACTTGCATGGTCAAGTGCAGTACCTGTATTCAATCTGCAGACCCTCTGTGAACTTGTTAGTGTTTCAGTTTGCGCTTCCATCTTGGAGGTGGCAGCAATGTCACTTACTGATGACGCTTGAGGTTTCTTTGGAGCAACGGTAGGGCGGATCAGGGGCGGGGGGGGAGTTGCTGAATGAATCAATATTCAGCACATTGAGGCATTTCAGCAACACAGATTATGCTTATGAAGGGACACCTGATCGCTTCCTTTGCTCTGTTTTAGCCACTGACACATTTCCACCATGCTGGCGTCGTGCTGTTATGTGTCCGTTCTTAGGAAGCAAGTATATGTTTGTGTTGCAACTAAGCCCTTACCCGCGAGTGTCCTTAAAGCGGGGTAAGCCTTACAGTTACATGGATTTGGCATGTAGCATTTTACAGGAAATATAGGTAAAAAGCAGCGTGTGCCTTTTTTGCAGTATATGCAGGCCTGAACGTGAGGAGCTACAGTGTCGAACATCCAGCATTAATAATGCAACGTGCTCTTGAGAGAAGTACAGTGCTGAAGTCTGAGTCCACACAGCACAGCCACCAGGTACCATATAACTGGCAGGCGCTGTTTATACACTAATACAGCCTCTAAATAACAGAACTCTTATTTCTGGTTAACGGTTAGTTTTGATCTCTAGGTACATGGGCATAAAACGGGTAAAATGGATGTAAAGTATACACATAGATACTTCCCTTTACAGATATGCCTTCTTGATGAGTCAAATTCTCATATAATGAGAATGCTGCATGGAAATAAAACACAAATAAAACCAATAATGTAATTTTGTCATATGTAAATCTCCCAAGTAGTAGGACAGCAGCCCCAGGAGACATTTCTTTAAAATGTCTGCCTAAATTCACCACATTTGGAAACTGACCAACAAGGGGATAGAGACCTAATCACCAGAGCAGGGTTTACACGCAGTAAGCGGCTCTCTTACTACTTACAGGACACTGTTTACGTACGACAATATCACACTACTGGTTTTATTTGTGAGAATTCGAGGAAATGTTTGCATCAAGAAGGCATATCTATTAAAGGAAGTATCTATTGTATATGCCTTTCATCCGTTTATTTGGTTGAGTTGTTCACCAGGTACGCGGTCGCCTTGGAGAACACCAACCACAAAAGCTTAAACTGTAAGGTGACTTTGCCACAGCTGAGGGACTTGAGAGTGGATGCGGCTGTAAGATAAAAAGTAAAGAGGGTGAAATTTCCAAGCACACAATGGATGTACAGTTTATATTGTTTCACTAACATATTCAGTGCCTGATCAAAGTCCAATGCAATGATCTGCAATGCACCGAAAGGCTTTTGGACAAGGAAGCATTAAACTTCCAGTAAAATGTGCTGTAGGTGCAATATGGTCTCTCCTTCAGAAATCAACACAGCGAAATATAAAAAAAATCGTTTTTGTCCAAGTTGAATATACCTTTGAATTAAAGGCTCTTGATAAAATAAAGAGCTCTTGCACAAAGTGAGAAGAAGAGGTCTGCTACATTCACTTTCTAAACCCTAGTCTGGAATTAAGCTGTATGAAAACACTAGGACGAGCGGTGTCCTTGGGAGAGATGAATCAATACACACAAAGCGACCTTTACCGAGGCCTATAGAATATAGAGAAAACCACAACGAAAAAAGAAACTGGGAAAAGCGATGCCAAACAAAATGAAGGGCACAGATTTAACAAGCTGCAAAACTCAAAGATAAAATATATATTCAGGGCAAAGGACGCAAAATTGAGAAAAGCAGCACCATCTATAGTTCAAAATGTGTGCAACATCCAGAAGTCAGAAGCAAAGGAAAGCATTCCAAACAAAACAGAGCTAGATCCTAGTGCAGCAGGACATCAGAGCCGGTAAGGTAAGCTTTCCTATCTCAGTTATGAAAGCTAAACATGTCTAAGAAGAAATGGAGGGAGACAAATGTCAGCAGAGCAAGTCAATCAGGACTCAACGTACACAATCCTCGCCAACACACTTCATCACAGAAATGACGCGGTCATTAGGAGTTGCTGCATGCTGTATCTTGTGTCTCTCTTGCGGGAAAGGGGAACACCCAAAGGGTTATTTTGGTGGTACATCTCTGTAGTCAGTAGGGTATCTAGTGTTGTGTGCTCTGCTAATGCTAGGTGAGCAGTGTGCAGGAAAAATGGGCTGAATCTTTTTATGGGTATTGCTTCCAGATTCCTGCCTTTCACAGTCGGATCATGGACCAAGCAGGGGCTGAAAATTCTCTAATGACATCAGACGCCCTGTGCATGAAGTCGAGCATTAATGAAAACAAGATTATAACTTGGCTTTTGGACTTCCCAGGTCAGACTGCCCCAAGCATTACCTCTTTGGGGGGAGTGGCTTATTGAGGGGGCAGGGCACTTCACAAATAAAGGATTGTATGGGGGGCAATCGGACACAGAGTGGGTGTGGCTAAAACGCACCTGCCGCACTCTGAGAAAGACCAGGACACCCCGGGTGGGGCAATATGGAGCTTCCATTTGGGACATCGAACACCCAACACTGGTTGGCAAGTATTCATGTTAAAATTCCAGGTAAGTAAAATAAAAGATTTAAAAAGGACTTAAAAAAATAAGGATGTATTACTTATAATGCTTTTTCAGAAACTAACTTTGGGCAGGGTGGCGTGGGTTGCCCTTTATAGCATTATCTCCTAGGCTATTGATTGTATTATCCGTACTACACTAAAGTTAAACGTATATTGTACGTTTTCTTTTAGGATTCAGGATCTGCCCAGTTTCAGCTGCAACCGCTCTGACATTACAATTTTTTTCGACAGAAATAAAAACCTCAACTCGTGAAAGAAACTATTCATATCACAACACTTCATTGGCTATCTGACAAACACATGAACAGACCTTAAGCACCATGTTAAAGCATTTCTCACATATATATATATATATATATATATATATATATATATATATATATATATATATATATATAATAACACATATATACATACACACACACACAAATAAATCTTGCATAGACAGAGTTATCTGAACAGAGAAAAGAATTCTAACAGTCCTCTAGAGCAGAATGTTCCAAAACCACACAACAAACCTGACCCTTTCTTGATGTATAAGTGATGTTGAAAGCACAATACACACAAGCTGTTGCTTAACAAGATGTCTATTCAACAATTACAATTAGGGCTGCAACTAACTATTATTTTAATAATCGATTAGTTGGCCGATTATTTTCTTCCATTAATCGGATAAAGAAATGCAATTTTTTTTCAATTTAAAATAATGTAATAAAAAATGTACAATTTACACTTTCATCTCTTTATCACAATGGCCTCTCTCTATTCACCTTCTTATTTTACTGACATAATAATAAAAGCTACAAGAACCCAAACAGTGTTTCTCAAACTAGGTTTTAATACAAAGTTATTAGTAAATATGAATTCATATGTTAACTATTTTTCATATTTAATAAAAACTATGAGAAAAAAGCCTTGTTTAAATTTTTTTTTTATTTACCAAACTGCCCCCGGTTATGCACATCTGACCCCCAGCTTGCCACTCTGCCCCCATATATGCCTTATACCTCTTATATGCCAGATTCCACTGTGCCCCCTGATATACCAATGTGAGCCTGATATGCCTTATACTCCTTATATGCCAGTGATATGCAACTGAGTCCCCTGATATACCTTTTACCCCCAGATATGTTTTATGCCCCCCTGATATGCCTAATATCGATATGCCTTATACCCCCTATATGCCCTGAAATTCATAATACCCCCCATACACCACTATAACTCACCCATACACCACTCTGGCTCCTCCCCCTCCCATACTCCACTCTGCCTCCTCCCCCCTCCTATACTCCACTCTGCCTCCTCCCCCCTCCCATACTCCATTCTGCCTCCTCCCCCCTCCCATACTCCACTCTGCCTCCTCCCCCCTCCCATACTCACCTCTGCCTCCTCCCCCTCCCATACATCACTCTGCCTCAGCGAAAGTGAAGGTGAGTAACGGAGGCTGTCTGTGCGATGCAGACCCTCACCGGCTGACAGAGAGGATGATTCTCTGTCAGCCGGTGGGGGTCTGCACGATGTCGGGAGAGAGGCAGAGTGATGTATGGGAGGGGGAGGAGTCAGAGGGGTGTATGGGAGGGGGGAGAGAGACGGAAGTGAGAGACCGGCCGACAGTGAGGGTGCGGGTGCAGCGCTGCGGGGGATCTGGATTCTAGTGTTATAATCCGATCTCTGTTCGAGGTCGGATTATATAAGGAGAGGAGTTTTTCAGAGCATTTGCTCTGAAAAAAACCTCTTTTTATAATCGATAAAAATCGATTCGTTGACGATTTTCATTATCGATTAGTTGTTTCAGCCCTAATTACAATTTATTTGCATATGTTGGTTGCGTCCTGTCCACCATAAATAATTTATTAAATGAAAACTGATAGACTTTTGGTTACTTCCAGGGTTCTCTTTAATGGTTGGAAACCAAATTATAGGTCTTCAGACAAACTTTCTGTCCTCTGCAGTAGATTACAGGCCTCCATGCCAGAAAAAAATACTCAAGATTACCTTCCAAAGCAAACTATTCTCGTTCACCGGTTTTACCTCCTGTATATAGTCCGCAAGAATCTAGGCTGGGATTCCAATCTGTAATGAAATGAAATACAAACCTCAAAGTGGGTGTGTGGGTAATGTCACTTGTCTGGCTGGAGAAGAGCGATTCCATATTTACTGCTGGCTATATTTCAGCACCCCAGGCATTAAGGAATGGAAAGGTGATATATTTGTCTAGAATGGTTTGTTATTTCTTCTTCCCGAGTTTTACTAGGCCTTCTGTTTGGTTAACCAAGGTCCATAATATCTCATGTCCCTTAAGGACAGCTTAACTCAGGGCTGAGGAACAGATGTTCTAGGCACAGGGTCATGAATGGAGATCTATAGAAAAGTAACAGTGTTACTTTAACTAAAATGAACAGTTACTTTTAGTTACATGATTTAGTTAGATGCTTAAGATACTTTTTATTTGCAGGTCTAATGAAAAAAATATTTTTTGTGGTATTTAACAGAGAATGTGGGGTGATTACTGGGACACGGAGATTTGGGTCTCAAATAGGGGCTATCCCTCCTTAAGGAAACTTGGTGGCATGCATCATTTTGGATATGTAAGCCCTATCGAGAGTCTGCATACAAAGTGCGTAGAAAGCATTTACTTTTCCAACAGCTGATGAATCCCTCCTCCTACAAACAGCCAGTCACACTTTATGGCTGAACCACTGTTACAAATGGGTAATACGCACATTATGAGTCGTTTTACCTGCATAGCTCTCATTTAGAAGTCTAAGCACCGTCTACTTGTACAAACAAAAGCCTTTTTGGACATTAGTGAAGAATTAAAAGTAGTTCAAAATAGAAAACATTTACAATTAACAGCAAAACACTAGAAACCCACATCAGAGGTCCTCAAAACATGGCCTGCACTTGAACTGAGATTCAGTAACAGCTTAGATTATATATTTAATGTGATTCTTCTAGAAAAACAGCTGGAGATTCCCTTATTAGATTTTGCTCTGTCTGGGAAATCTACTAGGAATGCACATATTAGTTAACCAGAGCGACTCTTATACTTTACTAAGCAAATAACCATTGCAGTTGTGTGCCAAGTTCCCTTTAATGTTGTTCCACTCATGAAACAAGCTTTGGACACCATGATCTATCAGGTCAAGAGGAACTGGAAAATCATGTCTGCTAAGAAAACAATCATAGCACTTGGAGGTAAGAATTTGAAACCCACCAAAGTGTTTTCTTACATGGCGGAGGAACTACAGTCTAATGTGACCACAATAACCACACTGCTTAAGTGCCAGAATAAATGTATATGCACAAGCAGCGGGAAGACATACAATCGGACTCTAGATGCCTGTGGTAGCGCACGGCCACAATCACTATGGCACCCCTATTCCTAAGTGCCTTATGAATTAATGACAAATTCTGCTGCTGCCCGAATTCAATACATTTATACAACATATCTTCCATGTATCATATGTCATATGTTAAGAGAGAAAGATAAGGGGAAAAAAAGGACATTTTTGTTGACCTGGGGCACAAAGTGTGTTTCGAGTGAACCTGGAAAGCAAAGTACTTTGATATGCATTGTTTGCACTGCAGTGTCTCTAAGCTTTGCACCGCCATCAATCAGTGGTTACCAATCAGAGTTGCCTTAAATACATTCCTCAGGAGCACACAACAGACAACCTATGTGCCCAATAGTCCCTCTATTTTTCTTTACTCCCCCAAGGAGTTACTCCAACTATGATGGGTGCGCTGCGCCCAGGAAACAGCATGATATGGAGGCTCTGCCAGGTCAGCATAGTCCTCTATAGTGTAAACGGGGCAGCCGGGGAGACGAGAGATCTCCCTTACATTCAGCTCATTGAGCAGCTTAATACCGGCAAAGCTTTGGCGCTGCCGGTCTATTTCTCAGGTTTTGATTAACTCATCAGGTATTAGACCAACCCTGAAGTAGTGAAGCATGTTATGCAAAAATCATTCAATACAAAGTGGAAAGCAACAACAAATAATTGTAAATTTATCCAGATTTATTTTTTTATAAAATTGAAAATTTTAATTTATTTATATAAAGTGCATGCACGATTGTGTTTGTAATCTTAATAAAGTGGTTTTTATTTTAGTGTTTGATGCGTCACTAAAAATTGAAACACCTGATCTTTCTGTAAAGTGTTATTCACATCTAATTATTACATTTCTTAATTACATTAAACTCATTATTACAGTCAATAATGCACCCTGTTATATTTTCTTGTGAATGTGTCCAGAACCAGCAACCCAGAGATTGAGAGGCCAATCCTCAGCCCTTGAAAGCTCTGCTGTTGCATAGGTTCCTTTCTTCCCCATGTACCCCGTCACGTATATCTCGCGTTCCTGGTACACCCGGTACCACTAATTAAAGGACCATGCAGGTGCTTCAGACAGACGTCTATGAAGCTACATATACTGGAGTGGCAACGATGCTATCCAGACTGTCAGTAGACAAGTCTATGCCTCCTTCATATCTACACTGCAAGCTGTGGTTAAGTTACACTGTATTTTAATAGGATTCACTTAATTGATAGGATAGGAGTGATATTAGTGTATGTAATGTTAACTTGCATGTCAGCACATGCCAAGTACGTATGACGTATAAACTCGCACAAAGGAACCAAATGCTCAGCTATATGTCCTATTAACTGCAATAAAGCACTTAAACTGCTGGAAAACACGGCTGATACGGTCACCTTAGGGAAGACGTAAGAAGAAGGCAGACAATATTGGCTAGTTAAGCCTTGTTAGCTCAAACAGAACTCCCCTGGTTCCCAAACCACATCATGTTAGTAATTGATCAAAAAGAGGTATCTCCCATATACTGCTTTAAGAACATATTTAGAGAAGTTTAGCTAGTGTATGCGTGTGACTAATTAATAAAAACTGACTATCCTGTTTGAGACAAAAAATGTATTCTTAACATCTTCATGCTGGATTGGTGAACACAGTCATGTCCAGAAAAGGGTAAAAAGCGGGAAGTGAATTGGCCCCCCTGCAGCACATGGCGGGCACAGCGAGAAGAGGGAATGGTTACCTGGAAAGCAAGTGGTCAGATGTTCCATTAATGCTTCTTGCGTGACAGGTTTTCTTGCAGAATTCATAGCAGAGATGGCCAAGCAGAGGATTTCCCCGAGAGGAATAAACTGTGACTGGCTGATTGGAGACATGCTGATTGGCGACACATCACCTGCAAGACAAGAAAAAAATGACGATGTTAACATACCTCCACAAAGTACAAACATAAGCAGAACAGAAACAACTTTCAAGAGTCTGGACTTCAATACTTTGCCATTAATAAAACGGCACGAAATGGCAAGGGCTAGAGAGAACAAACAAGCAGAACTACCTTTAACTCCATCCCCTTAATATAGTGGTCCTTGCGCATGTCCATACTCGCTTTCAAAAAGCTGGATAGGGAGGTCTAGCATGGCTCATGGCACATTAAAAAAAATAAGGTTAATGTTATAGCGAGTATAAACTATACGATTATACATAGGCTGACATTCAACACACATTGAAACATTTAATCTAAGTGCATAAGGGATCATCAGGCATAGTCTCTAGTCTACAAAAGACCCCGAAGGCATCTCTACTCATGTTACACAGAGAAACGTACAACATAAATAATATAGTAAAAATAACCAACACCCATCACTCCCTCCGCTAGAGATATACATTAAGAAATTCCCTAGATAGATGTGTCTCCACCAGTCAGTGACAAACACCCCTTTCCAAGCCAGATGAGCATTACGATAAAATGCTGGCAACCAAGATACCCCATACCTTCCAAACATCCCTCTCTAGAAGGGACAGTACTTCTTTCAAGCTTGTCCACCTTTTTTTTTTTTTTATAGGAATTCACAATGTTTAATTGTATGTGCATAGACACAGAAGAAAACATGTTTAGAAATGCAACTATATGAATTAAAGTCACTATTCTCATTCCAATAGACTGTCTCATAGCCTGGCTTCTAACCTCAGCCTCCAAAACAAAAGCGCACCAGACACATCATTCTAGAAAACTATGCCATGGGGGGAAACAAAGCCCTGCATGTGTAGACACAATGCGACCACAAGACAAGGATCCCCGCTATCCTTAATATGCTATACCATGTCCTTGTTTCTGTCCAGGCATTACTTACAGTGCAGTAATGTGGAGAACAGCCAACAGCCTCAAACCTCGCCCCACACCCATGGTGGACACCACTTAATCACCTGATGATCCCAAGTTATTAATACAGACTGGAATGCTTATAGAAAATGTTTTGTTTCCCAAAGTTATAAACTTTTGCAGACAAACATTAATTAAGATGACCTACATACAACTCGAGTTTTGTTCAACTGCACACAAAGTACTCCTTGATTTTTGTTTCTGGCTTTAGGTTTTCTATCGTGTTGAAGGATGATTGACCTCTCTAATGGCACAAGTGAGCAAAACCATCTGAGAGTCTCCTGGGTAGGAACGATTGTATTTCCCGTTCTGATCGGAGCGAGCCGGAGACTGTTTTGCATTAGTCAAGATAGCCAACTAACATTTATCAAAAGCAGACTTAATATAAGCCCATTTATTTTTATGTGGCTGAGGTCTTTTGGACTAAACCTTTCTGATCCATATCTTTGCTTACATTCCCAAGCCAAACATACCCCTTATTGAACAGACACACAAGGCATTTTTAGTTGACTGGCCTTGCATGTATTCATGGAGGGATTATCTTCAGATCTTGGCCTTGTGGAGATAGTTTAGCTTCCATCGCGATATTCTATTAAGCCTCATAGTCACTATATTATCATATTACTACAAAGTTGCACTGGATTAAACACAGGCCTGCTGTATCAAAACCCTTCCTGTATGTCAGACTGATTTACATGTGTCAAACATGCTTGTATTGTTTTTGGCACAGAACTCTCCCTGTATGTCAGCGAAGGTAGGGTACTGTAGCCGAACGCTCGCTTTTACCGGGGACGGCTACACGGCTGCCGCGGTTTGAAGGAATCCTTTCTGAGTCTCTGCACAATTACGTGGCTTTGCAGTTTTGAACGACTGGTTTTGGAACAAAGCCCAGGTACCCTGCGGTGAACAGTAATGTTATTTCATCAAGTATACAAGCAAAAACTACCAAGACACAAGCCCCAAGAATAAATCACATACATCCAGGTTTATTACATGCACCCTATGTAACCCGGCACACACCAGGCCGTGATACATCCCTACAGACTACGCAGGCATGAGCTACTATGTAGTAAAGAGTTTCTTCCATGGTGATAAACTTAAGGACTTGCTCAATAAGAACCCCAGGTTGCAAGTTTTCCTTTTTTTTCTCTCGCAAAGCAAAGCTGGCCCTTCATACTGCATAGATAATTTCTTGAGTTCTACCAGTGCCATGTTTACCATTGATGCTGTCCTGGGCCTGACCCAAGGCAGCGTCCCCAGCCACCCCTTTCACGGCCACCGTCCTCACTGCGGAGAGGCAGGATAGGTTGCCGTATCCGGTGGGCCGTGATGTAACTCTCACTACCTTTCACTGGCCCATTGACTAGCAATGTTTCGGTGTGGGGGACAGCCATGCCCCTGGACAGACTACGTTGCTGGGTTTAACATGAAGTTGTAGGGGACATGTTACCATACTCATACACAAAACACATACTTTGTATCCAAAATTGTAATAATAAAATGCAAAAACAAAAAATTTGGATGAATCAGGCCGTGGACTTTTATTTAGTTTAACAATACATACAAAGACTTCACTCATAACTTGAACTTTATAAACTGATACTATACATTAACCAAAACTTAACTCTTGGCATAAGCCCCAGAGCACATCTTAGACATATCACCTTGCCAACCGCCAGCTGGCCCAACTCAAATTAGCAGTTCACCCCATGGTCATAGGGTAACCATACCCCAATAAAAGCCACGACAATTTATTATACATTATTTCTCTTTTTTTTTTTTTAAAACAAAAAACAAACTTCAACAATATCAAGGGAGGGTGGGCGGGCGCATCTCCATCAGCTCGTCCATCTTCAGCGCACCGCTTCGCCACTGCTCACCAGTCTCAAGGACAGTGCAGTATCGGCTAGGCGGCACGCCAGGTAAGTAAAAAAGACACCTCAGGGACGCTCCTTATATAGCTAGCTTTCCCGCCCTTAGCGCAGCGCGAGGCAGGGCGCAGTCTATCTAAGTGCAGCGCGAGACACTCGCGAGCCGGCACGCGACACCAGAAAAAGGCGGCAAGCGCTAGCGCAGGCGCAAAAGCACTTTTAGTTATTTAACCATTTTTTTTATTTTTTTTTTATATGCTGACCTTTTATTGACCCCACTCCTATTAAGTCCTATGCAAACACCTTACTTAGTCCCCACACCTTCATGTCACCCTGCCCTATATGGTGCAGGCTTTATCATTGTATTAATAAACACACATCAGGCATTTATACAAAAAAAAAAAAAAAAAAGCATTGCTTCAAAATTCTAAATGATGCCGGCCTTGGTAGTTTTACGGTACTAAATGTAATTCTAGGTGTGTAAAAAATGAGGCAAGGTCAACGTCAACAGCCAATTATCTCCCGCCCTGATGAGATGTTAATGTATGTTGGGACATAAATTCCAGAACATTCTGGATATATGCAAATCATTTTTGCATACGTTTCACCCAAATTTTCCCAGAAAAGAAAAGGCTTCAATGTTTAAGAGCATTTACACATCTAGTCATTAAATTCCTAAACTATAATTTATTTAATAATAAAAAAAGCAAAAACATATGTATTGGTTTCCTGTGTGTCATATGTTTATTGGGTCAAATACAATAATAATAAATTGCAATAACTATTCTGACAAGCAATTTTTTTTTCAGTGCTACTTTGTCTTTTATTTTGCCTAAATTGATTAATCCTGAAACTCTACATTAATATCTACGTGTAGGGTGTTAAACTAACTCTGATGCTATCAACGAAGGCAACAACCTATTGCCTGTTTTTGAATCATGCGACAATTAAGTGTCCCCGGCAAAAAATTTCTAATGCCTGCAACAAAATACAGGGTAGAAAAGGGGTATCAGTATACACTCTAAAAACATGACAACTGAGAGGGAAGATCTTTCTGAACCGAGTACAACCAGAATCGGTTTTCAGTGTTCATTGAAATCCCTCAAAAAAAAAAAAAAAAAGCTGCCTTTTCTTCTTAACTTTAACTTTTAGCCAGTCCTGCCCTGTCCCGACTGCGGATAGATTGAGAGCTTCTGATGAGAAAATCCACCTAATGTTATAATTACTGAATTCCTCCTTTTTTGTGATTAAATCTTTGTGCGTGTCAATTGGATACAAAAAGAAGCTTATGGAGTTCATTTTTACGAATGTTTTTTTTTTTTTTTAGATACTACAGTACACTTTCAAAATTATATTTCTGCATAAGATAAGCAAATTGTTTTTTGTTTTTTTTAAATAAATATCGGACTCTTAAACACCGATGCTCATCATATTTCAGAAGGACATGTGAATGCTGGGTAAAGTTTTGTTCTGCAAGAAGTCCTCTTACTCAATATCAGTAATGGCTTTCCGTTACATGATAACTATCAATTTAAAACACAAGACTGTGGAGATAAATCTTCTTTGAACGTTTCTGTTTTTATTGATCCATTTTAATACAATGCTATTTTCAAAGTGTTAGCCTAAAATCGTGTGAGCCAAGAGACATTTTGGCCCTCAGCGCATAACTAATGCCTGATGTTAGATGCCTTTGCATTTCCGAGTGAGCACCGGAGCTAACCGGGAAGAAGTATATCACGTAGCAACTAGAAAGAGAGGTGCATATCAACACAAACATATAGCGGGATCTCTATGCCAGCATCTGTATGGTCCCTTTAAATCAAAATTCCATTAACAAACTCTGCACTGTTTATAAACTCAACCACAACTCTGTACATTTGAAATGCTTAGGAAACGCAGCACTATTTATGTTCTGCAGCTCTATTATATATATATATATATATAATTACAAATGATAATTGAGGCAAACAAAATCTGCCTTTCCATTTGTGATATTGGCATTACCATATGGTACACAGACACATGTTACCATCCCAGGCACTAGAGCGAGATAACACGGATGATTATGCGGAAGGATTGAGGGATGGACAGACAGACAGATGGACAGCAGTGCAATTTTCTCTGTAACAAACCTAAGCCAGTTTGCTACAACCGCTTACTTCTGTGGCAGAACGTGATCAAATAGCAGATACAGTGGAAAAAAGTAAAGGCTACATTTCCACTTTGTATTATCTGATATTACCAAGCGACCCCATGTTCACGACGGAGTTAATCCAGTCCAGCTTTTGTGGATTTCTTTTCTCTATAGCAAAGCAGGGCTACAAATCACTAGAAAGAAAAGAAAAGCAGAACTGAATCAGCCATTAGTCTAGCCATAGAGCATCACCACTTCTGGGTACAAGACACAGAACATGCTACATTCATGCAGACGTGAGCAATCCAACCGAACTTTTCTAGAGAATTCTAATGTGAACAGGATTTAAGTGCGAAAGGCGAGCGCCATAACAGTACAATACCGACTGCCGCCATTTCTACCCTAGACATGGGGTTATGTTAATCAAAGTAGAAAGCAAAAAAAGAATTCCAAGGATCCCAGATTTAGCAAAATGACATCATTTTTAATGAGAATAATGCGATGTGGCAGCTCCCACGAAAGGTTAACCATATAAAAAAGAAACCCGGACCACACTTGAGAGCAAGCTGTTTTCTTCTGCGATGACGTCATTTCTCATAATAACCGAAATGACATTAGTGTACACTTTAAATCTTAGTTGTCGGGACGGGAAAAGCTGCCATTCATTCCGCCGAAGGCTGTTTTCTTTAATAAACTTCGAGACAATGCAACGTAAATAAGCCCCTCCGACAATTGCTGTCGATTGGAGTCTTTGCAAAGCGCAAGTAGAAGCCTCGACAGGCTAACAATCGGTTAATAAGGTTTAGAAGATTAGCAATATATTTTCATTACTAGCAAGAGCGATACGACTATAAATTTCATAAACGGCATTTCCAGAATATAAAAGCGCGCTCACCTTTTCTCTAGCATATACATTCTGTCTGCCTTGCACTTGCTAAATGTGCTTGGATGGGAAACTCAGCAAATGGCCAAAAATATGCCACACGCTGCAGTCTTTTTTTTTTTTTTTTAAATATATATATATTTAAAGAGGTTCAAGCTAGTAATCCCAAAAGACTGAAAAGCATTACCTCACTGCAGCCTTGAGACAAACTGAGCATTCACTTTGGGTCTTACCCAGCATGCTTTGCACCACACAAAGACAACAGAGGTGTGACCAATCGCGTTGCAGCTAACAGGCTGCATTTGGACGCTCCCTCTTAGTATTGCCCATTGACAAGCCGGCTGGCAGGCTCCTGAACTTGTTGGCATGGCAACATGTCCCAGCGGCTCCCCATAGGGCTGCTCACAGTACTATGGGGTTTTTTTTTGGGTTGTTTGTTAGGGTGCCTTTTCTTAGCTCTTTCACTGTCCTCAGCTAATTAAGATGTGAGTCACGTGATCACGTTCATGTTTGACTTAATTAGGAACAAAAAGGGGGAAAAAAAATGAGCATAATGCCTGGTCATACAGTGAAAAGCTTCATTAGAAAACAATGTTAACCCTTTGCTAGTCTATTGTCTGATGTATAATCCTTTCAACTAACCGATTCCATGCAGCATGGCCTCTGTCGGAATGAGGGACTATTATATACACGCACTGAACACATTAAAACAAATGAATTTTAAACGCACGTTGAATCTTACAACTGTCCAGCATCTCTTAGCTGTGTGCTTAATCCATAGATTGCATGAGAGGGTTAAATAAATAAAAATATTTGATTCCATAGAAATGGCCAAACAGTTATTAGAGTTCACATACATATTTTTAGATTCATTTCTAGTAACAATATAAAAGAACATGTTTTCACACTCTGCAGTATCACAAACTGAGCAAATGGCTAAGCACCTACTGTACAGTGATGTAAAAATATATAACTGGAATAGGCTGCTTATGAACAAAGATAAAAAGTCAAATAAGTGGAAGTAAACAGAGCCATAGTTACCTTTCTTATCAACAAATACTTGCTATTGTATGATGCTGAGCTTTTCAGTGGTGTGAAAATAGTATCCTTCCTTTAATAAATATTAATTAATACATCCCAGGAAAAAAAATTAATTTAAAACGTTATGTTTTACTTCCAGACTAAAAATTGAAAAAATAAATAAAAATGAATGTCTAAGAACATTATCATATATTTTTTGTTTTTATTTAAAGTAATCTAAATGAAATCCTGTTATTATATGGTCGGCATCGCTGAAGAAAGGTCTGAGGCTTAGGACTGCAGATGAACATTAGCTTAGGCTAGCACAAAACCAGATGATGTCTTTATCATAAACACGGAGTAACAGGAAGAGAATTCTCCGTCCCCAGCCAATCAGGAGGCAGACAAGCAGAAGGGTCTGGCGGCATGGAATCTGTTGCTAAAGCTCACAGTCCCTCCCCTGCAACACAACAAAAACAGCCGTATACCCCCTCCCCTTCCCCACCAGGTCAAATGTGCCCACACGATGCACTAATAATCTCCAAACCTACAAGCTCTCCGCTGTCACATGACGTTTGAGAGGCTGCATTTTCTGATATCCTACCCATGACTCCAAAGCCGGCAGTGTGTGGAGGTTCATATTGAATACTCTTGCATAGCCAGCCAGCATCAAGTTCATGTGTGGTTTGCACAGTCCAAGCACATGGCAAAGTCACAAAAGGGGGATATACCCTGCTGTACACCTACAATAGTTCCACACCTCATTTGGCCAAGTGCTACCCCCTCTACAGAGTGACACGAGTATAGCTCTTTAAAAGAAAAGCTTACCTTCAAAACCTAGACATGAGATGAGACTATCATTCCTTTTCTCATACTTGCTTGGTGGTAGCTAGCGGGGGGGTGGGTTGACTATGCAGAGCACCCACTAAAAGAGCAAAGAATGTAAAAGTCTCAGGAGAGAAGAAGAATATACAGCTTCATCACAGTATTGCAAACCTGGGACATAATTAATGTGGCAGGCCTCTAAGGATGTATACATAAACATGAGCTTGTATATTTAAACGCAGCCACAAACCCAAAGACGTGGACTGTGCGGGTTAGAATACCCTTTAAATCATTGTCAATAAAAGTGCCCAAATTTAACAAGCTGCAGGTCACCACGATATACAAACAGGATATCAAGTCTCTAGTATTGAACAAAGAGTAACTTTCATGTATCCAGAGACACCAGAAGAGGTTGCCAATGCTATAAAATAGTGCCTAGAACGTACATATAACTGGTACTCCAGGTGTTAAAAAGTACAATTAGTAATAACACCACATATGTTGCAAAATGTCGTGAAATACTGAGGAGGCCACCAGATTCTCATCCCCCGGTGGTACAGATCTTTTCATAAAGGAACACACAGTGTCCCAAGAAGTCTTTTCAACAAAGATACATATTTTAAGTACTTTGTTGCAGGGAAGCACTGCCATTAAAACCAGTAGTAATTCCTGCACATGTGCACGGCTAGAGATGAAGTTGACTGGCATGTTTGGGTGAACACATCTCTTGCAAGGCAAATGGCGGGTGAGGGAGCAGGGAAATGGGGAGATTCTGCAGAATCCCTCCATACATTTGTAAGGGGACACCAAAAAAAGGTAAGAGACCACTCAGCTATCACATGCATTACAGTGCATACAATGGCTGAAGTGTCCCATACATACATACACACACACACATATTTACACACAAACATAAAACACCTGGGGACTCTTGGGGTTTTAATTTTAACATTCGTTTTAGTTTAAACCACATTTGGATTTACGGACACTGAATTTTAAAACTAAAGAACAAAATCTTCTTATGACATATAGAACACATTTTCTGCCATACAATCTAAAATTGGGATACCATTGCTTTTAAATGTAATGTATTGTAATTGTGATATCCAGATGTGTTACAGTTTGATAAATAATAATACAAATGTTAAGTAAAAAATATCAGTCGTTACCAATGGAAAGTAAAATGGATATAGACAAATTGGTCCAGAAGATGATGCAGATTCATATAAGCTTTTGGGCCTTGTTCATCTGAAGAAGAAACCTGAGGTCATGAAAGCGTATGCAAATCTAAATCTGTTTCCGTTAGCCTAAGGAAAAAGTTATCACCTTTGACTGGAGACTCCATCTGACAAGCACATAAAGAAAATTCAGCCACCCAGCATCCACTGGCCAAATGGATGTTTGGTCATTGTTAAAAGACTGGGGCAAAGGAATGAAAACAGATTGATAACAGCACCTATAAACAAGGCACATATCTGTGTTTTCACAGCTGAGAAAAACAAGCCTCCTGCCAGCTACAAACAGGCTTTTAAAGAGCAAGCTACAAAAATAGCTGCAGCAAATATCCCAAATCTTACAAGCCTGTGGGTGACAGAAAACCCCCACAAAGCTATAAAACGCACGCTGCCCTGAAACAGAGCGAACGGCACTATCCACAGAGCCGAGCAAACCGAACGTGCTCCGCACACATTTGTAAGTGAAGTGTATTGAGTGCTCTGTGATGATGTCAGGCTGTGGGAGCGGAGTCTGCACTGCAGCCTCTAAGTGCTGCAGTCTAACCGCGTCTTATAGGATTGTGTCATTTCCATTTATTCAGCATGGCCGAGCCGCTGGCCAGACACCAGGACATGACCCGCTGACATACTGTACGGTAATGGGTTCATGAAAAAGACAACCTGCGAGATTCACAACTTTTCCTTAAAACACCACATATAGCTGGAATAAGAAACGCTGAGATACTCGAGTGTCACTCATACTTTGCGCTTTTGGGCTTTACACAAACACACACAAGGAAAGCTATACGAAAAAATGAATTACCAAGAAGCTGAGCTATCTTCATTCGCTGATACATTGTGAAAATTCTGAATCACTGTCCCAATACAGAAACGTCACCCAAAAACTATGATTATGTAGTTAACATTACAGCTATGGTACTGATCCTTTAGACCAAGCAACTCACTAATCTAACATGTTTTCAAATAGGTTGCGGGAAATATACAGCTGGGAGCTGTGACCTTAAAACTGGTGCCTTTACATTGAGAGTATCTATGATGCAATGTTGATTACATTACACCCCCCTCCCCCCAAATTAAATAAAAAAACAAAAACAAAATCATACATAATTCAGCGTTTGTTCTACCAAATGTGTTTTGTAAGTAAGGAGAGTACAGAGCTTGGTATGTTCTGCTATGCACAATGCCACCAGGGAAAGCCCAGATGATATTGTAACAATTGAGGAAGATAAAACAATAATACAAAAAAAGATAAAAGAGAGCCCTGAGCTTCTGGGGACTGGCCAAAAACAACAAAAAAGTCAGTGACAGTAAGTGATCAACTTGGACAAGCTGTGGAGCAGAGATCTCGTTCATTAACAGCCGCTCACTGAGCAAAATTATGGGTTAAAACGCTGGGATGGCCTCTTACCCGTGTTGAGATGCACCACAAAATGACACGTTTTACTCCATTTTTCAAAGACTTAAGAAGCACTCGCTGATTGTGTTTGTAAACGGTTCCCTGTTTACTGTCCGGTCTTGATATCACAGTCAGACCATATGGATTGTTTAGTTGCCATGGCGATAAACCCACCTCTTACTATCAAATGCTGATGTGTTTCTTTCACTAGTCACACAGGCTTGACAAAGACCCTCGGGGTTAACACCACTCCCTAGCTGCACTTTGTAATGCACTAAGTAAGATTGTGGTGTTGGAGAGTTTCTTGGTTCATTGTTCTTATGTGTCTCATTGTCTTCAGATTAACACTTCATTCTCTGGACCAGTGAGTAACTGGTGAGAATTAAAGCGAAGTACCTTGAACCGACACAGTGAAACCCACAACTGAAATAAAGTATCTTGAACACTAAAGAGATAGTCTGACGTCCCTGACATGCATGTTACTCTGCGGGACATTAATATGCATTTTTCCAAAATGGAAACAAAAATAACATTTCTGCAGAATCCCCCATACGCCAACACTGTAGGAAGGTTCCCCAACATGATAACTTATAAATGTGTGTAGGTATTAAAAACATGAAAAAACAAGAATCAGACTTGTGACAAAACAAATAGAAAAAATAGCCCCAAAAAAAAAAAAAAAGCTCTGGTCTTTAGGGTACAAATTAGCCTTGGCCACAGAAGGGTTTAGGTTAATAAAAGGTTAACCTGTCTGACACATTGGGAACCATTTCTATTTTTGTGTTTCGGGGGTTTTTTTTTCACTAGAACATGCCATTTGTTACTATGGACTATTTTAAGCATTGCATCATAACTGTTCTTTATATATAACCTTAATATGCTGACAAGTTTTTTCAAACCTAAGTGAAAGTGGATGACAGACTAAGAATACTAATAGGTGTCTGCATAGTGCTTCTTGTGTAAACATGGGAAATGTATAGAGTATTTTCGAAAATTGTAATTTCCCAGTGTTTTAGGAATAAACTAAAATTATGCAGACATACGAGAACAAGGTTGAATGTCATTACTAACCAAGGCAAAAACATATCTAAATAAATGGCACACACCATTTTTCACTAGATGAGCACACACACAAATATATTACTTACTGTATGTACAGAGTATGCAAATCTAACACAAAACCTTACAACAGAGAGATTATTTAACTATAAAGCAATTATATAATACGACAAAAATACATTATCACCCTGGATTTGGTTAAGCGTTTACTTTGACCATTGGCCATTGGCACAAAAAGTCTATAGTTGCAATTGCAAATGGATCTTTGGAATTAACTAAATGGAGAGGTTTTTTCCCTGTGGTACTCAAATGTATTTACCTTCTCCTCTGCCCTAGGCCCGACACAGCTTCCATAGTGTAAATAGGCCAGCTGGGGAATTCAAAGATCTCCCCTGTAACTGGGCAATAGGACACCAGCGGGCCTTATCACTCAATGTACTCTACTCTGAAGTGGTTCTTGATGTTTTTCTTAAATATTGGGAGGGAGTGTGAAAGCGAAATGTTAGGAGTTCCAGAGGTATGAGGCACCACGAGTGAGGAAAAAAAAGGAAAAGGAAGAAGCGATAAGCAAGGACGAAAGCCTTAGCCCACAGGATTAATAAGGATCAAGTAGGGGAGCATTCATTTGTAAAGGGCAGAAATGTAGAGGGGCAGTATCATTGTATGTTAGTAGAACATGAAATTCTAGCAGAAAATGTAATTCTTGAGGAGCCAATGGAGGGCTTCACAAAGTGGGGAAGCAGAAGAAGAGCATCACGTATGTAAGATAAGCCTGCCAGCAGCATTTTGGATAAATAGAGAGAGTTGAGACAGAGGGATACCAACCAGAAAAGTGTTGTAATAGTTGAGTCATGAAATAAGGGATTGTACACAACAACTTAGAACCAAAGGGGAGGGGAGATAGGGTGAATAGGTGGGTAAGTGATAGGGAGAGAGCCTTTTCAAGGTGTGATAGGTTGGGATAGGGCAATGGGACAGGTTGTAAGATGAGATGAAGAAAGAAGATTGGCAAGATGACTCGGTCAGAGTCCCTAAAACTGCAGCTCTTGTGGGGTGTCCCCGGTCTGCAGTGATCAGTATCGCACAAAAATGTTCCAAGGAAGGAAAATCGGTGATATCGCGACAGGGTCATGGGAGGCCAAGGCTAATTGAATCACGTGGGGATGAAGGCTGGCCTGTATGGTCAAATCCAGACAAGTTTCTGTAGAACAAATTTCTGAAAAAAAGGTGTCAGAACACACAGTGCATCGCAGTTTGTTGCGTATGGAGCCGCATAGTCGCAAACCAGTCAGGGTGCCCCTGTTGACCCCTGTCCACTGCCGAAAACGCCTACAGTGGGCACATCAGCATAAGTACTGGACCACGGAGCAATGGAAGGAGGAGACCAGGTCTGATAAATCCTGTTTTCTTTTACATCGCTTGCCTGCAGAACACATGGCACCAGGGTGTACTATGGAAAGAAGGCAAGCTGGCGGAGGCAGTGTGATGCTTTCAGGAATGTGCTGGGAAACCTTAGGTCCTGCCATTCATGTGGATGTTACTTTGACATGTACACGTGTTTCATGGACACGGAATTCCTTGATGGCATTGGTCTCTTTCAGCAAGATAATGCACCCTGCCATAAAGCAATAATGGTTCAGGAATGATTCGAGGAACACAACGAGTTTAAGGTGTTGACTTGGCCTCCAAATGCCCCAGACTTCAATACAATTGTGCATCTGTAGGACGTGCTGGAAAATCTAATCTGATCCATGGAGGCCCACCTCGCACCTTAAAGGACCTGCTGCTAACGTCTTGGTGCCAGATACCACAGCACACCTTCAGAGGTCTAGTGGAGTCCCTGCCTTCACAGGACAGGGCTGTTGTGGTGGCAAGAGGGGGTCCCCATTTTTTTGGTGAGTGACAAAAGAACTGCAGAATCCTTTATTTACAGAGACTATAAAACGTAGCAGTCTTCGAAATGCAGTAATTTTTTGCCATTCCTCCCAGTTTTAATTGAGGTTCTGTGATTGGGTATTTGCCAGGAATCCTGGTAAAGTTTCCTGGCAGTGCACAATTTTTTAGATTTTATCCTAGAATCTTTACTTAATAACCGTTCTACAGTTTTAAACATTATATCTAAATTAGCATTTTAATATTTATCAAAGTCAAATTATTTTACATCAGTATTCACATTTATCTCAAAACTCTTTTTGGTAGTCAAACATAGACATCAAATATAATTAAACTTCACCAGTGAAGCCACTAAACACAAATGAGGAATGGTACAAATAAAACAAAGTGTTTTTTCAGACGCTATATACAAAATTCATTAAACTACTACCAATTCAACAATCAGGCGCCAATTCTCTTACTAGCCTCAAAAAAAGTAAAACAATGGTTTTGAAAAGAGAATATTCTACTTCTTCACATATAACTTCAAATTGTACTCCACAAACACTATACCGGAAAGAGAGAGGAACAACATAATAGTGCACGCAGTATGGTTAATTGGACTTCCTGCCCCACCAATAGACCTTAACCCACATGAATGAGAGCAGGAATACAATAGATAAACTTTAAACAACTTGGGTTAACGGATGATAAGTCTTGGGACATTCTGTAATTTTCACTCATCTGTGTGTGAAAGAAAGTACACTCTCTTTGAATTTTATGGTTTTACATATCAGGACATAACAATCATCTTTTCTTTATTAGGTGAACAACAAATGACATATTACACCATCTCATGATTTGTTCAACCAAAAAAAAAGCCAAAATAAAGAAGCCATGTGCGAAAAACTTAGTATACCTTATGATTCAGTAGTTTGGAGAATCACCTTTAGCAGCAATAACAAAGTAATAGTCTTCTGTATGACATCGTTTTTTTTGGCCCTTTCTTCTTTCCAACGTTGCTTCAATTCATTGAGGTTTGTGGGCATTGGTTTATGCACAGCTCTCTTATGGTCCCGCCACAGCATTTTATTTGGGTTGAGATCTGGACTCCGGCTGAAAAAGAGAAGAATCAATGTGTTGCAATGGCCCAGTCATTCAGTTGTAGATGTGCTGGTGTGCTTTGGATCATTGTCCTGTTGCATAGTCCAATTTCTGCCAAGCTTTAGCTGCCGGACATATGGGCTTACAGTCGACTCTAGAATACTTTGGTAAACAAAGGAGTTTGTGGTTGACTCAATGACTGCAAGGTTTCCAGGCCCCGCGGCTGCAAAACAAGACCAAATCATCACCCCTCCACCACTGCGCTTGGAAGTTTGTATGAGGTTTTTTTGCCGATATGCTGTGTTTGGTTTTTGCTAAACATGGCACAGTGCATTATGGCCAAATATTTACACTTTGATCTCATCTGTCGAAAGGACATTGTTCCAGAAGTCTTGTGGTTTGTTCAGAAGCAACTTTGCAAATCTAAGCTGTGCTGCCATGTTCTTTTAAGAGAGACAAGGCTTTCTCCTGGCAACCCTTTCAAACAAACCATACTTGTTCAGTCTTTTTCAAATTGTACTGCCGTGAGCTTCCACATTTAACATGCTAACAAAGACCTGTAGATTCTGAGATGTAACTCTTGGGTTCTTTGCAATTTCTGAGCATTGCCTGGTATGAAAGGGGTGAATTTGCTGGGATGGCCTGGGAAGATCGGCAAAGATTGCTTTCCACTTCACTTCAATAATCTTTCTCACTGTAGAATGATGGACTTTCAATTGTTTGGAAACAGCCTTATAATCCTTCCCAGATTGATGGGCAGCAACACTTGCTTCTGTAAGACTATTGCTGATGTCTTTCCTCCTTAGCATTGTGTTAACACCCCCCCGAATGCTCCAGACCAGCAAATTAATAAAACTTTGCCTTTTATATAGGTGGTCACACTTGCTGATGATCAATTAATCAAGAGCATTTGATTAGCAGCACCTGTCTGCTATTTAGAACCTTAATTACAATGGAAGCAGCACGGGTGTACTAAGTTTTTCACACATCGCTTTTCGTTCTGGCTTGGTGTAATATGTCATTTGTTGTTGTTCATCTTAGATACCTAATTTTTAGACCTGCTAAGGAACAGATGATGTTTATGTCCTGATATGTAAAACCATAGAATTCAAAGAGGATGTACTTTATTTTTCACACAACCGTAGTTCTCTCTGCAAAGATATTCAAAAAAGCGAAGAGGCCATAGTGGGTACAAGTTTAAAGTTTTTAATCCCCTTATGAGGGACTCACTGAAAGCGTGTGCTGCATATAAAAATATTGAGTGCGGAGACACCTTGAGGTTTGCATGATGAGGCGGCACATACACCATTTCCAGAAAAAAGTGAGGTTCGCCCCGCCTCAGGTAACGCTCTAATGGGCTTCCCCTCCCCTAGTTATAAAGTGATTTGTGAATTTCCAACTGCAACAACATGTTCATAATTTTCTAAGTACATATTGACACTGTCTAATGGACATATTAAATTACAAAATGAAATATTTAATTACCAATTATGCAAACCTACGGAATATATTGTACAGAATATATTCATTTAACTGATTTACTGTAACAAACTTTCTTAAACAAAAAAATTAGCTCTTTTAAAACCTGGAATACTGGTGTATTATTACTCCATATAACACACTGTATCAACATGCATCTACTTCTAGTAGTAAACACTATCTCCCTTTTTATAATATAATTTTCAATAGATTATTTGTTACAAATTATATTGAAGAATAGGATGCCAAAAATAAGGTGCCTAGTTATTTAATTGAGCAAAACTACGACATTCAGCATATCTACAACTAGCTATCATCGAAATATGTTCTAGCTAGTGGACACGAGCGAACATAAAAACAATACTGGAGCAATTCAATTTGCCTATATAGGAAATGGCAACGATTAACTCAAAGTCCAGCATTACCACTAGTTCATAGGATCTTGTAACAGGGAACAGAGCAATGTAACGCCCGGGCTAAAAAGGACCGCTATGCTGCGCCTTGTCTTGAAGGTCCATGGAATACATTTCTAAATCAGGAGAAAACCAAATATTTTCCCTGTATATTCCTCGAAGTATGGCGTTCAAGTTTCTTGTCGTCATGTTTCTCATTTTTCATAGTACAATGTATGGATTTGCTGCAGCACTATGCTACATTACGTGGGCTACCTCATCATCTGCAGTCTGACTCAGAGAACAAACCATGTTGTCACCTCCTGAAGTCATCTGTATAATAAAAAAAAAAAGGAACTTCTGCCAGAAGATTACTCACCACCCATACTCTGCAATCAACACTGCAGCTTGGCACACAGTTGCAATATGCGTTAGCAATTATAAAGTAAGATTATGGAGAGGGAGAGATCCAACATGTGAACGTTAAAAAAAAAATAAAAAAAAATGCATGTGCTCTAAACAAGAACATAGCAAGCACGTAATGTGCTTAACATCTCCCTTATGCTGAACATTATGCTAAATACATTTTCTATTATGGGAAATTACAAATATATATTATAGGTTTTAAACTAAAATCCTAAATGTTAAAAACAAATTAAAGAACATATAAGACATGGTGGGATAGAGTGTACTTCCGGATTCCGGTCAGAACGACTTCAGTCTAGGGCTGAAACAACGAATCGATAAAATCGATAATAATCGATAACGAGTTAATAATCGAGTGATCGATTAGTTGTTGGAGAACTCGGCTTGTTTTACGTCCTCCGCGAGCGTTTCCCGGCTTCTGCTACGCGCGCTGCAGTCTCCGCCTTCTTTGAGCTACGTGACGCGCTTCAATGTTGGTCTGCCGTTCAAATAAAGTTTTCGACTTCTTGAAGCTTGGAAGTAGAACGAGTCCATAGCTGAGGTAAGTGATTCTCTATGTGTGAATGTCTATGTGTGAGAGTGTCAGAGTGGGAGCCTGGGTGCAGGGCTGGGTGTGAGTGGGGATGCAGGGCAGGGCAGAGTGTGAGTGTGGGTGTGGGTGCAGGGCAGAGTGGGGGTGGGGGTTCAGGGCAGAGTGGGAGACTGGGTGCAGGGCAGAGTGGTAGACTGGGTGCAGGGCAGGGTGTGAGTGTGGGTGCAGGGCAGGGTGTGAGTGTGGGTGGAGGGTAGAGTGGGAGTGTGGGTGCAGGGCAGAGTGGGAGACTGGGTGCTGGGTGCAAAGTGCTGGGGGAAAGTGCTGGGTGCAAAGTGCAAAGTGTTGGGTGCAAAGTGCTGGGTGCAAAGTGCAAAGTGCTGGGTGCAAAGTGCAAAGTGCTGGGTGCAAAGTGCAAAGTGTTGGGTGCAGGGTGCAAAGTGTTGGGTGCAGGGTGCAAAGTGCAAAGTGTTGGGTGCAGGGTGCAAAGTGCTGGGTGCAAAGTGCTGGGTGCAAAGTGCTGGGTGCAGGGTGCAAAGTGCTGGGTGCAAAGTGCTGGGTGCAAAGTGCAAAGTGTTGGGTGCAGGGTGCAAAGTGCTGGGTGCAGGTTGCAAAGTGCTGGGTGCAGGTTGCAAAGTGCTGGGTGCAGGGTGCAAAGTGCTGGGTGCAGGGTGCAAAGTGCTGGGTGCAAAGTGTTGGGTGCAGGGTGCAAAGTGCTGGGTGCAGGGTGCAAAGTGCTGGGTGCAGGGTGCAAAGTGCTGGGTGCAGGGTGCAAAGTGCTGGGTGCAAAGTGTTGGGTGCAGGGTGCAAAGTGTTGGGTGCAGGGTGCAAAGTGCTGGGTGCAAAGTGTTGGGTGCAGGGTGCAAAGTGCTGGGTGCAAAGTGCTGGGTGCAAAGTGTTGGGTGCTGGGTGCAAAGTGCTGGGTGCAGGGTGCTAAGTGCCGGGGCAAAGTGAGTGGTTTAGGTATTAAAACTAGTTTGATAAATATTGTGTTTGGGTTCTCGTAACAAAATAAGAATGTTAATGTAAATTTTAAGTTGTTTTTTAACATCCAGTTCATTAAATTTGAAATAAACGAAAAGTTTGCATATTGGTTTTTTTTTTATCCGATTAGTCGAAAAAAATAATCGGCCAACTAATCGATTATTAAAATAATCGTTAGTTGCAGCCCTACTTCAGTCTTTTGGATTGTCTTTGCGAGTATTGTAATCGTAGAGTGCTATTTCCTAAGGAGGTGGCTGATGCTTTGCCACATTAGTAACCACAAAAAGGTATTTCCCTTGTTTAATGTAATGGTCGGAATTTCACAGCTTTATCATGCACCAATACACACTATATTTGGGTCAGCAGACTCATAGCTAAATAAACTACGATGAATCTCTCTAAAGTTTGAGGCTTGCACATGGATTAAAAAACCCATGGGAAAAGTTGAGCAGAGAAAAACAAAAAACAAAAGTCTACTTGGTGGGCGCTTTTGTTTTCTTGGTAGATTGCAGTTGGGTCTCTGATGTCTCCTGATAAATTGTCGCTGTCGACCTGAAAGCAATCTATTATATATACCATCCTTCGCTTCACACATGTTGGACAATGGAGAATCACCCTGCTGAAAGGAGGATAAATAGTACTGCAACAGCTTATTCACATGGTATAATCAGTTCCCTGCCAAAAAAGGCTAAATCAGGTAATAGCTGTGAAAATAAATAAAAGGTATAAAAAATATCAAGATGTTGTGTTATTTTAATGGGCATTTCCTGCCAAATTCGGGTGAGAGCTGCAAAACAAACTATAAAACCACATTAAATTATTGTACCATATGACATGCAGTACAATATGGGGTCACGACATACCCAACAACATGTAAATTAAACACAAAAACAACAACAAAAAAAAGGCATTCGGCGAGATGCAGCTTAGCCTGGCTACTATCTAAAATTGAAATCAGAAATGTAAAGCAGCTGCAAGTATTTATTTTTTTATAGCGCCACTATATTCCTTAGCGATGTATAATGCGTAGATAGGACATAAGTAGTATATAACATAAAATTTTGACTTTCAGAAAAAAATATGTGAGGGCAGCCCTGCTCAACAAGCTTACATACATCCAGGAGGTCTCCTACCAAGTACGCAGAAATAAAGCCTTGTTTTGGTATAAACATGTTCCCAGTGTTCAAATCGCTATACCATGGGTCAGTTCAGTGGCAGCCAGAATAAGCAAATAAATGGAAGCAAGCATTCCAATACTTTACATTACATATTTAAATATCATATACTCAGTATATGGATAACAGTATTTAGACACCTGACCACTGCAGAAACAGGGACTTTGATGGCATTGTGTTCTAAATACATAGACATTAGTTAGTTAGTCCCCCCCCCCTTTGCAGCTATAACCGCTTCCACTCTTCTGGGAAGGTTTTGCACAGGATTCCACAGTGGGGCATATATATATTATACACACACACACCAATAGGTAAGCTCATGTCCCAGTTTGAAATAGATGATAATGAGCAACCTCTCCAAACAGAAATACATGGTAGTTTATTTTAAAGGAAACTGTGGGTATATATCATACCCAGATCCACGATCCTGCGCTCTACAGCTGAATGTTACTCAATTAATTTGTTCTTGGCTAACAGATTATATCGTTGTCTTTGCCATGGGGATATGCTGCCAAGAACTGGATGGAAGAAAAGACCTTAGATGGAAAGATGCTTATTGGAGGTGTGTTCTCTGCATGGGAGGACTTGGTATATGGAATGATTACATGGTTTAAGACTAGAAGTTACTACCATAACAGACATATCTGATAAGGCAAGAAACAACGCACACACATGCATTTTAGAGCAAGTGAAACAATAGGCGACCTCTAGGCAGGAAGACAGAGAGAGAATGAAAGAGCGAGTGAATGACAAGCCCCTAGGCTGTCGGCTGTGTGGTGGATCTGAGGTCTGGATAAAACACAACCTCGATTCTAAGAAGAAAGAAAAATAAAAAAAACACATCTTATAATCAAGCAATAAATACTGTAATTAGCCAAAAGTAACATTTTATCATAAGAGTCAAGTCTGTTTTTCCCCTCATTTTAATTTCCACTGAAGGAAAGGAAAAAAATAAAAAACAAAAAGGTGGTTCAATGTTTCAAAAGAAAATAAGAATAGACATACTAAAACGTGAGACTGGTTAGGTGAAATGGTTTTAAAACTTCTTTATAAACATACAGATTTATATGGAACTATCACTTTTTGTTAGTATCTTTAAATGTTGTATTTTGTTTTTAAAAAGTAGTTTACAAAATTCCCACACTTGTCACGTGTATGTGGTGTTACCTTGGCTAGACAAACAACCTGACTCCATATAATACTCTGTTGTGGTAAGCAATAGAATGGCTTGGTCCAAATCACTCAGACCTCAAAGCTGACTAATTAAAACCTATGGAGGAAAAGATTTCATTGGACAAGCAGGATTTCATTCACCCTGTATAAAAAAACTAGCTCAGTGTGTTGTTGAAAAGCAAAAAGCAGCCAAAATATCACGTCTGACAACAATGGCAGACTCAAGGTCTGAGGTTTACTGGAGAATGAAATAATGCTAATCTACATTACTGTATACAGTGCAGTATTTAACTCTAATAATATTTGTTTTTCCATGAGTCCCTCTTTAATCCTCTAAGTTTTTTCCATGGGACTTGCTCTGTAATTACTCTTACAAGTTACAATAATCAGCATTCCTTTTGGCTGCAATGTTATTTACCCTAAACTAAAAAAAACCGCAGTTGTTAAACAGATCACCTTTCATTACTGAATGAAAATAACCATAAACCATCATCCTCTAGCCAAGATGTATGTCAAAGATAACAAGAAGGGGCTCCGTGTAATGAAGGTGAACAATATCTGTAATGCATCACTCCCCGACACACAAAAGGGTTAATTAGCCAACAAATAAGGCCTTGAATAAACTGCAATGCAGGGAAGTTCCTCTACTCTATTTATTTAAGCAGATCTATAACGTGTGGTGGCAGTTCTTCACGCTGAATGTTTACACTCCTAACCTGCTCCTTCCATATAGCCATACCAGCAGAACATGTAACTGTGCCAGATCTGCAGAGTCTATTCAACTTCACATCGTTCTGTCCAACCAGTTCTGTAAAATAAACATCAAATCACCCGACTGAAAGCGATACCCCTCGCTTCTGACAGCTGCAATTTCTTCTATTGGGATCAGTGGAACGAACATTAAAGTTATGAACGTGACCTGGAGGTACTCATGGAAATGTTAAGTCTATAGGTATTCTTGCTTGCTTGCAGGAGATGCATCCCATCTAGCACATATGTAGATACACCATGCCAGTCAGCTCTAGCACCGGTCCATGCAAGATTTCCAGGGGGTCTAATGAGACCACCTATGCAAATGCACATTCGTCACTCTTCCCGACTTCAGAGAAAGCTCTTTCCTGCCAGTGATTGGCTGCTTTTATAGTGGAAGTTGGAGTGGGTGGTGTATTTTACGTTTCTTGTAAGTGTTAAAACCAAAAACATAAAAAAAAGACAAACCAAAATTAGACATCTACCCAGTAATAAAAAAACCTGGTTATAATGTTTTAGATAAGGTCTATATTCATTTTTTTATGTTACAGGACATAAGTAGTACATCACATTACAATTTGGACTTGAGCAATAGGCCATAATATTTCTATATTTAATTTTACCCAGATATAGGAATGGAGCTCTCACATTTCGCAGCACCTTCATGCATAATGCATCACAGTAGCATAACCCGATGCTCTTCTTTTCCTGGGTATGCAAGATTCACAAACTGTCTATAAATAACCTGAAGTGAACTCAAGTCCTTTAACACTTTCAGCCCCCTTAGGACGTGCTGGTACATCCTTAAACATGCGGCAAGAAGCCCATCAGGACGCACCAGGACATCCTCACTTTGGACTCTCCCCGGTCGGCACAAGCCAGTCTTCCTGCAAACGCCAATACACCATCATTCAAGGAATCCCCAATCACATGGAGATGCCCTTCCCGTAGATGTCACTTGCTGACCCACTAGAAGTTCACATAGATTGCAATCAGCAATGTCAGGCTATAGAGCAGGAGGGAGAGAAATTCTTCCTCTTCTTCCAAAAAATGAATAAATTAAATGTATGATTTGTATTAAAAAAAAACCACCTATGAATACAATATAAATATATAGCGACCCCAGTGATGTCACCATATCAGTGGCACCAAATACGTATGACAGATATCTTGAGCCATACTGTACTTAGAACAGTGCAGGGAAGAAAAGAAAAAAATATATAACAAAATCACTAACCCAAACCCTACATAGTATTAAAAAAATATGTAGTATGGCAATATATAAAGCATGTGGCCCTCTTTAACACAAAAAAATATGTATGTAAGGTATGACTAATCAAGAGATGTTGACGAACATAAATTTGGTCATTGTATAGCCGTGGCACTTACCGTATAGAAGAAAAATGTAGGAAAATAATACCCTTTTTGTAATCTTCCTTATTTTAGTACCTATTTTCACTAATTATTATTGTTTTATGTATTTCTATAGTTTTAAAAGAAGGCCCTCTTCTCATGATATATAATTTGTCCAGGTTCATCAAACATGGAAGAGGGAAATTGAGGTTTACAAGCCATTTTGTAGAAATCACAAATACATTTTGGTCCTTAGGTTAAAAACCCCTGGGCCTGAAAAAGGTTAAGATATTGAGGGTTATGTATAAAAAGTTAATCTACTGGAAAGTGGCGCAGCCATCATAGCAACTAAATGAACTGCTTTTGCTGACAGCTTACCACTCATGCCACTCTGAGCAATAATTACACTTTCTACACAACCCTAAGTGTGTAAGGCATCAATAAGTATACTAAAAATTTTATATAATGGCAATGAAACAAGTAGTGGGGCAAGCCTGAAAAAATGAAGAAGAATTATACAATACGGATAAGATCATGCTCCAATTATCAATGGAAATGTCCAGCAGAGGTCCATTCCATTGATATACCCTCATAATTGTAATTATTACTATAATAAAATGAAAATGTCCCCTAAGTAGTCGTCACTTTACGTCCACTGTCCTCTCGGCAGAGAGCTGTGATATGACATCTTAAAGGTGCATGGCACAGCCTCCATAGTGTGAACGGACTGGTTGGGGACATCAGAGATCTCTCTTGTAACCGGCCAACTAAGTAGCGCCATAGCAGAGGCTCATATAGCATCCCAGCATGCCTCAATAAACCTCTATTTTGGTTTAGTTTACTTTTATTACACTGTGGTGACAGATACTAATGATAAAGCTTTCCAGAATGACCCGTTCATGCCAAAAAATGCCCCCTACCTTAATTTTGGTCTTGGATGCCATTATATTGTTGCTTCTATAGGAAGGTTACAATGGAAGACTGGCTAAAAGATTAGCCATTAACAGAATAAAATATAGGACACCAGCATTCTATTTTGATAATTGTATAAACATCTGACAAAAACGCATTAAACAAGTTGCAAATTTTGCCTTATAACATTATACTACACGTTCACACAATGTGTGTTCTTTCCAGCAACGTGTCTTAAAACGATTGCATGTTACACAACCCTCCTTTCTTCGTGTCAATGAGAAAAGTCAGAACTTGGCCACGGTTGACTGAAAAAGTTGAAGAAAGTAGCCAATGTGTATAAACATTTAAAATGAAGGGTGAGGTTTCTCTTAATAAAAGATTAAGGGGCGGGCAACCTTGGTTCACTTGTGCATGTTGACATGGATATCATATATTCTAAGCAATATTTCTTTGGATGAGGAGCCATGAACTCTAGTAGATTATTATTCTCTTTTATTGTATATTATATACACAGTCATGCATAACCGTTCGACCCGTGTTTGCTTATGAGTGAAAAAACGATAATGTATGTAGTATTTGGAGTAAACTGACAGAAGACATCAGCATGAAAAAAAAAAAGAGAGGAAAAGGAGAATTTGGTTGTGTCAAGACGTGAAATAACCCAGGTGCCAGAGGGCCATAGATCCTAAAAACATGTTATTGCTGCTTGTAAACATTTTGGAAAATTGTATATAGAACTCCTTCCAAATATAAAACACTAATTGGCTTCTAAGTATCTTTATATAGCTATATCTACAAGTAAATTTCAAGTTCTGATTTATGTGTTTTAGGATTTACTAGTTTTGTTTAGAGCGGCTTAAAAAACCAATGCAAGTTTGTAAAAATATCCATCCATCAGAATAACCTCGCTAATGCTTTACAAACGGCTTCAATAA
Organism: Spea hammondii; assembly: GCA_029215755.1. NCBI lineage: Eukaryota > Metazoa > Chordata > Amphibia > Anura > Pelobatidae > Spea > Spea hammondii. The sequence continues at coordinate 30,325,999 of JARDYJ010000001.1, forward strand.
ACTACAGTGCAAAAAAACAAAACATGCTTTTGTAAAGATCCTAACGGTGGAAGATATCAAGATGTTAGCAGTAACAGTTTCGGGTCACACTCTAAGCAGCACTGATGATAAATATTATGCGTATGATATAATATAAAAGTATATGGGAAAAACAAAATGCTTATAACAGGTGCGTAGGGATTTAAGGTAAAGTATTTTTGCTTAGTTTTTTGTCTGCTAAACTGCTACGATTTCATTATTAGATTTTGTAGAACACTTGGTTGAATGGACTTAGCAGAGTGAAAGTGGTATTTTTATTTTTTTTATAAAGTAAAGCAGTATTCATGTTTCCCTTTAAAATCTGAGCTTGCTTCTCGGTGTCTGTTTCATTGTCATGCCAAGTTGTCTATTCAAGTACCTGCACTATTCAAAAACACCTATCCCTCACTGGCCATTAAAGAACTTCCGCTAGCCCACCACACTTGGCGGTTAATCAATAACCCCCTGGAATTCAACGGGCTATTGGCTACATGGCTAATGAAAAGACTAACCATTAAAATACAAATTAGATTTCACACACTAAAACAACAGAATGTTTTTCAAAATCAGCACTTTCCATAGGCTTTGTTACAATAATGATAAATCTACCCAATACAAAGCAAACGAAGGCCTGATCTAACGAGACAATTACCGCTCCATCCCCTCCCACCGCCAAATGATGATTGGTGTCACCGCATTACTCCTGTATGTCTTGGCTCTGTCATTCTAGCGTTATCATGCTTGTGGAGGTAGGGTGAAGAGCGAACAGTTATTTTAAAGGTTCTAACCTTATTCTCAGTTCTGATATACATCATCAGAATAGTCAGACAAGAGCAGGGCCCCTTTCTCCTTTTGTACCAATATTTCTGTGTGTTTATCAATGTTAACTTTGTAGATTGTACATTTTAACCCCTTCAATCCCAGGGGTTTTTGGTACCTCAAAGCCCAGAGCAATTTTGCCATTTTTGGGGTATGTCGGTTTAGCGATGATTCTCTGTTCCTGTGAATAGTGTACCCATGTAAACTATATATTGTTTTTTCAAGGAGAGATAGAGCTTTCGTTTGATACCATAGTTGGATACCATTAGCTGAAAATTTAGAATGAGAAATTTAGTAAAAACTAGTGAAGATTAGAAAAATAAACTAATTTTTTTCCCTCTGAATCCTCACAAAATTAGGTAAAGTGATGGAAAATCCCCTCCAAGTTTATTAATTCAGGTGTCCTGATTTCAGAAATACCTAATTTATATAGATTTTCCAGACTTTCCCAGCACCAGGGAGCATACTATTAGGTGTACAATTTTGTATAATTTTTATGCCTATGGCTTAACGGGTTAACTGGCTAGATGTTATATGTTATACTGGCTAGATGTTATGCTACGACAATGGGAAGTAAGGTTATTTAATAATTTTTTTATTATCTTTTTTTATATATATTTTTTTTACATTTTATTTAATTTTTTTATATTATTTTTACACAGAAATGGTTAGAGGTCCTCCTAGGGACCTCCTGAACATGCCAGTGATGTCACAATGACATCACAGCTCACATTATATATATTTTTTTATTATTTATATTATTATTTTAATGATTTATTTAATATTTTTTAAATGGACTAACGTTTTTTTTTCTGCTTTTCTCTTTCAGGACGGGAGGGGGAGCGAGAGAGATGGTTTCTCACTCCCCTCCCCGCGATCCCCCTGCACCGATCACACTGTGATCTCTATGCAGGTCCTCAGACTTGCATTGAGATCGCAGCGTCTCTTTGCCTCATTGGAGGGCAGGATATCCCCGCAGGCGATATCCTGTCCTCCGATGACCTTCCGGGTTATGTCAGCAGTGAGGCAACCTGGAAGGTTGCAAACGCGCGATCGGGCACTTTCAACTGTAACAGCTTACCGGCTTTCATGCCGGAAGCTGTTACAGGAGATCGGGCAGCAGAAAGCCGGCGATGCCGGCTTCTGCTGCCAGGGGGGAGTCCAGGCTGTAAAACGAAGGGCTGGACGTACCGGGACGTCCATAGGGGTTTCTTAGTGGGCGTTTTTTTGGACGTCCCGGTACGTCTATAGGGGATTGAAGGGGTTAATGGTAATTTTGAATTCTCAGACTGACATGTGTCTGCTTTTGTGTCTTCACCCATTAAACGCAAGTGACCTGCGATCTTGTTAACCTGCTTATTAAGAAATGGTACATTTTCCTCATAAATAATGCTAGGGGATGGAGGTGGGAAAGAAGATGCTCCCTTTTGTAGCATGCAGGCTTTGGGTGGCTGGAAACCTACAAATATATACAATTGTTGCTATACACATTTGTAGCAGGCAATCCGTTACCTGAAAGAAAACCTTTTCCGTGGACCCTTTACTGCTCCACAGAAACAGAGAACAAGTTTTCTTATTCATTTTGCCTCTCGTCCCCTCTTTACAGATCGCTGCACGGCTGATTGTAAAAAAAAGACACAACACGTTCTCACATTTCAGCATCAAGTCAGAGAATAAACTGCCAGATGAGGCCTCCCATAGAGCTAAAGCAGATCCGGGGGATATTTATCACATCTCAATATCTAACTAAGTGACATAATGTAGCTGGCACCAAGACTGTGCAAGGATCTGTAACACAGACAAAATACTCCTAAATAAAGATATTTTTACATGCAGAAATGGAGGGGCAACAAAACATAATGCAGAACAGAAGAGCTGCAATACACGATACACTCCTGCTCAATACAGCTGAGTCAGGCTCACTCAAGTGGCCAAAAGAAAGCCACAACGTCACTGGGAGATGAAGCCGTGTTTCCTATGCGAGCGCAGGCAGCCATATTTATATCATTTATTTCACATGAACACAATGAAAGAAAAATCATAGTATATAAATATTATACACACACACACACACACACACACACACACATCTAGCTATCTATCTATAAGACGTGGGTATTCCCTGAAGGTGATGCAGTCAGTTCCTATTGTAGGTGAATAAGTCTTGTTGATGCCTACATTTCTGAGGTTCAGGTTTACAAAATCTTTCAGTGCTTAGATATTTTGTTGATGAAAGCATTGCATTTATATAAAAGATGGAATGGAATCTTCCCAGAGTAACGGAACGGAACCCAAGGACAGAAGAGATAAGCCGAGCTGTTCTAAGGCAGATTGTAGAGGCCTACATTTCTCATTTTATACGATACACAGTTATATGTTACTTACCTATCATATCAAAACAAAATAAAAGCCATGTATGCACAATATAGATTGTGTATAATTATGTGTTATTTTTCTATGCATAGTTATCCAATATCACCCATTATATATAAATACATTTACACACACACACCTATCTCCTATTGCAATCATCCTAATAGCAAGGGTGATAAGAAAGGAAGGCCTTGAAAATGACTTCATAAATACGAATAGACCAACTTCCTTGGAAAATATTCCAAAAAAATAAGACAATCCCAACTAAAATCTAAATTGTGAAGCTACATCATTCACAATGATAAATTAGCACCGTATTAGTAGTGTTATGCATTTAGGATAGAAACGTATTTCAGCCGATGGTTTCGGGGGATTGTGTGAAACATATAAATAATGCATTCACCGATGGATTTATTCCAGGCCTTGCTAAACATGTCTTGGGCGATATCTTCGTCTTGATCACAATGTAGCCCAAGTATGGGCTGTAAAGCTCAATCTTTTTTTTTTTTTTTTTGCAGTCCAGGGCTGCTTTGCATCGCGATTACGCAGCAGTCTTTAAATAGATTTCTTCCACTGCTTAACCATGCCTGTTTCCAGACGCCCCCCTTCATGTACCATATGAATTAGGGGCTCATCAAATAGGTTGTGGTAGAAGTATAACCAAACTGAAAACCATGGGCTACTAGGGTAATCGTTCTGTATTTATCAGTATTCCCATTGCACAAAGCTACAGGATATCACGGAGCTATATAAGTCAATACATAATAAGAAACAACCTTTCTAAAAGGTATCTTTTCAACATTACTGCACCATTTCTGCAGCAGGGATATGCAGCCGCCTCCGGTGTCAGGAGGCTTTTTTCCCTCTGGTGGTTCTTCTAAATGACAGGCAAGAAGCACTAGGTTAGCAGGTAAAAGCAAATCTTCATGAAATACGTATAATATTCTGCCTACAGCATACTGTAAGCACCGGACAAGCAGCTGCACATATGCAGTCAATAATAAGCCCCAAAAAATAAATAAAAAAATAAAAAATGGAGAGAGGGACTGGTGAGATGAGGGCAGCCATTCAGGCTTCCTCCTACAGCCTGGGATCTAAATACGCTGCATACATTATTTGGCAAATAACATTATACCAAGAGGCCTAACTAAAGATGTCAGTGATGTACAAAATGGTGGATGTAGGAACAGCCGACTACAATATATGCATCACATGCCGTTACAATAGCACAAACATGCTGATACATATTACCTGGGTGGACATACACATTGATATACATACGGAAATATGAATAATCATGCAAAACAGGAATGATGCATTTAGATTTGCAGACAGATCCCCCCCCTTGTTACTTTTCTGTCAAACCCATCAAGAAAAAAAGCATCTGTAAATAAATCATTGTACATCTTTATAACAACCACGAACCAATGTGAAGCACAGAAAAAGAAGACAAGAGATTTAACAGACCTGATGTCATATAGCCCCGTGATGCCTGGGAAATGAAAGCTGGTGGGAAGTGTTTGTGCAGGCGATAGTCCTTTTCACTACGGGACCTCATGCGGTCCGAGGCCCGGTCGGAAAAATCAGCACTAGGCCAGGCCCGGCGTAAGGTTGTACTCCGAGTCTTCTTCATTCTGAGGCTACCTGGTGCCTAATTGTCCAGCTGCATGAGACAGGCCTCACCGCTGCTCTTCTTTCTACATCAAAACATTAAGCACACAGCTTGAGCACAGGCTGGAAACATTTTGCCGCTACCTCTTCTAGGAAGCAAGCTGTCGGTCCGTTCGTTCTCTCCCTCGAATGATCCAATTTTACAAACGTCCCACAATGCATTACACTTCATTTGCAATCAATCCAGCTTATAGCTTCCAGATTCATGTGGAGGAAAGGCACATTATGTGGCTTCTCAGCCAAAGAAGGGGAGGGGGAGCGAGCAGAGATTTGTAGCGTGAAAGCTTTGAGATCCCAAACAATAGCTTGATTCAGCATAGGGCTGCTTAGCCAACTGTGAGGCACAACACAAAAGAACCAAGCAAATACCGCTTAAAAAACTGAGAAAAAAAACAAAACAAAAAAAAAAAACCAGGGAATTTGGTCTCAATATAAACCTCTGCACCCAAGATCTTCCAAAAGAAAAAACCGTGTCAAAATCCCAATGGTTGTGGAATTAAGATGAGGCGATGATGACGAAGGTAGATTTTGTTTTTTACTCCTCTCCCTCTTCACCTATCAAGCTCCACGGAGTGAATCAATGAGGCGATGTAAATCGGCATTGCAGGAATCAAGGGGCAATATTCATTTTTCTCAGCCACGCAGCCGCTCCTTACACATCGTGTGTAAAAGAGCCCATTGCATCCTTCACGAGATCATGCACCAATTGTCACAGTGATAAGTAAGAGCTGGTCATATCACGTATATTTGCAGATCAGTCTCTCCTGTCCTCCTTGTTCCGTTCCAGCCTTTGTTTCTGACACTGGTGATATTCCTATTATTATTTTGGTTGTTTTGTTTTTTTTCTTCCCAGAAACACATTCACAAGAACAGAGTTCTACAGCACAATGAGATGCAGTTCTGCTTCCAGGTAATCCCAAATGCTGCAAATCCTGCTCGGTTGCTAGCGTTCCTCTGCTGAATGGCTCTCTGCCTTTGAATGCAGTGAAAAGCTATTGAAGGGCAGGCAGCGAGGCAGCCAACCCAGTCTCATGCTAATCAAGAAGCCGTCTTAACTCTTTCACCCTTGGAAAGGCAGCCTTAAAGCTGCATATTCACACGATATGTCATCAAATCCCAACTTTTCAGAGGGCCATGAGTGGCAGTGTGGCACCACGAAACTGCACCGTTCTGTATGGACAGAGGCAGCAGCTCCTTTCCTTTTCCAGGAGATCAATACCATTCCACTACAGGGTTAAGACAGACACACTGATCCTGTCAGGCATCACATTTTAATGTAAAACACCCTGAGGCTCTCTCAATCCTTGGCTGTAGTCCCAGCCTATAATCAGCTCTCGTCTATTTACATACAAAGCTGTGTATTTTTAGGATAGCCCAGCCCTCTCCAAGAGGGAAAGAAAATGTTTGTATAAAGAAGGGCTTTGGGGAAGGGGGGGTCCAAAACAACTTTTACATATGCGTGTGTGTTTGTGTGCATGTACACTTTAATAAACACAAGACAGACAACAAGGGACAGGTCTTTTGACAGCTGCAAAACACCGCAGTGCAACCCGAGCGGCATAAAACTGATATGGAAGCCTCCGATTTCCTTTCCCACCGAGTGCGGTTTTGTGCGGCTATGTTTGTTGATTGCTACCAACTGGCTCAACAGAATAAAGGGCTGCCACCTCTGCAGAGAGAAAGGCTCAATACAGCTGTTACAAGACTGACAGCTCATGGCTAATTGGCATACATGGCACACTGACAGAGCCACAAAGATCTATTGCTTAACCTCATTTAATTATTTTTCTGAGCACCAGGTGTGTAAAAATAATAAAAGGCTGCCTTAAGGGAATGCCATGACCGAGAATACATAATATCAGATCTTTGGAAAAGAGATCATGTAATCCTTCAAAGCACCATCACAGAAGCACTGGTTACAATGTACAGTATAAGAACGGCTACTAATCTGGCAAACAAAACTTCTTTTCATTTGCCTTTTCAGGACCCCAGAGGTCTCTTCTTCAGATGGAACTTGCATATGTCTGCCCAATAAAAGGTACGCACTTCGAATAAATGGTGGTTTCAGCAGGGCCCTTCTCACCTGTTGTTTCTGTAAGTCGAATTATTATGTTATATACTACTTGTTATGTCCCGTCGACCCATTGTACAGCACTACGGAATATGATGGTGCTATACAAAACAATAAATAATAATAATAAGTTTGCTTTTGCTGGAACCGTTTGATAATTAGTGACTTCAAAAGATTAAAAGAAATCTGCATATGACACGATATCATCACCAAGACGAAATATCAAACACACACATGGTGCCCCCTTGCAAATGTGTAGCAAGGGCAGTAGGACCATGGAGGAGGGTAGCAGCTGCAGCAGGGAAGCCTTTTCAGTTGAAGGCAAGTGTTATTTTTTTCCATTTTGGAAGAATGCATATTTAAGTAATCACAGAGTACTTCAAGAAATCAAGGATATTATACTGTCCGTTTAACCCTAAATCAGGTTTCAATGGCTCTGTGTCTGAAATTATTTTTTCATAAGTTATGGTGGGTAAAGGTGATGGAAAAGTATTATTAAACACTCATCTACAGACACCAGACATGCCAGAAGGCTTGTTTTTCCCTCAGAAATCTCATGAAATTATTTTTCACATCAGACTCAATGTATTAAGCAAGGGCTGGATTTCTCAGCCTGGGGACCAAGTCTAGACACATGGTCCAGTAACACAAGAGTCCAAAAATACATCTGGAGCATGTCATGTTCACTGCACACTATCAAGTCCTGTCTAACAGCGATAACCTAGTAAGACCTACAGAAGAAGCAAACAAGGAATTCAGTCACTGTGTAAAAACAAGTAAAAACTAGACACAAAAAAATGTAATAGCTAAAAATATTAGCATATTTCCCTTCCTTGGATGCTGCCGGGATCTGAACCAATGGGGGGTTTAGAGCTTCCTATAAATATAGCCATTTTTTCTTCCACATGTAATTTCTATTTAAGCACACACACATTACCACGGCTATAGAGCACATTATTCCTGTAAGGTGGTTTATTTATTTATTTATTTTTAAAAGGAGCAGCACAGACTTTCTCCCACACATAGTGCTCTCTGCGGTTCCGAAGACATGGTATGTGGGAAGCTCTTGACGTTGCTTGCGGCTGAAGGCTTATGTCAGGTTGTCCCCACCCAAGTTACTAATGAAGTGAATAGAGTATTCCAAACCATTATTAGGTCTTATTAATAATTAACTGCACCCAATAACTACACATAGATTGACAGACGGACCTAATTCTTAATTTATTATACGTATTGGACGCACAAGCATAGTCAGCAAGCCTTCTCTACACCCATCTAGGACCCATAGGACATATCGCCAATGGGACAGTCTAACGGACACACTAAAACAGCTTCCATATCCTTGCCAGCAGGATATCCATGAACATGCTGTGCACAGACATGGAGAGTGTGTGTGTAATATTATATTATATATATATATATATACGCACACACACACACACACACACGCACCGCTCCCATTGAAATAAATGTAAGTTGAGCTGCTAGCCACAGTATTTAGCTCATGTGAAGCATACTTAAGCATGTCTTCAACTTCAGTGACAGCAGGTAGAGACACGAATTAAAAAAATGCTTCATTGCAAAAAAAGAATCTCAAAGCAAAAATCACATAACAAATGTATAAGTATCACAACACTCAAATAGTACACAACTAGTGCATTTTAATGTTAGATGACTAAATATTATTTGGCAGCTCCCTACTTGGTAATCGCCCAAGAAGCCCTGAGTGTGGTTTTAATAAGCACTGCTGTCTTCTCACAACTACCAACCCGCACCCTAGTCAAAGAAGGGATTTATAGCAGTGCAGGCACCAAAAATCAATAATCTTATATGAAAATGTTCCTAATTTTGTTTTTTTATATGCAGGCCATGCTGCAACTCATAGCTCTGCACTAAACTCAATCAATATAAGTCAGTGTGAGATTTTAGGCACAGGTCCCAGTAAATATCGACCTGATCATTGGGAACTAGCTATCAGGAAATCAATATAATTGCAGTATGTTTGCACAATAGCTTGTCTCACACTCAGAAGTCAGTCTGGGGGGAAAAAAACCTTTTATGCTATTTTACTATACGAAGACAACAGAAAATCATTTCTATGAGTCATACACTGAAAATCATTCATAATCTACTTCTACATTCCCTATTTAAAAATGTTTAACCCCTTAAGGACCGGGCTCATTTTTTCTTTTTGTACCCTGTGGGACTGAGGCTGTTCAGCTGTAATTTTCTCCTCACCCATTTAGTGTACCCACACATGTTATATATTGGATTTTTCAGGGCAAGATGGGCTTTCTTCAGATACCATATGTTTTGATCATATCATCTTATTTACTATAAAAAAAAATAATAACACATGGTGAAAATTTGAAAAAAAAAACACCTTTTATGACTTTTCTTTGAAAAATCTTTTACTCACCTACAAAAGGAAGTAAAAAAACTAGCTAAATAGATTCTACTATTTGTCCTGAGTTTAGAAAAATAATGTTTTATGTTTTTTTGCTGTTTTTTGTAAGTTATTGGGCAATAAGAACAAGTAGCGTTTTATGATTTCCAAACCTTTTTTTCCAAATCTGGTCATTCTGCCTCCATCTCCTGTTTGGAACATCTTTGAAGCCGGTTAACTCAATTAATCCCATTCAAACCATATATTTTTGAAAAATAGACACCCCAGGGTATTTCAAATGCTGGTATTTTAATCCTTTCCAAGCACTAATTATACAACCACACTTTGTCAAACTTTGTAATAGTAATTTTTTTTATTTAATTTTTTCACACGAACTGTAATTTAGTTATAAATATAAAGGTCCTGGTATATGTGACTGTCAAACAACACTCCAATATGTGTTCAGCAACATCTCCTGAGTATGGTGATACCCCACATGTATAGGTTTGTCAGATTGTTTGGCTCTTTTGGGGCATGCGTAATTCTGGTAGTCATTTGGTCATTCTGCCTCTATCTCCTCTTTGGAACATCTTTGAAGCCGACTACTTCAATTTACCCCATCAATCCATATATTTTTGAGAACTAGACACCACAAAGTATTTCAAATGCTGGTATTTTAACCCTTTTACGCATGAGATTCTACCACCTGCCTTTCCCAAAATTTAATTTTGTATTTTTTTTCCACACAAATTGTACTTCAGGAATAAATTCATAGCTCCTGGTATGCGTCACTATCAAACAACCCCCTAATGTGTGTTCAGCAACATCTCTCGAGTGCAGTGATACCCCACATGCATGGGTTTGTCGGGTTGTTTGAGATTTAAAATCCCACATTTGGGAAGTGCGCTTTTTTTCTCTATTTTGTACCTATGCCTCAAATGTATCTTTGAGCCCGGCCACTCCAATTTACCCCATCAAGCCATTTTTTATTAAATTAGACACCCCTTGGTTATTTGAAGTGCTTTTATTTTAGCTCTTTCTATGTTGAGATTTTTTTAGAAATTTTAGCACTTGCTCAAAAGAATGAACTTTATTTTATTATTTTTTTTCCCTACACATTTTGCTGGTACTGGATGGTTCCTCTGGTGACATCACTGGATAATTATTTTTAAATGTTACCACTTTTTTTTTTTTTAGCATTTTTTTTCTTTTTTATATTTTACTAATCACATTGTGATTGGAAAGCTGGGCTCCATTGACTTGCATGGTTGAATGCAGTACCTGTATTAAACCTGCAAGTGGAGCCAGAGTTCTCTAGAGGGTCTGGAGACCTTCTAGCGAACTTTTTCAACTTTATTATTTATTTTTTTTACAGGGCGGCCGCCATCTTGCGGATGGTGAAGATCACCGGCAGTGGCGTCCACCGCCATACAATGTATGGCGGATGTTGACGCCCCGGGGAGGGACCAGACATGGCCCCTGATGCTGATCTCGGCGTTACTGAATGCCTCGACATCGAGGCATTACAGCAACGCCGTTTAAGTGAAGAAAGTGATCGTTGATCACTTTCTAAGCTTATTAAATTTTTTGACGGTTCAGGACCGTCAAAGGTCGTTAAGTGACCGTTTTTCTGCGACGGTCCTGAACCGGCAAAGGTCATTAAGGGGTTAATAATCTTTAACAGGAATGGAGATTCTGAGCCTGGTCTTCTCGTCCAACATCAGTGCCTGACCTCACAAATGCTCTACTGGATGAATGGGCAAAAATCCCCAGAGAAACTCTTCAAAATCTTGTGGAAAGCCTTCCCACAAGTGTAGAAACACACTATTAACGTCATCAAAGTCCTTGTAGGTTTAATAGCCAGGTGTCCCAATACTTTTGTCCACATAGTGTAGCATGATCATACCAAAACATGGCCACTAGGATGTAGTTTGGAACGATCTTGCATTGTAGGAGTTATGACACCTAATGACATCAGCATAATCCATTATTTTCTATAACCCTCTGTATACATACTTCCAGCACAAGAAAAAATACTCAGAAAAGCTAAAGTGACTTGTGATTGAGAAACTAACACTGGGTCACAAAGTTCTGTGCAGGGTGAAATGCATTGAGCTCCAAGGACCACCTTGCTAAGCACTGTGATCTAGCTAAAGGGACACCCCAGCCATCATATGCACTTTCATGCTGTGTGGCCCTTTAACATTTTCGTGGTGTCCTTTTTCCCCTTCTCTTGCTATTTCCTGTACAAGACAAATGCATGGAGAAATTGGCAGTTAGAGAAGACTGGGTAGGGCCTGCTGCTGACAAAACTGAAGCGGACAAGGAGCGGGGGTTCTGCAGATAACCCAGAAGCAAAGGGAAATGCACATGATTTCATACCATAATAATACGGCTTATTATACGCTGGGAGGATATGGAGGCCTAACCCGTTAAGAAAAAGTCTCCTTACCTGAGCGCGGCACACGGTGACTCCACCCAGCGGAGCGCTCCTCACTTCCGCCCACTACAAACGCGCAGCGCCTAAGCGCACCCTTCGAATGTTAATACTAATTGGAGGATGGAGCTCCGCCATTTGTAGGGAAACATGTCTGCTTTGCATATCTCCACCGTCCTCGCAGATGCTAAAAATAAACGGAATGCGCCGGAAATCCATGCCGCGCGAGCCTCTATAAACTCCCCTCATCTGCCCACAGGAACGTACGACTTTTCTTGAAAAAGCTTTATTACTCCCTAATCAGAGGACAAAGCGCGTGAAAGGTACAGCCACTTCCTGTTAGAGGTCAGTCGCAAGCACCCTGCTTGGAGGAGGGCGGCGGAAGCCTTTGCATGGCGAGGCGTGAGTGTGCTTTCTCATTAACCGTGCAGAAACATACCCAAAATAAGTAATGGGCTGATAGTCTTATGACGCCATTTATTGCGATGTCCCTATACATTTCAAAGGAAATTATATGCAAACGTTATGCGTGATTACTTTAATTACGGTATATTATACTAAAATATGAAATTACCGATATTGCTTGTCATCAAAGTGTATGAATTGGGACATATGTAAAAAAAAAAAAGTGATTGCCATCTTGCTTTATTAATGTTGCTGACACAACATAAAGAGTTATTGCATCCCCTCTGCTAACACAACTTGTATTTATGATGTTAAATTCATTATGGTGTTAATTTTCTATATCACAGTATTTCAGGCAATACCACAAGTGTCTGCTAACTAAGCACAGCAGCATCTTTCTACATCCTTGAGTAGGAATGGTTAGAATGGTATGCAGCCTATTCCTTTCCATAGGGATTGCTGTCTGTGAGCAATAATTATAATACCGGGGAAGTAGCCAAACTGGTTGGTAGGATTTAGCATTAACGGAAAGATCTGGTTATTTGGTCAATAAGATGCTCTCTTCTTATGGCCCTAATGCCGAGATGTGCAATAAATGATGGAACGCAAACACTGATATGATATTTTATACATAGAACAATGAACACACCTGAACATTTTTCTCCAGCGCTAAGGAATCTGCTGGCGATCTATATTTTGATACCGATATATATAATGAATTTTGTTTTCAATTTGTGTTTGTTTTATACACCTGTATGGTTGTTGTTAGCATTATATGAATAAATATAGAATTTTCTTTTAAGCATCATTTGCTCATTTTCTAATATATCCATTTTGAACATTCTTAAACCCCAATGCCACATGAATTCGGAAGAAGGGCTTATAGATCCTACTTATGGAAATTGTTAAATTTGGTAGGGGCATATATGTCTCTTTAACAATAATAGTTAAATCCTAATTGTCCTTACAAAAAACTCCAGTAGGTGCAGTTGCATTAGTCAGTTATCCAAGCACTTCTGACTTGAGACACATTTCAGCTTGTACCTTTACATGAGGAACAGCAAGGGCTCTATGCAAAGAGATGCTAGATTAACTGTAAAGACTCCGGTATGGAAATCCAGTACATATTTAATGTCAAACATTTTCACTTCAAAATTTTATTGGTATATGCATTAAATATATAACAGACATAGCGTAATCAGCTTCAGTAATGAAAAACATGCAAATTAATAGTGAATGGGTTTATCTTTAGATACTAAGTAAACTATGTTATTGATATGATGTTAGTGCTGGAGGCCTATAAATTGTTGTACAGCCTGGATATAATATTATAACCACAAATCCCAATTCTCAAGTACCCTATTACTGCCGTAGATAGGCTTGTTACTGACCTTCAGATACAAGCCATTGCAAGTGCTTTAGAGTACCACCTGCTGGCCTGATGTAGAATTGCAACTTTGTTTTGTAATTCACCCAAGGGTGTTGCTGGTACCCAACCCCTCTTTGGGGTAGATTTAGTGCTGGAGATCAAAGTAACAAAATCTTTTTTTTTTATTACAGTACAATGTCGCCACTGATATTCATCTTATCTTGATAAATCTTATGATTTATCAATAGCATTTTAAAGTTGTAGTGTAAGATTTTTAGCTATAATAGTTAAGCAGTAAAGTGCTGCGAAATGTACAAGTTTTTTTAATAGGGGTTTAAGGGCCCACAAAATGTTTTATAGATTTTGTTTAAAACCCCTGCAGCACCATGTAGAAAACATTAATCAAAGTTCCCAGACACAAAAAAAAGTTCTTCTCTCATAAAGAAATTCAACAGAGCACATCTGCAACGGAGCAACTAAATGAGGCTAAACAGGTCTGATATCCAATGAGGAGCTCTGGAGCACAACAGGGGTAGTAAATCCTAAAAGCTGCTAAAACTCCAGGAGGTGTTTCCTAAAGTACCAGACAAAAAATCCACCCGAAGTCTGAAATGGACAGGGAGGGGGATTTTATCTGAAATAGATTAGAACCCTGGCTTTGTTACGCTGGTGAGAAATTGTTTGACTTTTCTGGAGATTGCTGTGCCACCTCCAAAGCTTTCCTCTGGAATCCTTTAAATCTGCAGCGGGGGTGACAGTGCATGACTAAAAAGTTAAAAGTCAGGATCAGGGGTATTTAATGAGTTGCAGGCTGGTACTGTATGGAAGTAATAGCGCATGCACTTTGATGGCTTAAGAAATTGGGTATTAAATGTCACATATGTGGCTCTTTTTATAAATATCTACAGACTACTTTGTAAATATTGGCAGCTTTGTGATATTCCTTTTATTTATTTAATTATGTCATTACTGAAAAGACCTGCATTTTAATGCGGACAACCAGATAATATAAATATTGGGCCGCACATCTACAACTAATGGCTCTATAAAAACAATATACTTATTCACAACTGCAAAAAGATGGGTTGAAACATTTGTGATTAGGTAAATAATTTTAAAGGGGGGGAAAAACCCGTTTATTTTGTGCTGTCTTTCAGTTTCTTAGTGTATTCACATTTTAATAATATTGATTTATATAGCACGGACATATACTGCAGCATGATATAATGGGTAATATTTATAAAAGCAGTACAAATGAAATTTTTAAAGTACAGTACTCATTTAATAATGTTTACAAATTGTTACAAATTAACATTTTTTCACTAAATCAGCCAAAAAGCAAATTTTGAAAACAGAATATTGGGGGACAAAATCCCAATCACAGGCCTGGGAACTTTAATAGATTGCTTTCCTAAAGAGGGTAAGAGTCTATAACTTTTAAACACAGATGACCAAGGATAAAAATGTGCATTTTTATATATCTTTTTAATTATAAAAATTAAAATGTTTTCATCTTTAGCCATTAATATTTAGCACTGAAGGATAGAAACTAATGCAAAAATAAATACAAATCAGGAACGACAAAGTATAGCACAGAGTATACTGTAAAATCTTGGGTATAATATGCACCTGTGTACAGTTTTACCCTAATTTACTCGTGTATAATATGCACCCATAACGCCTGCTTCACAGGTAGTTTCACATACACACGTTTATATAAACTCAAACTGTGTACCAACACTTTTACACACATATACAAACTCACTCCATGCGTCACACACACACGTGTACATTTAGGACCCTCTCCAGGCACATCTACATTTATAGGCTCGTTAGGATGCTGTTCCCTTGTGGTCCAGCAGCTGGGGACAGGTCTGGCCTCCTGCTCCATCACAGTCCTCACACACTACCTGTGTCTGAGTGCCAGGAAATGATGTCATATGTGTGTTGGGATTGAGGGAAAAGCCGATAAAGAGGGCTCTGCTGTCAGCCATGCCCCCCCCCGTAACTGAAATGCACACTCCAAACACGCACACACATCTCTCTTAACACCACGCACTATTATGCACATACTCACTCTAACACGATACACTTACATATGCTCTCCCCCCCCCCCAACATCAGTGCAGGTTGCACAGCTCTCCCTGTCCCATCACCAGTGCAGCTTGCCCTCTCCCATCATCAGTGGAGCTTGGGCAGCTTACTGTGGTGCGTGTATGCTGTGTACCCGCCTTACCACTCCCCAGGTAGTGTAATTATCTTGGTGACCTATTAAATTTAAAAATTCACTGCATGGACACTCAGATCTGTGTCTCAAAGCTTCAGAGACGGCATTAACATTTTCCTCTCCTGTAGTTCTCTCCCTTGTCCTCATGCCACCCTTCCAAAGGCTGCCTGAACCTATCAACAACAATCAGCAACTTAACAGGTGACATAGGTGTCACAATGGAAAGGGATAATCATGCAAATCCTGAGAAATTGAAGTTAAGGGCTTGTGGTACACAGAATAGCAATAAGCAACATTATTTTTTGTTGGTAACACATTACATTTGTTTATTGTACTGAACTGTAACATGTAGGTGGTCAGATATATTACAGATCTACTTTAAAGGGTGTCATGAATAATTTGACATTTTTACACAGGTTTGTATATATAAGTAGACCTTTTCAGGCAAATCGATTCTACTAGACTTGTGCATTCTCATTCGCACAAATTTGCCAAACGTGTTCATTTGTGTGAATGTCCAAACACAAGGAAAATGCCCCAACAAAACAAATGAAAACGAAGCAGAGGATGTATCCGGTTTTTTTCACTCACGCGCTCTCTGCGTCTCTCTACTTTCTACGCCAACCGTTTCCATGCCCCCTTTGCCGCAGGTTCGCTTCTTGTTGTTCTGTGTTCTTTCTTGGTCCGCGTCTCCCCGTTATCCACTCGGTAAACCTGACCTTCTGGAGCGCTTCCGCAACATGGCGGAGCCTTGGCTCACACCAGTGAAACAATGGCAGCTGATTGGAGGAATAGGGTAGAGGCTGTCCCCGTGGTGCGTGCTATGGCTTCACCCTTTTGCAGACATATTCCAAGAGGTCAGAATAATGCATTTGTGGGGAAAAGAGGGACAGAAAAAAGTCTATAGGAGGAACCGACTTCATTAGCATTGCCATAAAGCATCAGCTCTGTGTGGTGTTATGTGCAGGGAAAGTCACCCAAATTTCACACGACTGACAACAATGTCAGCCTCCAGATATGCAGATAAAAGAAGTTTATCGGGACAAAGTTTTTGTCAATGCAAATCTACATTTGTCTATACAGCACCAGATTTGATGCTTAAGGAGAAAAGCATTTCCCATGTAAGTTATGCGGTCACATATTTATTACTAAAATATATGATTCTGTACTATATCTCTATGTATTCTGTTTAGTTTCTAAACCATATTCTGTAAGGTCATTATGTAAGGACGGTTGAAGAGCTGAGAACATATTGCAAATTAATTCAGGGTGAAATAAATTAAACTGTAACACTTTAACATACAGGGTGGGAAATGATAATAGCTTGTGGGTGTATGAGTGTATCATTTCCTCAAGTTACTTTCTTACCGTGATGCTTTTTTCCTGTCTTTCTACTGCACAAGTGGAATAATCTATTAGATTTTCTTATATAGTTTGCAAGTATCTCTTCTAGCAAACTCATTCAAGACTGGTGAGAAGCGAAGAAAGAATTTCAACACTCTTTAACAGATGTGAGTGTTCTGCACACAGACCCCTTGAATCTTTAAAAACCCTACAAATAAGGACTACTTTGGTCATATAAGCAAACCAAATGAAGGCTTTGTGTTTTCATGTTTTTCTACTAAAAATGGCATAGTTAAAGTAGTAGTCACATATAATGGGGTTTTTGGAGGCTATTTGAACTGACTACAAAAATGCACTCTTCTGTTTACAAATGACACATTCTAAACCACTTAGATGACATCAAAACCAACTTAAGATGCGTAATTAAAGCTTGCACATGGGGACACCTGTCTTCACTTGGTCGGTTGTTGACTCTCTTGACATCTTGTTATTGTTGGAGTTAAACACTCTGATGGAATCTACTTTTGGAAGACAAAATATCCATGAAAACCACCCTAAATTCTCAAACTAAACACAAAAGGTTGCATTCTTGTCAAATCCTGGAGATTAGAAACCACCTGCATTCTCTGGTTAAATAAAAAGGCTGATGATTGTTGCACCATAGGTCTTTGCTATTCTATATGTATTTATGAGAATATATGTATTTATGAGAATGTATTTATGAGAATTAAGAGATTAAATTTGCTTGAATAGTGGGTGGCAAACAAAGGCTTTACGCTTTTCTTGCCTTGATCTGGCGCTTACTCATAAGCTTCAGCGCACTTTAAAGAAGTTTTAGTGACACTTTTTATTTTTAAACAAATGCTGTCCATTTGTCTACTGTATATATGGTCTTGAAAGTAACTCATTTTTACATAAACATCAAATCATAAATGTTGTTAAAACTATTATAATAGGAAATGAATGTTTCAAAGCTAGCATATAATAAATATAAAATAAAGAAGAAGAAAAAAAAAGACATGAGCTGGACATTATCATGCTTTAACAAAGCTAACGTGTACACTATGTATAAGATATGCACTTGTACATGTGGCTGGTCAAGTAACTGATGTTATGGTAAAAGGGACCTGAGAAAGAAATATAGAATAACTTAAAATGAATGTGACATCATACCTTTGAGTTATTTTGAGGAGTCATGTTATTTTGCATTCAGTTTGCAAAAGGTATGCGTATCTCACACATCTTATCGCCTCGCTAAGATATTAATTAACAAATCACAACCGGGACTGATTCTTTACAAGTACAGGGAACTTTTAAAACAGACGTTATTTCACACGTTAATGAAACGTGTTTTATTTTAAATGTACAGTTATTTATTAACCCATCACTCTTAAACTCAGGAAGCACCTGACCTACTTGAACTCTCCCATTAGTTAAACAGTGGGTAAAGTTAATATTTTTGTCGCAGGCGGCGGTTGTTCTGGTCTAGGGAACAAGTTACATAAAGGCGGATGAATAACTAAACAGACCAATTTTATAACAAAAGGCAATGGAAAGGTGGCGTAGATGTCAGTAACAAAGATTCTTCACATAGAAGGTGAGAAAAAGCACAGTGACACGTAAAAAAAAATGTGTGGTTGTTTAGAAATATTTTCTGCAACCTCACAGTAAACTTGGAAAAAAGTTATTGAAACTAGAAAGAGCAATGCAAGTGGGTAACTGAGTTATCATATAAGTGCTTCAATAATAAGAATGGCATTCTTTGCCAGTCAAATAAACTAAGTAGTCCAAGTGGGCCTTTTTTTTTTCCTTTTTGGGTTGTACTTCCGAGCCAAAATCCTGGTCCTATTACTCACTACATGCATTCGGCCTCCCCAGTGAGTGGTACTCAAAATGAGTTCAGCAAGAGTGAGAATGCTTTACATGCAGAAAGCATACTTAAGTATGCTTTTTACTTTTAGAGGAGGCAGCCAGGGGAGAAGATAAATGAGACATTGCCAGTTTGCCTGATACCTATAGCTAATGAACTTGATGACAACATGTTTAAACCGGAGCGTCAATTGATAGAATAAAGTTAAGCCCCCTGTTTTAAGGATACACCATAAAATCAATTATTCACACACAAGCAATTGCTTTTTGAAACTCATTTTAACTGTTGACGCGCAGTAATTAACATATTTTAATACTTCATGAAAGGAACAGAATGCCTCAGGATTCCATGATCAACATGTTAGGGTGTGAGCAGTTATCCTTTTTTAACATTAGCCAAAAAATAAAAAAGGACATGATTTAGCAGGTCTGGGATTTTTGTGTGTGTGGTTTTTTTTTTATTAATATATATATATATTTGTAAGCACTATCTGGATTTAATTTTATCAACGTTTGTTAAAAAAAAATAAAAAAATTATAAAGCACCTTTGCCAAAAAATATATAGTCTACCCCCCCCCCCCCTTAGCTCTTCAAAGTAGCATTACGACATAGAAACATTGACAACAGATAAGAACCATTCGGCAACCTGCTCTAAAAAAAAAAAATAAATAAAAAAAAATAAAAAAAAAAAAAATCGGTAGCCTAGATGGGCCGAATGGCTTTTATTTGCTGTCAAATTCTGCTTCTATAAGCTGTGAAGTAAATAATATTTTCTTAATACTGTTCTGATGTTAAAATGTGTCTTTTCTTTGATACGCTTAATATTGCGTCATTAAGTTCACCTGTGGAGGTCTGCATCTTACATTATTCTTCAGACCTGAGGTTATGCTATGTTTGGGGTGCCGTCCCACGTACACATGAGTCACATTATCCAGAAGTTGGAAGTATGCCTTTTAAGTGTATGAGCATCAATTAGCATTTCTTTGCAATAAAATTCTATCTAATATTTCAACTGAGTACAAACATGTAAGATAATAGATAGCAAAGTATAGGGCTGGCACCTTCTGGTCTAGGGGCAGCAAAGCCACGTTACTCCATTGGTCCCTTGCTCCATACCAGTAACTAACATACACACTGGCACACATATTTACACACACACTCACATTTACATGCTTTTGCTAACGCGTATAATTGGACTAATACACACATGCTAACACGCACTCCCTCTTACACATACACACTCCTCTTTCTAGCTGCACACACAGGTGCCTACCTATTACTGCAGGGTCGCGTAACATCGCTTCATGTGACCCCTGCTGAACCCCTGCTCCCTTTTTTAAGAATTTTAGACCACCCACCCAGTCCAACACATGCCCCTAAAGCCACATGAAATAACTTGTCCTAGAGGTCAATATTACATCTGCATTTTATAAAGAGTTGAAATTCTGTAGTAATACAACACTGTTATTTAGCAATTATTGGTAGGAACAATTTTTGGCATAATTTATGGGGACATTCTTGTATTTGCATTTCAAAGATTATCTGTTGAAATGCCACATTGATAAGTAACCTAAAGTTAGGCTTCCATTAATGCGCAAATATTATGATTTACTAAATGAACCAGATACCCTGGGGTCATATTTGACTATAGTGAAACTTTTAAGGCCTGCTTTCAAAAGTTAGGATGCATCTTGTCTCTAAATTCTCACTGGAGACTTAAAGAAATCCTAAAATTATTTTATTAGGAAAGAAAGTTTAATCCCGTCTCACTGCCAGGAAACTCTAGCCAGTTTTTTATTACTAGTGTCAGCTTAAAAACAGGAATTAGCCACTTTCGTGTTTTTCTTCACTACGGAGCCACTGACCTCAGGGCTTTAAAAAAAAACAAACAAATTTTCTTCTTTAAATCAGTTCTAGTTTTTGCATATTATAATGTTTTCAGTTATATATTAACAATTTGTATGTTTTTTAGCTCTGTTATCTTAGCCTAATACAAAGATTTTTACATCAGAGGAGATAACTTCTTTTATTTGCATGTGAAATCCAGGACACAGATTTAAAATATTTATGTAATCATGTAGACAAATATCTGTACAAAAAAAGTGTGATTGCATATGTGAGTTGCCTGCAGTATTATCCTTCATTGTTTGTACACATGATTACCGCAGGGTGCACAAACACCCAGTTTATTTTAGATTTTACTTCAATGCAAACCCTGACCTCTAGTGGCAAGACACCAAATAGCAAATACACAATGTTCAATGTGACAATTTACAATCACTATAACTAGTAGCCAGTGGGCTAATGAAGCTCTTACCAGTGCGGGGATGTGTTTGTGATACTGACACTGCTCACATGACACAAACAAAATATGTGCACTTTAAGCTGTAACCTCCTTGTGGTGGGGACATCCTTTCCTAATATATTCACAAATACTGTACTTTATATGACTGCATTTATTGTATTTCAAAGTACATCTGTTAGTGGTAAATAAATAAAACATTTACTTGCATACATTTTTGGTACAACATTGACACCATTAATATATACACTATATACTAAAAAGTATATGGATATCCCTCCTAATTATTGTGTTAAGTTGTTTCAGGTAACAGGCGTATAAAATCAAGCAGACAGGCACCCATCTCCATAGCCAAACACTGGCAGTACAATAGGTCCTGCTGATGAGCTCAGAGACTTTAAGTGTGGCTTATGGTTTTGGAATGGGATTTCCAATAAGCTTATATGTGATGGTCAAGTGTCTACATACTTTTGGTCACATAATGTAAGTTACATATCATAACTACACATATTTCTTCTGATTTCATATGTGAAACTTGTTGGTGTTCACTTTCCAGTGGCCCAATACTACATACTTGGCATATTTAGAAGATCAAGATAGGTGCTAAAGATACAAATACCTTTATTTTGCCTGTTATTTACACCAGAGTGTTCATTCATTAGAACTAAAATCCATTATTTGCTATGTTGTTCCAGCTAAAAGAATGCACTTTGTGCTGACATCAGATTTAGCATGCGTAGTGCTTGTCATTGAGTACAGTAAATCATTTTGGGCTACATAGTAAAGCAACACGATCATGTTTTATATGCTTTAATGCAGCCCTTAGCATACATTTCCCCATGTTTATGGTAGATACATAGAACAACCCCTCAGCAGACGATGCAGAGGTTTACACAGTAACGGGATACGCTTAAAGCTATACTGAATCTAAGACAAGAGCAAGGACTGATTAAGGGTTAAGGTTTGAGTGTTTACAAAAATGTGCAGACCAGATGGACCAATTGTTCATACTGGTCATCAAATTCTATGTTTGTATGGAATAGACGGATGAAAAACACACAGAGATGTTTTTACAGCTAATGGAAAAGGTGGTGCCTTGTTATTATAAAGACCCCAAACACCTTTCTATGTTACCTTTATAATACTGTCATATTATTTCTTAAGGGGATGTACGATTAAGCCACCTCTGACACGAATCCATGCCAAGTGATGAAATGAAATGAGGTCACCAGAAAGTAGCGCTTGCAAAAGAATGCAGGGTTTATCTTTGCTTCGGTGTTCTAACTAGTTGTCTTAACAATGGACACATCTAGGATAGGTTTGTCAAAGAGAAAAAAAACAAAAAAACAGAAAACTTTAGTTTGCATCTTCTTATGTTTAATCTACCTACAGAAGCTAAATCAATAGCCCGGGGGTTGCAGCTCTTCAAATATTTGCCTTGGTATTTATATAGGTAAAAAAATGGCCATCTTAAAATGTAGACTTAGCCCTCATTGTTTTATGCCGTATCCGTGCTAAAGATGCCACAGTGTTGAGTTTGGCCAATTCTCATCATCTGAGAAGCAACTTCTGTTATATTTCTGCAACCTCCTTAGTTGAAAGCGTGTATCTCCTGGGTCAACAGTTACTATTCCATGTAGTACAGGAGTGCTAAACTTTTCATATTCACTAAAAGCTTTATGGTTTACACTTACATTTTATTTGTTCTATTTCTAAGTTTTATGTTGTATTTTGACCCTTGTTTCCAGCACCATACTGGACATGTAATAAAAAAGGCAATATCTTAAAAGTAGCAGTTTGCTCTTCAGTGCCCTTCACTTGTTATGTTTCTTTCACATAATACACATGAAAACAAAGCCTCACTTTGTACATAAAAAACATTATTACCAGTACATATATTTTAATATCTTAAAACAGACATCACAAAGATATGGAGTAGCATCTACCAATGAACATATGTTTTCAATAAAATAGTAAGGCTTAGTAAATATACGGCATGGTAATGAATAGAGACTTCTGTATCCCATAAGACATAATTTCCTTCTGTACCATCCTTCAGTTATCCAATACATATAATTTAAGTATAGTTATAAACTGAAAGAGACTTTGCTTTCAGTGCTATAACATGTTAACTATAACATATGGCCTAAAAACTGGACAACCAACATAACTGGGAACTTTCTGGGTCATCACCGAGAAACTCCGGGTTGTGGGACAGGCGTTGCGACTCATCCACTTCCCCAGCAGCCACAACAATTTTCCTCTGTTTGGAGCTAGCCCTGTGCGCAACATCAGCGGGGTTGCCCACTGATGTCATTTTTTTCTTTGGTAATGCTGGACAAAGCTAAAAGTGTTAAAAACAGACAAAAAATATCATTGTTGGGTAATTCTCATAAAACAAGCATGATATTAGTGATGCTGTTCTGAAGGCAAACACCAAATACTGTTTGGTTTAGATTTGTCTTTTGTTCACTCCCTTTGCATTTTGTTAAATAATAAAAATAAACCATTAACATGTTTATTTTTTTAAAGCATTCCTATTTTACAAAAATGATAAAAAGAATGTAAAAACTCTTTTGAAGGGGAAGTAGCATATTTAAATCCCCCACTAGATGGGGCTGTTTATTACCATAAAATGACTTTATAATCATCTTAATGTATTATGACTAGAATTAAGAAAGACAACCAAATAGGCTATTGTATATGTATATATAAGTGTATTTAAAGTGAAATGTACACTGTGTATGGTCTTTTTTTAATGTTAAGTCACAAGATGTCCTTGAGCTCAAGAGATGTTTATGTAGGTTTGTAGATTGTATGTTAACTACCGGTATATAGTACTAAACTTTATAAGATATAGTATTATTAAATATATATATATATATATATATATATATATATATATATATATATATATATATATATATATATATATATATATATATATATATATATATATATACACACACACACACACTGGAGAGCCACTTTAAAGCACATAGCAACTAAGAAGTGGACCAAAACTCTACTTTGAGTTTATTGTTAGAAAAAAACACTTTTTAATGTTATGGTCACAGAATTTGCAATGCCCTTATAAATAATCTTTTTAGAGTAAATGACAAACGGTAGTATGTTTTGATAATGCTCCAAAGCCCAGGTCACCCTAGATGTGTTTGCTATCTTTGGCTTTATCAGTAGGTATCCAGTTAGACTGGTTTAGCAGTAAAATAATCAAGCAGTATAAAGAGAAATGGTAAGCAGAAGGATATGTTTCCAAATATTGCTACACTGACCAAAAACTAAAAGCTAAACCTCGTAATTGTTAACAGGTCTCTTTCCATAAAAAGTGAATGTCAAGTAAATAACGACAATCTACGACCTAAGCAATTCATGCTGTGATATCGTAAAGTTTCTCATTGTGCAGTTCTATGGAAAAATAGTGGCAGCAAAGTTATGTGAAAATAAGTTGGCATGATTGTTCCAAGCGGCTGTGTCACAAATGACAAAAAGAACGCACAATTTTATTTTTTGCACACTTGATGGGATGTACTATACATTTGTTTGGCGGTTCTACTACAGCAATGAAATAACTGTTTCTTTTCTAACAGTATAAACCCTGCTTTAGTCCCTTTAATAGAACAAAGTGTAAATATTACATCTAAGCTGTGTTACCATGCTTTTAGTAGAGTTCCTACATCCCCCCTTCCTAAACAATTAAGGAAAAATGTGCATTTATATATCAGACGAACACTATTATGGCCCAGGGTAAGTATGAGAAAGTAGATAATGGTAAAATGCTACTTCAAGAAACATATTTCAAATAAGCCCCTTATCAATTACACAGTGTATAACACATTGAATAGCTTTAAATAGCAAACAATAATATATGGTCCTGATGGGTCTAAAAACTGAAGGTTCTACCGACTGCACAGTTCTATAACATGTAAACATATTACAGTCAGCATTATTATCAAGCAAACTGATATAGTATGTAAAATAAAGTCAAAGCCCCCAAAATGCTTGATGCCATATATAAACCTCATAACTGCAAGCATCATGTCCAACAACAGAAAAGTGGATCCACCAATGGCTGAGGGCACACTTGCAAACATGGGGTTAAACTCATACGCCATGTACATCAACCATGTAGAAACATCACCGAAATTTCCATGTTAAATACATTTGCCGATGCCCAAAGCTCGCTGAACACAATTTTAAATGAAAAGAAAGCTCATTGCTTACCTAAACCTGGCCCTACAAGAAGATGTTTTAAAAGATTAACTTAGGCATTCAATGGGAAGGTTATCTTTGCTGTTCTAAAGGAGCTTTCAAAATATAGTACAGCCCAACGTCATTCCTGTGTGAAATCAGGCATGTACTCCACAAGAATCCCATTGTAAATAGCAATGTGAAACCTGGCAGCGCTTCTCAACAGCATTTACACACTGAGATGGCAACCAGCATCTCCGACGGATTTCCATTCAAAGGAATCAGCCTAAGAGAAACAGTAGGTAGCACTCCTAAAAGTCTTCATTGAACAAAAAAAGGAAATATTAATTTAGTAAAAACTGATTTCTTTTTTTTTTAATTTGTGTCATTTTTGGGAGCAATTCACCTTTTCATTTTATCATAGCAGAGTTTGACATCAATGGTTCCAACACAACAACAACATGGTTTCTGCCCCCACTCAACCAGGGCTGGGCTGAGCTACAAATAAAACATATGTCAAGATCCACAAACCCTAACGCATTTCACACGATTTATAAGACTACGACTGTCCCTTCAATTAGGGAGAAGGGTCATGAGGAATAAGACATTAAGATCACTGTTTGAAGCCGCAGGCAGACAGAGCGGACTTCTAAAATGTATATTTGTCATTTTAATCTGTATACCAAATTAGCTGCAAGTAGGAGTCACTGCGTCCAACATCCAAACAATGTATGCTGTCAGAAAGAAAGAATTGCTCTGGGTTTCCCAGTGCAAGGACTGTAACCCTGGCACATGGATCAACAACTCATTCTTCATTCCTGGCTCACTCCCCTATTTTATTGGGAGTGTGTAGAGAAGCATTGTGCCAGGGTTAGGGGTCATTCGATGTTAAACCGCTCCCTCACACCACCTCAACCTTCAGAACACAAGATGCATCAAAGCGCTTGTCTATTTAACTGCTAGTGTGTTTGCGAATTGTGTTGCCAAGGGATTTCGACTGTCTAGGAACAGCATTGTCTGGTGTTAATTCTGCGCATCTTACCAACCCTTACCCATACAGATAGTTAAATGTAATAATTTAAGCAATCGTACCCCAAGTATGTGTTTAATGTGCAGACAATATAAAATAGAACAAACCCTTATTAACTAATAAAGACCGACACAAAAGATTGGTTAGGAAAGACCGTGGTTCTTTATTTAGGATTTAGCATACAATGTAACATATAACTATACCAGGATCTGCTCCATGAGCCAGAACCCACCAGCACTAAAATACCTACCAGTTGCTACTTTGCCATCATATCACTGGGAAAATTAAATACACAAAATTACAAGAAATATTTTACTTGTTCCTTTTGAAATACCCCATTCTTATCAGTGACCTCCGCAGAATCATGGACATTTAAAGTGCTGCAAAAAGCCATATAAATTAACGTAATAATTACGCTGTGTCCTAAAGGAATTTGTTCCGGAAAAGCTATCAATAATAAATCATGAAATTCTTATAAATTGTAACCTCTAAATTGTAAAGCCACCCTCCAGCACTGCAAGTGTCAAGCGATGATCCTTTTCAATGTGACCAAAAGTGTCCAAAAAATTCACTTCAAATAAAAATCTGAAATTCGAGATGGCGTATTTATACTCGCATGAAAAGGAAAACAATATGTTTCCATGATGTGAGTGGAAAAATAAAACAAGGGCTATTAAGCATAATTCTGATGCAAATTTGCAACCGTTGTGTTATTGCCATATCAGCCACTGCAATACTTCATTAAAATACTTGTGCTCCATTTTACTACTTTCTCATTGACCTACACATTATTCATTACACCCAATATCTACACAGCTCATGCCTACAACCAATACCAGATCTTTTACAGTAGAATACATATTGTACATTAGGGTTCAATGCGCTCTCTCCAGTTCTTGACAGACTATTTACTAAAGTAAGATAAACTATGGACAGCTACACTGTAGGACAGCATAGAGACTTCAAAGGATTTGCTCACTGTAGTCCAGTTTACCACACCTTAGTGCATCTCCACCCGTGAAAAAACACACACACAAAGAATAAAAGGTGTCCTAAGTGCACATGGATCAAGGTGACAGTCACACAATAAACCCTGTGTTCTGCCAGCATGCTTGTATGGTGACCCTATGCAAACATGACAACCGTATGAGAACTTCCAAAAGGAAGGAGGGGGAAAGCAGTCATTGTTATACCTTAACATTCACTTTGAAGATGTCTCTAGGAAAAGTCACATTGCTTCGATTAAACAAATATTATTTTCATCTTCACACATGGTATTCACGTTAAGGAAAAATATGTCTTGGCAGTGGCGACTCTAGAAACAATGTATAGGGGGGGCACACAAGATACCACAGTCAAACTGGGGGGGGCATTCATAATTTCCAAAAGTAATGTGCTATGGAATCATACTTTTGTTATTGGGCTAAAATAATACTTGATCATTCAACATGGGAAGCCTGAAGCCACAATTGAGTGCGAATAATCCTTGAAATAAATATTATAACACAGGGCTTGACAAATTTTTTTAAATCTAGGAGCCAGCTAAAAAAATTAGGAGCCAGGACTTTTTTTTGCCCTATTCTCACACTTTGCCCCAGCACTTTGCCCTGCACCCACACTTTGCCCAGCACTCAGTCTCACACTTTACCCTAGCCCTCACTTTACCCCAGCACTCACACTTTGCCCACACTAAAAAGCACCAGTGCATACTTTTCATTACTATTAATTAATCACATTAATTAACTATGTCCCCAGTTTCCCATAGGCATCTTTGTCACTAAATAGCTTCCCATAGTACCATGTTTAGTGACAAAGATGCCTATGGGAAACTGGGGACAGAGTTTGCCTTTGTCCCTAGTCTCCCATAGGCATCTTTGTCACTAAACATGAGACTATGGGAAGCTATTTAGTGACAAAGATGCCTATAGGAAATTGGGGACAGAATTTGCCTTAGCTTCCCATAATCTCATGTTTAGTGACAGATGCCTATGGGAGACTGGGGGCAAAAGCAAATTCTGTCCCCAATTTCCTATAGTCATCTTTGTCACTAATTAGCTTCCCATAGTCCCATGTTTAGTGACAAAGATGTCTATAGGAAACTGGGGACAGAATTTGCCTTTGCCCCCAGTCTCCCATAGCCATCTTTGTCCCAGCCTCCCACTGCCAAGCATGTGCACTCTGTTGGATTCCCGCTGCCGCTGCCGGTGGCTCCGCCCACCCTCCTCACTGAACGGGGCTGGCACCGCCCACAAAGGTCATTGATCAGCGCTGGTGCCGCCCGCGAAAGGTATTGAGCGGCGCCGGCTGGCTCACTTCTATTTTGAATCGACAGGGGTGGCATTTTAATAAGCCGTCCCCGTTGATCCAAAATAGAATTGAGTCAGCTGGCCAGCGCGACTCAGTGACCTTCGTGGGCGGTTCAGTGAGGAGGGTGGGCAGAGCCGCCAGCAGCAGCGGGGTTGTCTGCATCGCACAGACGCCCGCTGCTGCCGGAAAGCAGGATCCAAGTCCCCTGCAACACCACGGGGGATCTGGATCCTAAACCCAATTATAGGTTTGGCTCACACCTAGGCACCAGGACAAAATTACCAGTCGCCATGGCGACCTGGGATTTGTCGAGCTCTGTTATAAACACAATAAATAACTTTTACACTAAATGATTTCAGGGCCTTGAGCGTTTTGTCCCCTGAAGTCACTACAACTTCAGGAGGGCATTTTATCTCTGGATAAATATAAATTAAATAATTCCTACTGTAAGTGAAGTGCCAGGAAACAGATGACCAAACACACACACCAACGCAGGCTCTGTCACACCGACACCCAGACACACACACCAGGACAGGCTCTGCCACATCGACAACCAAACACACACACACACACCAGGACAGGCTCTGCCACACCCACATCCAAACACACACACACACACACACACCAGGACAGGCTCTGACACACACACCAGAACAGGCTCTGCCACACCAACACCCAAACACCCACCAGGACAGGCTCTGCCACACCCACATCCAAACACACACACACACACACACACCAGGACAGGCTCTGACACACACACCAGAACAGGCTCTGCCACACCAACACCCAAACACCCACCAGGACAGGCTCTGCCACACCCACATCCAAACACACACACACACCCTAGGACAGGCTCTGCCACACTGACAACTGAACACACACACCAGAACAGGCTCTGCCACACAAACACCCACCAGGACAGGCTCTGCCGCACCATCACCTATACACACACACCCGAGGAAAGGCTCTGCTACACTGGTAACCAAAAACACACAAACAGCAGGACACAATCTACATCAGGATAGATTTTTCACACTGCATTGTCGTTTATACCCCCCTTAGTGTTTTTGCCCCTTGTGTATTGATGCCCCTGCTGCCCATATATATTAATATAAGCCCCAGTTGCCGATAGCAGGTATAGATCAACACATTAACACACAAACCAAGCTTTGCATGTATAGATCAACTGAAATTCACTTGTGATCTCATCACTGAAGGTATATATCAAATAAACAGAATCAGACATACAAATCCTGTACTTGCAGGTATACAATAGTATATGAAACGTACCATTGCAGGTATAGATCAAATAAATACATGGAAACAGCATTGCAGGTATTAATCAACTGAATAAGACATACAAACACTATTTGCAGGTATACATAAATAATGTATGGAAATATATAGATATGGATCTACAGAATAACGCAAAAACCCCGCTTTGCAGGTATAGATCAATTGGAATTCACATAAAAACACAGCATTAAAAAGGTATATTTAAAACCCCCTAAATTACAGGCATAGATCACAGGTTGCACACCCCAAAGCCAGCCCTGGCGTCCACACTGCCCACACAGCAATCACACTCCTATCATACCCAGGCAACCAGTAAATGCTGGTACCTAGGCATGATGGGACTGTGCTTGCTGTGATTGCTGTTAGCAATCACACTCCTATCATGCAAAGTCAGCCAGTACATGCTGGTACAGGGTGGCTGTAAGTGATGTGTAGACCCCATACTGCTGGCAGCATCAATACACAAGGGGGGCAGCTAGCTAGGTTTCAGCATGTACTGGCTGACTTGGCATGATAGGAGTGTGATTGCTAACAGCAATCACACTCCTATCATGCCTAGGTTCCAGCACTTACACATCCATGCTCACACACACACTCATTCATTCACAGATTAATTCCCTCTATCACGCATACTCATTCAAACACCCTCCCCACCCCCTTACCTGCACTGCAGCTCATCGATGCCGCTCACAGACTTCAGCAGAGGGTGCGGCCTCCCTCTCCGTTCTCTGGTACTGCACAGAGGAAGCAGGACTGGAGCAGAGTCATGTGATGTCACGTGAACTCTGCTAGGTTCCGCTTCCTCTATGCAGTACAGAAGACCCTCCCACAGGTAAGTAGCAGGGCTCGAGGTGCGGCCCGCGTGAAATCGGTTGCCCTGGCTGCCGATCTTACGCGGGCCGCACCCTCTCTCTGCTCCGCATAAAAAAAAATAAAAATAATAATAATAATAATAATAAAAAAAGACGGTATTTAAAGTCGCATTGCGACTTTATTCCAAATTCGGCAGGGGGGCAAGGATCAACCTAGGGGGGGCAATTGCCCCCCTGTAGCGACGCCACTGTGTCTTGGAACCCTACGTGTATAATAAGGTCTATTTATTATGTGTTCCAAATCACACACAGCGGTAATTACTGTACACAGCAGAGCATACAGCTACTAAACGATGACGTCCTAGTAACTCGATGTGCTGTCATATGTGAAGTTTCGTAACACTCAGAAACATGGTTTATAGATTGTTGCGTAGGCAGCGTATACAACATTTATAGCAAATTTGCCATTTCAGGCCTGTGATGTCATTAGCAACAGAAATGGGGGGGGGGGTTCCATAAACAGAAGATTAAATATTACAAACTTCTTCTTTTACTGGAAAGTCAATGTTCAGCTTGCCAAGACATCCCACCAAGGTAGAGTCTATGGTTAGTTGACTTATAAGAAACCCTGACATGGAAATGTTTACCCTTACTGTTAGTATTATGTTTCTCATTCATAAATACTCACTTAGCACACAAAAAACGCAAACCCAAACCTAAAAAATACTCTTAATTGAACCTACGGTATTTCATCAGCATTCATAGTAGACCTTAAAAAACTATTGAGTGGTTGTATGCTAGGCTTTAAACTGACCAATCTTACCATGAAGGCCATTCCAATTATGATCCTCCTGCAAGATGATTCTTATTGACCCTGTATAATGTATAGTTAAATGAGTGAGATCTTATAAAAGTGACTTTACTGACTGAACATTCTTGCAGGAGAAACTTTCCATGATTGATCTCCTCATAATGCATAGTGAAGTCAGTGTAATAGCAACACCTGCTTTAGTGAATAAACCTCTCCAAGGTTTCTTTCCCAGTCTATACAGAATCACTTAAACAGTGTGATTAACAACATATCACAATGGAAAAATAAGCATGTGGCAAAAAAAAAATCTTAATGTAATCCTAGTTCTTAAAAGGGGGTTGAGCAATAATGACTTTTTGACTTCTGGTGACTGAGGACATGTGATGCAGGAATCTAGTTAATGTAACGATATTGAAATGTGTCATACCAATGGGGCAAAATATATTATTTGGGGTATATAATAGGAATTGGTACCAAGAAACCCGCTGCTCTTGCAATGAATGAGAGTTTTGTCAGATGTTGAGTAAGAAAGCTGGGCAAGTGTTTTGAGTGGCCTTAAATCAACAGGTTTAAAAACCTGTTCAGCCACTTTCTTGTACATCCATAATCTTATTCTAACCAAAACATATTTTCGTTTAAAAAAGGCAGTATAACTCTATTAAGAGCGGTCCTATAATTTTCATCCATGGAAGAAAAATTGACAAATGCTTTACAATAAGACTATTCGTATGAAATGGTATCCAATAATGATAACTCTTAAGGTATCCGATGGCTTAGTAACCACAATAGAGGCAAGGGTTAAATATGTTTATGTATGTATATAATGTATAAAGTGAAAGGAGATCATATTGTATAATATATGTGGAACCCCACAGTGACTAGCAACCGGTGCCCTGGTGTGTGCCATTTCAAACAGCTTTAAACTGTTTCTGTAAATTTATGATCTATAGGAAAACTCATCTTTTTGTGAATTCACTGAGAATTTATAGTGTGTTATTATAAACCATCTTCGGTGTGCAGTTGTTGTGGAGTGTCCCAGGTCTGCGGTGGTCAGTACCCATCAATAATGGTCCAAGGAAGGAAAAGCGACAGGGTCATGGGCGGCAAAGGCTCCTTGATGCACGTTGGGGAGAAGGCTGGCCTGTGTCCTGGTATGCTGAGCCATTAAGATCTTCCTTCACTTGAAGCCCAAACCCTGATTTCAATAATTAAGAGGTGTGCCCCATTTTTTTGTCCAAATAGTGCACAATATGCATAAAGCAAGGTTCATAAAGATATGGTTTGATGAGGATGAATGGGCACAAATTCCCACAGAAATGCTCCAAAATCTTGTGGAAAGCCTTCCCAGAAGAGTGGAAGCTGTTATAGCTGCTACAGATTAATTTATATTTTTATATATATATATATATATATATATATATATATATATAAATAAAATACTTTCAAAAAGATGGTCAGCACTCCAGGTCTTTAAATTGACAATTTCATTTTATTCAAAGTCAAGTCGACGTTTCAGTCATTACTGACTTTCATCAGGACATACCTGATATATATATATATACACACATATACATATACATATATACACACACACACTCATATTATATGTTTATCATGGGAATCCCCAAATAGAAATCTTGTCCTTAAGATTATTTATCCACATTAAGTTGTAAAGCCTTGCAATTATTCATACCCCATACAATTCTTACTTAAATCATCGTTGAGAGACATTCGATTTTTGTGAAAATGTTAAAATCTCTGTAAAAAAGTATTTAGCATCTGTTTTTTTTTTTAAGTTCCTGAGATACAGAGAGGAAATAATGTGCCCTAATGAGGACACAATTAACTTACAATTGGCCCCCGCCTGTAAAATTGTTGTCATATTTCATGATAGAAACGCCGCGGTTGAAGGATCCTTGGTGAAGGTCGGGATGTGGGTTAGTTGGTGGTTTTAGTTATACTCAGGAAAGATCTCCTTTAAGACATATAGACAACAACCCCCTTGGACAGGCAACATAGTGGCAGGAATCCAAACATTCGTTAAATGTTTAAGTTTAAAAACTGACATTTCTCTTAAATTCTTACATCATTGTAACAATGACATATAGTAACAATACAATGAATTAGATGGCCACTGGGGAGGATTTCGCTGTTTAATTTCCCCTTGTCATATTGTATTATTTGCTGGGCTGTAGAATTAGTATTAAGAGTGGCCATAACATTTTTAACCATGTTTTGTACCCAACTTCTGGTTTATTTAACCAGTTACGAACCTCATTGGCCTATAATGAGTATTTATGCAGGGCTATCTTAAATTTGGGCCAAATGGGCCAATGAGCTACATTGGGCCAATGGTTAGCATAGGGCTTTCCCCTTTTCCCCCTATAGTATTACAATGTACATTGGAACATGATCAAACAGGCTGTTCCTATCCATCAATTAGGGGCCAAAGGGTAATTTGCAGGCATTGCTGTTTCCTCTCCTACTTGTTGGGTCTATCCATGGAAAACTATCTGTCAACAATATCCATTTGCAATTAATCTTTTTTTAAACCTTCACACTAAGCACTTCTCATCAGTAATAAAAGTATAATTTAATCTGTCGTTATTATGTAGTTGCTACAACAAATCGATGTATTCAGCCGGCTGATAGAACAAAAGAGGCTTAAAAGGACATTATTTCTGGCTGCACACCAACTATACATAAACATTTTTTATATATGAGCATTTTGGTTTGTTTACCGAAGCCGTGGTTTGCAAATCAGTTCGTGGGATAAGTACAATACATGTTCGAACACACAATATACCGGAATATGACTTCGGGTAATAGGAGTCACAAAAAAATATCAGATTGGGACAGAATGATGAGCTCAAAATACGTTAATCATAGCTTTCAAAGGACGTCTCTGGTATTCCATGAGCGCTCCCATCAGGCGTGATAACTACAGAATACCCGATGCGCTTCACTAGTTACTGAAAAAGGAACTCTCATCATCATTTGTTTGTATCATCAGTTTTGGGTTGGTTGTTTTCGGTTTCAAAACAACCTTAGTCTTGATATAATGTGATGATCATAACAGCTTCCTAATTGATACGTGTATGTAGATTAGCTCTATAAGAAATATTACAACGGAGGAATGAATTTTATCAAACGCCACACTGAGCTGACTTTTTATGGCAATGCGAGCCCTGCATGTCCAACAAAATCCATTACTTTTAGGAGTCAGAATGTGTCAGGGTTTTATATTGAAAATGGTACTGTTTTCAGGCAAGCAAAGAACTCCTGGCCAAAAATACTGATGTGCAGCTGTATGAAATCATAATATGCAATATATATATATATATATATATATATATATATATATATTTTTTTTTTTTTTTTTAATAATAGAAAAGGAACCGCACAAACATATTCGAAAACTAATTTTTAATCTGAAATCAACTTGGTATGATTTCTTAAAGCATTCAGAGCACACCTTTAAACGTTTCACCTAGCCAAGCATGTTTATTTAGTGTATAGCGAGGTTAAATGCAGTATTTAAGAAAACTGACCGATCTGCTTTAATACATAACTTTTCGACCTATTAATAGCTACAGTTTTTGTGCATTTGAGCAGGGGGATTTAGACGAAGAATAGTGTCTTGTGTACACACTTAATGTATAAACACGTTTCCGGGGGTTGCTATACAGATATTGTTGTGAGTAAAACACTCAGGGTTACCGAGTCCCGGAATTACCTCTTTATGTCACAGAAAGCACTGGGCTGCTGGCGGGTGAATTCCTATTTCAGGCAAAGGCAGGGTTCAGCGAGGATGATTCAAGACAAGACTGAGGCTTAATTACAGTGGAGAATTGAAGTATTTATCAATTATTAAATTAACTTTCCACTTCTGCAATCCATGTTGTCTATAATGAAGTTCCTAACATTAGTATAGGATGCGTAGCATGATTTATTGCATTTTAAATGTGTGTGTGTCTCTCTTCTCTCAATTTTCTCTCCTCCCATCTTCCCTCTCATCTTTTCTCTCGCTCCACCCATCTCCTCCACATTTTTCTCTTCTTTTATTTCTTTTCTCTTGTCTCCCTCTGTTTTTTCACTCGTCTTTTATTTCTTTTTCTCCTTCCTTTCTCTCTAATGCAAACACATTTTTGTTGCCAATCATAAAAACACACCCCAACCACGCTCCCTGGGGGAACCTTTCAAATATTGTCCAGGCTCCACAAAAGGTGGCAACCTTAAGAGGGACAGAGGGATTTGCAATGGTATAGTTTGGCCTACAGACTTACTAGGCCTGGGAAAGAAAGACCAGGAAGGCAGAAGCCCCTCTCCCGCATAACAGAGAGCCCGATCGTCATCTTGGGCAATCAGGCTTCCTGTAGTGCAGGGGCCTTTTAAAAGATAGATCACTGATCTCCCCAACCGGACCACTAACACTATATGATATTATATGGTTTTCTGTATTAACCTAAGGAATGAGTATGATCCCAACCAGACTGACTGTTAGTGACAAGTTATGAGTTATCTTTTGGACAGCTATAAATTTTTATTCATGCATTCAAAGGCCACCTCATGGCAAACGCTATATTTAGACAATATCTGTACAGTAAAATTGTATATACGTACATAAGCGGATTATTTAACTAACGTCTTGTTTATCCCTTTACAGGCACCTACGATTCAAGTTCCCTCTCACTCCTTAAGGCAACAAAATTCCGTAATTATCAGAATAATAAATAGAATATTGGTGTCCTCAAAACAATTCTGATTGCTGTTTAAAAAATAAAATTTTAATGCCAAGCACTCTTTAACCAAAAAATAAACTCCATGTGTCAAATGTCTCCAGAAATACAAACAACATGTACTTGATAAATAAAGGGACAATAATCAGAACAAAGTGATTTTTTTTCTAATCCTTAGACATTACGCTTGCACAGCTAAAGACGTTCCACACCACCCTCAATAGATATTTCAAAAAACTAAATTCATTGTAAAAGTAAATGATTATAATACAACCTGGAACTACCTCTAACTTTTACAAAATATTAAAGTCATGGTTCACCAATCCCTCTTGTTTAGCTATTGTTACTTGGTCTTCCACGCTTCATCAATCCCTCACTTAGCCTTATTGTTAGATGATCTTCCATCTGTCTGAAACATGTTTATTCATTCTATCTAATTTCACTTTAACTTGGGTATTTTCCAACAATGATTACTTCCTTCAGGGAAGTTTACTCTTCTCTGTACCAGTTGGCTCTCCTTTCTTATCATGGCTCACAGTCTATATCCTTACTTCTTCTTTCTTCTCTATAAAAATGCACTTGGCACATATTATGAGCAACTGCATAGCTAAGCCTTGGTAGTGGGTACTTGCCTCCATCAAGCTCAACCCTTTTCCTATTCCTTGTTTACTGCTGTTGATCCAAAAAAAAAAAAGGCAAGATGTTAGAGAAATCTGTTTTTTTTTTTCCTGTTGGAAATCATGTCTGCCCATAGTATCGCATTACAGTTGTAAGATTTTTAGTGGGTCTACAGTTACTAAACTTAATTCCTAACATTGCATTCGCCCTCATCGGGATATTTGGTTACCACCATTTAAAAAAAAAACATTAATCCCTCTATGCTGGCAGCAGGTTTATTATTAGATCACCTTGGTAGGATGAAAGAACAATCATCCAATCACTGCTAACATGCAAAGATCCGACTTTATGATGTCACAGGTGAGCCCCCCTACCTGTCAAAACCCCCACAAAGACACACAAATACATTTATAAACACTTACATAAATATAAATGATTTTCTTATAGGGGGGAAAAAAGGCAAGTGAGCTTCTTTGGACTACAAAACCCATGCAGATTGATAATAAAGGTCAAATACCCACAAAAATGGGTGTCCCTGAAGTACAAACAATGGTGGCATTTAAGTAAATATAAATTGTAAGCCGAATTGTCTTGTGTAAAAGGAGATACCAGTCAACTTGTAAAAATATTCCCTGAAAGCACCTCGATCTGAACATAACATGAGGATTTCCTATATTTACTCTCACCAACATGGATAGATTTAAACTAGGCATTAATGAATAGCTTAAACTGTGCTGAGAAAAAAAAAAAAAGGCTTTCCTAGGTGAAGTGTAAGTTCTGTAAACAAGATTCCCACCTTTATTGAGTGTAATGTAAGGATGTTTTACTTTGCAGAGAGGGTGGTAGATAAATGAAACAGCCTCCCATCAGAGGTGGTAGAGACTAATACAGTGATGGAATGTAAACATGCAAGGGATAGGAATTTAAACAGGCAAGGGATTAAGTTTTAAATCTTTTCATCACAAAAAAATGGACATGCTAGGTGGGCTGGACAGATCTTATCTGCTGTCAAATTTTATGTTACTACCTAAATATATATAACTATTGCAAATATATGACATTTAACCAGGCAATTTGTGTAGATCGCTGGCATTGAAATTGAAAAAGTTACATTAAGTGCAGCCTGACCTTGTTGTATTCTTTCCAGTACGCATGCCAAATCGGTCATAAATTTATCAACCTATGTGGTTGTCAACATAAAGGTACGCAAAATAATCAGGGTCACCCGCCGTTCAATCAATGGTCAAATCAAGTTCATTGTAGGTGAACTCAGATGCACGTCCAGTCCACTTACAAAGACAATGTTCACATATAATAATAAACAGAATCAATTATTACTATTATTATATTTGCTTGTAATGTATAGATTTAATATTTTACCTAAAATGAAGTGGGCCACTGAGTGATCAAGGCGCCAACAAAAGCCAACCCTAACGGACAGAGACAAATCTACTCAGTGACCCTTTTGCTAGACAGTCATCAAAGGCTCCTCATATCTTTCAGTCTCAAGAGGACCCTCAAGCCCACTTTCCAGGGACAAACACACAGACTCCCTCTGCGCTTGACATTCCCTGTACAAATGTGTTGGCTTGAAACTCATGAGTTATACAGAAAACTATACATTTACTATTGTTAGAAGTAAATCCCCAATGCCAGTATATATATACACACACGCACACACACACAACATATATACACATACAGTCTGATTCAGGGATTATACATTTCAATCAAATTGGGTGGTTTTTAAAGGGTAAACCAGTAAAATAGTTCTTCTATGACTATTCCATTATCCTAAATACACCCTCCCCCGGTCTACCCTCCTCTCCCCCTGCCTTCGGTCCTTCAAAAAAATCCCTCAAAGCCCACTTCTTTAAGGACGCTTATAATATTGCACATTAACACCACCATATTCCTTTAGCTCACCTTTCCTAGTCCCTATTCTGCAATACTTACACTAGTGTGGCTGCTCCATCCCTAACAACGGCACTTTTACATTTTACCTATTGTGTAATACACCCTTAACCCCTCTAGACTGTAAGCTCGTTTGAGCAGGGCCCTCCTCACCTGTTGTCTCTGTAAGTCAGATTGTTATGTTACATACTACTTGTTATGTCCTGTCCACCCATTGTACAGCACTACAGAATTTGATGGCGCTATATAAACAATAAATAATAATAATAATAATAATAATAATAATAATAATAATGTCCTTCCAGCTTTCCCTTTCAAGGCTGCTTGGTTCCTCAGCCTTAAATGACCTCGCTAGCATGCCGATGGCACATAAGGGTCATTGCACTGTTCATTTCTGAACTAGTGCTAGTGGAGAATGCATTGGAAACTCATGTGCACTCCCAATGACTGTACATGCGCAAGCCAACACATTAGGCCATCCAATAAAGACAAATACTGCCGCTTGCTTCATTGAAAGAACTGTATGAAAAAAGTTTACTTAATTGCTGCCTGCAATACTTAAAATTAGTTTTACTGCCTCCAACATAAATAAGGTACATTATGTTTGTAACCAAGTAATGTTGAGTTCCACTTGGAGAAAAAAAAAGTTGTATAGAATCCTGAGAAGCTTTCAGAGATCATAAATGCAGGCGTCACTTTACAAAGCAGCACAAAGCCTGTTAAGATGTCTGTGCAGAATGATTTATTGTAAGAGTAGTAGGATGAGATGCATTCCTCCTATTCCCTTTGTTAGTATGGAGCTAGAGAGAACTAGCAATAAATAAGTAACGAGGCTATGGATAAGATGATTTTTTTATTGACTTTATTATTAAACATTTTTATATAAAAAATGTGAGAAAAAAGGGGGAAGCTATACGCTATAGATAATGCTATAAAGTGAACTTAGATGTGTTTCATAAACTTTTAAAACCCTAGCTTTATCTGGACTTATATGTAATATACAATTATTCCTGATCACTTAAGTTTCAGAGAATGATTAGTAAAAAAAAAAAAAAAAAAAAAAGCAGATTTAAAAAAAATGTGAAAACCTAATGAATCGTGTGACACCAAGCAAATTAAGACTAGGCATGTGCTGTATGGAGTTACCAGCCCCAGCTTGCCAGATATCTCAGATGGATGGTGTCAGCTGTCACAACTACATAGGGAGGATTCTTGGATTCTTCTTTTTTATGAAGCAACAGGAGTGGCAAAGAATAGGATTTAATATAGCAAAGCCAGCTGATCTGACATATAAATATTAATCCTATCACACAATGAGGTATTAATTAACAATATATAGGGACTGATCATCATGAGCATAGAAGCCAGATCTCACAATGAGTAGAGTGCACTCATCATGAAGGTGCATGTTATCTGTCAGGAACACACGAGTATTCTTACTCTTGGGTCTCAGCTACTAACAAGCTGGAAATATTTTAATGCAAGAAATGAAATGAAAATTATTCCAATACATTAGATTTAAGCAACGAAAAAAAGTAGAATGTGGGCTGCAGCTCACATAGAGACATGTTTTTTTCGAACTATAACTCTCACAATCCTCAGCCAGACAGAAAGCTGACCATTCCTGCCTGGTATACAACGGTAGCCCCAGAAACTGTAACACAAAACCCTAAGGCAACAACGCCCTTTGTTATAGGGAAACCAATGACATTTCAGCCAACGCCAAGAACTCTGAGCCAAATATTATCAGCCTGAGTAATACAACTTATCAACAGCCATCAAACGGAACAGAACACAGACAGGCCAGTGAATTATCTGTACCAAGGGCACAGCAATATCATGGATCCAACGCAAAGCATTAAACACCAGCTGGGACATGCGAGCAGATGCTGGAATAACCGCCTGTGATCTCCATTGTGCACAATTAATGCTGAAGGCAGGTGTATCGTCCTTACCTAGGTACTTGATTTCAAATCCAGGAGGGGGCTTCAGAGACCTCCTTACCCAGCCCTCTCTTAGCACCCCAAGGTGCTCTTCCTTGCCCTGGATCAGCAGTACGTGCTCATCTATCCAGCCCAGGAAGAAGGTCTCCGCTATGGCATCTGTCACCTTCTTGTTCCAGAAATGTTGCATGTTTTCCGCTTTGAAGTCTGCGAAGATCTCGTAGCCGACATGGTGTCTCCGGAGCTTGTCCTCGCCCAGGAGAAGTCTTTCCGAAGCTCCTCGGCTACTCAGCACCACGGCCAAGGAGTGCGGGGCGATCTGCAAGAAGTGATCCATCCTGCGGGGCATCTCCTGCGCTGTGTATGCGGGTTCCGGGGCTGTAATGCAGCAGCGCGTGGGGTTAAAGGGACCCTGCAGCCAGGCACACGTTCATTCTAAAGGCAATGTGACTACAGCAGGCTGGGTGCGAGGCAAGTATCCGGCAACCGGCAGAGCAACTACTCCCTACAAGCAAGATCCTGCCACCCATTCCCACACGGATAGCCCGTGCACTCCTCGTCATTCCCTCTCCGGTTCCCACTGTGGAATTTACAGGTGGGTAATAAATGTTTGATTTACAACAGGCTGATCCCTCCCTCTCCGGTGACGGACCGGGCATTTAACACGCACTCTAGGGCCCTCTGCTGTCTCTAACAGAGAGTTCTCCCCTCTTTAATGTTCTGGGACAGGGTGGAAAGCCGCCGGTGGGA
This sequence comes from Spea hammondii, assembly GCA_029215755.1. NCBI lineage: Eukaryota > Metazoa > Chordata > Amphibia > Anura > Pelobatidae > Spea > Spea hammondii. The sequence goes on from JARDYJ010000001.1 coordinate 30,367,723, forward strand.
CCGACTTCAGCAGGAGAGTCCTGGGATCTGCGCCTCTTCTCCATATCCAGGACAGGATGGCCAAATCCTCATTTGGGGAGTGAGCACTTTTCTGGGTTCCAACCACAAAACATCAAGCAGAACTCTCACTATGTTGGCTCATATCAGCTGATTGTAATAGAAACAGGGCCAGGTCAGCTGATAGGAGCCAACATACTGTCAGCTCTTAAAAGCAGTGCTTAAACCAACTAATTGCACTGTAAAGTGCATATATTTATATAACATTCTATATATAATTCAGCTATTAAGTGACAGACAGGACCACTTCATTAGTGATTTATGGAACTGACAGTCTTAATAATAATAATAACAATAATAACAACAAAAAGTAAGTATTCAGTGCATATCCAATGAATACCATTCAAATATCACCTACCTTAGGCATAAATATTGGGAATTCCGTCACACTATATGGACATATGTTTCTTAGATCGCCACTACACCAAAGGACCTCATGTTTGGCAAGTGCTATCTAAATTTGCACATTTGGGTTAGCGTGCTGCACTCTTTTAGAAAAATGCCAGTAGTAAGTACATAGAGGGTAGATACATTTGCCAAGATGGGTTACAAGAGTGGTCCAAGTTCACTTTAGTGCACCTGGTGATTATTTTTTATTATATAAATACAATGATAGAAAATGGACATTGTAGAAGTTACAAATCATATAACAAAGATGTAATACAATTTCAAAATGTAGTAACTCAAAAGAAAGAGAAACATTATATTGTGATTATATGTCGCTCTTGATTTGTTTGTCTGTTTCTAGTCTAGAACTTCATCTAGTTTCATATTCTAGTTTTCTCATCACTTTCTATCAGTTTTCACATGGTTCAGCTGGTAAAAGGTTTGGTGAAATTGCAAAATAATGTGCAATATATAAATTTTTTTTTTAATTCAGTTTACCTTTTAAACAGTATTGAAGTCCTGTTCCGTGGAAGCTGATGCATGCCTGAAGCGGTGAGTGTTTGACAGGTGAAGTGGAGCCATTGTCATATTTGACATAACCATTCCTGTTTAAGAAATGAAGGCTTACTAAATGTTATCTCTGTTGGTGCAGGAGACTTTGATGTCCACACAAAGGCCGCATCTGCAGGGGAAGATTGACCAGTCAGTAGTGGTTATCACTGGCTAGGGACCTATATGATCTCTCAATCGTAACCTTGCACCTGGCTCTGCCTGCTAGAATTTACAAGGATATTTAGAATAACTTCTCTCTGTTTCGTCCCCCCCCCCCTTCATGCACTCCTTCCTTAAAGAGGAATTATCACATTCCAGATTATCACTAATTCACTAATATTATAATCTAATATTGACACTAGAATAGGATTTACACTCATTTAGGCGTCAGATTTACTTTTGATCACTGCAACTACTATCAGGCCCTGCTGAAGGATCTGTATTTTAAGTATCAGTGTATTTCTTCAGTCAATCATTTGGTAGGCTTTGTGATGGTTAATTGCTTATTATTACCTGTTTGTATTTTTCTATACTAAGGGACTTGCTCTAAAACAGTGTCCAAAGCGGATTATCAAAAAAAGTTGTTTTCTTCCTGATTTATACAGGCTTAGATTCCCCACAGTTTTTTCCATGGACAGTTATTTTGATCTGTTATGCATAAGTGTGTGTTAACATGTTAAATAATTTGTATGTATGAACATGAATATGCTAGTGTTTGTGTGTTAGTATAGATATGTATGTGTAGGTGTTTGTGTGAGAGCATGTACGTGTAAGTGGTTTGAGATGGCATGTGTGTTAGCATGAGTGTGTAGATATATACATATATATATATATGGTATCAGAGGGAGTGTGTGTTAGAATGAGTGTGTATGTGTTTTAGTGACTATGACTACGTGTATGTATTAGCATGCGTAAATTTGTTTGTGTTTACATCTTAGTTTTCACACACGACGTCTCAATTTTGGCTTTATGTTTGTTGAATAAATCATGACACGGTGTAATATGTCGTGTTGTTGTTCATCTGAGGTTGTATTTACCTAATTTTTAGACCTGCTAAGGAACAGATGATTGTAATTCTGTCCTGATGTGTTAAACCATAGAAGAAGGTGTGTTTTCACACAACTGTTGACTCAATGTTTTCTTTTTAATAGACAGCCTTCCACATTGAAAACATTTGGACGCCATGGCATAGAGTGTAACTAAATTCACTGGGCAGCCATTCCATGAGACATTCAATGTTACACAGCTAAAAAAAAAAAGTCCGTGGAGATGAAAGCGTGTTTATGTACGCAAAAGGCGGAGGAGGAGGAGGCTCCATGTGGGTTTCTCAATAGTGGAAACAATCAATCACTTTGATTCTTTAATGAATAGCCCAAGGTAACAGTAAGGTCAGGTTGGAGAAGGCGAGGCTCTTCTAAGGTCAGGCAAGGCCTGCAGCGGAAATACAGTTAATAAATTCAGTTATTTACCTGTATGCAGAATTTGACAATACCATTGTTTTGTCTGCTAACATAAAAGCTTCTTGCAGCAATTACTTGTTGCTTGCATTTCTCTGCTAGACCTTATCCTTATCTGGTCCTCAGACTTATGTCTAGCCAGGACTACCCGCTGACGTATGCGAGTGGTCCCACTGACGTCGGCTGGCGTTCGAGCTGACATTGGTGGCTATTTATACTGAAGTCAGTGGGCATTCCTGATGATTTTGCGGGACACCCCCAAATTTAAGGCGTAAGTCGGCAGGGAGTGGGGAGTGTCAGGTATGATAATGAGACAGGAAGGACAGAGCAACCCCTTTGCACACTGGAACCATAGAGTTGATCTCAGGGTTATGGATGATAGGATCTTTGGGGAATCAATACGTTTGATAAACCATACAAGACTTGGTGTGATTAGTATATATTCAAAGATAGTAGGTGGCAACAAGGCTGGCTGGCAATATTCATCCTGAGGGGCAAATCCATCCAAGTAGCCCAGTAAAAGAAAAAAAGCCCAAACACATCTAACAGTAGAAGTTACTTTTCTACTAACATTTAGCTTTTAGCTTTAAAGAAGCATTGCTTCATACTCGATAATGGTTTCTCTACTCTTAAATACAATGAATAGGGCTATACAGACATATCAACCAGTTTATTGTTGTCTGGTCTTTGTTACAATAACAAAATAATTGGCACCCTGACCTTTGGGCTGGGAAAAGCTAGAAAAGATCTTGTGAAACTATGAATGAAATAAACATTGGAATTATTCTTTTATATCATAACTTATGTTGAACTTGGGGTTCGATGAATCTGGTACAATGATTTAGGCATGTGTTATTTTAGAGGATCACCAAAGTGCTACATTATATACAGGTTTTGCAGCACAATACTGGTGGAACCCTCCAAGATCCAGCTAACATATGGAATTCCTTGGTATTTGGGGGTCGGGGGGAATCAATCCATTAATCATTCATTTTAAGTAAATAATAAATTAAGTAAGCAAAATTTCTAGATTGAAAATGACTATATTTATTTGTGACCTTATTTAGTGGGTAGATTTAGTAGTTTAATTTAGTTCAATTAACACAGGGAACCAAAAGTGTAGGCGACATGGTGTTTTCCATGTTTTTAAACTTTTTTAAACTTCACTTTGACATATAATTCAGGCAGAGACAGGTAAATTTCAAAGACTTCCATAAAATCATGCTTCTCCCTGCACAATACTGTAATATGACCCCTTTTCATGTTGCTGTCAATCAAACAGTGACCACTCCCTTGTAAAAGTATTACTATACATCCTTTGCAACATCTTTTAAAACTACTTTTCTTTATAATATCCTTTCTTCTGACTTTCTTGGCACTCCATTTTGTTATCATTCATTGAAATATTTTAAAGTTCTAAGTATTTTGCACGTTTCCCCCTGGTGTATTTACCAGATAACTTTATTAGCTTAATGACAATGTACCCTTTTGTTTACTTTTTCAGTGAAATGATCTACACCATAACCTTGGCCTATTTCCTTCTTTGACCTGTAAAGTAGAGGGAAAGAAAGGTTAACAGACCACCTTTGCCCCGGTTTGGCTCTCACTACCCAATTGTAGTTGAAATTTTATTTTTTAACCAAAAAAATCAATCCAGTAGTTGTTGATTAGCTCCAAAGTTTAAAAGACAAAGTAACCACATTAATCATGAACATGAAAACAATAAAGCTATTTTAATACATGAAGTGTATAGAAACTGAAATATTTTTTAATGGAAAGAACTCCCAGCCCCCGTTTATAAAATGAACCATTCATTTTCTTTAATGTGTATATATATATATAGGAAACTATAAACTGCACTTTGTCCATAATGCTAATTTCATTTTATTGAATTTATTTTCATGCTGTCCCTTATTTACCTTATTTACTGCCTTTGTCACAGCAGACTAAAAATGGCCATAGTTGCAACAATGCTGTGAAATGATTGCTTATTTGTCCCATTTACATGTTTCAACTAATTTTACTATAAGACAAAGACAATGAGAGTAAACACAAAAATCACATTTGAAATGACCTTTGTGGTAACTAGCAATGAGTCTTTTAGATCCCCGTGGAGTAATTGTGGCCCCTCTTTCTTGCAGAATTGTTTTAATCCAGCCACATTGGAGGGTTTATCGAGGATGGACTGCCTTTTGATAACCCGTTGTGTTATTTTTTTAGTCAGGATGCCATTTTACACAGTTTCCTATTGTGGAATTATAAACACTGACTTTAGTTGAGGCCTGCAGTTCTTTGCATGTAGTCTGTGTTTTTTTGTGACCTCCTGGATGAGTTGTTGATGCGCTCTTGGAGGAATTTTGGTAGACCCGCCGCTCCTGGACATGTTCTCCACTGTTCCAAGTTTTCTTCATTTGTAGATGATGGCTCCCACTGGTTCTCTGAAGTTTCTCATCTGTTCTTGAATTTCTTCATCACAGCACCATGTGGGGCTTTTTAATACCTTTAAGCCCACTTCTCATTGTAAGACAGGTTCTATTTGATCATGTCAATAGTGTTTAAAACAATAAAAATGTGAACATATAGATTAAATGTGGTCTTATGTGACAGCGTCTACCTGGAGAGATAAGCTTGTTCATTAATCAATGTCTCCTACTACAAAAAACCTTACACATATAAGAAGAGATAGGTTCATTCTCTAAAAAGGGGATTAAGGCATATCCCTTCAAAGAAAGTGTTTTATACGGCCAAAAACAAATATTCTATCATTCTTTATTTATTAAGGCAAAACAGGAGAGGCTTAGGTCAAACTGTTAAATGCAATATGTAAAAGATACTTACCTGAGGAAGAACCAGCTGCGGCAGATCTTTGCGTTTTTGTGTCACTTGAGTGGCTGCTTAAAGGAAACTATTCACATCTTTCACACGGCGGTAGGTACTTCAAGTGCAAAGAGTTGTGCTTGGCTGCATATATATCTAAGATGTAAATAGCTAGGGGGTGGCAAAGTGTCAAATATATATGTGGGTTCTGCAGAATGCGTCCATGTATTTTCAAAGGGAAAACCATGGAAATGTCAAGGGACTAACTGATGATATAGTTTTTTTCTCTGTTTCTGTAAACTGGAAATGGAAGCTTAAGGAATGGGATGGGATGACATTCCAGCTATCCCAAATAATCTGATGGCAAAACTGAAAACTAGACACTTTAATCGAAGACTTATGGCCTAGACGCTGCAGTCCCTCTGCCAATTACACCTCTCCCTCACACTTGTGGCATCTGCATTGCTGAACAACTCGAAATATGACATCATATTCCAGCTCTCTGCTCTCTCAGTGATGCAAAGACCACAAGAATGAGGGAAAATCCCCTTTTGCCCCTTCCAAGGTGTTGTAAATCACAACATCAAATAAGTAGGAGGGGGCTCTACAGGATTCTCCATTTTCAAAATCAATCAATAATTCCCAAAGTATATTGCCCATTCTTCCATCTAATAAGCTCAGCCGGATTGCATGAAAAGGTCTAGTTGGAACTGTCCCTTTTAATTTGGGGTGAAAGGGAGTCTACCAGATTATGATCCCCAAACTGACATGACCGACTGCTAAGAGAAATCAGCTGGTCATTTTATTTCTAATTCCAAACACTAAATGGCTACATTATCATCATCCTTCCAGACTGCTTCCTGAGTAGTAATACAAGGTATTTTATTGGGGTTCATCGCATTAAGTATTTGGGCAGAACCAATATACTAAGTTTTATTGTTTTTTTCATGTTTACTACTATCATTACATTTTTCTACATACCTAAAAGGTAGGTGTCTACATATGTTAATATGTCCGAATATGGAATCTTAAAGAGCCTGCCTTGTTTCCCAGACAGCCTCTTTAACAAAGAACAAATATTAAAGTACTTTGTAAGTACTTTAATATTCTTCAACCTATAGTGGGGGGGGCTTCCATTGAATTCAACAGGAGCCCTTTCTGTGCATGCACCCAGGAGTCTCGTTAGACATCCAGCACTGGAGATTGCTGACAGTGAATATTACACGTGGGTGCAGGCAGCACTAGCTGTGTTCGGTCAAACAGTCTCCTGAAGCCTAGGAGCTGGCAGACAGGCAAAGACGCAAATGCAAATGCGAATTCTAAAGAATCAAAAGCATTTAATACCTAAGTCCAAACCTTTGGCTGAAATTGTTTAGACACATCACATAAACCATGGTATGTATCTGGATATAGTTAAGAATTGATTTCTATTGGGGAAAGCCTCAGAGATTCGCAATACAGAAATATAACAGGCAGAGAGACTAAGCATGCTATGTGTGTATGGGATGCATTTTGGGGATATATAGTTTTTTTATATAATCACATAGTTCAAATACAGCCAATATTCATATGAATAAAACAGGAACTGATGCCATTTATCTTTATCCATGTAAGTGGAGGCCTCAACCTCCACTGCTTTGGTGGATGGACAAACCAGTATTTGACAGGACATGAACTATATGTAGCCCTATGCATTCTTACAGTGAAATTGTTACTTCCCCAAATCCAATATTTCACAGACCACTTCGATGTACTGTATATATACTGTTAATACCTGAGCGAGCCAGGGCAATGACAGATAGGACAACGTGGATCACATATAGCAGCTGGACAATCTGGTGGCAATGAAACAAAAAGCAATATGTAAATAGACATTCATCAGCCATGGACTCTGGCCCAATGAAGCACAACTCAGCAGAAACCATGACTCCATATTAAAAGATTTAAGCACACGAAAAATACAGGTCAGGAATTTATAACATGGAAGTAAGGAGGCTCCTAATAAAGAGATGGGAGATCTGCTTGTAGATAGCTTATCTGCCATCCAACTGCACTTAATGGCTCGGCAGCTGAAGCAGTAACCAAAACAGGAAAACCTTGGGTCATGTCCTGACAGATCCAGACAATGGATAGAAAATGACATAGATGATGTATATTAATCTAGCAGCTGATACAGGTGTGTAAGAGTGTTTTCCTCCAGTTACTGATCCATCAGTTGCCTCAAGGAGACCAACTTCACTATTTGACTGAATATTTACATTAAACAACAGAGTAGGAAGTGAGTGGGATAAGATCATTTTGACATATTTTAGATATCCACAAGACATTAGATAAGCAGTTACCACACAATGGAGCTCTAACCATCATATGCCCAGTGTCAAGATTCCTATTATCTTCAACTTCCAGAAGAATAGCAATGGAAATAATTTCATGTATTCTATATTCCACAATAAATACAGAATTGTTTGCATCTTTTATGTTTTCTATATAGTCTATTTCTGTAAGTGTGCTATGGACAGGACTGGCTAGTGCACATGAAGCATGTTCTGAACCAGATGCTTGATTTTACCATCCTCCTCTACTCACAGCATAACATATTTTTATCCAGAAAAAGGGAGCTTTAATATAAACATTCTAATTTAGCATTTTTTCATTCTTTAACATTTTGCCAATTCATGACCTGGCAAGAATTATGTTGCCCTGCAGGTAAAGCACCCATTCACTTCCTACTTTTCCAGAAACAAAAACAGAGGAAATGTATTATCTTGACATTTAACTCTTCTTTAGGAATGATTTTCAAAATGCAGACTGAAACCTTAGACTAAAAAGGACACCTGGATCCAGTAAATGTGTCCTTTGTAATATTAGATTCTGCATCAAATAGTAACCTAAATAAACATATTCACTATGAGTTAAGAACTGAGTGGTATTAGTTTCCTGAATCATTGCAAAAAATATAAACACATAAATATTTAGCAATGGTTAACAAATTTACACACAATTTTGTTGTCTGCTGGTTGTTATAAGGAAGATTGCCTAAGTGCAGATATCTGATGCAGACATAAGAGTCCAGATCGCACTAGAGTGTTTCATACTCACATACTTTAACCTGCTGCACCATGCGATGCCTCAATGGCAAGTGGGTGCTCTCTTATCTTGTTGTCAAAATCAAAATTGTATGTCTTCATTTTGCTAACAGATACAAACTGCAATAAATACAACAGTAAAATTGGATACAATAAATGTATAAATGTGACCATGTTTGGAATGCAATGGACCTCAATGGAACCATGTCCATTGGCATACTGTTGGTCAATTCATTCTGTGTTCTGTCTTCCATGTATCTTGTCAAAAATCATGTAACGGGACGACAATAGGGTTTCTTTTATATTAACATTGCCTGAGGCAGCAGGACAACTAAAAAAGGTCGAATGATCTATGTGGTGAGCAGAAGTATAAAGGCTTGTTTTTCATGTCTTTTATTTTACTTTTAAAGACAAATCTTATCTTGCTTCCTCTGAAAACTCTATGAGAACAGCATTCCAAATTCTTTAGATGCAGGATAACCTCACCTGACCTGATCACTGGGCCATAAATCATTGCACTACTGCCCAGTGAAAACCTGCCATTATTTTACACATACCACTAGCGGGAGAATATTTATGAGAATTTTCAGCTGGGAACTTGCTGCTTTGTATCTTTTTTACTTTTTTTTGTTAAACCTGATACCTCCCAAAATAGCTTTCCAGTAATCCTGAGAGCATGCCAAAAAGAAATATTTAAAATGTTTCCTTTGTAGATTACAACGTACCTGGGCGCATTAATTTTGTCCCCCTGCCATCAAGACACTAAGGCTGCACTGGATGCAGAGCACCGGGATATGGCTTCCCATCCCAGTGTCTTGCATTAGGCTTCGAAGGAGGAATTTCTAGTACAGAGCGCTGTATTGGCTTGATTGAGTTTATTCAACGACAGAACATACATATAATGTACAAGGCATGCTGCGATGTGGCACAGAACACAAACATCAATAGCTTAACCCCTTAATGACAAAGCCCGTACATGTACGGGCTCAAAATGCATTGTTTTCAATGGGTTTAGGGACCGCCCATTGTCCTTTAGGAGTTAAGTAAATACAAGTTGTCCCAGCATTGTATACGCGCACCCAACTCAATCGTACTGTGGCCGGCTGTGGCCCTACTGGAGGACACCGATCCAGAGCTCCATTATTATTAAAGATGGCCCTGTGTTTTGCATATTTTTGCTCAGGTTCAGATACTGCAGTTCAAGAATAAAAACGTATTTTTGGAATTTGGTGCAAAAGATAGTAAATCTATTCTCAGAAGTGATAATAGAGGTTGTACTGTCAAATAAACAAGATAAGTAAGCAGCTGCCTGTGGCCCCAATCAATCCAAAGGACGACAGCTCAATGATGATTAGTAAATGTAATATGAACTTACCATTTTATTGTTATAATGTATTTGAAAAAAAAAATTAAACATTTAGAAATTAATTGAAATCCATAGTTTATGTCTAAATTCTAGTTTGCTTTAAAAATAGCAATTTGTTATACGGCCCCTTAAAACCTAGAACCACCTCTCCAATACATTATTCTTTTTTTAATTATTTTATTTCTTTACACAGAATCTAATGTTGCTTAATATAAATATGACACAAAGGTTCTTTATGTAGGAGCAGAACATGGCCGATTGTGGGTCCAAGCAGTGCCGTCTTTCTATGTAATGGGTCCCAGGGCAAGCTCCCCCCCATGCCGCCATCCCATACCTGTGCAAATGTCAATACAGACATCGCCACAATGTTTCCTGAGTTCATATCCTGGCATACTACATTATTGTAAAGGAGGAAGCATATGTGTATAGGGCCATGACGGCAGTCACACAGACTGCCAAGCTATGGCGGCTGTTAGGGGACTCATGAGACTACTGCTTTGGGCCCCTACAGTAAGCCTGGTTGCTGCCTCTTTTGCCCTGTGTAAAACATTTATTATTTAATTCCTTTCAGAGAAAATTATTTTGTAAGATCATCCGTCTTCTCAGGAGTATGTGGTTATTCCATAAGGTAAAGCTCCATCTGTAAATAGGCACAGAAGCTGGAGAGGCTGAGATTTTGTTATCTCTTTTTGCAGTTTTGGGCATTAGCCCTAGGCTTTTAGTTGTCTGATCTGAAATCTGAGATTGATGTGTCTCCTTTTTTCCCATCCAAAACTAATTATTGCGTCCAAACAAATAGAAATAGTTTAAGGACAGGTACTGACAGCACGCAGAAGTTACTGTATAAACACGTACCATACTGGTGCCTTCTGGGACAAACAGAAGCATGGCGCTGCCACATAGTAGGCAGAGGCCATAGGGGCCCTAACACCGAGTCACACATGACAGCTAGTTATTGATCTGTCCTCATGGGAATTGTGACGGAGTGGCCCTAGGCTCTCTAGCCCACCGAGGGAAACAATATCTCTGACACTCCTTCCTGCATGCACTTCCTTGCTAGATAAAGGAGAATGATGATGGCATCTTTGATCACCTCAATGACCTACTTAGCTGCCTAGTTACCCCTATACATGTGACACTGAACCTCAGGGTTTTACAACACTGTGATACACTCATGCCTTGCAGGGGCTTTTACTACTTTGTACCTATCTCCCTAGGAAGAAGTGCTTGCCACTCCACACCCCAGCCATGATTTAGGCCGCAGAAACTTGCTTAAGGTGCCTGGTGCTAAGATTGGCCCCACTGGCCCTGAATGATGTCCTACTGGTGATATATATATATCCTCAAGATTGTAAGCTTGCGAGAAGGGCTCTCTCCACCTAATGTATCGGTTTGTTTTAGTCTGTCAATTCTCATCTTGTCATACCTCTTGAATTTATGTATTGTAAGAAGCGCTGCATAAATTGTTGGCGCTATATAAATAAAAGAAAATAATAATATATATATATAAAAAAAACTGTGTACGTCAACCTATTTCTCTGTGTCATGGTTAAGCTAGAAGAAAAACTTCCCTTCCAACGATTTAACGGTGTAAGAAAAACCATAAAAATATAAATATAAGTAATGTGTAAAGCTAGACTTGTTTGCATGGCAGTGTCTTTATTGTGATCTTGATCTGATCTCATTATATACATTGTGTAGCATCTGTCTTCATCTTAAACCCACTGGATTTCCTGTTTGAAAACAGCGTTATTTGCTTATGGAATTATTCCTTTTTCTTGGCAAGTGACAAGCCAGATTTGCAGACAATATAATGCTCACGTTTGTACGGTCTAATGGGATACCGCCAAAATCATTACATCTATTTAAAAGTCATCAGTGGCAAATAAGACATAATTCCACTTATTGTCATAGTGCTTCAACCATACAGAAAACACATGTAACAACGTTTGTAAAGTGAACAGTGATGGACAACGATGCTGATGTTTCCAGATTGCAACCATTAATGTGCCATGCAGACAGGTAATTTCTAGCTGTCTTTCCATCTCATTCCATCACTTTCAGCCGGACACATTTTTTTCTTAGGGTGCTTCTAAACTCTCCGTCTTAACAGTGCTTCTGAATGCAGCATTAGGAACATCATTCCAAGTCATGTTGACCCTCCAAGAAATAAGTATTAATCATGTAAAAGTTTACTTCATTACTTCATTCATACTTCATTCAAGTTTAGCCCCTTTCCTCCCATGATGCTGTGTGCTGACCGCTCCATGACCCAAACGGTCAGTCTACAGGTGAATCTCCACGTTCCTACACATGCGCAGATACAGTCAGATGACTTGTAATCTAGAGAGAGAGACAGAAAACAGCAAGAAAACTGGGTCCCAAGCCCCAGCATTTGCTTTTTTTTTTTTACATTTTATCATTTTGTTTAACTTGACCCTATTATATAATATATTTAATTGTAAATGTACATTATGTGTTGGTGGTTAGTTACTGGGGAATTTTCTAGATTAGGGGTAGGTTTAGGATTAGGTAGTAGAAATGCCATTTTAGCTCGGCACCATTCTTTGCCTAGATTGCTAATTAGGTAGGCCGTGGAGCGATATGGATGAATATTGTATTCATGAAGGACACGCTCCTATGAGAGAAACTCAATTTATATCTCTACAGAAGAACATTGGGAAAAATCTTTCTCTTATTCTGGCATACGTCTTTTTCCTATGATTGGTAAACCTAAGTGTGTGATCATTAGTAAACACGCAGTGTGTGCTTTCCTAGGAAATAAAGGATATAGTTTCTTTGACTGTAATCCCTCTGTTAAACAATCATTGGTGTGAGAAGATTGGATTTCAATGACCTTATCTAAAGCATCCTCTCTGACCTTCTTTTTATGGTTAATGGGGTGGCGTGGAAAACATGTTAACAATAAGTATTTGAGGGTTTCCCGTCTGTTACTTGCTGAGAAGAAAATGTATATGACACACCGAGCACAGTCCATCAAAAGATATTCAAAGGGAGATCTCTCAATGTATTTGACATTTCATGACTCCATACAAACCATTGCCATGTCAGATTTGAGAAGAAATGTTAGTATTGAAATATGTACATGCCTATTATTCCTGAATCAAGAGATGGTTTATTTTCTTTCATGTTTAAACATCAAAAGTTGCAATTCCTATCAGTATTGCTACAGGCCAAATTGTGTATAGAATATATCACTTCAATAGTACCGTATTTGCTCGATTATAAGACGAGGTTTTTTTCAGCAAATGCTCTGAAAAATACCCCTCGTCTTCTAATCGGGGTCCTCTTCTTATTAGACTTGCGCATTCGTCTTCGGGCGAACATGAAAACGAGCACGAAGAGGCCGTTTTTTTGTTCGTTCCGAAGACACGCCGAAGAGAATAGAGTGCCGGCAAAACGTAGGAGAAGACGAAGACTCACAACCACGAAGAATCGAAGATTCTTCGTGATCGTCTTCGTTTTTGCCGCGCAGCCGCCAAAATTTCAAACAGGAGTGAGCTGATCTCGTCTGTCCAATCAGCTCACTCTTGTGACGTCACGCTAAGGGTCTCGTCCAATGCCTGTGCTGCTGTTTTTTGAATTCTGAAGGCGCCTTTATAAGACCAGAGCTTGCCTGAGAGATCCATTCATTTTTCGCTGTGACTGCTTTGGCAACACTGCTGTGCTGCATCCGAGTGTTACAGAGAGAGATTGTTCTGTTCTGTGTGAGACTGGTAAGCCTTAGCCTGCCATTTCTCACAGTGTACTTCATCCTCACTTCAGTGCTACTTAATATAATTAATAATAATAATTTGATTAATTTAATTTTTATTTAATTTGTCATCAACTGTAGTGTAAGTGCTGTTGAGTTGACAGTGCACCCAGTGTCTCAGTGGCACTGGGGTGCCCTTGCCCTGGGCTGGCACTAATGCCTACTGCCTGTCCTGCTTAAATAAATTAAATAGAATTTATAAATAATAATTTAATAGAGTCTATAATTTAATAGTTCATTATAATATTATATATATATATATATATATTTGTCAGTCATATATATATATACTATAGTATACTAGTGTAGAGTGTACTGTAGACATTCATCTACTAGTGTCTAATTTAAAATCAGTAATATTAATTAATATAATTAATAATTGAATTCATTATAAAATTATATATATATTTGTCAGTTATAGTTAGTAATAGTATACTAGTGTAGAGTGTACTGTAGACATTCAAGACATCTACTAGTGTCTAATCTAAAATCAGTAATATCAATAATTCTATAATTCTTTCTTATCTTAATAGTTAATTAAATTAGCTATAAATAAAAGTAATAATATTAATTAATTACTACTAGCGTATAGTTCAGCTAATCTTATTAGTACTGGTGCTGCAGCTCTATAGTTTGTGTTTTGTTTTAGCAACAGCAAGAGACCAAGTCAATTTTTCTTAATTAATAATCTTTCATTTTATTTCATTTGTTTTGCTCACCTCAGTCCATCAGTGAAGTGAACTTGTTGGGCTAGTGAGTGCAGCCGCATAAGTGCTGTGTTTTTTTTTGATCAGCAAGCAGTGACGTTAACTGTTTTGCAAAGATTTTCTCATCTATTTTACATTTTATTTCAATTTTATTAAAAGTACCCTTAGTGTTTTGCTCACCTCAGTCCATCAGTGAAGTGAACTTGTTGGGCTAGTGAGTGCAGCCGCATTAGTGCTGTGTGTTTTTGTTCAGCAAGCAGTGAAGCTAACTGTTTTGCTGTGACATTTTATTTTATTTCTAATTCTTTTCAAGAAAAATTGACTGTGACGAGCTGTACTAAGCAAAGCTTCAAGCTACTAGCTGTAGTACTAAAATAATTCTAATCTTCTTTAATCTTAATCTATAATATATTATAAATATAATAAATATATATAAATTCTAATTCATAATCTATAATATAAGTAATTCTAATTCTAAATTCTAATTCATAATCTATATTCTTCTATCTATAATACATAATATATAAGTAAATTATTTCTAATCTATTAATATTATATAACTTAATATTAATTAATAAATCATACTGAATCTGATTTAACCTCACTTTAGCTTAGTGGGTTTGAGAGCGTCTGCCTAGAGGTAGACTTATAGTAAGGAAATATAGCTTTAGGCTAGCATAGTAGTAGGCTAAGCTCTTAGGCCCGTGTCAATTCAAATTAAAAATAAAATACTGCTAGTTATTAAATAGTTAATCTTGAGTTAATAATTTAAATAACTTTAGCACTTTGCCAGATTGCACACAACAGCACAGCGCAGTAGTGCATAGTTTTACTTTTTAAGCAGTAGCACTGAAGAGAACTTCCTCTAATTTTTTTGTCTTTAATTCGTTTTTCCTATTTTTTTTTTTTTTATAGTTTTTTAAACACTACACTACACAAAATTTGAAATGGATCCTCCTTTTGGGACTAAGGAGGGACAAGCTCCATCTACCACCACCATCAGCACCACCACCAGTTCTAAGATGCAGCCTTTGCGTCAGTCTAGTCGGCCAAGTAGGCCAAGCTCTCGCTTATCATTTGGGGAAGCATTGCTTGAAGGATCATCAAGTAAAGGAAAGGCACCAAAAGCAGGCAGTAGTAGTGCGGCTAGGCCCACAAGCTCTATGGTTTTTTACGGAAAGCCTAAAGCACCAGAAGCACGTTCAAAGTTAAAGGGTAGCACAAGTAGTACCAGCCCAGTGACTAAAAAGAAGTGCCTTTTGCCCCAAGCAGCATCTTCCCCATCCACAAGCAGCATGCAAGGTACCAAGCAGAGCCAAATTAGCAGCAAGACTCAGAGGGGTCCCAAACAAAAGCGATCTCATTCCTTTGTAGGGAAAACCACCACCACCACCACCCCCACCGCCTCTACCACCACTAGTGCTGCGCCTACTGTTCCCACTGGTACCGCCACGCCATGTCCTCCTAGTACCTCTAGCAAGCCACCAAGTCCTTACAAAATTTTTGTAAAGACAGTTAGAGAGAGGGCTACACATAGTGGGACTCCACCTAGCGAGGTAGCAGAGGAGCCTGAGACTGAGAGGCCAAGTGCAGAGTCTATTCTTCCTGCTCGCACTACTACTAGTCACGAGTCTCACAACGATATCAGTCTTAGCTCCAGCCTAGCAGGAATTCCATTCGATCTGGCTAATGAAGAGCTAGACTATGAGCCAGAGGAAGTAGAGGAGATGAGTGGTCAGGAATCAGATTCCTCAGGGAGCAGTGTCCAAATGACTAGTGCACAATTTTCCCCTGAGCCTCCACCTTCTCCGCTACGATCATCACCATCACCACCACCACCAGCAGCAGCAGCAGCAAAACCTAGCAAATCTAAAGCATTTAGCAGTCCCACTATGGCCAGTACTGTTACCACCAGTCCCACCACCACTAGTTCTGCCTCTGTTCATCCACCCCGAGCAGTAGGAGCAGCACCCAAGGCACACTCCAATGCTATGCGCGCCCCAATTTGGGAGCACTTTGAAAATGTTGAAGAAGGGCGCTATGGAAAGTGCAAACATTGTGGGAAGCTAATAAGCAGAGGGAAAGTGTCTGGCCATTTTACCAGTGCTAGCATGAAGCTGTGCTATTGGGGAAAGATGCAGAAGTAAAACTTAGTGCAGGCAGCATAGCTGGTGGCCGTGGAAAAACCCCAACAGCTTCTTCTTCTGAGCCAATAGCAGCAGCAGCAGCAGCAGCTAGTGCTGGCAGCCAGAGACCAAGGCAGGTTGGAGCACTGCATGTCCAGCCCACCCTGGAACAATTTGTGGCATTCCAATCCAAAAGGTCAATGCCCAAACAGCAGGCCAATAAAATAACGCGACTGATTGGTCAGTTCATTGCTGTTGGAGGGGCATCCTTCTCTATGATCGAAGGGGAGCCTTTCAAACAATTGATGGCGGCTGTGGCTCCACAATATACAGTTCCGTCACGTTCCACTTTCAGCAGGAACATTGTCCCCTCATTGTATCGGTCCTGTGTTGCAGCAGTGAAAGAGGAGCTTTCCAAGGCTGCTGGTCAGTGTGTTCATTTCACTACAGATTTGTGGAGTGCACCTAGCGGCCAGCATGCCTTTCTTTCTTTGACAGCACACTGGTGGCAGCCCGGTGTGTCTAAGGAAGCTGCTGCAGCAGGCTACCGATCTTTCCTTCTCCATGCAGAAGTGATGGATGAAAAGCACACTTCCCAAAATATTCTGCATGCAATGAGGAAAATGTTTAGCCTTTGGGTGGGAGCAGAGGCGGGCACCAATGTTGAAGTTGGTTTTGTGGTAACTGACGGAGGTGCCAATATGGTGAAAGCGCTGCGAGATGGTCATATTGTTGGTGTGCGCTGTGCAGCCCACATCATCCATCTTGTAGTGAAGGCAGCAATGTCAGAAGGAACTAATGTGGCAGCAGTAGTTCTGTCCCGCTGCAGAAAGATCGCTGGGCACTTTCACCATAGTGTTAAGGCTAGCCAACTTTTGAGGGAAGAGCAAGAGAGGTCAGGTCTTCCCGTACACTGCCTACGCCAGGATGTCAGTACACGGTGGAACTCCACGTTAGACATGCTGGAAAGGATTTTGGAGCAGCAGAGGGCAATCCATAATCTTGCCTCAGAGCACAATATTGGGATTACCTCTCCATTGAATAGGGAGGATTGGACAGTGATCGCCCAGCTAATGGCAGTCCTTAAACCATTCAGGGATGCCACAGAAAATGTAAGCTCAAACACTGCCAGTCTGGCCCAGGTAATCCCAGTGTTCTCCCATCTAGGCAGCAAGATGGATGTGTTCCTTGGAAACCGTGAGGCTGTTCAAGGTGGCACTCTACATCCTGACGTAGCAGCCATAGCCAGGAAGCTGAAGGATCTGCTAAAAGTACACCTTCGCAAACGAATGGAAGAGAGTCCCGAAATGATGCTAGCGTGCCTTTGCGATCCAAGAATTAAGGGAAAGCTAGCTTTGAAATTTAATGTTCTCAGTAGCTACCGGGAGCAATTGGTCAACAAGGTGCGTGACTGGCAACGTAAAATGGGAATGCTGTCCGAGGAGGGAGAGGTGCAGGAGGAGGAAGAGATGATGTGGTCTGCTACTCCTAGCAGCAGCATCAGCAGCAGTGCCACAAGCAGCACAACACAGCTGAGTGGAGCAGCTGCGTTTTGGGAAGAGGCACTTGGGAGTATAGTTGGACCATCTGACAGAGCTAGCAGCAGAAAGGAGAGTAGTGCTGCTGAAATGGTCAAACTTTACCTCTGTGAAGTTCCTTCTGCGCCTAATGTTGATCCTCTTAGCTACTGGGATGAAAAGAAGAGTGTGTGGCCTGCACTCTCATGGGTTGCGCAGCAGCTACTATCATGTCCGCCAACCACTGTTCAAAGTGAGCGCGTGTTTTCTATGACTGGAAACATACTGAGTCCACAGCGCTCACGCATGGCACCTCACCTGATGGAGCAGATTGCCTTTCTTAAATTCAATCTGCCCAAGTTGGGTTACCCAGCTCTTAGCTTGGAAAGTTAATTTTTTTTCTCTGTAATGTTTAAGGTAGTTTCTCCCCCTGGTTGCACGTGTTTGTGGTGTGGCAACGTCTGCTACCTCCGCCGGTGTAGCCAATTTACGCTAGGGCCTAGTGTCTGAGTTCTGGAAGTCCGCTCCCAAACGCCATGGACTGACAGACTTTCATGCTTTGCCCTGGGGTGAAACAGGTGAGCGGGTCGTCAATTGCCCACTCATTCACCTTTTTCCGTTTCCAACGCTGCTGCTGGTGTTGGTGCCAGTATCTTTTGCCAGTTCGCTTCCTGGCTGAAATCATGCCTCAAATGTCCCTAATGGAGAGGGTAGTTTCTCCCCCTGGTTGCACTTGCTGCGGTGTGGCAATGCCTGCTACCTCCGCCAGTGTAGCCAATTTACGTGTCTGAGTTCTGGAAGTCCGCTCCTAAACGCCAAGGACTGACAGTCTTTGGATGCTTTTCCCTGGGGTGAAACAGGTGAGCGGGTCGCCAATTGCCAACTCATTCGCCTTTCCCAATGCTGCTGCTGCTGGTGGTGGTGGTGCCAGCGTCTCTTCTCTGCCAGTTTGCTTCCTGGCTAGTGTCATGCCTTAAATGTCCCTAATGGAGAGGGTAGTTTCTCCCCCCTGGCTGCGTCTGTTTGCGGTGTGGCAACGCCTGCTACCTCCGCCGGTGTAGCCAGCTTACGCTAGGGCCTTGTGTCTGAGTTCTGGAAGTCCGCTCCCAAACGCCAAGGACTGACAGTCTTTGGATGCTTTGCCCTGGGGTGAAACAGGTGAGTGGGTCGCCAATTGCCCACTCATTCGCCTTTTCCATTTCCTTTTCCATTTCCATTTCATTATTTTCCTTCTGATACACAACCAACCAACCAAACATAACACAATAACACAAATAACACAGTGACATAATACATAACACATATAACACACAGTGACAACACACATAACACACATAACACATACACGTACAATGCACAAATCACAAGGACCTTTCCTCTTGTTATTTGTCCTGGCCTTCACTTCTACACTCACTAGCATTAACGCTATAACTCACACTTCATACTATAACATTTTTCCATCCACATACCTGCCAACAGACCCAACTTTTTCAGGGACAGTCCTGCTTTTTTCCAGTCCTGTCCCATCTAATTTAGCTATCTAGGTATGCAAATACACGTTGGTAGTTATAGCTCGGTAGGTAGCACTAGTATAAACATTTAATTAATATAATAAAGTACTAAATAATAAATCTAACTTTAAAATACATTTAAATAAACCCCTTAATTTTTTAAAACCCATTAAAATTAAAATTAAATTATTATTTAGACATAATACATCTTTAACCAAACCAGTGCACTGCTACTAATCTTAAACATAACCGTACATTAACCCTAAGCTATTTTTTAGTTCTTGTCCAACATTTTTCCATCCGCATACCTGCCAACACACCTAAGATTTTGGTGGACAGTCCTGCTTTTTTCCAGTCCTGTCCAGTAAAAGTTGGGTTGTTGCAAAGTATGCCATTGTGAATAGGTAGCAAATGTTAGGCATGTATTACAAGTGGTCCAAAATCAATTTAAAAATGTAAAATAATCCCTATTCTTTTATTAAACATCTATGGATGTGTGATTGTGTATGATAAACGGAGGCCAAGTTCCTTGGAGCATTTGTCTCTAGGTCATTTTGTGTACAGTACACCTCAGTACGTGTGTGCAACTCTATTGGTCGTTTCGGCAGGGGGCTGGCCTGCCATCAACGAATAAAGTGCGTTCTGCAATTCACTCGTTGATGCCAGACCAGCCCCCTGCCGAAACGACCAATAGAGTTGCACACACATTCCTTCACGGCAGCTGCTGCTGCTCCGATGTGTTGTTAACCCCGTATTAACCCCTGCTAGGCAACCGGGAAGGAAACGAAGATTAAACGAGCACGAAGAATGTCCGCGAATATTCGCCCGAAGAGAAGACAGGAACAGGCGAATATTCGCGGAATACGAAGGTTTTTTTCCCCCCGAAGACGAGCACGAAGACGAACACGAAGAGCCCCCTGGTGCCCAAGTCTACTTCTTATCAGACCTCAAATAGAGGTCTGATTATGAGACTCAGATGCAGATCCCCCGCACCGCTGCAGGGGACCTGGATCCTCCTGTCCCCCCCCCCATTTAACACCCTCCCCCCCCACACACTTACCGGTGCTTCCTGCTGTATTGCCGGGGCAGCGGGTTGACGTCTACGCGATGCGCGTTGACAATGTCCGCTGCAGCCGGAAGGAGGTGTGGCTAGCAGCGGGGGTTGTCTGCGTCCGTCGCACATACCTTTCCCGACTGTCAGAGATCAGAGTGCGGCACCGGTGCAGGGAACTCTGGTCTCTGACAGCCGGGGAAGGTATCCGCGACGGACGCAGACAAACCCCCGCTGCCAACTCCACCTCCTTCCGGCTGCAGCGGAAGGAGACGTCAACCCGCTGCCTCGGCAATACAGCAGGAAATTGGAAGCACCGGTAAGTAAGTGTGTGTGTGTGTGTGTGTGTGTGTATACCCCTATATGCCACTCTGGCACTTAGGGGGTTAAAAGGCATATTATGGGACAGAGTGGCATATAGGGAAGTATAAGGCATTTCAGGAGGCAGAGTGGCGTTAAGGGGGCATTTAATAGAGCACTCTGCCTCCTGAAATGCCTTATACTTCCCTATATGCCACTCTGCCCCATAATATGCCTTTTAACCCCCTAAATGCCAGAGTGGCATATAGGGGTATAAGGCATTTCTGGAGGCAGAGTGCTCTATACAATGCCTTTTAACTCCCTTAATGCCACTCTGCCTCCTGGAATGCCTTATACCTCCCTATATGCCACTCTGCCCCATAATATGCATTTTAACCCCCTAAATGCCAGAATGGGATTCAGATTTTGGGGGGGTCGTCTTATAATCAGGGTCGTCTTATAATCGAGCAAATACGGTATTTTAAAATCCCTCATACACAAATCTCCCAGCTCTGCCGTGGCAGCCTTAATCTGACACCTGAGCTCATAGTGTGGCTATAAAATATATATTTTATATATATATATTAGATGTGCAGGTGGAATGAAGTCCAAAACACAACTTGGTGGCGCTTGTAGGATAAGTATCCATGTGACACCACCAACCACCCCATGCCAAGAATTATTTCCATAGAATGTGACATTCAACGAGTTAAAATATTGTGGGCATCCACAGAGCTACTATTATTTCCAGAGGAAGTGGGGGACATGCTTCGGTGCACCGGTATGTCTCTACGTGGACACGTGTGCTAATCGCTCAATAGCAAAGATATGCAATAAACACCTGTATAAGAAAGCATCTTACGTGGAGACCACAGAAGTATTCATTTAGCTTCTTCTTCTCAGAATTGGACATTTATTAGTTCTGTTTGAATTACTTGTTAAAGATTTTAATGTGTCTGCAAAACATATAATTAAACACACCACATCCATTTTTGTTTACAGAGATGAAACAAGCAAAAATAACAATAAAGTCTCCAAAGCAGACATTATACTTTAAAATACAGAAATGTGACATGCCAGGTGCGGAGGCTCTCAAGTGGGCTCTTTCAGGGCTAAGTGTTGAGTCTCGTCTTCCTACAGCATTCCCACCAGCACACACCTGTCAAATATTCCCCCAGCCACGTTGGAGCACAGTCACGGTGATCCCTAGTTTACATACTGTCACTGCTTAAGTGTTTATTGCCTAAAGGAGTGATGAATGTCTTGATGAGCAAATTGTGAATGTTCTCCACAATAACTAGAGCTCACATATTCAGTCTATACACTTTTCTATTGCTGCAATGGTCTTAATACAAACATTCAAATGTTTGAAGTACCGTAATTTAGCTTTTATTAGTTCAATTTGACATCACAGCCATCTGATGAAAGGACAAAGCATTTCTAAATAATGAAATAATGAGGTTCGGGTAAGCAGAGAGAACATGAAACACTTCACTACATATATATATATATTAAGTCTATCCTTAATGCGGCTGCTAGGCTCATCTTCCTTGCACGTCGCTCCTCTTCTGCTTCCCCCCTCTGTGAAACCCTCCACTGGCTCCCAATTACCTTTAGAATTAAATTTAAGATCCTGGTACTGACATATAAGGCCATCCATAATACTGCTCCTCCGTACATTTCTGACCTCATTAGCAAATACTCTCCTACTCGATCCCTACGTTCCTCCCATGGGCTAAGGCTCTCCTCCTCACTCATCACCTCTTCCTTTTCCCGTCTACAAGATTTCACTCGAGCTGCCCCATATCTCTGGAATCTTCTCCCAAGGAACCTTCAGCATTCTCCCTCCCTCCCAACATTCAAGAAACATCTAAAAACCCACTTCTTCAGAGAAGCATACCATCTTAGCTGCTAGAAGTTCCTTGTCATCGATACAACCCCCACAATACCTCTCACCCTTTCTCTATGCCTTATGTTTGTCACCCCATTTCCCTCTAGATTGTAAGCTTGCGAGCAGGGCTCTCTCCACCAAATGTATCGGTTTGTCTTAGTCTGTCAATTTTTGTCTTGTCATATCCCTTGAATTTATGTATTGTATTAAGCGCTGCGTAAACTGTTGGCGCTATATAAATAAAGGATAATAATAATAATAATAATATATATAGATATATATATCTATAGATATATATATATATATATATATATATATATATAGCACTCACAGGTCTTTTTCATAAATAAGACTTTATCAACAGATAAGTAGAATCAGCGTGTTGGACCGCACCATGGTCCTTTGTCAAGATCATCAGTATTTGCATTGCACACTAGCTTTATCTTGTTCAGCTCTGCAGTAACACATGAAGATGTGATCAATGCAAGTGAATATAGCGAGTCCTCAAGGAGCTTTATATGGTATTCTGTGTTACATTTAGGTTCCAGACCACTAACTAGCATAAAAACATAGCATGCAGTGGTGTATATCCATCCGTCGGTCGCATCTACGTCATCAGACGGCCGCTAGGCTTAAAGTGTCAGAGCGCCTCGTGATTGCCATTCCTGCCCTTAGCTCCACTACATTATATGAGCATGGAATACAGAGACATTTCTAGCTGTAACATAATTGAAAAGTGTTTTTCCAATGATCAATTTTTAAACCTGTCTAACACAACGTGCCATTTTGTTAAATGATACAAATAAACTATTAGCACGTCTATTTGTTAAAGCATTTAAAAGTATTTTTCACACCTGCCTAAAACTCTTCCATGGTATATAACGGCCCAGCATGGATATAGGCTGAAAAGAATTGTTAAAAATGATTGGAAAAAATGCTCACAGACACAACAGATTTGTATCATTTTATTTTATTTCAGCTTCATATGGAAATAGTTTCCTTATATAAATAAATAATAATAATAAAAATATATATATACGGTATATATATATATATCTTATATGTCATTATATTAGTAATATATGAGCTGTTTTGAAGAAAGTGTTGAGGAAGGGGCTTCCTCGTTCCTCCTGTGTATTAAGCAGTACCTTCCTCAGGAAGCTTTTGCTTCCACCCAATGAATTAAAGAATAACACATGTAATTAAATACATGAATCTTTCCTAGTAGTTTTTGTTTCCCTTTGGACAAGGAAACATCTAATTTTGCAATAATTTAACATTTAAAGTCCATTTAAATAGTATTGCAGTGCTGTTTAATAATAGTCTTTAAGAGCCTTTACAAAAAAATGTGCCGCTGGGATATTGCCTCTGTAAACGTTCATTAGTGGAACTCTTTGAAGTGTCATTTGTTGAACAAGTTCTACCTAGTTTTTCTACAAACATTAGCCTGTGATTAGGTTTCTTTCCCTCCAGCTCAGTACAGGCAAGGTGTTGTCATTCATCGTGGGGCTGGTTTCCATTAGTTTATTGTAATTACACACACAGGCCTCAACCATAAATGCCTTTTAACCGTTGGTCCAGGGACCATAAACGGTAAAAACGAATGTTATTGCACACTTTGACATATTTTTTCTGACCACACCTGACAGATAAGGGACTATAATAGGTTCTGGTCAGTAAAGTCATACAGGCGGATTCTCGTTCTTCACATCATGAGTTTAAGAGGGAACACAAAAATTAGGACAAAGGGACTGCACTCCCCATCCAAAGCAAAATGTTATGTTGTGTACACTGATTGTATAAATGAGTGGAGACCAACATCCATTAGAAGTGACAGGAACCCTTGCAAGTGGTGCTCCAAGACCCTACCTGTGATATAAGGCAACTAGACCAAAAAATTTCTGTTAGGTTTGCCATATGAGCCATTTATTCCAGGTCATATCTTGCTAACCACCACCTATAGAGTTTTCATGAATTATGGGGAATGCATAATTTTTTTTTCTTTCCATGAGATTATACATCCCAGATACTGCGGGGTAGCACTATAGGTTGGGGCCACAGGATACTGCTACCCCACACCTGACCCAAGACACCCACGGCAGCTACTCTCCTCCATGGCTAGCGTTCTCATAGCATCAGGATATGGTGTTTATTAGATGTATCCTGGAAAAACAACAAATGGCTGATGTGGCAACACTGCTCCTAATGCAACTACCATTAGAAACAAGTTGTTTAATGAATAAGTGGATTGATATTACTGTGAATGAATGTTGATCTGCTCATTCAGTAAATTGTATTTTGTTAGTTTTAGAAGTTGCTGTTGTTGTCTGTGTTCTTTGTTTTAATAATATGGCATTCACCATGTAGCCTGGCTGTTCGTAGAGGCTGCATTGAAACATTTTATTTTTTTAAAGCAGCCTTAAATAAAGGAGTATCTAGAGCCATCTTCACCTCGGGGGGGGAGGGGGATTTTGTTCTACATTGATTCGTTTGACTAGTCACCAAGTCATATACAAATATAGTTTTTATTATCTTTTAATTTTATAACACCAACAATTTATGCAGCGGTTCTTACAATACATATATTCATGAGATATGACAAAACTAGAACAGCCAGCCCAAGACAAACCAATACATTGGGTAGAGAGGGCACTGCTCACAAGCTTACAATCTAGAGGGAATGGGGTGAGGAGAAAGCTTGGAGAATTGGGAGAGGTGGTGGGGGTGTTGTATTGGTGGCAGGTAAGTTTTAGCTAGTAAGTTTCTCCAAAGAAATGAGTTTTGAGGTATTTCTTGAATATCGGGAGGGGGTGTGGGAAAGCTGGAGGTTTGGTGGAAGTGAGTTCCAAAGGTATGGGGCAGCACAAGTGAAGTCTTGTAAGGAAAAAGGAAGAGCTGATAAGCGTAGAGTAGAGAATAAGCCCATGGGAAGAATGTAAAGATCGAGTAGGGGATGCTATGAGAGCAGAAACGTATAGGGGTGTCACGATCCCGGCCAGCGTACATCGCAGGGGTGCTCGCAGCGTCGCGCTCCCCTTCAGAGCGCTTCGCCCGAGTACCTGTTGCGACGGGATCTCATACGGAGCGTGTCGCCCGAGTACCCGCGGCGTCACGGTCCCGTCCGGGACACATCGTCCGGGTGCTCGTGGCATCACGCTCCAGTGAGGATTGCTTCTCCCGAGTACCCACGAGTAGCGGGTACTCAGTACTTACCCCTCCAAGACCGATGCCGCAATGGTGTGTCTTCATACGCGGTGGTTCACATGAAAGAACCGCCGCACAGTGATAGACACCCACGGCATCATACACCACGCCCTCCATCAGATTCTAGTCTCCAATGGAGGAGACGAAACGTCCATTGGACGTCGTCACTGATGGGGCGGGACTTAGAAGGGCGGCTAGTTTAAAAACTGAGCACTGATACCTGTTCAGTGCTCAGTTGTTCTTACAACTAAGCTGTATGCTAACCTGTTGCCAAAACCTTCTCTGCCTGATACCCGGTGCCAACCTCTGCTTGCCTTGTGACCTTGTTGACCTCTCTGCTCCTGACCCGGATTGCCTGACCCTTCTCTGCCTGGTACCCGGTGCTGACCTCTGCTTGCCTTGTGACCTTGTTGACCTCTCTGCTCCTGACCCGGATTGCCTGACCCTTCTCTGCCTGATACCCGGTGCCGACCTTTGCTTGCCTAGTGACCTCGCTCTCCTGCATCCTGGTTTCCTCACCTGTGCCAACGTAATAAGGGGCTATATCATGGAGGGCTTTGTATGTTAGTACAGGCATTTTAAATGTAATCCTTCGGGTATAAGACAGCCAGTGGAGGGCTTCAGAGAGTAGGGAAGCAGAAGGAGAGTGTTGTGTAAGGAAGATAAGGTGATTCTATAGTACATTAGGTTTTATTTATATAAGACCTGATCTTTTAGCTATAGAAAGGTGCGTGTCAGCAATTTACTGTGAAGCTGAAATCCAATGCTGCTTGTACTTGTGGGAATACACTTAGATTTTGCATTTCTAGGTTTCTGCCAAGTTCCCTTGAAAATATACAAGTAGCACAATAGAATCTGAAGGTAATTAGAAAACAAGTTAAAATCTGTGGATTAAAGCAATCATTGTTGCTCATTTCCATATAGCTCACAATATCCTTGCGGATGAATAGACCTCAAAATTGTATACGCTCACTCTCCAGGTGATCTTTTGATGGGTAAATACAGAGAATAGTCATCCAAGCTTGGCCTGACTCTGGGGAACTGACCAGATGGTCCGTGGACAATAGGAATCCTACTTATTTCAATTCTGTTGAACTTGGATGTAGCGAGATTCCTGGAGCAAGGTCAGGTCATAGCTTTTCAGGGCATCTGAAGGCATCAAATGTCCTTTAACTCAAGGGGAAAAGGATTCAAAAACATGAATGTATACAGCAATAGAAGACAATTCTGATCAAAAAGTATAGGGAACAAGCAGACCTGCTCCCCCAATTTGGAAAAGTGTGGGCAAACAAGAAGGCTAGCGGAACCAATCTATCAGCAGCTTAACTAAAATTGAAATATAACATAACGATGAGGGATAATCATGCAGATCCGAGAAAAGTTTAGGATGCACATTAAAATAACACTAGACAGTTACACATGTGTAAGAACTTTGCTAGGTAACAATAGTGCTCTTGGGGGCGGAGCTAGCACTCAAAGAAGATGGCCGCATAAGCCAATAGCTCTGCTCACCGTCCGATTTATATGCTTGTTTCCTCTGCCTGACCCAGCCGATGGGGAAAACTAATCGTGCGGGGACTACCCCCAGATCCTCCGGGACGCGGGACCGACCGTCTAACCTTTCTGTCCGGTCGTTTTTTCACGGTCCACACGACCAAGACTCCCGCGACTCAGAGCCCAAGATGGCGCCGTCTCCCGCTAGTCAAGTTAGCGAGTGCTCGGATGATGGCCTTCGCGACCAGGACTCGAGCTGCCCACCTTCGTTGGCTGCTGGCCCATCGTGGCAGGAGGCTTTAAAAGCACTCCCGACGAAGGCTGATTTGGTGGCCGTGATCGATGCATCGTTGGACCAGGCCCTCCAGGGCGTCCGGGCCGACCTCGTGGTCATCAAGCAGGATCTGAAGCAGCTGGGAGACCGCGAGCTCACGCTCGAGGAAAACCACTCGGCCACCTGTGACCGTATTGATTCCCACTCATCCACTCTGCACACACACACAGAATCCATTCTTCAACTCCGATGTCAGCTGGAGGACCTTGATAATCGGGGTAGGAGAAATAATCTTCGCATACGCGGCCTACCTGAGTCGGCTCCTCCTGAGATGCTTCGCCAGACGCTGCAGTCGGTGTTCAATGCGCTCCTTAAGCTGCCGGATGATGCACCTATTCATTTCGACAGGGCCCACCGTGCTCTGCGACCGAAGGGCTCTCCATCTTCCCCTCCCAGAGATGTGGTGTGCTGCTTTCATGAATACACGGTCAAGGAGGCGGTGCTGAAGGCCTGTCGCACCGCCGGCGCTGTGGAATATGAAGGGGAAAAGCTCTCCATCTATCAGGACCTCTCCCTGCTCACTCTCCAGAAGCGCAGGGCGTTGAGGCCCCTCACAGCAGCGCTCCAGGAAGCTGCCATCCCCTATCAGTGGGGGTTTCCATTTATGTTGATTGCCCGCCGGGACGGCGACACCTTCACCTTGCGGCACCCGGGCGAGTTGAAGCTCTTCTTGGAGGATCTCCACCTACCTGTTTTGGATGTCCCCGACTGGGAAGCTGCTCCTGCTATCCTTCCACCTCTGTCGGACCCGGCTGCCCCATGGATCCAGCACTCCAACCGGAGGAAGAGGACCCGTCGTACCCCAGCGGCTCCAGTTGACACCGGCTGAACGTCTTCTTCATCAGCTGTCTTTGGACGCTTTGCCCTTCATCATGAGACGTTCTCCGCTCGGGCCTGTTTTGGACCTTCACCCTACTGAACTTTGCCCAACTCCGGTCGTCGTTTATACCCGCCTTTTGCTGTTGCCCTGCTCGGGTATTTCGTACTTTTTTTAGTTTTTTTTATCGTTTTTCGCCGTTTTTTGTTGCGTGTCGGCCTTTATGTGTTTTTTTCAGTGTTTTCCCTTTTTTCCGCTAGTCGCCTATATTTTATGTCTTCACTATTTGGGGCACCGCCATCTTTAGAGGTGGCCTCCTCCTTGTCGGCCGTTTATGCCCGATACTTTCCTGTTCCTCACACGCACGACACACGCACATATGGGGTTGGCTGTTCGGCGGCCTTGTATGCCTTGTTCGGCTGTATTGGTCGAGCTCTCCTGTTTGCCCTGGCCCTTACTTTTGGGCTTTCTCTAATTATTCGTGCCCGGACATATCGCCCATTCCCCCTTCTTTTCGCTCATTTTTCCTCCTGGCTCCCTTTCTTCTACCCTTGTGTCTGGCTGGGGTCTTTTCTGTTTCTGCTCTCTCGGACGGTGTAGCAGATGCCCTCCTCTCCTTTCTTGCTTTTCTTTTCTCTTTCCCTCCTTTCTGGTTAGCCTTTCTTTTCTACCGCTCTCGTGGGCCTTCCCCCCCAGGGGCAATGAGCATAGACTTTTGGATAGGAACTTTTCCCACTCCTTTTTCTCCAGCTCCGCTTCCTCGAGAACTAAGGGTGTGGCTCTCCTTATACATAAGAGGGTCCGTTTTCACCTCTTGGAGGACTGGAAGGATGATGAGGGGCGTTGTATATTTGTGAAAGGTTATATTGGCTCCCAGAAAGTTACTCTGGCTAATCTTTATGCCCCTAACAAGTCACAGGGCCGTTATATCATTTCGATACTCAATAAATTGGCGGACTTCCAGGAGGGGGTTACTGTCCTGGGTGGGGACTTCAATATGGTGCTTGACCCCCTGGTGGATACTTCCTCTAGTCGGTCGCATCTTCCATACTCTCTCATTCGTAGGGTCCTCAAGCACCTTAAATTCAACCAACTTATAGACACTTGGAGGACCTTGAACCCTGGAGAGAGGGATTATACCCATTTTTCCACCCCCCACGCTACGTACTCCAGGATCGATACCTTCTTCATTTCCCATTTCCACCTCTCCTTTCTGCGCTCTGCTGTGATTGGCCCTTCTACTATCAGCGATCATGCTCCGGTGTTTATGAGGCTCTCTCTGATTGCTCTCCCTAGACCCCGGTGGAGTTGGAGGCTTAATGAGTCGTTGTTGGATGACCCCCATAATGTGTCTGCTTTATCTTCCCACATAACTGATTACTTCTCCCAAAATTCCACTCCTGATGTTCCTGCGACGGTTGTTTGGGAGGCCCACAAAGCTGTTGTGAGGGGTTGCCTGATCGGTATGGGCGCTGCTGCTAAGCGCGCGCACTCGGATGCCATACTCTCTTTGATTAGACAAATAGCGCTCCTTGAATTGCGTCATAAAGCTACTCTCCTCCCGACCTTACAGCTTCAACTTACCACCCTTCGCGCTCGCCTGGCGTCTATGCTCGATACGCGCATCAAGCGTAATTTTCTGCTAACGCAACACTTATTCTATGAGTTTGGGGATAAGCCGGGCAAACTATTGGCGCGAGCCCTGCTGGCGAAAACGGCTCAGACTTACCTGACTAGGATCCGGGATCGCCATGATAAGCTTCACTTTCATTCCCACGACATTGCTGAATGTTTCCAACAATACTATTCGTCTCTTTATAACCTTCCTTCTGACCCACACCCTGGTTTAGACGTTCACGCAGCCACCTCCGATTTTTTATCCGCGCACCTTAACAGGATCCGATTACTCTGTTAGAAATTGAATTTGAGGTTAAAAATTCCCCCGCCGGTAAAAGCCCGGGACCAGACGGCTTCACTGCCATCTATTATAAAAAGTTTCTCCCACTCCTAGGCCCTCATTTGGTGACCCATTTTAACGCTATTGCCAGGGGTGAGCCCTTTGACCCCAGAGCGCTCGATGCCAGCATCGTAGTGATCCCTAAGCCTGATAAGAATTTGGACCTCTGTAGCAGCTACCGGCCGATTTCGTTGATCAACGTCGATGTTAAGCTGTTTGCGAAGGTGTTCACCAATCGTCTCCGGCCTCTTCTGCCTGGCCTGATTCACCCGGATCAGGTGGGGTTTGTGCCGGGGAGAGAGGCGCGGGACAATACGATTAAGGTTATTGACTTGTTGGCGCACGCCTACCACTCTGGAACCCCATTGGTACTGGCCTCGATGGACACTGAAAAGGCGTTTGATCGGGTCTCCTGGCCCTTTTTATTCCGGGTCCTGGAGTTTGGCCTGGGCTCTAGATTCCTGACGTGTGTGCGGGCTTTGTACTCCTCACCGGTTGCCCGGGTTACAGTTAATGGCATCCAGTCTGATCGGATCGCTCTCGCTAACGGCACGCGGCAGGGGTGCCCTCTCTCCCCCCTTCTCTTCCTCCTGGTGGTTGAGCCCCTTGCGGAGGCGGTCCGTGCTCACCCGGACATCTGAGGTGTGGAAGTCGCTGGTCGCTCCCATGTGATCTCCTTGTTCGCTGATGATGTCCTGGTGACGCTGACTGATCCAGGCCGTTCCCTCCCTGCGCTGCTATCGGTCCTCGATCGCTTCCTCTCCATATCTAACTACAAGATTAATTTATCCAAGTCCGAGGTGATGGGGTTCCGCTTGACCCCGGAACTTTCCCACCATATCCGCACCACTATGCCCTTTCGTTGGAAGGAAGACTTTATTAAATACTTGGGGGTCCTTATCCCCGCGGATTTGTCTCAGATTAAGGCTCTCAACTTTGATCCCCTCCTAGACACCCTCCTTGCTGACCTCCACAGGTAGGCTTTCCCTCATGTGTCCTGGTTTGGGAGGGTTAGTGTTTTGAAGATGAACATTCTCCCACGCTTCTTGTATCTTTTCCAAACGCTACCTATCTTTCTTCCCCGTTCCTATTTCTGTAAATGTCATGGTGCCTTTCTCCGCTACATATGGAAGGGCAAACCGCCTCGACTTTCTTTCTCTTACTTGACGAGACCTAAGACGCTGGGTGGGATGGGTCTCCCCAATTTGGAACTTTACTGGCGGCTCATCTCCGTCTCGTGGTCGAGTGGTCTGTTGGTGCGAGTCGCCTCTGGGTGTCTGTGGAGGCAGCCGCTTTATCCTGCCCGATTGCTGTTCTCCCTTGGATCCCCAACCCACAGCGTTGGGTCACGCATGCTCCTCATCCCCTGATTGGCCCCACCTTGAAGGCCCTTGGCCATGTGGTGCGGGCGGGGGGTCTTACGTCGGTCCCTTCTCCCATGCTCCCCGTTTCGGGTAATCCCGACTTCGCCCCGGGACGTGTTGCCGCCCTCTTGGTGCCATTTACGCCCGCTGACGTCTCCGTTCTACGAGTGTGCCACGTGATGCGTGGCCCTGCTCTTAAACCCTTGGCGGAACTGACGGGGACCACGACTAACTCTTTTCCTCTACCACCAACTACAGCACTTTCTCTCCTCCGCCGGGGCCCTAGCGGGCGGTGCCCGCCCTCCTACTGCTTTTGAGCAATTGTGTCTTGAGCCACTGGAGCCTCCGCATTTGCTTTCTGCCATATACGCCCTCCTACTTGCGCCGGCGGTCATTACTAAGCCCTATTATTTCAGCCTCTGGGAGAGTGATCTGGGATTATCCTTCTCTCTAGAGGAGTGGGAGCGGATGCTAATGATTGTACATTCTTGCCCCAAGTTTCTCCGACTTGCTGGCGGTGTAACTCCCATCCTGGCTCCCTTTTCCACATCTGGTGGGAATGCCCTGCTATTAAGCCCTTTTGGGGCTTTTCCTTTCTCCTCAGGTCTATGCTCACGTACTATTTTGTTGTTTTCTTTTCTTACTCATTTTGAATGCAAGCCACACAAGGTTTGGTTGGGTTTAATTCGTTCGGACCAAGTACCCCCTGTACCCAGGTCTCACGGCTGTGCTCTGTTACGGCCTGGTCTATGCCTTTTCTGTGGTTCTCCGCTCTTTTTGGGTACTATTTTTACTGTGGTCTCCGTTATTGGTTGCTCCATACTTATGATGCGCTGCACTATGTATTTGACACATCTTTTAGGTGTTTCAGTCCGACCATTGTGATCCCGTGTCCTCTGGAGCTCCGCTGTACCTATCTCCTGGGATTACATTGGTAAAGACGGCTGCTGTTCTTATAGTTGTGCCTTGTACCTATTTCCACTGTGCCTTCCATTGCTGTGACATTGTGCACTGTTATGTTTTACTTTCAATAAACGGAGAATTGAGAAAAAAAACAAAACAATAGTGCTCTTGAACACTCAAACTTTTCTGTGTTTTTCTGTGCTGTACAAGCAGATAATCACTGCGAAAGTGAAGAAAGGTGGCGTGGGAGCACATTTTAATATTGTAGGAACTTAAGTATTACCAGCTACTCTATCTACACCCTGTATCATTCCCTTAAGTAAATGTAATTCATATTAAATACGATACACGGGTGTGCTTCCATATTTTCTCACGGGAAAGCTAAAGTGTATTTAATTTGAAAGAGGAAATCCTGAGATGAGGATCACAATTAAATTATAATGCTGTAAAAAATGACTTGAAAGAAAGGTAATTTATGTATTATATTCTTGCATTGTATTACTCTGTGTACTTCCATATATAAAGTGTTAACAGGTCACATATACTAACAAAAGGAATTAGCTCTTCTCTGTCACCTATATATGCAACAGGTTGTGGCAGGGCATGATCCTAAACCCAACTACAAAGGAGAAACACACAAGAAATGTATGAACGTGGGCATTTTCGGGGCACGGTACCGAGCAGAGCTGTTTCAAAGGGGCACCTACCCCAGGCCGGTAGGGGCTAGGGACCCACGGCAGCAGCCTCTTGCACGCCCTCAACGGCTGCCAGAGATGTGTTAAGGTGGTGATGAAGGTCTTCCTCTTCGCAGGCTATGATGCTGCAGAGCACAGGGACATGACATCATATCCTTTAGCCCAGCGTCCGGCAGCGCAGTTCATATATGAGAAACCGCTAATGGAATGGTGTGTGTGTGGATGGTGACCTTCATTGCAAGTGTGGTGACCTCCACCAGGTATGATTGTTTTGTGGGAGCCCCACTAGCCGAGGCTTGCTCAGACCCCCATTATTGTTAGATGACTAAGGGATCATCTGCTGGGAAAGTGAACATGTAACATTTCTAACGGAAATAAAACAAAACTCAGTGTTAGGACAGAAACAAGTTAAGCAAAGAATATTTGTGTAACTGATCTGAGCATTACTGCCACTTTAACCTTGTTACTTACACAATAACAAGGCAGAATAAACACAAAGTAGGTTTCTGATATAAACATTCGTTATTTTATTCATATTCTATTAAACATGGATATAGCTGCAGGAAAAAAAATATGTATATCCTTTGGAATTATCTTTATATCTGCTTTAAATTTGATCTTATCTTAAGCCAAGTCACAACACAAACACGGTCTGCACCAACTAGTAACACACAATATCGAACCTACCATGTAAACATTCACTGTGCAGGTAGAAAGTACGTGAACCCCTAGGTTAATGAGTCCGGTGTCAGATAACCTGGACTCTTTTTTTGGTGGAAACACACAATGCTAAATGTGGAGAAAGAAGGCAAAGCACTGAAACACCAAAACCTCATCACAACTGTATGATGGAGGAGGCATGG
The DNA here is from genome assembly GCA_029215755.1 of Spea hammondii. Taxonomy (NCBI): domain Eukaryota; kingdom Metazoa; phylum Chordata; class Amphibia; order Anura; family Pelobatidae; genus Spea; species Spea hammondii. The sequence goes on from JARDYJ010000001.1 coordinate 30,401,954, forward strand.
TGGTTTGTGGCTGCTTTGTTGTCTCAGGGACTGAACGTATACTATGGACAGAAAAATGAATACCCAAGGCATTTTGCGTAAGAATGTAATACCATCTCCCTACCAACTGAAGCGGAACAGACGTTGGGTGATGCAACAAGACAGCTTTTTTTTTTTAAATAAGAGCCCGAGGTGCGTGCTCCTGGGTGCTGCACTCTGTGCCATAAGGCAGCAGAAGCCAGATACGATTCTGGGTTCCCACACGGAGAACCCAGACAAATTCCCCCCCCCCCATGGGAGGGTCGGATCTTGAGTCTAACCCGAAGGTAAGACTCAGCTGGGCTTATTTGAAGAGAGGAAAGGGGCGATAGGCACCCAATCCTCCTCCAGCAAAATCCAGCTTCACTGCGTCTAAAAGAAACAGTGTCCGAAACAAAGGTGCCAAAACGTGTGCCAACTCAAAGTGGGGGCCTCGCCGTGAATTTCGAAAACCGTGAAATCAATAAGGGAAAATAATTAATAGGCACTCGTGAAATCACAAAGTGATGAATAAATTAGAAAAAAATAATTTAGGGGCGGCCATTTCTGGCCTAGCCAGATTCAAAAATAAATTCTTCTCCCCAAGACCTGATGGTTCAGGGGGAAAAGTAAGTGCAAAGCAACCGCCAGTGCAATACCGCAAATGGTGACTCCAGCATTACTGCCGGGGCAAATCAACACCTCGGGCTCCATTGCATTCCCAACCCTAAGGCCAGAGGATCAGCATACACCCCCCCCCGGTCAAAGGGGAACTACACTTGATCTTAGCCAAAAGGCCGAGAAGCAACAAGACAGCTACTTAAAGTACAGGAGTAAATCAACAACAGAACGGTTTCAACAGAAGAAAATATGCCTTCTGGAATGGCCCAGGCCTCAGCCCAATTGGGACGCCGTGACATGACCTCAAGAGCGAGATTCACACCAGACATCCTAGGAGTAACTAAACCAGTTAAAAGAGGAATGGTCCGCAGTGAATAGGGGAAGTGATTCATGCACGTCATTAAAAGTAAAGCCCATAGAGTCGTGTATAATAACCATTTGATTTATTTTACATTTGTTACATTTATTTGCATATGGGAAGAAAATAATCCCCCCCCCCCAAACATTTATGGAGTGATATTAAAAACACACAAAACTACTGATCTCAAAAACTGTATCCAAATGGACCTAAACATAGTTATAGTGTTATTTCTCAAACATATGGGAATCATATATAGGACAGTGGCATTTAATGTAAAGTAAACTACCGGTATATGTATCCATCAGAGTCCCTTTTCCAGCGTCCTTTAACCCCAATGCTACCTTGTAATGACAATATCAAAGCTGCCTATCCAAACAGAACAGAGTGGACAAAGTCAATAATGTGCAGAAATGTGTTAAGTTGGAACTGCTAAAAATTTGCACTTCAATGTGCATTGTGTCTTTAAAGGTGCTGTTCCAGTTAGAGAAACATTAACATATATATTTTGCACATGCATATTTTTAATACTAGATGGCCTTTCCACACTACTTTTATCTTCTTCCAATGAATATATGGTGTTTGCCCATCCAAATGCAGCTATAAAGACATTAATCATAACCTGGCCTTTTCATTACCCCAAATAACACAGATGGCATAACTGAAGGTGCTTATAAACTTGAGAAGCTATTTCCGGTCTCAGCCAGGTAATGGAACGCTTGCCACTTTTCTACACGGGAAGAAATTATAAAAATAGTGAACCATGTTAAAGGTTTTATCTCTGGGCTTTATGATGGGTAATCCCAGAGAACGTAGGCAAGAAGGGCCAAGTTGGTACTGTACAATGCATAGCTTGACCCGTGGTATTTAGTCAGAGAGTTTTTTTCTGTGTTATAAAGCAAACCTAGGCCTTTTAGAAGGAGAGGCTCACCAGGGTTGGCCCTGGTAATGCACAGCAAAGTTCCAGATCACCGTTCAGTCACGCACGCTGTGTCATGTGCAAACCTGTCTTTGGACAACAAGACAATGGATGCAATACCTGTAATGGAATGCAACGTAATACAAGCGATAAAGGTCTGTTAAGAACTGAACTCTGTACAACACTATGGTTACATTTTAGCATGAGGGGTTTATTAAATCTTTCTTAGCAGGGTCTATCAATCAAAAATTTCTTTCAGTTCAACAACAAACACATTCAGACCGAAAACAGTCCTATAATTTTGATGTGAAGTTTTGGATATAACTTGGAGCTCATCCATTTTATGCTGGGCTAATGGCGTCTTCTTCAACACGACGTCCCTGTGGCTAAACAGAGACAAAAACAATAGTTACTGGATTATGGCCATTCATAACTTTTTTTCATAAATAGGTAATACAGAGACTTAAGCTATCAGTGTATGGTATAGATTCGGGATACGGCCAATGCTTTGCTAGTGGCCACTGACCAATCCTAAACTAATGGCATCTGACCAATCCCGTGCCAGTGGTCCCTAGTATGAACTATAATGGGTCAAAAAAAGCAAAAGAGCTAACAGAGAGAAGGCCCAGTACTCAAGTAAATGTTATTGAGTCTCTGGGCTGCACATTGTACTATACTAACATGAAGAACAGGCAGGGAAATGCTCTATTTACTCCACGAGAGGTCAGATACCACCAACAGGAGCTGTCCGCCCAACGCCCCCCCCCCCCCAAGCATGAGTACCCCCTTACCAGAAATAATTTGGGGATTTCGGATCATTTGGGATAAGGGATTTTTGGATAAGGGTTACTCAATGCAGTAAGGCAGTGGTACAGGGTATGTCAGTGAGCGCACCCCCGGTCCACACAGGATATCAGCCCTTGCCTCCAGGCCAAAAACAAGCAACAGAAAATTCACCTCTTTAATATAAGTAACAGATTCTACAGTCTTATCCCCAATTTTACTTGGTACCTCATGTACACAGCGTACAGAAGTATAGCAACAGGTAATGTCACCCTGCATAATTTATAACACGGGTAAAGACAATCCCAAACTTTAGTGGCAAGTAGTAAATCCATGGCGAGGCTGTAAACCTTAATGAGGAAACACCACAAGCCATTACCTTCCATAAAGCGTTTAAGGATCACAGAACAATAAAAGAAAAGACTTCCTGTCAATCAACCCATTTTACTGTGATGTGCGTTGTTGCAACCTGCTCTTTATGTAATAACATTCCTAATGCTAAACAATGAGAACACGCAGTGCTGTAATTGCCGTGTGCCTCTACATGTTGATTTTTATTGTAAGACCTACTGACAAGACAGGGGTGTGGTACGATACAGCGTTCTACGTCGGAAGCTTGTGTAAACAAGAATTCTTACACATTACTTGGTATCAGTACATTTCTTATCAGCCTGTTTTTTCCCCAACACATTCCCCTTTCCCATATTAAATGTACCCAAACAAATTGGACACTGTTTTGTTCACTACAAATAGGGCCGTAGTTTTTCTTTATTGTTTGTTTCTCCCTCTCCACCCCATCTGATCTTTTTTTTGCGCCTGACCTGATGGTCGCATGTTGTATATGTATAAAAAGTGATTGTGTAGCGTCCTGCACACGGTCTGTAGCACTCCCACTGAAGCCAGCGAGAGTAGAAGCACCGCTCGCAGTGTTCAGCTAGCATAAATGCGATGGGCTGCCACTGACTGCCACTTCTCCCAGCGGAAGTCCCATTGACTATACTGGTACTACTGAGCATGTGAAGTAAAGCACACTATTTTATACTTTGATTCAGTAGAAGCAACTCCAGGAAGAGCCCAATGACAAAGTCCAATAACGTAAATATGTTTGCACTGGTTTCCATGCAGTACATAGGTCCGGAGTGCTCCCATATATAACCTTAAGAACTAAACTTACTAATATTTACAACAGCACAGGACATATCACTATATAATTCCATGTAGAAGCAATAACTCCATTGTTCTTTAGCAATACGATACAGTCACTTACCTTCACAAAGACGTGTGTGGGGAGAAAGCGCTTCAGCAGGTGACTGGTATAGTTGGGGAATCTCAGTAAGCTGATGTTTAGGGAAGGCAGCTGCTGATATCCAGCCATGAGAGGGTAGAAATTGTACAGCATTTTCTGTGCAGTGTCCGGAAGTATCTGCAGTCGAATCTACCAGTAAGAAAAAATGTATAACATTTAAAAGAAATGCATTATTTTACCTTCAGCCTAACAAGCATGTAATCGGAGGATTACTGCTCGAAGCTTTCCTTCCTTGAGCATTATTTCCTGGCCTTGATCTGTGAGTTCCTGGAGATTTTCCTGCAGTGATTATTGTCTGCTACCAGACATTCAGCTTTGGACTTCTGATACTTTTCTTCGACCTAACATGGTATTATGTTTAAGACCCAGCTTGGACTCTAATCCTGTTTTGCTCATCGGTAGCTACATTTGGTTGACCATCTAGGATTTGACCTCTAGTCCTTTTTCTGTATGACTTCAGCCAACCTTACATAGCATCTGCATGTGCCGAGTGCTCCTGCCACAGACATCAGTTTACCTGAGAATCCAGCAGGCACCCATCCGACAGTTTTGTTTCCTAGCCTTGATGGCAAATGGTGTCAAAGATAGTCATCTCCTACAGGAGACTGAGGAATCTACCAGACCCATGCAAGGTTATGAACAAGCACCTGTCCCTGCACAAACCCCCCTACATAATCTATCTGCAGTCATGCCACTTTGTATACATATATATAATGCTCCATATTATGTGTCTCTGCTATCTAGCATTGGCACAAAGTATGAGTATGAGTCTTACTTGCTTGAGTCCAGAAAACATGAAAGCTTCACTTGGCTCCACTGAGATTTCTATGTCCTGCACCAAGTTGGTTTTGTTTTGTAAATGGTAAGTGACGGGAAGAGATTCTCTAACTCGTCCAAACGATGGAAGATCTTAAAAGGAAACAAAAGAAATTTAAAATGCACTAGCATTTAACACACTGTACAATAAAATACAAATAAGGAACAGGAACAGGAAGCATTACTACTCATTACTCCACAAATGATTATATCTGAGAAAATGTAAAATTAAGTTGCGTGAAAAAGTGTTTGCCCATGCGATTTAATGCATTGGTGATCTGGAGCTGAAATCTATTGTTGGATAAAAAGGATAACATATATCACTTTGATACTAATGATATTCAATATCCCTGTATCAAAAATGAATCCCCCTTAGACTCAAAATCGGGTTATGTCCCCATGCATGCAGAGCTGCTTTATATCACTACATTTGTGGATTTTTGTGCATGAATTGTTTGTTTGGGGTCCTGCCACAACATCTGAATGGGTTTTAGATCCAAAGCAGGATCTATGGTGCCTGCAATGCACATAAGTATCCCAGGTCCTGACGGAGCAAAGCGTCTCCAAAAAAATGACACCGTCACCGCCATGACCGTTTTTATGAATACATAACAGGGCCCGTGTCACCTTCTCTTCATAGAATGTTGTTCATCAACTCTTGAGGTGTATCCAGGTGCTTTTTCGCAAACCCCTAACATTCACATTCTTTTTTGGGAGTATTTGTTTTGCTCTTCAAAAACAACTGTTTTCTGTTTTCCGAGTCCACAGATTATTTTTGTTGTTGTTGAGTGGCATGATGTGGCCAACAACTTCAATCTGAAGGCAAGGGCCAACATTATCCATCTTTTATTGGTCAGGGCTGGTCCAAATTATGCCTTTAATTGAGTTGTCACACAAGTTTGCTTGTTTGATTACCTACCACATCAAACAAATGAAAGAAGCGCCACACTGTTCTGTGTTCTGTTATCTGTTCTGTTAGATTTCTTCTATATATTGTTACGACGATCAAAATCTATGCGAAAAATATGCAACAATGCAGAGAATCGTACATTGTCTACCTTTTCATACAGTGGAAGTCATCTATGTGCAAGAGGGTCTCATGGCCACCTATCATACAGTAAATGACTGGGCTAAATATTACCTCTTTGCATGCCCACCTCATCACTTGTCATTATCGTTTTCTGAATGGTGTTTGGGCCAGTTTAATATTTGGACATGGGTGGCCTGCCATGTACATCAGACTTGTGGCTCACTAAGTTACCTGCATGTAAGTGGAGTGGAATGCTCTCAACTATCACATGGGGTAAAGTTATCACCGAGCTTACAACTGGTACATCTTCTCCAGCAGAATTCCTTTTAGAACAAAACACAACACATATACAGATTTAGCATTTTTGGAAAACCTGTATTCTGATATATGCCTACAACAACTAAGTCGTACCTGAAGCCAATGTTAATGAATTAGTAATTCTAAAACATGAATTAAAATGAATGCATTCAAGTACCCAGTGGGCATTACTAGGAACATATATTACATAAGGAAGGACTGCAATGATAAGAATTACGAGATGCAATATTGGGGTAGATGAAGACCTAACAAAACCTAAACATGACTGAGAGAAGATTCCCTGTGCTAAGTTAAGTTCCCATTAGAATCAACACAAGACTTGAATCGACAGGACAGAGATTTATCTCAAGAATACTAGTTAAAGCTCTAAGATGCTCTGCAAATACTGAATTCAACCAACTCTGGGGTCATTGAACAAACCGCTCATAATCCTTATTATGTGGCTGAAAATCTTGACCAAACATTAGTGATCATTAAGCTTACCTCTTCCAAGAGATGTTATAGCTACCGGTGGCAACACCATTTTCACTGTTAGCAACTGGAGGACACTTGAGACAAAAACATTCGCTAGCACTCTCACCAGTCTGCAGAACGACTGTTAAAAGAGGAGGGAAAGACAAAACATCATCATTTTTGTAAAGAAACTCTCATTTGCTTGGGCTTATTATATTTCCTTATTTAACCCCTTCAAGTCCCCTATGTCCTAAAAAAGCATCCAATAAAGCCTCTTAGGACGTACCATTACGTCCTGACTTTCTTACTGCTACATGGTAGATCAGGCTGTCTTTTGGCAGCCTGGCCTCCCCAAAGTTAGCAGAAGCCAGCATCGCTGATCAATCCTTTGTAATGGCTGCCGGCGCCAGATCCAGTAAGCCGTTACATAAGGAACAGCGATCACGTCATTGGAAGACATGATATCACCTGCAGGGTCTGTCTAGAACCTGCTATGATATCCAGTTGCTCTCCCTACTGGCCGCTCACACACGTTGAAATTCCTAGTCTACGAAGATTTACTCCGTGATCACAGTCTGTTCAGTGCAGGGGGGTCGTAGGGAAGAGAGTGAGAAATAATGTTTCTACTCTTCCCACAAGTGAAAAGAAAAAAAGTTTTATTTTCATTTATTCGCCAAAAATAATAAAATAAATAAATAAAAATAAAGCGAGCTAAGTGATGTCAGTGTGACATCACTGGCATAAAAACATGTTCGAAAGGTCCATTGAGGGATCTCTATCCATGTTGCACAAAAAACCACTGTTACATACCATTGCCCTAGCTCTATATGTAAAACGCATAACCCCTCTGTTTACTACCCCCAAACTCGTTAAGCCATAACTATAAAAAATAGTACCCTATTTGGTACTATATAAGGGATGGATGCGGCCCTCTAGAAAATAATAAAATAAGGGTAAATGGGATCTTAATGAAACCCACATATGGTAAAAATGGCAAAATAGCTCTGGGACTTAAGGTACCAAAAACCCCTTGGGACTGAGGGGGTTAATACTGGTTATAAAGAAAGCTGTTTTTTTAAATCTGGTTTACATATATGAACCTATCTATACAAGAATAATTTCAGAAGAAAGCCCCAGTTGTCCTAAAAAAACAATATATGCTGAAAACCTTTGCATCCTCAAGAATATAATAGTGCAGAATGCCTGCGGGATGGAACAAGCATAGTATAGGCGTATGGATATCTCTGAACCAAAGACAAGCCCAAGTAGCTTAATTAGGGGTTTTTTTGCCTTCTTTTGCATCAAGAAAAGGAAGGTTAGGTAGAAGGGTTGAACTTGATGGACTTAGGTCTTTTTTCAACCTTACGAACTATGTAACGACCAAATGCTCAGGTGTGCACAGGGTGAGAAAATGGGACAGACAACACGACTGCCATATTATAATAAATGCATCAAGCAAAACACATTAACGTAAAGAAGCATATCAAACGTATTTCAAGGGGCATCACCCCCCCCCCCATATAAAGAAATATGTCCCTTAATTGCTCACTATTTTCCACGTGGCATTCTGGTTGATCCACAGCAATGACCGATGACACAAGTTGCAGCTGGCTGGATTTGATGGTAAGAGCCCACGGAGAGGCGCTCAGGATATCGGTCATTAGCAAAAACGGGATGCCTGTGTACACCCGTTCTAAATGCTCAAACTGGCATTACACGGCATGCAAAGAAACACATGGAAAAGTCAGTACATGGGATGAACTAAAGGATAATTGTTGGGCAATGTTGCACTTTGATAAAACATCACACTATCTAGTACACTTATCATTCAAACCTTCCCATATCCGTCATTATTCATCCTTCTGAAGGATTAATCACATAAAATAATACAGAAACTTTAAGAAGCCTTTTCATTTTGCGTGACAACAACCTATCCGTGTCTGCTTCGGCATCAATGACAAATAACTGTTCCCATCAACAAAATATGAATAAGGCAAATTCTACATGATTAAACAATTATTTCTATTATGTATTGTTTTATATAGCACCATCATATTCCATAGTGCTGTACAATAGGTAGACAGGACATTACAAGTAGTATTTAACATAACAATTTGACTTACGGAAACAACAGGTGAGAAGGGCCCTGCTCAAACTGCTCCAAGAAATGTTTGTCATTGAACAGCACTATAAATTGTGTTTCTAATACTTTATTTACTCATAAATATGTTAAATTCAGAAGGGTAGGGGGGGCAGCACTTTAAGCCAAATACCCACAAAAACCTGCATTGGAGAAACGGCAGATAACGACGTGATGATAAATTCAACCAAGAAAGTTTCATCAATTGTTCTCTTCTAAATTATGTCAATGGCACATGAATCTTTAGCACTTGTTGTGAAGCCCCATAACCAAAATAACGGGTATGAGAATATGCATGGCTGGATAGTGAAGGAAGAAAATTCATTAGATTGCATGTCTGCAACAGGAAAGAAATATGTCTTTTTTCCCCCAAGATCCTGGCACGGTCCGAGGCATCTCACATGGCAGGTGCGGGCAGCAGAGGAGAGTCTCACCCAGCTCTGGCTTTCTCCACGATTTTGTCGGCCCGCTATCCCCATACGTAGAGGCAAACCCTCACCTTAGTAGATACAAATCTCACAGCAACATCAAACGGGTACACTGTTTCAATTGTTACAGTTTCATCCTGCATAGAAGCAAGTCAGAAGTTAGACTTTGCAACGCTTTGGTTTCTAATTTTAATTATCACATAATGACAACGCTGGCCACTTTCTCTAGGGTTGGCAACTACACGGGATAAACAACATAAACATAGATAACATTAATTTCACATTAATGCAAGAATGTCTCTCATGTTGCGTATTAGGCCTTCAGGTGTGCTCGGACTTTTGTTACGTTAGATGACATGAAACCTCTGAAGTCTTCAAATCTACTCTAGGCTTATTTTGAAGATGCCCCAAAATGTTTCGAAAGCAGCGTTGTGCTTACAATGTGCGTTCTAAGGGCAACTTGCAATAAGTCATATGATTTTCTCAACAATCGAAGGGATCCTAACTAGATCTCGTCTACTGTCTTTAAGCTGAGACAGAAGGATGGTATTCATTTTAAAGGTAAAATTCATACAGTATGTATTGACATACGACAATTAAGTGGTGGCGAGTTGGTCTAGTTCTGCCATTCCCAAGGGTGAAATCATCTGTATGCCAAGTATTCAGCAACCACAAGGAAATATCATCTCACCCTATGACATTTGCAAATGATCTCTTTGTCCTCGACGGACGTGTTCATCAGATATGAAACGTAGACCAAGAATACACGTGTGCCAACAGATCCACAACGGATGTACAGAGGCATATCCAGCTGCAAAAAAAAAAAAAAGGAAATACTTCATTGTTTGGTGTATTCATTGATAAATGTTCACCTACATAGCTTTATGAATCAAAACTTTTTTTCTGTGTAATTGTTTAGGAGATATTTATAATATTTAACGCGCTGTAGTTGGGTTGAGTGACATGGATATGGATAACATGTTGATTTCCTGTCCGTACCCTTCTCCCCAACCAATCCTTACAAAGCGATAAAGAACCAAATGGCTTCCACCAAAGCTAAAGAATACTTTTCCGATCGCTGCTCCCTTTGTATACACCTATGGTGAGTTTGTAATGCAAAAATACTTTTATTTGGCCCACCAAAGTGATAGTACAGCAACAAAAGGGGACCCATAATTTAATAGGGAGGAATAATCGCTAAGTCCAGAAAACATGTTACGGTACCTTTTCCCCATGGAGTACATACAAGGTGGGTTTATCACGTATATTACTACATCCACACAAATGCACATTTATTTTTTAATCTTTAAACAGCACTACATTTGGTTTAGGTAAAATGTCATATTTGGATACACTATAGACCAGTAAAGCTGGAAGTTTTAATTTACTTCTTCAAAATGAATTAATAACCAATTCACCTTTTCTCCAGGCTGCAGATTTCCTACAGATATATCAGTAAGCAGAGCCGGGCTCGAGTCATCGCACGTTTCTCCTCCGTGGAGCGTGACCACGGTCTTCTGTGTCAGGTTGGCATCTTGCCCTGTGTAAGACATTGTTTTATTGTGTTACAGTACAATGCATGCCTTAGAGAAAGGTCATACAGGGTAACCAGAAGTGACTGACCCAAACTAGCCAAGCACATCATTCTAATTAACCCTATGTCTGCCAGATCCTTAAGGAAGCCGTCCTGCCAAATTATGGCCCCAGCGGAAGCCTGCTTGCCAAAATCTTCTGTAGCTATCAAATGGTAAACGTAAATGTACATACCTGGCTTCAGGCCCGCCGTGAGTTTCACATCCTTGATGAGTGTGCTTTCCTGAGACTGTATTGTTATCATTAAGCAATACATTTCGTTAGTAAGGGCTGGAGGCTCATGGTGCAACTGGACAGAAATCTTTGGAACTCTGGAAATGATCCTAACAAAGAAAATCAGAGGCGACGTTTGTAACAGCATTGGCGGCAAGCAGAGATGAGGAGTAACCGGCACAGGCTTGTACGCTTTTTCACTCACATCGTGCTGGCTTGGATTGTGATACTATCCCAGTGCACATCATTCTCGGGCAACTTGGGCTTACGTTTGAAGGAGCGAGCTGCCTGCACAGCCTCTTGAGCAGATGCTGCATCTCCTCCACCTCCCCGCCAGTTCAGGACAACACATCGGCCTGTCTCACTACCCAGGATTAGATTCACCGACGTGATCTACAAGTCATCAGTCAAAATACACAAAATTAATTCTATGAATGAAATCTATGGCACGGGTGTACATTAATAGAACATCAACATTTTTTTATTTTTTTTTAACACATGTTTTAGCTATCAGAAAACCAACCTCAATCTTCTTCCCAACATCTTCTGTTTTTGCAACAAACTTAAAGGAGAATTTTCGGGTCTTCCCGGGTACCAGGCACATTGTCCCTTGCACCGATTGCTCCAATACATCACTGGCCTGGCACTGTTCTTCAACCACACAGAACTGATTGTATTCCTGCAAATCAAACAAAATACCATAAGAAACTCTTCAGTGTTGGTTCAAACTCCAATGTTACGGAAAGGGCATCATTGTTTCTATTGACATACGTATACTATTATTGTTTAACGGATTGTAAACGTCTTAAAAACACAACCTACGTGCAGTTAATCTACAACTACCAAAAACTAACACCTATTCTAGGGTATTTCTCAATATTACCTGGTTGCTGAAACCAACACAGAGTTTGGTGAAGCGGATCGGATGGGGGCAGTCGGTTTTCAGATACACAAACAGCTCAACAGGTGTATCCACGTGAAAGCTTGGATACAGGAACTTGGCCTTACACTGCACTGTGATGGGAAACAGAGGAGTATTTAACATCCACACAATAAACGCCATCAAAATAGCCTCATGCAACACAAGTCTTTACACACTTACCAAATGATACAATGTCTTGCACCTCAATGGTAAAGATATTGCTGCCTGCCAAGGATATTCTGTCTGTCCAGAGTCTTTGTGCTGTTTTCACCATAGAATCATCGCACTCTGGCTCTGGATCTGGGCTCTCATTCTGAATCACAAGAAAAAAACACAAAGTCAACCCGGCAAAGACATCACATCATTAGTATTATTATTTATTGTTTTATATAGCGCCATCACATTCCGTAGTGCGGAATGCATCCTGGCAGGATTTCACAGATTTCTTTAACTCACCATTAGCACTTTGATCAGATTTTTCTCAATTCTGGACTTCTGATCCTCTTTTAAGGTTGACGCTGTGAAAATGAAAAGTTCCTTCAGAACACTACGTTAACGATCAATACTGAATTTTTAAGCAATAAGCATAGTAAAAAAACAAACAAAAAAAAAAAGCACACTTGATGTGTATGCAAAAGGTATCTAAACTTTTTTTTTCTCAAGATCTGCCTGATTATTCTCCACAGTAGGCCACAATTTTAGGATATTCCAGCTTGAGCATTGGCATTTCAATAAAAAAAAAAAAAATACTAAGGGACAGTTTAATGTCCATTCCCCCTCTACCATAGGACAATACAAGAAAAAAAAGAAAGTATTTAATGGACACAAAAGAGGCAGCTCTGCCCCAGCAGCTGCCCTCCTCCTCGTTCTCCCCACTGACCCCTACCCGCAGCTTTTCCCAAACCAGAGCTGAATCTGAATGGAGGTTAGCATTTAGCTTGGGGGGAGACCACACACATGATGGCTGGAGTGGCCCTTAAACATTCCTGGCTTGCTTGCAGCCCTAGAGGACCGTAGAACGATTTCCCAGAGCCCATTCACGTACCTCTCCCCAGCAGCTCCAGGGAATAGGTGATATAGTCGTTCAGTTGGGCCATGAGGTAGGCACATTTGAGAGCTGTGGTCAGTATGGAAGTGAGAAGCGTCCACCACCGCTCACTACGATAGTCACACATTACATAGTCCAGCAACCTGTGTGAGAAAGACAGCAGAACGGCCACATCATCTAATGACGATAGAAATATTACCCAATGTGTGCAGTAAAGCTGTACAAAGGGAACAAAGCATGAAAATTAATACAAAGTGATAGAAATGGGCCAGTGCATGAAGGTTTTAGTTGAAATAAATGATGGAGTGGCTTCACAAATGGGGCAGGACGAGCCACACGTGGGGTGAGGTTAGTAATATGATGAGCAGGGCTAGCCCCAGATATCATTGAAGTGCTTGGGAGGGGAATTGGGCAGCTAGTTATAGTTAAAGCTTAACTATATGTTGCACACATGTAACCCAACACTACCACGAATATAATCAATAATCATTGCAAAGTAATACGATTTATCAATAAAAAATAAATTTCAACTTACTTTCTATTGATTTTACGCTATATTATATATATATATATATATATATATATATTTATTGCTTTAGTCTTGACACAAACTAGAGATTATCTTACTCACTTGAGTGCTTTACTGTAGTCTTTTGCGTAGTAATATTCCTCTCCCATTTGAACCACTGAAATCAAATCAAGATATAAATGCATTAGTAAATCTGCACTACTTGCATTGCTAGCATTGATATAAACTTATGGACTGAAACAAAGACGTTATTATAACATGGCTGTGGGTAGACTTCAGCTAGCCGCTAGTATAAACACTAAAAGTGCAACTGACACAAAAAAAACCCCCAAATTTATACATCAATATTACTTTATGCCTAGGTCAGCATCATAATTAAGTTTTTTGTGATCCATGAATTACTTACTTAAGTGGCATTTCATTCGTGGACACTTATATTTCTTGAACTGGGCAACAGCACTGCTCAGAAGGCTAATGATTTGTTCCTGCGATAGACCAAGAGAACATGAGGAAAATCCTGGAGCAACAGGGTTAACTAAAGAAAATGCTCTCCTAATGTTCCTAATACCTTGGATCTTGGAAGACAGTAAAAACAAAATATTGAGCATTGCCAAATGAGGTTAGTCGGGGACTTACTGAGTGAACAACAGTCCGCTCTTTCTGTTGTGAAGCCAGAATCCCTGCCTTCTCCTTCTCTGGGTCCGAAAGATCAAAACCTGCACAGTACGGGAAATCATCCTTTTTAACATGCGTTATGAAATGATAAACTCTTCTAGAGTCAGCTCTAGTTACCAATGTCTCCATTACTTTTCTACACATTGTAGCACAGAACACAGATTCATTTCTGTATAGAAAACGAAAAAACTACATTTCTTAAAATAAAAAACAAACACAAAATGTATAGCAATGGTCCCCGTAGCCACGGAGTCCACAGCAGTTTTATCAATACCTAACCTAACACATGGTCTTCTTCACAAAGCTAATGTTAGTGCTGACACGCCAATAGCTTACTCAGTATTCCTTGGCGCCATGGCCTCTGTCCATAGAAGTCAAGCACTCCATTGGGGACATCGAGAGGATCAGGATTTGGATATAGCACTGACGGCTAGACATGTTGAAAACAAACACAAGTAAATATATTAACTTCAACAACAAATGACAATAACGCGATAAACCTGTGTAAATACAAAAAAAAACATTTGTAAGGCAGAGCACATGTGGCCATATATTGAGAACCCTGCTTGAAAGCTTGCCATCGTGAGTTTACAATCTAATCTGCATAACATGATGGGTACTTAAATTAGAATATCAAATGGACTCAAAGTATTCCAGTTTTAAAATCCAGAGTTTAGTCAAATTATGTAACAATAGAGTTATTTAGTTATTTCTAAGAGCTTGTATGTAATAACAGAGTAATCGAGATCTAGCAGTAAATCATCTCAAAGCTAGATGAATTAGGCTGCGTTATCCACAGTTTTATTTGGGTTGATAATCTTAATGAAAAATCCCGAATAAAACCTAATTAGAAATAAGAGAAACAAACAAGACCCGGGCAATAAATACGTGTGCGTGTCATGCGTGTGGCTGACTTACGTCGTGGTTACACAGATGTGCCGCTACCTGCTTGCGCTCCTGTGAATAGTATGCTGCCTGCTGATAGTAGAAGCCGGGGTTCTGAGTTTGAATAGCCGTTAGGCCCAGCTTAATTGCTTCATCAAATAAATCCCCAAACGCCTGGAACCTTCAGGAACAAACAAACAGAAGACATGAGTCTACTAATTATATATATATATATATATATATATATATATATATATACACAACACGTTTATATACGTCATGTAGTATTACATACTGTTTGGACATCCAAGCCGCATGCTCAAAGGCCAGCTCGGCACTTCCAATTTTTTTCTTGCACAGATCAATGTGTTTTCTGAATTGCGCAATGGCATCTAGCGGCGTATTATGCTGGAAACACAGGCGGCAGATCTACAGAGCAAAATCAGACCGATCACAACACCCTCACACAGGCTTTTTACAGTAATGATATCTTTTCTTTGACGGCAGATAAGAAGCGTTTGGCTCGTCTAGTCTGCTTAATTTTCCTGGTGTAAAGACTTGGACGTTAATCAGTCTTTGTCTTGTCTTAGATGTAGGATTTAGATGTAGTATTTATAACCATTATCAATTAGATCAAGTAGAGGAGTATTTTCTTGCAAGGGCAGAAATGTACGGGGAACAGTATCATGGGAGGGCTTTATCCGTTAGTAGAAAGATTTTAAATCGAGTTCTCGAGTACCTTTGGCAAAAAGCACATAACTTACCATTCATATCTTTTTTTAATATTGCTAAATATAATATTAAAAAGTACAGGTCCCAATAGTGACCCTGAGGTACCCCGCTAATAGCTAGATCTTTTTTCTGAATATACACCATTAACTACAACCTTCTGCCTCCTATCACTCAACTATAGCCTTATCCATTCAACTATTTTTACACCCAACCCAAACCCTGTAATTTATTTCTAAGTCTTACATTAAGTTTTGATAATGTTGTCCCTATTACCGCAGTACAATCGTAAAACTACTATCTTGTGTTTATCTATTCAGCACTTTTCACAATGCCTATTTAGTAAATCTACCCCTAAATGCAACATAGCTGATTAAATTCTAGTTTAGACCTTCATGAACTGATAATGTCAGCTTTGTTATTGACTTATTGGGAACTGTTCATTAAAGGGAAACTTGTGATAACAACTCCTTGACTTCAGATACATTATTATAAAGCCCAGTGAGCTTCTGCCACAAGAAGAGCTTGACCGGCCCCATATAATGTATAAATTGACATGTACAGCCCTTTTTGCTGGAGAAATATGCTAGGGATGAATAGCGGAGTAAGGGAGTCAAAACTAAAAACTCTCTTGACAACTCTCCATTTAGTGAATAAACCCTATTTCCACATTACAGTGTTGGGTCTGCTAATTAGTACGAAGTAATGCTAGTCGTGCTCCGATGAGAGCGCTATGTGCGGTTTGTAGAAGTAAAAAAAAAAAATCTAGCATCTTACAGACACTGCATCTGTTGTCTACATTATGCTGACACTTTTTTATAGACTTGAATTTCCAAACAAGGTATTAGCGACATCAGGATGCAGTCTTTAACCAGTTAATTTAGATAATCCAGGGGTAATAGTGTGCACCCCAGTTGGAGGCTAAAACTAAATGGTTTGAATTCCTCCCGGGAGCCTAACATTTTTGTAATGTAAATTCTGTGAACTTTAAACTGCGTAGATATGGAGAGACAGAAGGAGAAGTCAAATAAAATGTAACCCAGTCAAATAAAAACATAAAAACAAAATAAAGAAAGAACTTAGAATGACAAAGAACATAGAGCATGTGCGCAATAAACACAGAGACAGTGCTGTGAGCGATCACGCAAACGCAAGACAGTAGTTCCACTCACCTTATAGTTTATAAATCCAGCAATGGTCTTGATCTCCAGCATGTTGGTTTCATGAGACCTCAGCTCGTGTACTAGATTATACGCAGTACGGTAATTTCTACAAACAGAACAAAAGGCTCAAAATCAGCACTCATAATATTAAAAACATGTTTTTCATTGTAATGCACAGTGGATACAAAATATCCTTCCATTGAAGTAGTAGTGGCTAAAATAGCAGGGGAATATTTGGGGTAGATATAAGCCAACTAGACTGACACTAAACATTTTACATAGGGAACAGACAAAACGTTTTCACCCAATAATGTGCATATGATACTACGACACTTCTGCAATCTCGGTGATATTAAATAGGCCATGCTTCTCAAGAGGCTGACATACCTTTCTATTTTCATTGAATTATAGAAACATAGAACCTGACGGCAGATAAGAACCAGTCTGCCCATTTTTGCTGATTTATGGACTTAGCCCTTAATCAGTGCTTGGTCTTGTCTTATATTCACGATAGTTTTATAACTAGCCCATTGTCACTAATACAGTTTTGATATTATTTTATAATATTTGAATATTTCTACCAATCACAATATGCCTTACGGGAGTTCATAATTTGATAGTCAGCAAAAAGATGTGATGTCATAACAGTCAGCATTGCGTCAGCGTACACTTAAATAATAACACTGACTGGAAGAAACGTTACAGAACGATAAAACGATACAAAGCGTGCCGGCGCCGTGCCGTACTTACTTCAAGGCATTCTGTGTGTCCTGCTTCAGCTCACTGAAAAACGCAATCTTGAACTGGTGTCTTACAAACAGTAACTGGAAAACAATACAGAGGCTGCCGTAATATAACCCAAATACTACTACAATTCCCCCGTTCTCTATCAATTTATAGCTTTAACAGAGAATTACCTGGTGGGTGGTTTTATTCAGGAACTCCTTGTGTGACTTTACCCTTCGGATTTCCGTGTAGTAATATGTTTGCGCGTGTTCATAAAACGCGTTCTCTAATCTATAAGAAAAAAGTTAGCAACCGTAAGGCATGGTTACCCGCAGACCATCTTGTACTCTAAGCTCGGAATCTTTGCTATAAAGTAAGACAGCTGACCCATGAGCAGACGAGAGCACTTTGGCTGACTTTATTCTTGGATAAGACTGGCAAGGGAGGGCAATTATTTGGATTACCTGCAGCACCACGTGTCATAAAGCATAAGTAGACAATGTTATAGTGATGGACAGTTATTTCCATCCCGCTGTAAAGGAATAGGAATTCACATGATGTACCTGATTATGTAGCCCACAAGGTGGTCAGTGTGCGGCAGAACAAATAGTGATTTGCCTGAGAGATCGCAGGCATTGCACAAAGCAGCAGCACGTTCTGAAGCAATCATATCTTCACCTGGAAAAGCAGAAGAAGAGGAGAAATATAACAATATCATTTTATATCAAAATCACAATGTATATCCCCTGGGTACATTGGACGCATGGGGGCTTTTGCAATATAATGTTTCTTAATCTACTTCCTACAAAGTAATATTAGTAACATACCTTACCAACCGTCTCAAGTATTTACCGTATATAGGTACGAATTAATCAAAGCGAACATAGTTCCAAGTTACCCCTGTTATTATGCAATTAACCAAGTTATATACTGTTCTGTGATCCAAG
Source organism: Spea hammondii (assembly GCA_029215755.1). NCBI lineage: Eukaryota > Metazoa > Chordata > Amphibia > Anura > Pelobatidae > Spea > Spea hammondii. Next base: position 30,420,553 of record JARDYJ010000001.1, read on the forward strand.
GCCGCACGATATATTGTAATGTTTCTGTGATATGAATATTTTGTTAAGAACAGTACCTGGGGGTAGAGGGGTCTTCTTCTGAATTAAAACCACAGCGACCTTTGTGTTTCTTCCCTGTAGGCTCTGCCTAAAAATGAAAGAATTAATGTGACAGATATGAAAAGGGATAAAGATGACAGGTTTACTATCTGTCGCCTATATGTCCCATAAGTCCAGGCACCCTGGTGCTTAAGGGATCCGTTTTAATGAAGTAGTTTGTGTACATATTTCGCATGATATATTGTGTTATTGTTCCTAAGCATTGATCAAACCTACCAGCTTCTTCAATGTACCAACATATGAATTTCTTAAAGAGGTCTAAAATAACCCTTAATATCGCTCACAGAATGCGGGGTGGTGTTATTTCCTAACTGTTCCGACATTTAAACATATTTTACGCAGTGCCCATGGCTCGACCATACAGCACCTCATGGTAGGAATGCAACTTCCTGGGGGTAGCTTCAAAGGGCTGCTCTTATGTGGCCTTTCTGTGATTTTTGGGGTTAAACCCCCTTTAATGTAAATGACAGATTTATTTCAGTAACTTCCTTTTTACCTCACAATTTCCACTCTGGTTGCACATTCAGACTGCTTTTCCTTCCATTGGGCCTCATCCCAGTCCAGCTCATAAAACACCACTACCAAGGCCGGCACCAGATTCAGGTGTTTGTTCATCCAACCAGTCTTCAGAATCCCTTTGGGTATATACCACTCATACGAAGTTCTCTGGAAGGACATCATATCGCAATAAGTAAGGGCAAGGAGAAATCACCATGAAACTGCAAGTAACATATAAACAAAACGATATACGGCTACATCATTTGAAGAGAGTATCCTGAAGTGTTACATTTAAATCCCATCCATTTGAGATCAGAGAGTGATCTTAGCATCAAGCTATGGGCTTACACACTGTAATGGCAGTAACACTGAAGTATGGTTTGAGCTCATGTGGGGGTTCATTCATTGAAAGGGGATTGAGGTTTCACCTCCCTTACTCCACTATTGATTAGGAAGGGCCAACACTGGCAGGTTTCCCCAACAAGAATGGCTGAGCTGGCCCTGTATAATGAATAATTCAAATCTTACTGTTTAACTAAACATTACACAGGGCCAGCCAACGCTTCCTGCAGCTGAAGCTCACTGGGGTTTGGACCTTCATAAAGAATAGTGAAGTCACACAGTTGAAAGACAACTTTCTTGAAACGTCTCCTGACAACTCATCCTTTGTGTGACTGAACTGAAGCATTGTGAGCACCTTAGTATACAAATCTCTGGGTGTTTGGAAATCCTAGATCCATCCTAAAGTCAAACCTGGTCCTTCGCATTGTGTTGGTTTTCCACATGTGGGATGGACTCCACACACCTTGTCCCAGTGGGGGGGCTGCTTGTTTGTAGAGGGTGGGTAAACGTTGGATAATGCCAACACATATTGATCAGGATAGCATGAGTCTTCCTACATCAGAAATCTTCCCAATACAATCTGCTCTTGTCTCAATTTCCTATGTGGCTCTCTGACGATAAATATCCTTTCGACACAATGGTTTCAATGCATTCATTCTTAAAAACACACGTCGTATATACCTTTGTTCTGCATTTTGGATACTCATGATCACCAGGAAGAACCTTAAACGAGATAGGTACTCGGTCTGCTCTTCTGTTAGCACAGAACGCATCCCAAATAGCACGGTGAACAGCATTGAAGGTCACATCTAAACCTGTGAGTGTCACAAATGCCATCGGCCGACAGCATAATTCCACAGGGAAATCCCACTGCGTGGGACTCATCTTCAGTACCAAAACACAACCCTGAAAGAAAAAAAATCAAATAACTGAACAAAGCTATGGCTGAAACACATACTTCCACTATCCTCATCAGTGGCACGGCAACGTTTCACGATGGAAGCAGCATTCACACAACTCTACATATCTGGCCAATGTATCCTACTAGAATGTAATCGGTCATGGCTTTGGAGGAGGACACACATTTAACCGTAGCTTCTCTTATGAACGCCAATTCTAATAATAATAATAATAATTCTAATTATTCTTTAACGTGAAAAGTCCTATTTTCTCTGTTTATAAAGGAGAAACTATCCAATAACCACAGTAAAACTTCAAACATAATAACAGGAATTAGACATAGGATGACTAGATGAAGTTCATTAAGTCAATGAACTTCATCTAGTCATCCTATGTCTAATTGCTGTTATTATCTTTGATGTTTTACTGTGGTTATTGGTTTCCCTAAGTTTATTTGTTCTGTCCCTGGGTTATCTCTCTACCTCTCTGCATTTCTCACCTCCAGACCTATTATTTACGACACCCCACTCAACCCCCCCCCTCTTATACCATCACTTGTTTTAAGTTGTAACCTCTATCATGTTGATCAGTATTGCTTCGGACCTGATGAAGGGAGGATAACTCTCGAAAGCTTGTTTTTTAAATATTATGTTAGTCCAATAAAAAAGGTATCACCGATTACTCTGCAATACTCTATTTTTTGACATATATATATATATATATATATATATATATATATATATATATATATACACACACACACACACACACACACACTCACTAATACACTCATTCTAACCTCCTGGAAATCTGGGCTCTGCGCAGGGAAGAATTATTTATAAATGTATTTGTAACTTTTATGGGTTGGACAGTCGATCTGGTCAGGGGCTGGGTGATGATCCTGTAATGGTTTGTAGTTTTTATCATTCCAAGGTTATCCCATTACACGCTGTATTCAGATCAATACATGCAACGTTACCCGGTCTGCACATACGTGCCCCCAACCTGCACATACGAGCCCCGCTCCGCACATACCCCAATTGGAAACAAGACTGGTTCATTCAGCACAATGGCATCCCTTCCCCTGATATTACATTCATTAGCATGATCACTGGAGCACGTCTCCACAAACATGATATGATCTGCACAGCACCAGCCAGCTCCAGCAGTGTCCCCCTACTAACTATGCCTGTCATACTGTCAGCATGCGCATTGGGGCCACACGATGCTCATAAACTCCCCACATCAGGTGAGTCTAGGACCCCAAACACTACCTGATCACAAAGTGGCTCCAACAATTAAGCAAGCTCATCCAAATACGAGATCTCTACTGCATGACTCCAGTGTCACCCCGGATACACAACACCATTTCACAGGGACCTGTGCAGCGGCTGGCGTCACCTCACCGGAACACAGCCCCAACTCCTCCGCTTCCCCCAGTGGGACCGGCTAGGGAATGTCAGCTGACTGCCAGTCAGACACCGGTGATGCAGCTGCCGCCATGCTGGACGAGGGCAAGTTGTTTATTAATGACGAGTTTTTCAGGGAGACGATGGAGAGAAAAAAATTATTAATTGGAGATTAGACAGGGAACGTAGCATTTTTTTGTGTTTTCTGCAGCAGCCACTTGCACCAGGGGTGTTGAATATGTGGATATTACATGGATCCCTTTATTAAAGCATATCTAATATTAGTAATCTAAAAATAACTATATCATTAATAAGCAAAAAAAAATAAAAAATAGATGCAAAATGCTGCCACTACTAAAGATGGCTGCGTTCGGCGGCTGTAATGGGGCCTGCGGTGCGTGATGACGTTGCCTGGCGGAAGCGCGAGCAGCCAGTGGCTGGGCTCGGAGTTGCTTGGCTGTGCGGGGAGAACTTGAGTAGTGAGTTCGTGAGGTGAGCTCGCGTCAGACAGACTCCACATGTATTAGTGGCCGCGGTACTCCGCTCGCACTTGGTGCCCGCTTTATTAGCATTATGGCTGCTAACGAGGACCAGGAGGTGAGTGAATCTCTTGTGTAGCTGCCTAAAATAGAAGGGCTGGTTACAGAGATGTTGCACTCCTCACAAATCCTTACAATGCTGTTTATTGTTATTTTATATAGTGCTGTCGTATTCAGCAGCGCCGTACAAAGGGTAAATAGGACATAACATGTAGTATATAACATAACACTCCGACTCAAAGAAGCAAACGGGTATTTTGCAGGTACTGTCCTGCGCTGCTATGTTAGCTCCATACCAACAAGTACATTTATTCCAAAGCACAACATCCCAGAGGCCTGGACCTTCCAACCCCCCGATCAGTGTGCGTTATACTGAACCAAGTGAGATTAGTCTATCTTAAGCCTGTCCTGAGATTTAGCTAAGCTTTATACATGGCAAGTTCAGCCCATCTTGCAGGCCTGGGTCAGCCATCTGGCACACCGGGGAAGAGCCCTGGGGGCCCCTGGCTTACAGCACCACACGCTCACACTGAAGCGGGGGATCGGGTGTTGCCGTGTACGCCCGCTGGCTGGATAAGCCTGGCCGCACGAAACGTGAGCACTTATGCCATCGAGCGCCCACGGGCCTTTAAGTGCCATGGCTGCTAAGCCACAGTCCTGACATGAGCCGTCTACAAAAGAAAAAAATAGATATCCTTTGATACCCTGGATAGATTTATTGTTTAATAAAAGTAGTTCGATGAGTACACAATGCCGGCACTCTCAAGGAACGGCTCTCCTTTTGGAATCATCCAGAGACAGCGAACTATGAAATACATGAAACGAACACAAACGGCAGGAGAAGAATCCCTCGTAATGTGTGTAGTGTTATAACAACAACACATAAATCACAACTCACAACCGCCTGATTCAAAACACCAAAGCTGCCGACCCAAGTAAAATACTTTATCGGTGCATCACGGAAACACAAATAGCAAATTATCTTATGTGTTTTGTATGATAAGGGCACTTAGTTATAAGCCCAATGATAACCCATATGAAAACGGGACGCTAGCTCCAATACTGTATTATGGTATTTCTGTCCGTTTTTCTTTTTCAGATGGAGCTGGAAGCTCTGCGCTCTATATATGAAGGCGATGATTGTTTTAAAGAAATAGGGCCTTCGGCTTTCCAGTATAGGGTAATGTGTTTATTAAATGTATTTGTACTACTTGTGTTCAATTCTTTAACATAAAGTCTATGATATTGGCTCAGTTTAGTTCAAAAGTAAGCGGCTACTGATGGCCTGTCAGAGATTATTTTAGAATAATTTGTAAAGCATGCGTGGGAATGTAGTTATAATTTCCTTAAAGAAAGCTCTTAAAGGGACCGTTTAATGTCCTCGACACCCGCTGTTTGAGCTTTACTTCATTCATGTAAACTTGACCGCTGAGCTTAATCCAAACCTGAAAGCCAAATACATAACTGCCGGTATGTTTGGCAAAAATATTTCCTAATAGCAAATGGATTAATGGCTCATCAAACTAATATCTTTTGGGTTTTTTTCTAGGTTGGTGATATTGGTGACAGCAAAGCCTTCCTTATAGATGTATCCTGGCCAGAAACCTACCCAGAATCTGCCCCAGTCATATCTATGAATGCATTTTTTAACAATCAAATGTAAGTACTTTGCTGTCGAAATTCAGTAAAGAAAGTAGGCTGGTACCTTACTATGTATGAAAATGTTATATATGTGTGTGTAGTTAGTAGGGATTATTCATGGGGTTTGTTGACATCCTAAGAGGGTTAGTGGTTAATTGTTTTATTTTTTATTTGTTACTTTTAGTTTCAGTGACTATGCTCAAGATTGTAAGCTGGTGAGCAGGGCTCTCTCCACCTAATGTATCGGTGTTATCTTAGTCTGTCAGTTCTCGTCTTGTCATACCCCTTGAATAGATGTATTGTATGAAGCGCTGCATAAATTGTTGGCGCTATATAAATAAAATAATTTTTGTTTTTTATGTATTATTCTTGCATCACACAGCTCCCCTTCTGTGAAGCAGAGCATATTAAATAGGTTGCAAGAGCAAGTGGAACAAAATCTTGGCACAGCAATGACATACACCTTGTTTGAATATGCCAAAGACAATAAAGAAGATTTAATGGAAAACCACCAGCCGTTCAACAATGCTATAGTAATTATCTTAACCCTTTTTTGTGTTTTCCAGAGCTTGTGTTAAATAAAGTAACCATGTTTTTATGTTTATAGAAATTTTGAGGTAGTTTGTAAATTGCCTTTTTTCTTGTTTTGCTTGCAAGTAGGTAGTGACATGTGACAGATACACACCAAGTGGGAAGACTGACAGGAATCGGCATGCACACTCCTTCCGCTATATCCCAAGCACAGACTGAGAACTGTCATTACTAACCTTCAGATCCAAATATTTCTTTTAACTTTTTCTTTAATTGTACAATGGCTCCATGAAAACACATTGCTTTGCATCATGCATATATAAGTATACATATTTAATTACCAGGTTAGCTAGCAGCAACAAAATATTAGATTTTGGACTATTTTATTGTCAGATTTGTGATTTGCTTACAGTCCTGTTTTTGATGTTACTCTGTTCAGACACTAGCGGGAAATGAAAGCACAGCAGAACATGTTAATGCACCAAGTAAGAAGAAAGAGAAAAAGGAGCAACTGACAAAAGCGCAAAAGAAAAAATTAGCAGACAAGACAGGTGGGGAAATAAAAGCGTTATATATCTAGTGTGTGTGTGTGTGTGTGTGTTGTATAAAACTAAACACAGAATTTGTTCTTTCCATCCCTAGACTATAAAGGCGAGCTCCCTCGTGGGTGGAACTGGGTGGATGTTATTAAGGTAAAGCTATTCAGTAATTCCTACTTGGCGACGGAGGACTTTATTCACTACACGTTGATAACAAGAAAGATTTTGTGGCACAGACTTTAATATGTATTACGATCTCACACACTCTCATTTTACTATACCGTATGCAATGTCCTCCATAAAATGCATTCTAAAGTCAGTGACAATGGAATATTTTGACTCCAGTGCAAACACCCCAAAGACTTATTGACAACTTATTGGGCAACTGCATATTCCCTAGGTACCAGACATACCATAATCGCTCTGCCTCATTCATTGATACGCTAATGCTGTGCTACAATATTTAAGATAGAGCCTAAACATTGTTTTCAATTTTAATTATTTTTATTTCTTCTTCCCCTTATGGATGCGATTTCTGCCATTATGAACACCTACAGCATGTAAGTATACAGAGAAATTGTCCCCTGAACACCATTACCCTTGAATTTACATAATTTCCTGTAAAGCACTGTAACAGAAGTGATGTTCTGCTTGCTTATCTTTCATAGTTTGTTTTAACATTGGGGTCTGTTAGTACTTGTTTCTAGTATAATCTAGTAACTCAATCTTGCAGTTTCTTTTAAATCCATTCTGACTTCTTCAAAAGCTGCCATCTAAAGGTATTCTACAGCTTAAACCCTAACTTGTAGTCCATACATCCTGATGTCTGATGTTCTCAGGTGACTAACATTTTCTGCCTTTATGGACAAAACATGCTGATTGTAAATTATATTTCCTAGCTAGGTTTCAGCTACTGATTTCCCTGTCTATATAAATAAATGGTTTAGAGCAGGCATGTCCAAAGTCCGTCCCGAGGGCCAATTGCGGCCCGTGTTCCGGACTGATAAGGCCCCCCAGATAAAATGCCCAAATATAGATCTTTTTTTTATATTAAAGGCAGAGTGATTTAACACCTGTTTAGATTTGTCATCCAAGTCACAAAATGAAAAGTATGCCGTTTTCAATAAACTTTGCATAAAATAGTTAATTTGCATTTAATTTTAATGGTTCAGGTAAAATGGTCGGCCCTCGCACATGTTCACTTCATCAAATCTGGCGCTCTTGGAAAAAAGTTTGGACATGCCTGGTTTAGTGCATTTGACCTAGTTTAATATTTCATATCCAGCATGTGCTTCTATGTAAGGGTAGGTTTGTGTTGTGTGACAGACCTAGCAGGCTCCAGTGGCATTTGCCCCAAAAGATAACTATCATTCACTCCCTGATTAGATGTATGTGCTCTCATGGGCCAGTCATGCAGTCCTTTCCATGTGTGTTGGGCAGAAATGGTTTAATCCTGATGATTGTGTCGTGGACTTCTGCACAACCATTATTGCAGGTATCGGTAGTGACACTAGAGGGAGACAGCATGTTCCAAAAGCAAATGGAAAGGCTTTTAAATTTGTGACCGTTCTATTTTGCCATGCTGCTTATTGGCTTATTCACTACAGTTTAAGTTTATAGTAGATTTGCTGTTTTTACTCACTAACTTTATTCTGTATTGTTAAGAGCCATAACTTGAATAAATTCCAATAAATTAACTGCTTTCCTTTTCCGTAATGGGTGCGCGGATACAGCACTGTGTACTTTTGTCTGTTTCTCCTTTGGCACTATGTTACTGTCAGGGCCTACCATGTATACTGCACATGCTCACAATACCGATGACAGACTGCGGTATTAAACCCTGCCAACGTCCGCCCGGCACTAACAGACTAATCAGAAAAATGGGTTATCAAGCTTTGTACAGATCCCGTAGAAGCAACTTTTTCATTAAAATTCCTTATATAATCTGCAAACTCTAATTTAATTAACCCTTTGACTATAATATTGACGGGTACAGTATATAAAATTATTATTGCAATTTCTTAATATAAATGCTCTATTTTGCAACTGTTGAAACTACTTTTCTTTGTTACAGCTGGCTAAAACAGGCTCTAATGAAGATGAATAGAAAAAACATCATCTGAGCGTATGAATGCATACCCACCAGTTCATCTTATAGACTTTCTTCTTTTACTGCAGTAATTTATTAAAGGGGTCAACCTGTTTTATCAGAGGCTTCCTGTTTAATAAATAAATGGTATGTTATTTTGTTTTCATATTTTATACCTTGCTATTGCTCTGTTTTAGAGTGAATGTAGTGCCTTAATTTTTATGGTAAGTATCAGTGTATTAAATGATGCCGGGCATGTACTTTAAATACAGTCTTATATAGTTCAGAGGTAACGGTAGCTTTCATCCACCAGCCTGTTCGCACAGGGTTTCTTGTTTTCATCTTATGCTATGTGCCACACCACACTTGCGTTCCAGCTGCCTTGTCGAAGGGGTCACTGAATGTTCACTGTCCAGAAGTTGCGGAAGAATGACTCCCATGATCCTTAACAAACATTCTTCAAGAGAATGGATGTCGCTGTGGCTTGTAGACCATCATGGAAGATGTTGTGCTACCTTTTGGTTACCTATACCTTATGCCTTTTCAAGAAAAGAAATACAAAAACGAATTAATATATACCCACTCCCTCCTTGACATTAAAAATGGTGCTGCGTGTTTCTGATATTTCACATCCATCCCTACCTAAATGTCTGCATTTCTAATTCAGTTTCCGAATGCTTTTTGAATTTGTTTTTGGTGTTAATGTCTGGAAGTAGTAGGGGACATAATATGCTTTTATTATTATTATTTTTTTAATTGGCTGGTTATTCAAGCTCCGTTGATCTTTAGATTTCATCACTGAAAACTGTGTGGTGGAGTAATAAAGATTGCATTTTAATTGCCTTGAATTTGTGCTGTTTGACACTAATATCTGGTTAAATAAACACAGGATTAAAAGAAAAATCCATTGCAAGCAAAATGCATTATTGCGTTGGAAGAATCGTGAGCCCTATTCTTGTCATAACAAAGAGTTTGCAGGGGATATTCACTTGTCAGTTGAAATCACTCAAAGTATTATTATCTTATACAAGTTGATTAGGTACGTAAACTCTGTTTAACACGGTGCTTCATCGACGCACCTATCACCGTTTTCCCATCATGATCCGAGCAAACTTTTGCAATAATGTAGTGGGTCTGATGACCGGCTGTTAATGTCTTGGCTTAGTTAAATATCCACAAGACTTCAGTTGTACACCGTAACCTTTTGTCTGACAAAGAAAGATTGCTGGTGACTAGCGCTTCTGTCTGTAAGAAAAATACATTTAAGCAGGAAAAAGAAACTCATATAAGTTTAATTTTAAATAGTCATCTGAACGTAAACTTATATAAAACAATAATTGGACAAAAGCAATACACCAAAGTACAAAATGCTGTGCCTACCCTTCACTGTGTTATATGAATGTACACCCACATAATAGACGCATTTAGAGAGTGGCTGGGACTTGGGGATTTCCTTAAAATATTTTTTTTTTTTCAATTTTTACCATTATATCATGTAACGCACCAGGCATTTATGAGTAGCTTAGTTCTAAAAATATATAGGTTCCCCCTATGTAACACATCAGCTGTTTTATATGGTTGTCGCATTTGTAAAACTTGGCCAAATTATGTAGTTTTGCTATATGTACCCAGTGGGCAAAATGTGTCCAGAAACCCTGCCTGAAAGGGCTAAAAGGACTGTGCTTTCCCAGGCTTGAAGAAGAAACCCTGGAAATAACATGACTATCAAAGATGTCAAATATCAGATCACGCCTTAGTGTATTACTAAGTTGTGTTCAGAGAAATGCTTTTGCTTTGAGTTTTTAGTGTATGTGTTATTATTTGCTTGCAGTTGAATACCTGTCATTATAAATAGTACTTTTTTCTTTAGTCGCGTAATTGCATTGTCCTGGTATTATCGATTACTCGGGAACCGGTGTGCCTGGAGGGGGTGGTATTGTTTGGACAATACTTTAATGGAGTTTAGCTTGGATTTGATGAATGTGCTAGAAAATCAAGAAAAATATGACTGCTATTATTTCTACCAATTCTGGTGATTTCATATGATTGGCATCAATCAGTCTTCTATATGATGCCATTCTTATACAATGGTATCTACAATTAAACTAGTGCTGATATTGCTGTTGGTAAATACATACAGGTGGGTGCTGCCAAAGGCTGATTTAGGGGAAATTCATAAAAATATTTGTGCATAGTTGCCAAATACTCCAAATGTTAGCCAGGCCGCATCCACTAGTATTCTCCAATTATTATTCTACAATATGTTTCTGACTGATGAAAATACAAAATATGATTTAAATATCTATACTGGCGGTAACCAGTAGAAATAACATTGTTATGAAGCACACAATCCAGCACCGCATTCCTCTCATACTCATCTGATACCGTCATGGACAGGCTGTTAATTAAATCCCACTATCTGGAGTTCTACTCATTTTGTACTTCTGTTTTGTGAAAGAAACTGCTACAAACTTGGTTGACGTGTCTAATAAGGGAGCACAGATTATTATTAACTAGCCCTCAATCATGTATTGATAGCTGGCAGGAGCTATGTTTGCCACAGACCGTTATAATACACATGAACTCTTAAGTAAATACAAGATGCTTGTTAGTTGGCGGCCTATCGGGTGAATCCAGCTTTATAGTAAGAGTTCCGTTAGTGAGCCACATGTCTCCATACTCGGGTTTTTCTTTATAACACTTATCATGGCCCATAAACATGCGAGGGTTCATTCTGTTTCACATTTGATCTCGATAAGCTGAACTTGTACTCCCTAACACTGCTTGACAATGCATTGCAAGTCTGTATATTGGAATCTACTTGGCACGGACCCAAATGCTTTATACCTTATGCATTATTGATTAAGAAAACAAGAATCTCCCGGCTGCCTCTATTGAAGTATTCTTCCTACACATGCTCAGTAGCACTCCCATTCAATAGGGCCTGAACATCATTGTAATCAATGGTAGTAGCCAGTTGCACTGATGATCAAGTAAAATGCACCGGTGTCAACTGAGGACTAGGCTGTCCTGCACATAAACTAAAGTACTGTAATGAACTGGGGTGTAGCTGGTTCTGTAATTAGATTTCTTAAATCAACTTCTAGTATGTGTGTTTCTGATGAAACCACCTGCTGTTCCCCTGCCAGCCCTCCCCTCATTAGGGGGCATGGAAAATGATATACAGTCACTGCTTAAAAGTGTTATTTGCGATATCGCTGTAATCTAGTTAAAATGGAGCATGGGAAATGAATGTTCTCTATGAAAGCTGCCATTATTTAAGGGCTTGCAAACCCTTGCTCAGCACATTCAGGTTACGTGGCAAAGCTGGCTGCTTTTATAAGCCCTTTCACCCACATGGAACAATAAGCACTTGCAGTGTCTGAAACGGAGCTTTGGCCAGTACGGCCTTCTCCCCCCGGCCGCTCTCCATCCTGGTATTATGTCTGTTTCCATAGCAATGAATACACTTTGCTCGCTAGAACCAAGTGCTGTTTTCAACATCACGCTCAAAGTATCCGCTACTTAAGCAGAAGCATCTTTGCAGACCCCAGCACCGAATAAACTTTCTGCACAAGGTACAGTACAAACCCAACTTTGGCATCGTATCACGTGCCGTAGCTTGCTAGAGATTTCATAAGATCATCGCGTAATTTAAATCAAGAAACGTCACAAAAGTGATGAAATTGTGGTTCCAAAATGCATAAGGCAAAATTAAAGTGATAATTATACTCGGTACTAGCTCAGCCGTAATGATCGTTATCTGATTTAGCCCTTCTGTCCAGGCACGTAAGGGGTTAACAATCCATGAAAAATACAATCTTTTTCACTGCTTTTGCAAAAAAATTTAAAATTTTCATATTAGATTGTTTCGTGAAATAGCAGCAAACAAGGCTGCCAGTCTTAACAAGTTTTAACCTCAGATTATTGCTTTGTGAATTTAGATTTCAGGAGCAGGTGTTACAGGTTTTTGTTTTTTTTACCATGTTATTTTGGTTACGATAAACAGAAAAGCCAGTAATTACACATTTTACAATGATTTATTCGGAGTCATTCCGTCACGCTTAAAACACAATTCCACCTCCAAAATACAAAATTTCCTGATGTTAGCGTATTTCCATAGTCAAAAGTGTCACTTATCAATAAACCCAAAGATTTACAAAAATGTATTGCACAATAAACACATAATATGAATTATGGGGCTTTTGCAAGAAGAATATATATTATGCTAATTATTTTAGGCTTCAGTAGCAAACGTCCTCAAAATTAGGAGCATTAATAATATAAAGACGGACAATATTCAGATGAAGAAAAAATATATATTTCTGTAAATGCCAGACATTCAGTTTCAAGCATTAAACAAGTAAAACTAATTTAAATATTAAATATTCTTATGAGCCTCGTGCATTTTGTGTATACTTAATGCTTGAACGTGGAGAGATAAAATAATACACTATAGTCCAGGATAAGCGTGTATCTGTTTCATACGGCCAGGTGGGCTACCTGCCCAATTAAGCACCAAATCAGGGGCCAGTAATGAAAACGCCGGAAATGTACCCGGTCATTGGGTGAATGTAATGGCGATATCATTTGTCCTTAAATGTCTGATTTAGCTATTGGTTGATCTCATGATAGTTTCCGTAATTATTGAAGTATATCCACAGTCACCCTGGCCCCGTTACAGGGGCCACAGATTCGCTGATATTACAAAATACATATAGTTGATTTGTGAGAGTGTCCAGTAAATGTTTTTGATTTCCCCGTTTCACATACATATTTTTCCCATGTTTAACTGCAGTTTCTATGTAACCATTATTTTTGGCTTTTTACAATTATTAATGGGAATAAATCTTCAGGTATGAATCTGAATGCCTCTTTCCTTGACAGATCATGTTCTCCAGTTTGATTTTTGTATTAAACTGATTGAGACTGAGAAAGGGTAAACATCCCTGAACCAAACTGAAGATGAGTCTTCATCGAAGGAGTTGCACTGCTGACCCGTCCCACAGGAAGAAGAATGAGGCGACATTAATACTGTTTCGGGAACATACTGTCATTGGAACACGCAGATGTTACACGTCATCAGCCCGATTACAACAGGTAACCATTTCAAACAGTTCCTTGGTGTGTTTTGGGAGTGAAAAATAACACTTATTTTCGTATTTCTGTTATCATACTATAGTTCAGAAGATGTGCATGTCTTAATATTCTTGTAGCCACTGTATAACTACAACTTTTAAAGTTAATAACGTTCGTATTTATAATACATAACACAACATTGCAAGTAGAACAATTGTATTATTTAAGCAATATCATATAAAGGTCACCATGCTACCCCGCTTAGACACAGAAAGAACAGACATACTGTTATTTCCTCGTAGTAGTAATGGCCAGGCTTATAATCAATGCTGTGTGTAATGCTGTGTATATGGGGTTTACAGCATCTGATATAGTGACTCAATCAATAGCTATAATCTGTAAGCTTCCGTTTCTAGTCACTAAGCAAAGGGTGGCAGTATAGCATTATTTCACTGGTAACAAAACTTGGTCGGGGCAATAAATTCTCTCCAAGCCTTTAGCTCATGTGATAACTAAAAGTAGAAACCACAAGACCCAAGGCATTTGCCCTCTGTTCTACTCCCCATACTTAACCTGTACTTGAGTTACCACCCATTAGACGTAGTCTCTCAAACACAAAACAATTATATTTAAAGTGATTGTGTGTTTTGGTTTATTGGTTATGGTTTTTGATACACAGGTCTGAATCCGTGTCAATATTCAAGTCCTGTCTGCTGGATGAAATATAAGTGCGTTTGTAGCAGAACACTATTACATAATAATTATTTGTGACTTTTTCAGTCTTACTGCCACCTGGGAAAACAGAATAGCTAATGTGACACTGACCATGTCTTCCACTAAAATAAAATGCTACAGTAGTCCAGGTGCTTTTAATGATAAACTGTGGAATTTCATATTTTCTGGAGCTTGTGACAGATCGTGTGATCATTATAGGTTGAGCTTTCAAAAAACTTCTGGTAGTGGTCCCTAACCATTACATCATACAAGCCCTAGGGGCAAATGTCCCCCTTGCCCGTTTTTACCTTAGTCTAGTTCACATAGTAAAATTCTGAGATTTGGCTTAAGGCAAGTGCCACTAAGTAGTCTATAGTTGCTTGTTGACCATGGTTCTGCCCCCCCTCCACCCTAATACACAGAGGTTTAATGGTAGTATAGCATAGTAATCCCCATGTATGAGTTATTAGTCAAAGGTGATATTTTTTATTGGACCAACATACATAAAATGCTTTAGACCTCAGACTCCCTTTTTTCAGATGTCATCTAAAGAACATCTGGGGTCCAAAGTAGTCTGCATGTAAGGAGAAAATCAGTTAAATCGGTTATGACATCACATTGCAGTGCCCTGAGTCTATCCATACTTTTGAGGAGTCTGTGCTAATAGTGGAAATACCTTGGTGTCTCCCTACTTGACTACTTGAAATTCCAGCTCTAGGTTACTCTCCACCTGCAGACAGTAGGCTTTGAAAGTGTATGAGTGTTTAATGAATTTCAAGGCCCAAGATTTAAAGACCATTGATCAGAGCCCCTTCACATATACTGTATCTAAGCGTTCTGAAAGAACATCGGTCAATAAATCTGCCCTTATCAGTTGCGTAAACATCATCTTAAGAATTGTTCCTCAAGTTAGGAAGATGATATCCACTTGATCTATCGCGGGCTGCTCCTTATGAGCATTTTAAGATCTGTAGCACATATTATGTTGGCACATGTCTGTAGTACATTAAGAAATATGTTATACCATATTTGCATGGCAACGCAGAAGTTGGCTTATGAAATATAGCTGTGAGATGTTTAGCATAGTTTAATAGGCACTTTCTAACGGTAACATGGTGTCTAATTTTTATGTGAACCATTTTCGTACGATCCCTACCCCATCACCCTTTCTTCATCCTTTAGCTGGCGATACCTCATGGTATCTGCCATTTGTGTCTGCACAGATCTGCTACCCGCTCCTCCTTGAAGTCAATGACACAGAACCCTCTCGCACTCCCACTCTGAAGACCACCCAGCAGAAGCTGCAAGAGAATAGAATCGACACCGAGTGCACTCCAATCCTGCAGTTCTCTTCTTGCTTGGGAATTTACACGGGGCAACTGCCCCTCTTGACCCTTCCTGCAGATGCCCATAACAATATATAAAGTTCTAAGAACCAGCACTTGCCTGTTGCTTGTTTCATATTATATAAGCTTTCATAGCTTGACCTTAATTGGTTTTCACACAGAGACCAAATCTTGTGCTGAGGAACAATGAGTTAGTGACAAAGGTTTCCATCCTTAACAAAAAACAAAACAAAAATCAAAGGGCCTGAAATCTCACAACAAAACCCTAATATATCAGTTTGTCTCAGTCTGGCAATTCTAGTTTTGTCAGACCCCTTGAATATATGTTGTGTAAGAAGCACTAAATGGTTTGTGCTATATAAATAAAAGATATAGTAATAAAAAACCTTGGGTACAGCAAAGGTGTTTAATGTAAGTGATCTGTCTGTACCCCACAAGTGCAGGTTGAGTATCCCTTATCCAAAATGCTTGGAAGTATTTTGGATAAGGGATACGTTCAGATAACGGATCTGTCTTCCCACCTGTGTCTGCTCCATTGCTCAGGCTTTTCCCCGCGGACCCAGAGTACTTCGGGTCCAGGAAAGGGTGTGGAAGGGCTCTGGGGAAGCATGAATAAGGGGCTGGAAGCGCTCTAAGACCGCGGGGAGAAGTCTGAGCTAGAAAGCGGACACAGGTGAGAAGACAGATCTGTTATCTGAAATTATCCCTTATCCGAAAAGGGGAGGTCGGACACCTCTCTCCTAACCCCAGCCCCCCCCCATTGGTGAATATCCCTTTATGTAAACTTCCCGTATCTGAAAGGATAAGGGTTACTCAACCTGTGTAAGTACATGAAGCGAAAGGTAATATTCATGACATAGGGTGTTATGTATTCAAAAATATATTTTGATGTTAAGGTTTGCTAAGTTGTCTTACCTCTACAAACAATAGAATGACACAATTTGCAGCAGAAGAAATTGTTTGGTTGTTATGGTGATAGGATGCCTTTTTAAGGGGTCAGAGGTCACTTGATATAACACCAAAATACAGCAAACAAAAACTTGAAGAGTAGGAAAAGTTGTTCTTTAGTTCTTGATTTACAGGCAGTGCGTTCATTATTTGCTACAGCCGGCATCATAAGCATCGGACTTAAAAGTTGGATTATTAAAGCAAAATGCAAGCACATTTAGCGATGTGTGGCTTGCGTAAGGATGTTTGGCACCACTTGCGACATCGGTATTTATGCGATTATGTTGCACGCTGAATCACGTGATATTCTGTACCATGTCCTAATCTCCAAGAGGCTTCCAGGTTGCAAGAACTAGCAAGAAGATTACGCAAATACTGCCAAGAAATGTAGATGCAAATTGTAAAGTTACTATTCACATGGCTTGTACATACATATGTATTTAAAAGTATGATAGGAGTTCCACTTTAGCAATGGGGTATAAAGAAGTTAATGCAGAGGAATAATTCCACAGGCAGGTACACAGCCTTTGCTAATAGCCTGTACGATTCCCATTACAGGGGTCTACAAAGACATACAAGAACCCTAAGTCATTAGAAATTTAACAGAATTCACCAATACAATGTATCCAGCTGCTATATTGTAAGATAACCTTTTTTATTTAAAAAAAAATCACTTTCATATTTTTATAATAACGATACCCCCTCTTAAGCAGAAGTATATTATTAGATGAGGAGTTGTTCATTATTGTATCTACTTCAGAAGGTCGATTAAAAGATTAAACACCTTTCTTCCTAAATAAGAGATCTGTTTCTCATTGAGTTCCTCAGCATTATCCGAATAGCTCACTTGCAGTTGTAATTATTTGTGTACCAACTTCTGCACAAGCTTTTCCAAATCTATTATGAATGGACATTTGTTGTTACAAAACAGTGTTCTCTGAAATGAACCCGTAGTCACTTCACCGATCCATTCTTTAACACCTGAAGGGAGGGACTGTGTAATTAGCAGTGATCCCCTCCAGGGGAGAATGCAAACAGGTAGTGTGTGCGTTGCTATGAACACCTAAGTTTGGCTCTGGCCACAGTTTTACCCTTGGAACCTGTCCATTAAGGAGCCGAGCAGGTAAAACTGGCGCTGTGTCTTTTCCTCGTTGGGAGGAGACTTTGGAAAAGCCAAGCCAATTATAAATGCAACTGATGCCAATTATAGCAGGACAGAAAGACATCTCAGGTTCTACAACCAAGGAAAACCATGACAAGCTCACCGGACTTCATTTGTGGATTTTTTCTACTATTCAAGGATAAGGATACTCCGTTGTAAAGTTTAAGGTGGGCAGGAATTAATACTTTTTTTTAATATTACTAATAAAAAGCATGGCATACACACGAAGAAGAAGGATACTTGCTGGGATCTAGATTTCATGGACACAGGTACGAGATTTTCTTTTCGAATGTCTGGGTTACCAAATGCAAACAGTCGCTAGAAGTATGAAGACCAGCCAGTCCAAGAGACAATGCCAAGGCAACCTGTACAAGCATCTATCTAAACATAGGATTCGAGGAGGAACATACTGTGATCTGCAATAATCTCTGTCGAGAGGAAATCTTACAGGAGAGAACCTGAATCATTAAAAAAAACATTTAAATACATTAGAAACAGCTGAATGGTGGCAAAGACTGAGTTGTTTTCCCGAAGGTGGATAGTGTGTGATTAATATTACGGTACTAAGATACCTGTTCAACAATGTGGACCCTGTACATGAAAGACATCGCTCCCAGGAAGCATGTGCCCAAAGTAAGCAGAACAAATATCTTCTTCTTCTGTTCTGGTATATTATTTCATATATTATATCACTACCATACAACTGCCTCGTTACAGAATGTTTTCAATACTACACTAAAAATTGAGGGTGTTCAGCTGCTCAATGGGGTGGTTACAAGATAGATCTCCAATCTTCCCAACCAGCTGATTTACGTTAAGGAGCCTTTCCCAGTAATAGAATGGTGCAGATCCTTAAATGGAATCCATTGACGTTTGTATTTGCTTGAATGAACTGTGGACCTGGAATAGAGATTACACAAAATGAGATAATTAGTGACGGGAATGTGGTTACTTATTCTAAACAGCAAAAGTTTACATTGTGCGAACTGTTTAATTCTGCAACTGAGCAAAACCTGCTAGGTAACGCAAATTTAACTAATGATATTCTAACAACAAGTATTGGATGTCTATTTTCATCTTTTTATACATAAACAAAAATTAGATTTAATTTTATAGGTTTGTTGCGCTGATCAGGGGCGGCCTTAGGGGTGTGCGACCTGTGCGACCGCACAGGGCGCCATGGTAGCAGGGGCGCCTGCCCGGGACTTAACTTAAAACATCGGGGGTTTTTTTGTTTTCTTTTAAACTTTATTTAACATCATTCATGTTAAGTAAAGTAAAAAAAAAACAAAAACAAAAAACGATGGTTTAATCTAAGTCCCGGGCAGGGGCGCCGAGCGGTTGCTCGTGAAGTTCTCAGCAACCGCAGAACAGACCCCTTCATGATGTGTGGGGGACGTGCACAAAAATCTGTGCCTCCAATAACATTCTAAATGCGTTCAAACACCATTTAATTATTGTTATCAGTCATTTTATATACTGGGTAACTTTCCCGATAGCTGATTCCCCTTTAAGGTTAAAATAACACTTTACTTGTTTTAGGGCTACTTTAATATATAACTTGTATTTTACAGGAAAGAAAAGAAGTTGTTGCTTTCCCTCCTATTAGCAAAATGTCCCCTGCAAACATATCACCTTCAGACGGAGTAAGTACTGAACTTTGGAAACCATTCATCATCACTAATGCTTAACGACAAATGTGGTGTCAGTGTTATATTTTACCTCTAATCTGATAATGTAAAGGGACACTTGAGCCATCCTTTACACTTTAATGAATATGATGTAAAGTGGTATGGTCAGAGGATATATCCTTTGCCCAAAATCGGTTCGTGAAATTCTGCCCAGCTAGATCTTCCCTGGTGCACTGTTTTATTATGATAGTGATATTATTGTGAGGAATAACTTGGATGAACTTGGGCTTGGCGAATACCAGGAGAGCGCTACCAAGAAGAATGCATAGTGCCTGTCTACTGTTAATTTTGGTGGAGGAGGGATAATGGTCTGGCGCGCTGTGTTATAGGATTTAGGCCCCTTAGTTCCAGTGATGGGTAGTGTTAATGCTTCAGCAGTTTGGGGAAAGCCCTTTCCTGTTCCAACATGACTGTGTCCCTGTGCACAATGCAAGATCCATAGAGACATGGTTGGATGAGTTTGGGGTGAAGGAACTCTAATATCTGCACAGAGCCCTGACCTGAACCCCATCGAACACCTTTGGGTGTGCCTGACATCACAAATGCTTTTTTGGTTGAACAAATTGTCGCAGACAAATATCTTGTGGAAAGGCTTCTTTCTTTATAGCTGAATATTAATGGTGTGATGGTCCAGGTGTCCACGTTCTTTTGGTCACATCATGTATCGTGTGGAAGTAGAGATTTGATATAAAGCATCACTCTAATTTTTCTTTAAATTTAATTGTTTTCCTTGCAGAGGACAAGCTGGGGTGGGCAGACGAGTCCTAAATCCCTCCAGGATATGTTTTTTTCATTGCAGATTTCAGACCCCCAGAGGTTGCTACATAGACATAAAAGCGTAAAAGATGTCAGTGTAAGTACCTGGATAAAGATGTGGAATTCTCACTGTTATATGACAACATAGCATGTTGTATGTAGTTTAACGGCTGTGACCATCTTTACTGTAGGAGCTTACGGACGTCCATTGGTTTATCAAAGTCATGTCTCAGCTGGCCCTGTAAATTCACAGCTAGTTAATTTTCTGTTGAGCAGGGTCCTGTGTTACCTTATCAGTAGAAGGATACAATCATTCATACCCTATGACAATAGACAGACATTTCTTCAATTTGTTAGTGCTGACATACAAAGAGCTAGGCTCTTTATATTGGTAAAAAGTATACCCACATTCCCGTCAAATCAGGGGCGTAACTAGAAGCCTCAGGGCCCCGGTGTGAGAATCTGTTAAGGGCCCCCCCCAACCCAATCTACCCCCCTCTAACACCATCTACCCCCCTCTCACACCATCTACCCCCTCTACCCCCCTTCTCACTATCTACATTTTTGGTTTCTGGTTTTATTTCCTTTTATTTACCAACCTGCCCCCCCCCAGTTATGCACATCTGCCCCAGGCTTGCCACTCTGCCCCCTGATATGCCTTTTAACCCCCTATATGCCCCTCTGCCTCCAGAAATGCCTTATACCCCTATACGGCACTCTGCCATATAGGTGGTTAAAAGGCATATCATGGGACAGAGTGGCATATAGGGGGGGGTATAAGGCATTTCTGCAGGCAGAGTGGCATATAGGGGGTTAAAAGGGATTTATAGAGACAGAGTGGTATATAGGGGGTTAAAAGGCATTTATAGAGGCAGAGTGGCATAAAGGGGGTTAAAAGGCATATCATGGGGCACTCTGCCTCCTGAATGGGGACAGAGGTGACACTGGGGAGCTGAATGGGGACAGGGGCTGATTGGGGACAGAGATTACATGGGGGGCTGAATTGGGACAGCAATTACATGGGGGGGCTGAAAGAGGTGGCACTGGGGAGCTGAATTTGTGAACACATACAGACACAGAGATTTCTTTTTTTTGTTTAATCATTTAAAAATAATTAATAATTTAAAAAAGCATTATGTTGTTTGTCCCCTACGGACACACTTACATACACACACATACTGATTGTTTTTGTTTTTAAAAAAAAAAAAAAATATTATGCAGTTTGTACAAAAGATAACTTAGTTTACTGACCTTCTACTTCTTCCACTTTGGGGCTTTTTCATCCTGACCTCCGTCCTCTGGTAGCTGCAGCCGTTTTCTATGGTAACAGGAAGTCACTGACCCGACATCCGGT
This sequence comes from Spea hammondii, assembly GCA_029215755.1. Classification (NCBI taxonomy): domain Eukaryota; kingdom Metazoa; phylum Chordata; class Amphibia; order Anura; family Pelobatidae; genus Spea; species Spea hammondii. Next base: position 30,442,190 of record JARDYJ010000001.1, read on the forward strand.
GCTCCAGCAGTCTGAGTGCGGAGCTTTCACCCCTCACCCTGCTCTCAGTCTCATCATCACTAGGCGGCCATCAGATTGCTGGAAATGTAAATCTAAACGGCCGATGCGTGCTGATGCCGCTGGCCGGAGCTACTTTAATCCTTTTTTAAATTTATTTAATATGCCGGATCGGCTTGCCATATTAAAAATAAATAATAATAAAGTATTAAAGTAGCGCCGGCCGGCGGGATCAGCACGCATCGGCCATTTAGATTAGATTTCCAGCAATCTGATGGCCGCATCGTGATGGGAGCAGCGTGAGGGGTGAAGGGTCCGTGCGAGGGGGCAGAGCTTTCACCCCTCACGCTGCTTCCATCACTAGGCGGCCATCGCACACGGCTGCTGGGTGCTGATGCGGCCGGCCGGCCGGCCGGCGCTACTTTAATACTTTTTTTTTTTTTATTTAATATGGCAAGCCGATCTGGCTTGCCATATTAAATAAAAAAAAAAAAAAGAATTAAAGTAGCGCCGGCCGGCCGCATCAGCACCCAGCGGCCGTTTAGATTAGATTTCGGCCGGCCTGGGGGGCAATTGTCCCCCTGCCCAGCCCGCCCCTTTAGTTTGCCGGCCGCCGGGCCCACTAATCTGCCAGCCCACCGGGAAATTTCCCAGTATCCCGGTGGGCCAGTCCGGCCTGCTTGGGCCCCCCTGAGTGGCAGAACTCCAGGGCCCGGGCGCAGTCGCGACCCCGGTAGTTCCGCCACTGCATCAAATGTATTACTACTCAACGATGGTAACATGTATAATTTTACAGGCAAAATAAATAAGTATAAAAGGGTCTTTTAGAATCAGTTGGGTAAATTGCATTAAATACATGCTTAATATTCACATTAATGTGTCTAGCTGGAAGACTGTCACTGGAATAAGCCGTACCAGAAAATAAATGTGGAGACCAACACTCAGATTAAAGCACATTTAAAGGTAAGCTGTTGGATGTCTATATTATTAAGACAGAAAGTACTTATGGTTTCTATAACATACCCTGCTAAACTGTGAAGAATATATAAGTGTTAGCATACACAATAACTACATTTTGTAGAGACACTAATGTTGGGAAATGTTGCTGTGAATTTAGGTTGCAGAAATTTCCGGTGGCAGCACAAGACTCCAGCTTTATTCATGTTTACTTTCCAGTTCGATTTTCATTCCATTATGTGTTTTGATTACAGTTTTGTTTGCCTTGTCTAATATTTCCCAGTAAACTAATTTGTTGTTTATTGTGGAGGTGATATGCCTTCCTAGAAAAACACTCCTTTCTTTATTTCTTTTATAATATGTTATTAGCATTGAGTTCCATTTACAGTAATTTCATTATAGGTTTGAAAGAATGAAATGATGAAGCACACTGTTTTCGCTTGAACACCGTGGGAAATTAATTCAATATTTTTACACTGTGTTAAATAGGTTGCTGCAAATATTATTACATGAATGAAAAATATATTTTGTTACTATTTCATGCTGAATGTGTAAAAATTGTAACCACTATTAAGTTTACGTTAGAGCATATACTAATCCTTCATCATCATTTCACATAAAAGGGTAACCATCAGCCAGTGTATAATGGGGATAAGAAGCCTTTTTTCTGGACCTTTTGCCCAAGATCAAGTGAGTACCTGTGAGAAAGGGAAAACTTGGTCCTCTGGCCAAAGGCTGGAGCCCCATGTTCCGCTAAGAGACCCTATGCTTTAGTCCAACCATGTTCACTGTTTGGGATTGTGAGGTTCACAGAGCACCTTTAATGTTGAGCGTTGTCCAAAAGTACACTGAGCACTCGGACCCATCAATTGACTTTTTATTTTTATGTACACTAGCCCCAGCGTTTTAGGCTCCATGTACATTAAATTTTTAGCACATCTTAAAGGAAAAAAAACCCTTTTGATTTCTTGGGTCCTGATTCTAAGAACCCGAATGCCTTTAGTTTGACTAAGAAACTTTTCACCCATCTTGTATTTTTTTTACTAAATTGTTACTGGCCAACAAATGTCACTCACATTGGCTGGTAGCAGGATTCCAAAGTATCATAGATATCTTATAAATCGTATTGTCGGAGAACTTCCGAGTACTTCTATACCTTGGGGTTCCAAAAAGTATCCTGATCGACCAGAGAGAAATCACACACGCAGACAAGAGTGTTTGTATAATAAGATTCCTGTTTATTATGACGCATTATGGATATATTTATATAATCATTTATCAGTAAAACCGGAAATAACGCCCTATCCTAAACCAATCATAATACATAAAACAGTACTATGCCCTTATTAGTAAACATATCTATACAACTAATAGCGAAGAAGGTCTGGCTGATGTCTCCAGACAAACCTTATACTGAGTATCCAAACAAACTGGTGTTATCAGTAGTTAGTGGAAATGTACTGTTCAGGAGAACAGAATATGGGACATAGATCGTCCTGTATTCTTCCACAGCCCCCCCTTTTGTGAGCAAGCTGACCTCCGGACAGAATATATTCCGGAATACTAGTTACTCCTGCGGGACTTTGTATTACATCTTCACCACTATTTTCCCGTCCGGATATAGCCACCTCACAACTACTTCTAATCTGCAATACAACTACCTTACTGCTTGCTTCAAGCACTTCAAAAATATTTGTGTTCATCTGCTTGCAAAAAACAGTTTCATACCTTATCTAGTATATTAATACTTGTCCCTACAGATATTCGAGCAAATTGTTATAAAATTAGATATACATTGAATACAGCAGCATAAACATATACCTATACCTAGTATAGCAATTAAACTACTTAGCAAAGTCTTTACCCATCCCCAATTGGGCAGCCATGCAAATAGCCAATCCCACCATCCTTGATCTGCATCTTGTTTCATCCCTTGGATCAAATTTCTGAGAGATTGTATATGGTATTGTATGGATTTAGAATAGTCAGTCAAATTGAAACAACCATGGTTATGTTTCAATAGAAGATAATCTATAGCTGCTCTATTTTGTAACACAGCTTCTTGAGTACCTTTCAAATCTAGCAACATTTCTTCTAAAGCCATTGATGTGTGATTTAACCCCTTCACCATAGCGCAGGCTAAAGCATTGATAATGCGAATATTGTAGACTGCCAAACCACCCCATCCAACTATTGATACCCCAAGACTCATATATTCTGACCTAGATAACAATCTCAAATCAGATGTACACTCCTCACCTATACTTGAAATAGTATCACGTTTAAACCTATCAGAAAGAGAAGGCACAGACGGTGCAAAGAACCCTAACCTGCTTAGAGTGCATGGTCCCCCTGTAATATTTCCAGGTATATATGAATACGATACATTGCCACAAGAAAAAAAACATCCTTTGGGCAACTTAACATGTCGGTCGAAACTGGCTTGTGTCGACGTATAAAAACATTTCATATAATTAGTGACCGGTGTACACACTCTTTGCTGACATATAGTATCATTTCGGGGTTCCTCAGATCTTTCCAATATTCTCTGGGCACATCTATCTATTTTCGCTGGATCACACGTCATATTGTAACAAATAGCCCCTTTGACAACTTGCCCTGTCAAAATCTTTGTCAAATTTTTCCATTTGAGATCAAATGTAGTAGGACAATTGCTGCAGTAATGATATGGGGTTAAAAACATAGTATCGTGCAAATCCATATTGATCGTGTCGTTACTATGTGATACATTTTTGAAATAGTAGAACAAAGTCTGTTGGGATGCTGGTATAGCTATGAGACAAGTCCGTAACAAATGTCTTGCATCCACCATATTGGATAAACAAAGATGAGATACATTAAGTACTTCTTTTGCGAGATATATCCACATATTTGTCAACTGTAGTAACTTGTCCCTTTCACGTGAAATAGACAAATCCCGTTCGACCCTAGCAAGGGTCGTTCCTGTAGAACTCAGTGATGTAGCTCCTGGGTATGATAAGCTGATAATAAAAGCACAGCAAATCCATATAGCTTGAAAAAGAATTGGAATCATGGTACCGTCTTTTCTGTATCACCAGGTTCGCGGACTCTTTTGCAATGGCTAGCCTGCATTCAGTTCACTTTCCCTTCTAATAGAACTGAGGTAGAGGTTGATAAGGAACATCAAATCTGGGCTCAAGGCCTTTCCTTGTTTCTTTATCACGACCCAATCACCAGGTTGCAAATCATGCGTAGAATTGCTTACATCTGGGTCTGGAAGGGAATCAAACACATGTTTATATACCACGTTAAGCCTTTTCTGCAATGCTTGAACATAGATTGTCATACTACTATGTTGCATAGTTAACAACTGAGGGAAATACAGTCCTATCGGTGGGGCACTACAAAAATCTGGATTAAACAATGGTATTTCAGTAACACGTTCAAAACCTGCTGTTTCCTGCGGCATAATTGCAACAGAATCATGTGGTTCACACACTCCACTATCCTCCTCCACCCCTTCACTCCCCTCTTTTGACTCCAGCAGAAACAATGTAGCTGGATTCCACGGGAGGTAACCAGGGCCGGACTGGCCCACCGGGATACCGGGAAATTTCGGCTGCCCGAAATCTAATCTAAACGGCCGGCGCTACTTCAATTCTTTTTTTATTAAAGTATTAAAGCAGCGCCGGCCGGCGGCATCAGCACTCAGCGGCCGTGTGCGATGGCCGCCTACTGATGGGAGCAGCGTGAGGGGTGAAAGCCCCGCCCCCTCGCACGGACCTTTCACCCCTCATGTTGCTCCCATCACTATGCGGCCATCAGATTAATGGAAATTTAATCGATGGGTGCTGACACCGCCGGCCGGAGCTACTTTAATACTTTTTTTATTTTACTTTATATGGCAAGCCGATCCGGCATATTCAATAAAAAAAAAAAAGAATTAAAGTAGCTCCGGCCGGCGGTGTCAGCACGCATCGGCCGTTTCGATAAAATTTCCATTAATGATGTGATGGGAGGAGCGTGAGGGGTGAAAGCTCCGCCCCCTCACACTCAGACTGCTGGAGCACCGGATGTCCTGTCGCTGACATCCTGTCAACATAGAAAACGGCGGCCTGCAGCTACCAGAGGACGGAGGCCAGGATGAAAAAGCCCCAAAGTGGAAGAAGTAGAAGGTAAATAAACAAATTTTTTTTTTTTAACAAACTGTATAATATTTTTTTATATAAAAGCCTTATGCCCCCCATATGCCACTCTGCCTCCCTGATATGCCTTATGCCCCTTATATGCCACTCTCCTTCCAGAAATGCCTTATACCCCTATATGCCACTCTGTTCCATGATATGCCTTTTAACCCCCTAAATGCCAGAGTGGCATATAGGGGTATAAGGCATTTCTGGAGTCAGAGTGGCATATAGGGGCTACAAGGCATTTCTGGAGGCAAAGTGGCATATAGGAGGTTAAAATGCATATCATGGGGCAGAGTGGCATATAGGAGGGTATAAGGCTTTTCTGGAGTGCCCCATGGTATGCCTTTTAACCCCCTATATGCCACTCTGCCTCTATAAATGCCTTTTAACCCCCTATATGCCACTCTGCCTCTATAAATGCCTTTTAACCCCCTATATGGCAGAGTGGCATATAGGGGGTATAAGGCATTTCTGGAGGCAGAGGGGCATATAGGGAGTTAAAAGGGGGCAGAGTGGCAAGCCTGGGGCAGATGTCTGGCACTCCACCAGAATTGATCTGTGTTTATTTTCTGGATGTACCCTGCAATACGAAAAGACATCAGATTCTACTAACTTAATCAGGTTCTATTAACTTAAGTAATTGAAAGCTCCTTGACATGGGGCTCTGTGCAAAAGAAAATAAAAAGGGGGTAAAAGGGGCTGTTGGCAGGTTGGCAATCTAAAAATGTTTGCAGTAGTAAATGTTTTGATTCCATTATGTGTAATATATTTCATTTATTAGGGCCTTTTAACAGTTTTGCTTTCTGGTATTTTAATACAAATAATATGATAAAAAAAATGTTTTATAGTTATTTGTACGGCAAATAGTGTGACTCGGGTATGTATAAGGGGTGCGTGTGGGTATAAGAGCTCAATCGCGAGATAAACTATATGGGGCTGCTCTCCAAATGTTTCCAGGGCTGCTTTTCAGTCCCAGTCCGGCCCTGGAGGTAACCTTTAAGGGTTACATTGGGTGGCATAAGGAGAGCACATTGCATACGCAGATGTCTGGCAGTATGAAGATGTTTTGGCTGCACCTGATTTAAAATACTGTGAATATCATGTGGCGTATTTCAGATGCTTTGTCTAGGAGGGCTGTAACAGCCGCCACAGCCCGTACACAGGAGAGGGCACCTTGTGCCACAGGATCGGGTTGGCAAGAATAATACGCAACTGGTCTAGGTTTCTCACCATGTCGCTGTGTAACAACAGCAGTTGCATGCCCGTTCCATTCCATACAAAGCAAATGGTCTGTCATAATCAGGGAGACCCAATGCGGAGGCTGTAGTCACCAACAATTTTAAAGTACGCAATACATCTTCAGCTTGAGATGTCAGTACAAACGGTTCCGTTGTTAAACAATCATACAACGGTTGCATGTATTCAGAGGCAGAGCATATCCAAGAACGACAATATGACACAAGCCCTAAAAACATTCGTAGTTGTTTAAGACTACGGGGTAACAGAATATTTTGGATAGCTATTTTATGATCGTCTGTAAGATGTTTAACACCTGCTGAAATACAGTGCCCCAGAAAAATAATCTTTCCCTTACAAAATTGTAACTTGGTTTTTGAGGCCTTACACCCTTGGTCAGCAAGAAACCACAAAAGAGACAGCGTTGCCTGCTGACGCTTAGTCAGAGTAGGACTACATAGCAACAAATCATCGACATATTGTAAAAGTACACATTCAGGGTCTCCCTCCCACATCTGCAATATTTGTGACATAGCTGTACTGTACAAAGTTGGGGACTTGTGTGCCCCCTGAGGGAGAACAGTCCAAGTGTACTGTGTATTTTGAAATGTAAATGCAAACAGATATTGACTATTTTCGTGTAGCGGGACTGAGAAAAACACATTGGCTAAATCAATAACTGTAAATACTGTAGCCGTAGACGGTATCTGCGAAAGAAGAGTATTTGGATTCGGTACAACCGGAGTAATCAACTCAGTGACAGCATTCACAGCTCTTAGGTCGTGTACCATCCGGTACGTGACTTCATTGCCTTTTACAGTTCTCTTCTTGACTATCACTCCCATAGCTAGAAAATCCTTAATGATTGAAGCTATAGCTTTTTCTTGGGCTGGACTCAACGGGTATTGTTTTAAACAGGGTAATTGTGCACCCTCCTTCCATCGCACCTGAACTGGAACAACTCGCAATCGGCCAGTATCTTTTTTTCCCTTAGACCACAAACAGGGTGGCACTTGACTCAACAAATCTGAATATTCAGCTGGTGGAATATTCTGATTCACAAACATAGAGGAGACAACAGCTGGTAATTCCAACAGATGTTCAGAATTTAAACCAGAAGATAGAAAAATCGAGCCATTTGGCAAATACTCAATACGTGCTTGGATAGCAGATCCATCGCTCCCTAACAAATTCTCAGGTGTGGAATCACTAACCAACAATCTAGTGACAAGTTGTGTGGAATCATGAAGTCGGAGTTTCATCTCAGGTGTTAGAGGGGTTTCAGTAGGATTACCGTCAATACCAACACAAGAAATAAAATCATCAGTTACTTCATACGGAAACAAATGTTTGCGGTGCACTACAGATTTGGCTGCTCCAGTATCCAATAAAAAATTAAAGTACGGTTGCCTGGTAAAACAATAGGAACCCTAATTTGTAGGGCCTGTGTGATCAGTATATAATGCGTGCACCGGTACTGGGGTGCCTACTTCCTATGGAGCCAGAGGGAGGGGGTGGTAATTCTTGTGTAACAGCTTTGGATTCTTGTGGAGGAGACTGACAGCGTCTCTGGGTATGCCCCTCCTTTCCACAATTCCAGCAAACCATCCTGCCTTGTCAGTTTCCTCTACCACGGGATTTATGATTTTTGCCTTTGACCTGGGAAACCAAATTTTTTTTTGGGCTGATCAGCTTCGACACCTTTTGCTATTTTTAGCAAATCACCGGGATCAAGACCCCTCCACTCGGGACGCGCTCGTCTAACACCCTGACTGATATGGGACAACAAACCTTCAACAAAACTGCCAGTTAACAACCTGAGAGCTAACTGATCCTGGGGAGAATATCCCATACCACTCCATCTGGTCTGGAGCCTAGCAAAAAACTTTTCAACGGACTCGTCTTTATTCTGAGTAATATCATGTAAAGTCACTGACAACTCCTGTTGTTTTAGCCTTGCCCATTCAGCAATAAGTTTACAGTAACTTATACCTGAGGTTAAACAGTTCTAAACCATGCCTCATCACGTATTGGTCGATGATCATGGGACAAAAAGTCTTTATAATACTGGACATGACTGCCCCTACTTTCCCATCAACCAAATTCTCCAAATCTTGCCAAGTACAATTATACGTCTTACAAATCATCTCCAATTGTCTAGCAAATTCCATAGGTACCCTCTCAATATCAGGCATTTGTTTCATCATTGCTAACTGATCTGAAGGGGACCAGGGTTTATATTCAGCGTACTTGGCTATATTCTGTGATGTTGGCCAAATTTGTCTCAATTCATAATCATCATCCTGCATAGCAGACTTTCTCCGTGTGCCTCTCGCAGCCCCTTCCTCCAAACTCCCTGTTCCATCTATATTAACTGCCACAGTTCCCCTAGTTACAGTAGGTGATTGAACTGAAAGATGTGGTGTTTCATGGGTTGGAGATGTAACAACCGTGGAGCGAGTTATAACTGGATAAACATCTGTCATCATCCATACCACTCATACCAAGAATGCCAACAAGGTATAGGTATTCATCTAGTTCACAGGACCCAGCCTTTTTAACCAAACACTCACCCGGGCTGAAGGTGACCTCACAGTGAGGGCGAAACAAGATAAAGTAAGAATAAAGCTCCTTTACCCTTACCATGCTGCAGCTGGTTTGTTTCCCCGTCACTGGGTGGTCATCCCTCCTCGAGGTACGGATGCCATGAATGTCACCAGGTCCCGGGTTTCGGCACCAATTTACTGTCGGAGAACTTTATAAGATTCCTGTTTATTATGACGCATTATGGATATATTTATATAATCATTTATCAGTAAAACCGGAAATAACGCCCTATCCTAAACCAATCATAATACATAAAACAGTACTATGCCCTTATTAGTAAACATATCTATACAACTAATAGCGAAGAAGGTCAGGCTGATGTCTCCAGACAAACCTTATACTGAATATCCAAACAAACTGGTGTTATCAGTGGTTAGTGGAAATGTACTGTTCAGGAGAACAGAATATGGGACATAGATCGTCCTATTCTTCCACAGTATTATATCTTTATTTTTAGTGACATTAATGCAGGAAAAGTTTAACTAGAAAGTGGAAGAACTACCTAAGCCCCACTAAGTGGCCTAAGAAATTAATATTGCAGCTCTGAAGCACATTTGAATCACTGCGTAGCAGGTCAGGTTCAGCACATAACAAAATATTTGGCCAAAATATACCAGAACTGATGTATGATGCTATACGTTGCGTTGGTCCAAACGGGGCAGATACCCGTTTCATGACTGAGAAGAAAAAAACCCAGCTAACTATATGTAATACATAACCGACCCAATCTCATGTAAGCACCAGTGTGACCCAAACAAGATCTACATGATCTGCGTTTCTAATGAAGAGTTTGGGATTTATTGAATGTCTCATGAAGTTTATGCTTGTTTGCACTTTTCATGCATTTTATTTCCATGTAAATCCATGGAAAAACAATCCCTGAAATGGACACATATAACATATTTCTCAATGTACTTGTACAGTTAATAAGCTGCAATGGCAGAGTTTGTTCTACTTTGGAGATTCCCTCTTGTGTACCGTTTCTATAGAATTTGAGTCAAAGCTCAGTGTAGGTTAATCCATTGTGCATTCCATTGTATGCGTTCTTGAGATGATGATCCATAATGGATGTTTACTTCAAGTAGGTGCGCTTAATCTTTTAGTCATTGTCTAAACAAATAAGTTTACTATGTAACAAATACGTTACCGCTTGTGTATGAAAAAGGCATGTGCTAGACTTAATTTATGTCTTGCTGGCTACAGTTTCCAAAGATTACCTATGTAAAGTAGACATGTCACCGACATATGATGTGCAGCTTTGTATACGTATCATGTGTCTATACATGTGTGTAGCCCACACTTCTAGTGAACGTAAATAGGGACATATAAGTGTGATTTATTGGTCCTCTTGCAGCTGGCTGTCTCTCCCGAAGTTATACTTTCTTTATTATGGCCTTTATAATTGTCATAAGTCAATTTAGACTGCATTTGTCATATTCTCTTATTTACTCTGCATTATTTTTATGAAAGCAAGACTGGAGAGCACCTTTTGGCTCTGGGTGCAAGTGGTCCCCTTCCTCCCAACTCTAGGGCCGCCATGTAGGGGCCACTTCACTAATGGCCATTACATTTGTCTCCCTGGCCCCCAGCCATTCTTGCAGCAAAGCCATTAGAGCCTCGGTATCAAGGAGAGAGAATTCCATGGTGTTTGGCAGGGGTCTCCAACAGGTAGATCACAAGATACAGGTAGAGTCGCTTGGAGAACACTGTTATCACTCTGCCAGAGAGACCGGAGCTCTCAATATCTGGATGAAATATTAAATCTCTAATGCAATTTATCCTAACAACAAGTACGTAAACATGACATTGTTTTTACTTTGTTTTTTTTCTAAAAATGTATTTATCAGATTTATTTCCAACAGAATCACTTGTATCAACGCCTTGCAAAGAGAGTCCATGGTGAGAAAGACATGGGCGATGGAAACCAATATGTGCTGGAGCATGCCGAGTCCTTCTTACTAAAGGTAACTGCTTCAGAGTTATTAACTCAAAACTTGTTTTTACATAAATACATTTTGACTATAGAAAGATGCCTTTGGGCTTAGAGATTACAGAAACAGACTGGAAATTGATTTTACTTGGTCATCGGAGTGTGGGAGACAAATGCCTCCCAGAAGAAGTGGTAGAGACTAATACAATGAGCATAACGCTATTCTGAAACAGGACCAAGGACTGATTAAGGAAAAATGGGTAGACTGGATGGGCAGAATGGTATCTGCTGTGTAATTCTATGCATTTATGTCCACTACCATCAAGTGAAACCTCCTTACAGTACATCTAAGCCACTTACCCTCCTGCACTATTAAATTCTTTTATGTATTTAAATGTTTTTATAATATCCTTTCTCTTCTCTCCGCCAAGCTAAACATTTTGAGATCATTTAGTCTTTCCTGATTTGTATCCAGTGAACTGTTCACTATTTTGTTATCCTTCTCTGAATTCCCCCTAGAATGTCTATATGCTTCTGGAGACGGGGGTCTTTAAATAGACAGAACTGTACACAATACTCTTGGTGATGTCTGACCAGAGATCTCTAAAGTAGCAGAACCACCTCCCGCTTTCTTCTAATTCCACTAATGCCTCTCGTTGTACAACCCATCACCCTGCTTGCTTCTTCCAATGCTTTCTTGCATTGCTTGCTTATAGTTTGCTCAAAGTTGATGATTTGGCAAAGTACTTTAAATCTTGGACAGTGACATTTTAGTATATTATTTTTAAAAGGAGAACTTGTTTGTAATAGGGCTTTAAGGTGAATGACCAGTTTGCAGATACTATTTGATATCCTATGAGTGATTTACACCACCGGTAAATGAAGTATGACATACTTTTATTTAGTCTAGACAGAAGCCATCGGAACAAGGAGTGGGTGAGAGTTCTGAACCAGCCTTGGATGAAGCTTATGTCCTCAGTAAGGGCCATCCAGAATCTCTTAAACGATCCTGTGTGGATCCATGGAAAATTAGAAGATATAACAACAATTCAGAAAGTATATCTGACAGCATTCATATAGGGGCTGAAGAATGCCTCATAACTAATAGCACAGAAAAGGAAACTATAAGTGATGCAGTTCACTACAGATCTGATTATGGTGATATGGAAAAAGCCCCTTCTGACAAATATTGGAACCATGCAGAACAAGAAGGTGATGAGATACCGCAATTATCTGAGGCTGAAGGCAAAATCATAAGAGGGCACATTAGCACATCATATGCAGCCCCAAAGAAAGTTTTTATGACTTATATTTGCGGAGGCTACCAAGGTAAGATGTTTTTATCCAAACATAATTTTATCCAAAGATAATTTTATCCAAAGATACACTAACATTAAAAATTATGCATAACATATGTATGTCATTGACATGATATAATAATGTTAATTATACGGGGAGATTGGTGTAACAATGCAATGAACCCAGTGCATGTATACATTATGGTTCATCTTGCTAAGCAGTAACACGGAACTACATTTATATTAAAAAATACTGATTCCGGTGGTAGACTTGAAAAGTGCTCTTGCCACTATAGGGGTGATAGGGCGGATAGGGCTACTCCATTGGCTGCTAAGGTAACAAGAACATTTTTAAAACTTTGTCCCAGAATCACATTTTGTACATTACCCCACCCAGGTCTTTATTGGGAACAGCTTTCAGTGCTTAATGCCCTAAATCCCGCAGTAACAATAAGGCTAGGTTTCCACTTTTTTTGCTAAAAACGCCCATAAAAACGCCAATAGCGCCACCTGGCGTTTTTTTAGTGAAAAAACGTTGCAGCCAGATGTTAGCTGTTCTTCAATAGGAAATCGCAGAATGCCATATCCACTTGGCGTTTTTTTGTTTGGCGTTTTTTCAGTCCTCTTTGGCGTTTTTCGGCTTTTTGGGGCTCTGTGGCAGTTTTTCAAAATCGCAGCATGTTGACACTCTGGCGTTTTTTGCAAGAAAATCTTGGCGTTTTTCTCCAATAGGAGTCTATGGGAGAGAAAAAACGCCATGAAAAAGCCATGTGGGTTTATTGCCTTGGCGTTTTTTATGGCGTTTTTTCCACAGTTACAATGCAGAGGATGGACCCAGTATCTGTGTGTCCTACGAGAAATAGGCTGGAAACAAACAGTTTCACACAAAACAAAGTTCATATTGAATTCTACACCATTTGGAACAAACATGCCATTACAAACAAACATACGCGACACATCAACTGGATCCTGCCTGCCAAAAGCAACAGCAAACAATTTGCACCATCATTTGGGGCCAATCTTCCTAGAGGAGCAGACATTCGGAATAAAGCATGCCTTACAAACCACAGAAAAGAGACAAAAGGGTCTGCCGGGGCGTTTAAGTAGAACTCTACCAAGTAAATGATATCAGGGGGCAGATACTTGCCATTTATCCTAATCCCTTTTAGCTGGGTGAAACTTCTAACTTGTAAAGGCTGGAAAAACTGCCTAAGGTCAAAAAAAGCAATTTCCACAGAAAGGCTAAAACGCCAGAAAAAAACTCCAGAAAAAACGCCAAAACGCAGGAAAATGCAGTGGCAGTTTTCTTGGCGTTTTTCATCAAGAAAAAAAACGCAGGACAAAAACCCAAGTGGAAACCTAGCCTAATATTAATCTGTATCGCTTTGCTTTGTTCATTTTCTCAGATTCATATCCGGAAAGAAATGCATTGTTTGAAAAAGCTTATCCAAGTTTATATACTTACTTCAAGGAAAGAGGCTTTGATTTCCGCATGTTTGATTTAAGATGGGGCCTAAAAGATGGTGTCAGCAACGATCACATTATGCCTTCACTTCATCTGGAGACACTTAAAAAGTGCCAAGAATCACAACAAACTTCATTTTTCGTAAGAATATTCTTTTTTTGCATTTATCACTGCTACTTTTTTTGCATTGTTTTTGTAATTTGTGAAGTGAAACAGTAAGAGAGCACTGCTTGGATGGGGGTGTATGTTAATGATTGTTTGGTTACTTAGTGTTTTTTAGGCCAGAAGTACGACCAGATCACTATTCCGGTTACTTTATCCAAGGAAACATTTGATGTCATTAGATCTATAATTGAAATCATGAAGAAAAGACTAGAAATGCAAAAGGAGGATGACCTCCATGCCTCAGTACTTAAAGGAGGTGAAAATCTTGGGCAATCCATAATTGACAATAACCAGTTTAATGAAAATGACTCCCACCAGAAAATACTGAAACATGATAATATAAGCGCAGACAACATGGAAACAAATCATATCGTCACCGGAATAGAAGAAAAAAACATGTTTGAGCCTACTTCAAAAACAACATCTCTTAAATATGACAAAGATTTAGGTGTTCTCACTCAATGGTATAGACTGGATGAAAACTGTGATCCGAGCATCTACAGACTCCAGCCCATCAGGTAAGGAGGTATTGTGCTAACTGGGGACATTTAAATAATCTTAGCTCTTTAACCAGCCACATGTTCCTTAACGGTACTGTCTGAAACCCTCTTGGGCATTATGGGATCCATGGAGCCTCTCATGGGATGTTAACCAAATGTCGGGCAGTTCTAGGACCTACTGGGAATATAATAAAGGGCATCATTGGGGATTATTTTATATCTTCCCATGATATTACTTTCTGGGCCGATCCCAACCCTAAAGTGTCTTGGACCTACACTGACTGACATAAACTATAAAGAGAAAACTAGACGCCTGTTCTGCATACATACAACTACTGCGTAATGTTATGCTGCCTTTAAGAAACCAGGTTTTGCAAAACTTTGTATGAGCACAGGTGGAAATTGCTTATCTATCTAGTATCTAGATGGAAAACCAACATTTGGTTATTTTTGTTGTCCCCTCTCACCATCCCCCAAATTCTTCATATACTGAAAGTTACAGTTGGATACTGTATTACCAGAAATAAAATGTGCATTGTATAGTCACTATACCAGAAGTTTTTTCCACCACTATGGGAAGTTGGCTAAATGCAGGTGAGTTTATTTTCCGGTAATATTGTGTGAATTTTACATCTTTGATTTCATTCTCTCTCATGCAGCACTTTCTATGGAGATATATTTAGCAGAGACCCATCACGCAGACAACAAGCTAAATGTAAATGGCTGAGCACATTACAGAAATTATTTGACATTTTCCAGGAGTATTATCCAATGGCCTTTTGCAAAGACAATGTCAGCACCCTTCTTAGAACAGGTACTTTCCTTTTTGTACATGTGTAGAATTTAAATGATGTTTTCTAGGGCAATTTCTGATATGCAGCTCTTACATTAACATCAGTATCAATAAATAAAACATTACGTGTATATATATATATATATATATATATATATATATATATATATATAATTACTATTAGATATAATTAGATATGATTGCTATGTCACTAAATAATCAGATTCATTGCCTGGTGACACAAATCTAAGAGTTTCAGGTTAATCAAACTACCCTAATGTATAAAACACTGTAGTAATCTTTATTAAATATTGGTTGTTTGCTAAAGACATATTTTTGGTTAGCTCTCAACAAATGTAACATGTTTATTATGATTATTTTTTTTTTTATTTGTAATTTAAGTTGTGGAACAGGAAATAGACCAAGCTTTCCAAGTCGACGGCCGTCCAGAAAACCATTTTCATTGCTTTAAAAGAGTCGTCACTGACATGAAGTATAACCTTTCAAACAAGAGTGCTTCGGAATATGTGGACATCCTGCCCACCAAGGCCGAAATCAACTGCGTTCTGTACGATGCACAGCAGCGTGTGATCAATGAAGTTCATCAAAGGGTAGGTGTCTGCTAATTTGTGTTATGTTATAAGAAGACCCATTCCCATAGTGAAACAGTACATGCTTACAGTGAAGGTGGTACATTAATTGTTCAGGTAATTTTATAGAGACATACATGCTCCTAGATTGCTTTGTCGCGGGGTTCCTCTTTTTAATCCCTTAATGACAAAGCCCGTACATGTACGGGCTCAAAATGCATGGTTTTCAATGAGTTTAGGGACCCCCCGTTGTCCTTAAGGGGTTAAACGACGTATTGATTTTCTTTTCTGTCTCTGGGATTACTAGTATATTCACTAGTGATGAACTGGCTTTTTGGAGAGCAGATTGGCTTCTCAGCAACACAAGTAAAAGGAAGACCCACGCTGAGGACCACGATAGGGCCAAAACGCACAGTAGAAAAGCAGGAGTTATAAAGAGCTAATTTATGAAACAGAAACATGGTGTCCCAACAGCAAATAATATCGCATTTTGAATAGCGCTACATGTTTCACCCAGTAGGCTTCTTCAGGCGCCATCTGCTCACCTAAAAGTGAGTTCATCACTAGGGAGTGGGGAGCGCAGACTGTTTGTAAGACGGTGTCACACTATAGTATTTTTATTGCTTTATGGCTTTTGTGACATACATTTTACACGCCGGTGGGTAGTGTGTGGAGACCTCAGCCGTATATCACTGCAGTATATCTTTGTATTGCTTTTTCTTTTAAAATAATGTAAAACAAAAGTTGATGATTTCCAGTAATTTCTAGCACAGACAAAAAAACTGCTGCCAGCGGGTTCAGTTTGGGTTGCTAAAGTATGCCTGTATTAACATCTAAACAAATATTGCTTCTACTGATATTTCTATGGCAATAGAAACATAACAAGCAACATGACATGTACAAGTACTGTATTCGTGCCGTGCATTGCAGACACATACATAAATGACAACGCAGCACGTTGGGGGTCCCTGCACCGTCACAATCATGCTTTTACATGTGCAGAAACATTTCTAATAATAGATTCAATCATTAAATAAATCAAAATGACTGCTGTCTGTCTTGGTCTCTTCTTGCTAACTCACAATATTTATTTATTTTATTTTTTAGCTCCGTCACACCAATATCTACGAGTCCAGCATCAGCTGGGGACGGGACGGAATAAATCCAGCTAGCAATAGATCGCATGCCTACTACCTGGATCGTCTGAGCCGGGATTTCCAAAGAAAAGTTACTGCACATTTTAATCGGTTAGTTCATAGGTCAGATTTACTTGGTGCTCAAGAAATACAATATGGTATTGGGAAGGTAGCATAGGACACAGATGAATAAGAAGTGTAAGAATATTTCTTTATGGAGGTGGCTTTGCTCAGGTGGTGGTGCTACCTCCATAGGTGAATAGTAGATGGGGAGTCGGCCATAGCTGCTGGTAGTAGTAGACGGTAAGTGAGTGGGGAGTGGGGGTGAACAAACTACTATTTGCTGCCTGAAGATTGAAGAAACTGACCTGGAGTGTGTGGGAAGCAGGGCTTCATCCGGAGACTCTGGGTCATACCTGCAAAGTTCCCAGACAAGGGCATGGTACTTCACGCTTTGCATGGGGCTTCTTTAAAGCTTGACATTGTAAATCAAAAAAGTGCCATTATATTGTGTTTACATTTTATCACAGCTATAAAGATATTTGTAAAATAAAATTTTAACCCACCCGCAGTGGAACTTGGGCACATTGGGCACTCTTCTCTTTTAAAAAAAATAAAAATCTGCAGTAGTTATAAAAGATATTTGAAAATGCTGTCAAATCCGAGTCTAGTTAGAAAGGGTTAATTCGGTTATTTGCTGGGATCTACCTTCTATTACGTGCAATTACTTTACTGTAGATGTCTAAGCCTGCTATATAAGTTGTAGAAATAGTTAAGAACATGTAGACATGTAGACAGTTTATCAATCTCTAAATGAAATTGCTTAAAGGGTTGATTAAAGGAAACGTACTGCATTTTTTTTCTATATAACGATCCTCTTGGTTCCTTTGTTTTCCTTAGAATGGTTAATTTGCAGGCAATCACAGAAAAGACACTGAATCGGAAACAAGTTTTCAGAAACCAAAGAAATGAGGAGATTTTGGAGCACGCAAAACACTGCCGCACTGTGTGAGTTCAGCCAATATGTGTCTTAAATTATCAGAAAGGAAACATAAGATTAAGAGCTTGATCTGAGATTTTATTTTTAATGCTGTAGTTATGTCTTGTTCCAGTATAAACTGCTTCATGGGACGGGAAACTTTCCTTAAAGAGATTGAAGACTGCATTAAATCCACTGATGGACATCTGACTGTGGTGCACGGGAAGCAAGGCAGCGGCAAAAGCTCCATCATTGCTAAGATGGCTACCTTGGCAAAAGAGTACATTACAGGGTATGCTACTATAACCCAAAAAATATATGCATGCAAATATACGCACATACTTTCTGCGGGGTCCACTGTGTACTTACTGATTCTGACAGGCGGATTAAAGGGCATCTGCTGCTAAAACATGCAGTATACCTACCGTATATACTGTAGTAGCGTACCACTAATGTGGCCACTGGGCCAATGGTTTATGAATACATGCTGGTTTATTGTATTATCTCTCAGTGGATAGCATTCTTCAACAGAACAGAAGCGACTGTTGGATTGTGATTGTATCAGTGTAGTGTTTGTATAAACTGTGTTACCAGTAGTGGGCCCTGAATTGTGAGAGGTGTCCCCTAGGTGTAGTGATCAGAGCGGCGGTTGCTCAGGGCCACCTCTGGTTTTCCCTTAACTGTGTTGGTGTCTTGAATAACATGTGATCAGCAAACTTTCTAACTTGTTTTACCATAATAGGGATGTAAGGATTGTTACTCGCTTTATCGGCAGCACTGGGGAGAGTCGAAACCTACGCTTGTTACTACAAAGCCTTTGTGGTCAGATTGCATACATATATAACCTCTCAGCACACTTCTCTGAGGTAACTGAATTCATTTACTTCTAATAAGACTGAGTGCCTTTGGAATGAAGGGAGAATGGAGGTGGACATGAAGCTTGTAAAGACCCTGCATACACACTTTGGAAATTGTCAGATATGATCCCCAGAGACGCCTCTTGCTGCACAGTCAGGAGACTAGTTAACAATGGGTGGAGGTAGAATTTGGTGAGGAATAGGTGGAACGGTACTCCCCACCTAATTCCACACTCCATGACCACCAGGAGATTAAAGGCTGCCACCTGGAGCCTCTGCCACAAACACAGTTCCCAGGCATGGCCAATGTACTATGAAAATAGATCTAAATAAAATATATGTTGTTCAAAAGAGGGCAGAATGAAAAGGAAGACACCAGTAAAATTACATGTCAGTGCAAGGAGCGTAGAATGCCTCATGTCCCCCATTAAATCAGCAAACCTATGGATCCAAGGGGAATAGTCCATAGGAATGTGAGCAACAGATCATGAGATAGCATGTTTCCTCTCTGATGCCATTTAGATTTATGTAGGGCTACAAAAATGAATGCACTGTAATTTACCCCTATGATTTTGTTTCAAGGACCTGAAAGGACTTATAAATGAGTTTTCATCATTGTTGGAAATGGCCGATGAGAGCAGGCCTCTGATGGTAGCTTTGGACGGCATAGATGAGCTCTCAGAGCATGAAGCTGGACTCTCCTGGATCCCGACAAAGCTCTCACCACACATCTATTTCATAGTATCTGCTTCCACAGAGTCTGAAGTCTTCACTCTGTTACAGGTACTATCATCACATCATGGTTTTTTGTCCAGTGTGAGTTTTTCCCCCTTTTCACTGGATGTTTTGTTTAAAATATTAACAAGCAAAAAAGCTCTGAGCTTTGTCTTCCTGTATGTGTGTGTATATATATATATATATATATATATATACTGTATCTAAATTCATAGAAGTGTTACAGTATTGGTTATTTTCTTTCCCCGATACTAAAATATTATTATTTTTGCATTATTAACACATTATGCTTTATGAATTGATTGTGCTTCCCAAATGAACAGCCAATTTACCTCCAAGAGGGTAAAGTCCAATATTTCATAAAAATGTTTTCCAGTTTAATGGAAATGTATTTTTGCCCTAAATGACTTTTTAATGAAGAACGACAATTATGTTTATTGTGTCTTTGTAGAAACATTCACTAAATCACAGATTTGCTCAGATACCATGCCTCAGCTTCTCAGAGATAAATACGATGATTGAGTCATGGTTGAGAAGAGATCGTCGTAGACTGACCAGCCACCAAATGAAAGTATTGTTGGATGTCTGCGTTGACTGTCCACTCCCACTCTTTGTGCTAGGTTCATACTGGGAGTCATCTCTATGGACCTCATATACCCCTGACAAAGACACTTATCTGCATCCTAATCTTATGAAGATGTACTCTGGGATATTAGCAAGACTTGAAAGGAACCACGGAGAACAGTTTGTGAAAAAAATGGCATCTTACATGTCCTTTTCAAGGAATGGTATCACTGTTGAAGAGCTTTTAGACCTGTTGTCATTAGACCAAGTGGTCATGAAAGAAATAAATCAGTACCAAGGTGTTAACCTGTCAGTATTCCCAGAGGTGCTGTTGCTAAAGCTGCAAAATGACTTTGGAATCCATTTGGTGGAACAGAGGACAGACAATACTTATGTCATAAACTTTGCCCATGCATACTTCAGAACTGTTTGTATAAATAGATATGTAAAGTCAAGGGAATATCAGCTTTCCATCCACTCTAACTTTGCCAATTACTACCTAGAAAGTAAGAGCCGCCATAGACACAGTGCTAATGACCAAGTGGCTCCTTTAATGCCTCTGTCATGGATGGGGAAGACAGAGAGTAGGACTGGCCATGTGTTTAATGTTCGGAAAATCTTAGGAATAAGTTACCATCTGATCCAATCTAACCAGATCTCACGTCTCATAACAGAATGCTTATTTAATTATGAGTACCTCTTATACAAGTCATGGGCCACGTCAGTGGTCAACATACAAGAAGATGTCAAGGCTTCCATCAGCCCTGAACGGTAATGTAGCACAATTATTGCTGCAATGCATGTCCCGTATTTGAGGTTGCTAGAACTTGTGATAATTACACATTGCAAAATGTAGTTTTAAATTGTGTAAATGTGGATGTGTGCTCTGCGCCCTTAATCCCAATAGCTGCAACCCCCGTCTGGTGTCTCAACCAGTCAAGAACTTAATATATAACAGAAAATGAATGGGCTGTTTGCTCAATACATTTAAATTGTGTGCCCTCTTTATTTGGAAGCATGTAGCAGAAGCAATTGCAGTTTTGTGACTAATCATGTGAAATGCTGTATTTGGATGAGCTTCTGGAAGCTTTTTTTTTTTTTTTATCAAACTGGAAAATATGATTAGGGTTCTAACTGTTGTTGATTACATGTCAGTATAGAGGATGAGGCTCAACCAATTGGTTAATGCCAGAGGAGGCCTTCAGGGGACCAATAGACTCACTTGCACGGCCATTTAACTTCTGACGGCGCAACTTGGCCTGGGGAGACCATGGTCTCCCCGTTCCATGAGTTAAAGACCAGTGGTCTCTCCCAGCCAAGTTGTGGCACCAGGATTTTAAAAGTCTGTACGAGCGACTCTATTGGTCGCCAGCAGGGGGGCTCGTCTGCCAGCAACCAATGAAGTACAGGTGTACTTCATTGGCTTATGGCAGAGGAGGCCCCTGCAGGCAGCCAATAGAGTTGCTTGTGCGGACATTTAAAATCCTGGCGCCAAAGTTGCTGCGTAGTGCGTACCGCGTTGACCCCATATTAACCCCTTCTACAAAAACGGCAAAAAACGAACGTTCGCCCGAACCGAACACAGGAACGGGCGAATATTCGTGGAATATGAAGATTTTTTCCCCCACAAAGAAGGACACGAACAGTTGGCCGGAGCCCAAGTCTAGCTTCCACCACCCCTACAGTTACATCATAGGTCTCAGGAAGAGCAAAGAGCAAAAGACCTTTTTTAGCTCCATCCATAGTAACTTCTATGATGGTATACATGGCATACAATGTTGGGAACATGTTTGCCCAGGTCAGCAAACAGGTATTTTTGACAATTTAATGCCCAGTCACTATGAGTTCATTTGCTTTGCATTGAGGGAAATATAAGCAACGTGTATAATATTGTTTTTTTCCCCTCATGACTTACCTACATGTTTGATGTAACTGTCTCTTAGTCATTAACTAAGGGTTAACAGGGAAATGGTTAATAACACAGCAGTACCTCTACAAAGTAACTTTTTAAAATGTTTACATAAAGTCTTGTTTAAAAATGTCTAAATGATCATTTCTTCATTTTGTGCGTGTTTCATAGCTGATAAAGGTTTATTGGATGTATATACCACTTTTGCTTCTGGTGGAATAAGTTACAATGTTTCTGTTTAACAGGCTAATGCTTGATTTAAACCTGCTATCTGAGGTTCTTCAGCTGTCCAGAGGTGTCTTACTCAGGGATCCTTGTCAGCTGGCTTCTCAGCTTGTGGGACGTCTACACCAGATTGAATCCTTAGACAAACCTGTGGCCCCAGGTAGGAAACACAAATACGCGCAACATGATTTTGAACTGAAGGAAGGTCCAACATTGTACAGGAGCACATCTAAGACAGCAAACCCTATCTACAGTACAGTAGCTGGACCTCTCATTTAGTACATAAAGGATATGTGAAAGAAATGTATATGAGACCCATCTGACACATGAATAGTGTCCCAGTCATGTACTCCTAGCTATGATGTCCCTATGTTAGAATAAGAACAGTAGCTCAGTTTGGTT
This sequence comes from Spea hammondii, assembly GCA_029215755.1. Classification (NCBI taxonomy): domain Eukaryota; kingdom Metazoa; phylum Chordata; class Amphibia; order Anura; family Pelobatidae; genus Spea; species Spea hammondii. The sequence continues at coordinate 30,464,707 of JARDYJ010000001.1, forward strand.
TATGCATTTGTACTTGATAGATGTTCCAAAACACACAAGGTTGTATGGCCGGGCTACACTTTTAATCTCTTTATTTTAATATAGCAGATTGTTGATCCCACGAAGTTCTAGCTTCCCCTCTTATATCTGCACCAATTAAACTATGTTATTTTTCATATTTTATGTCTATTTCTTGCGTTTAGGTGATCCAAGGAAATACCCTTTGCTACCGTCCTTACTGTCTCAATGTACACAATCCTCTGTACCGGTATTTGTGCCCTCATTCACCTGCCTTTTACCTCCTGGCGGCCTTCTTTGTGAGACTTTAGCAGGTAATGCATGAAGGGGACATCCTCACACTATATCGAACTGATTTACAGCAATACTAATACCATATAAATGATTTGTGATGCCTTAAAGAGAGACACAACTTACACAAACCAATATCTAACAAAACAGCATTAAGTATATTTTTTTGTAAGACAGTGAGTTAAGGGCAGTTCTTTCCTTGGTAGCTGAGTTTACTGTGAGCTTCCCAGGCATGACCCAGAGTCTGTTTCTTCAATCTCCAGCAGAGGAGAGAGCAGTGTTTGCCCACCCTGGTCCCACCAACTCCCCACCCACTAGAGTCCAACTGGGACTAATCTTGCCCATGTGTTTCTAGCCCCAGGTCCAAACAAAATCAGAAAATGAGGAGCCCCAGGTAGCCAACCCTATAAAGTTCCCCCGTATGATGATCACTCTATGAGGCTAGCCTGCAAAACTCGGCACTGGAACTTCTTTGGTCTTGAGTTTTGATTGACACAAGTGGCTTATTTTGGTTATTAACAGTGCGGTGGGCTTCACATTGCTGATTTATAACACAGTTATTTCACAGTTATAATAATATTTGTTTGTGACCTCTGAAATCACTTTAGTTATGTCAACGAATGCTATTGTTTACATATTTTATCATATTTTATCATATTTTTCTGTGATAAAATATCTCGCCCAACTTTGCCCTGCTAAAATTGTGTTGGTTAATATGGTACCTTGTAGACCAAGTGTGTGCAATTTCTTGAGGGACTTTTTACTACAAATCCTATTTTCTCTTGTTTAGGCCACACTGATAGTATTACAGCAGTAGCAGAAGCACAATATGGTCTACGGGCAGTGACGGCATCTAGAGATGGCACCTTGAAAGTATGGGACCTCACCACCGGGAAAGCTGCATTCAGCGTTCATGGAGTTGGAAGAAACATCGACTCAATTACGGTCTGCAATCAAAACAAATTTGCGGCGGTTACTGAGAACCATAGCTTCAAAATATGGGACCTTTCTCTGGGGAAAATGGTTTATAGTACCAATGACTTTTTGGATGCCCCTATTCTCACCTCTGCTATGGACGGTCAACTACTCTTAGCTTTTTTTGATGGGAGCCACTTGGTTAAGGTTTGTTTTTTTCACAACCATGTTTCCCTTAAGCTCTGTGGTTAGATTTTTACATTTGCTATAGGTATCGTTGGAATAGCTAATCCTCATATTATTAGATTTTTTGGCCACATAAAAACAATCAATGTGCTTGAGCCCCCAAAGTGTCTTATTTAAGGCGATTTTTAGTCGAATTTTTTCTTGTCAATCCTAGTGCTAATTGCCCTTAATAAATAGACCATTTTTACATTTTTGAATGATTTGTGGCTATGCTGCCCACTTCAGTAAACAATATTTTAAGTAACGAAGCCAATAATTCCAGTTTTAAGTATATCATTTTTGTAAAAATTCAGATTCAGTAAATCTGAATAAATGTTTAACATGCATCTGATTAATAATCTGCCTTGCATAGAACAGATCATGTAGACCAGTATATCTATTAGAATTCTACAAATCAGATGATTCTCCTGTTACTCATGCAGCAACCCTGGCTGCCGATGACGTGTTTGCTAACCATCTGTACGTTTTTGTCAATGTTTTAAGGTATTTGACCTGACAGACGCTTGCAGACTTATCTGCCAGGTTGACATACCTGCCGACGAGGCACCTGTTCACAAAAATCACTCTATACTGGTATCAAGAAATTCAGTGAAAGACTACATTCTATTTGCATACAGGTGAGAACATGCACTACACACATGACATCTGTATGAATATCTTGATATTAATATCCATGAAGCCCATTGTTTCGGATGGATGATCTTTATCATTAACATCATTTTTTTAAGCTTTCCATGTAACGTTAGGGGTCAGACAGAGCTATATATCAGGGTCAATGCTACTGCAGAAGAAGTGTCTGACTGATGAAACATTAGCCATATATATATTTATATATATATATATATATTTTAAAATGCCTGCCTTTTGGAAAATAAATGTTCTTTAGGGTTCTGTTCCAACTAAATCAATATTTGATTTATTTGCTTCTTTCACAGGAGCGGGAAGGAAGCCATGGTGCTCAGTGCCAGAAAAGGGGCTGTTGTTTCGAAACTAACTACCCAGGACCCAGTAGCCTCAATCCAAGGAGTGGCGGTAACAAAGGAATACTTTCTGGTTGTCTGCAGGTAAATAACAAACAATATGTCAGCAGAGGATTTCCTCTAAGCAGGGATAGGTTTACCGACACCACACAACTGCCTAACGTTCAAATGACTACATAAATTGTTTCCAACATATGGTGAACGGCATACACTAATATAAACACTCTTTGTGGCAGATACCCATCCATGAAGATGCATGATATTGTCCATATAGAACTCTTCAGCGTGCACACGTTCGCCTACATCCGCACAGTGAAAGGCTGCGGCACTGATTTCATCACAAAGTTTGCTGTGAACCGCCAAGGATCTCACGTCATAGCATTTTCCCAGATACCCAACACCAACACTACAGAAATATTGGTTTGGAATTTGGAAACTGAAGACCACAAGCACATGGTAACATTTTCATCAGTCCCCAAAGGAGGTGAGTGCTTTTCTGTAAAATAAACAACATCAGAGACAGGGACTGGTTTCCCCCCCTGAGCCAAGCAAGGGTTTCAGGAGAGCCAAACATTTCAACTCCTTGATAGTGCTACGCATTATAAAAGGGCCTACCTAAACGTGCTTCACCTGCACGGAGAGCCGGGTTGGCCCCGTATAAAGCCAACTATGACTCAATGTAGGCTTAATGCATATGCTTCACTCTGCAAACCAGATCTGTGAGCACAATCTCACACTCTGATGGATGGACCTTGCTGCCGTCACACATAGGAATCTTACTCAACGGCGTAAGAGATCATCACCCAATTGTGCCACAGGGTAATGGGATAATATACACCATATTCCTTAACCTGATCCCCTGGTGTTTTCTGGCAAAATAAATGTCTATAAAGCATGTTAGGTGGACCAAACGCCATATTACCCAGTAACCATCAAAAATCTATTTCTCCTTCAATAATGAAAGTAGCAACATTCTAAGTGTTTAGAAATGAAATGTAGCCCTTTTGTATCACATAATTATTTGAAATATATGCAAACTTACATATGTTTATGTAGCGCTATGTTTTCATTTCTGTGTAAACCAGCATCCCACATATTGCTTTACTATGCCTAAACATCCAAGCTCTCTGTTTTCTCTATAATGTTCTCTTTTGATTACTATACTGAAATATTTGGATACATGCAGAAGACATTCTGTATTTTTATTGGCCTCTACTTCCTATTCTAAATGGTGTCTATGTCCCCATTGTAGGAATATGTTTTGACCTCCGTTACTGTTTAGCTTTTTGTGATGGAGAGAGCTTCTTAAGGTCGTGGAACCTGGCTGGCCATATAAATGATCAGTCTCTCACTATAAACATCAAGCGAGCAAAGAAAGTTGATGGGATTCAAGAGGTTATTACAATGAAAAAGTTTCCAAGGTATGCTAGCAGTTATCCATCACTTTGCTGTCAGTCTGGTAATGTGTTCATACCTAGATTTATTCAAATGTGTTTAAATCTACATTGATGTTTCTAGAAAGTCGTGGAAGGAGTTTCCTCCTTTTCTCCTTAATCAGATTTTGAATTTACAGACAAATAAGGTAAAGCTCTTTACACGGTGCAAAGCCCCAAAACATATCTTATCCCATCCTTTGCTAGGCATTGAAGTAGGATATTTTTTATTAACATGCCTTGAACCAAAACTGAAGTTAGGGACATCAGCTCTCAAGTCACAGAACTCCTTGTGACCGCTCGGTTTGTGGGAGCTGAATTTAAATTTTACTTTGCTGTGTACTATAAGATATTTTCCAAGCCAATTCTGAATGTAAATGGAGTCCTTCCGTTTTCCAGAACATGATTTGATATCATGGCTGATTATTACATTACATACCAAGATGAATTATCACATAACAAACAAATGCTTTATATGGCCAAGCCATTTATCGTATCGTCTTTGGAAACTGTTTGTTCCCTCGTGTTGATGGGGACAGAAGCTTCATGGTTTCTCTCGCATTTGTTTGCAAGGTATGTGGTTTGCAGAAGCGTGAGGCCAGGAGTCATCACAGTATGGAACATCGTGAAGTCAAAGTGCAAAAGCAGCGCAGTCCGTGTGGAGCGTGGGCTGGTGGAAAACAACGATGTGGTGCTGGTCAGAGATATGATGCTGTATATCCTTACTGATAGAGGCATGGCCTCATTCACTGATACCCCAAGGCCTATATTCCAGGTAAGTTTTTATGGGGCTCAATGAACATCATGTGCTTTGGCAGTCTTAAAAATTAGCCTTTTTTAGTATACTTCAGCAATAATCATCTTCTCAACTATTTATTAGTTACGACATATCATTATGAAATGTGCCTACAAAATGTAGCGTTATGTGATAAACACACACTTTTTTCTTTTCGACAGACGCTTCTGACATACGACTTGCTGAAAAAGAAATATGTTCGCAGACAGACAGGCCTCTATGTGATACCGTGTCCTAAGCATGAATATAGGGTGCTAGAAGGTGGATTACTTTTGGGACTATCGGAGAACAGGTGGGTTCTTTTTAAGAATTGGGTAAAATTCTTATAGGAATAAACAAGAGAGGATTGTTTGGTCATTGCAATGTTAATGTATAACAATATGAAATGCATGCTTGACCAGTAAGTGCTCATATTTCTCTGTTGAATTTTTTTATTATAAAATTGAATTACATTGACATTTTACAGGGACCATTTTGTTATTTGGAACCTGGACACTGGCTTCATAAAAGATCGCTTAAGGCCACAGTTTAAGAACAAGCCTTCTGTATTGTTGGAGCACGATGCGATCAAGGAGAATCTTCACAAAGAAGCACTAATGCGAAGACAAAAAGGAAAAGATGCAGGTACCACCACGGACAACATTTGCTTCCACCAGGATTAGCACAGAGTTTGTGTGCCTTTAAATATTCCTTATGGGTGACAATAGCCATCACACCCTGGTAAATAAGTGTGCATACTTGTGGGTATAAGATGAAAGAAGAAGCACCCATGTTAAGGTACTAATGTATCTAAAATGTAATTTCATTGTATTTGCCTAAATATCATCATTATCTTGATACCAGTGCTTCTGACACCGTGGGAAAGACGTAACGAGACAAAAACTGCAAAGAGACGACGGAGGGAAAGGGAGGTGAAGCAGGAGGTAGAGAAGATGCAGCAGCTTCTGAATGAGAAAAGCAACGCTATTGACCAGTACCTGCTTAGTGACAATGAGAAGGTGATACAAGCTCTCTCCGAAGTCTGTCTTCAAACACATAAATAATTCTAAATATTACATACGCTATGTGACCAAAGGTACCTGACACCCGACCATCACACCTATATGAGCTTGTTGAACAACCTCCACTGTTCTGGGAAGGCTTTCCACAAGATTTTGCAGTGTGGATTTTGCGTCCGTTCATCCAGTAGAGTGTTTGTCAAGTTGGACGAGAATGTCTGGCTCCCAATTGATGTTTCAATTAATCTCAGGTGTTCAATGGTGTTAAGGTCAGGACTCTGTCTGGGCCACACTAGTTTCTCCACACCAAAGTCGTCAAATGGTGTCTTAATGGGCCTTGCTTTGTGCACCGGGGCACAGTTATGCTGGAACAGGAGAAGACCTTCACAATGCCGATACCACAAAGTGGGAAGCATAGCATTGTCCAAAATGTCTTTGTATGCTGTAGCATTAGCATTACCTTTCACTAGAACCAAGGGGCCTAAACCCTATAACACAGCGCCAGACTATTATCCACCTGATAGCTATGAGTGTGGCTGAAACACCTAAACTCAGTAATTAAGAGTGGTGTCCCAATACTTTTGGTCATATAGTGTATAATGTAATCTCTATCATGGCTTTGGAGCAAATATGGCCATGGATAAAAAGTAGCTTAGTGCAGACTCTTTTGCAATCAACAAGTGTCCCTAGTCCTGCTCCACCAACCCTCTCCCCAGTGGATTTTTGGGTGCTCCAAAATGAATTGCCTGCTGTGCTAAATAAAGGAGCTCTCCAGTACACACGGATATTCTGAAACATCAGCGTGAATACAGTATGCTCAGGTTCACTGTACCAAGGTCATGGTAAATGTGTCCCTTTGATGAGCCCTTATTTACCATTGAATCACACTAAAACCAACTGCAGTGAACCAACGCTGTCTCTTGCAGGTGATCGTGTGCTCGTACTATGCACACCACCTCTGTGTGTTCAGCTTGGAGACAATGACCCATCTGCATACTTTAGAAGACGGCAGGTCTATGCTGTTCCTACACAATGCCGCTCTCGCGTATGACGGAAGCTTCCTGATTCTCTCCAACTACTGCGATGCTGAAAAGATCAGTTATGTGACGCTGTGGGACCTTCAGAATGGCCTGGTAACTATTCTACCTTCTAGTGTTTAACACCTTGTAGGTGATGTTAAAATTGTTTACAAATCCAAAAACAAGAGTGCTGGCCTGTCTGAGCTCTGTGCGTTTGTACAAAAGCATGTTTTTGTGAATGTCTATGCAAAACTTCAACTTTTATGTTAGTGTACATAAACCCACAACTTTGTTTAAGATAAATTTATAGATTTTGGTTCAGTTGCTTGTTTTTAGCATTTTGCATTACTTTCTGGTGCAGCAACACAATTACACCTCTCTCCCACTTAGGCTAATATGTTGTACTAGAACTGGGATGTTAAACTTGAGGGCTGCAAACTGGCCAGAATTTTTGGATATCCCAGTTTGAACACAAACATAAATAATAATAATAATGATATATTAGGAAAGGACAAACTGGATCCTTGGCTTGTGTGTTCCCCTTGAGGCTTGGAGTTGAGCATTGATGTACTAAAAGACGTACTCAGATTAAAGGTTCAGCCAAGTCAAAAAGCAGTGCAGAGCTGCATTTTTATGTGACAAATACATTTTTTCTGTCCTTTTGAATAGATTTGAGTTTCATCATTATATGGGATGAGGATCCCAAAGATTTGCATTAAAGCTAATGAATCAAAATATAAAACAGAAAATTAGTCAAATGAGCCTTGGGATAGGGTACATGTACTGGTGTGTGCAGCGGAATTTGTTTACATTTGAAGCAGATAAAAAAATGTATTTGCAAAATCATAAAACCGCATCTTGCACAGAACCTTAGAAACAGACTGCTTCTTATAGTTTATTTATGAAGCGTGCAGACATATATTTGGTTAATAATCTTGTTCGCCATCAGGGACAGCATCCCTTATCTGTGTATTGCCTAGAAGTGGATCTGCTGCTTTTCCCAAAGATTACATCCCAGTTCAATATGTGAACATATGCCTTATGTGTATATTTCTATATATGTTTAACAGCTAATATTCATTTACTTTCAAATTAAATATATATATGACACTGAAAAATAAAAAGCACACGCTATAGGTAGCTTTAATAAATAAGTATTTAGTTATGGTAAAAGCCGTGATCGTTTTCTGTAAATTACCCTGTGTTTTCCCCATTACAGCTCCACTTAACATTATCATTTAACGTTGTAAACAGTCAAGTTAGTTGTAGTTCCCAAACCAATAGGGAGCTGCCCTATGACTGCCATTATGCTATATATTATTTGATTATTTAGTTAATGTTAACTTCACTCAAATGCTAAGTAAAAGGACCTATGTTAGAAAAATGCTTGCGTTATCGTAAATATTATTCCTGACAAGACATAAGAAAGCAGGGAATGTCTAGTCTATGATATATGGACGAGTTCCCGCCAACACGTCTACTCTAAGTTGTTCTATATATATATATATATGTGCAAAGGGTCAAGTCTAGGCCATTCTTAATTATGCAGCTTAAAGAGGTGTAACTTGCTTGAAAAGTAACCAATCATAATAATGCATGTTATTAGAAGTAGATAAGGGGTTATATAAACCATGTAATTCAAACATGTAATCAGACAACGCTTCGACTTTTGTGTGTTGTGTGCCTTGTCTCGATTATGCGCATGATCTAATTAAAGGAAACTCTTTCTGAGGAGAATTCGACCATTATTTCAACCAACAACCTACCCTTGGATCATGTTTATGTTCTGTGTACAATATAAAGCATCACCCTTTAGGCATTGCGCTTGTAGCACATTTACGCATAACCTCCACTGTTCTGCGTGTGACGAGATGCATTGACTGTTCCATTTCCAGGTGAAGAAACGACTAAAGAATGAGCCAAATGTTGCCTGTATGGCTCTCACCGATGATGCAAATAGGATTGTTTTTGGAGTTACCCTGGGAAACAAGTAAGCAATAGAGGATAAATTAAGCTGTAGCATATTATGGGGTCAGCTTTCCACAGGCTATGTCTATGACAGGGTGACAGGGTAAGTGAAGTAACTATGAGATTGCAGAATATTTACAAACACACGCACGCACGCACGCACACACACACACACACACACACATATATTTAATTCTATATTAGTTTGTCTCAAGCTTGGTCGCAACAATGCATAGTAAGTCAGAATACGATGGAATATTGAACAAAGAAAAATACAATTTTGGGGACTCTGTTGTTTCTTTTGGATAAGTGGTACCAAAGGTGTGAAATTGTCATATGAAGCTACTCATTAAAATATTAAGAAAGCAAAACAAAATAAATGTACAACACTATTTTGAGTGGGTTTCTTAGAGTAATTGTGTTTAGGGTCGTTATAATAGTTTTGAGGTTGTGTTTATGTACTCGTCTTTATTAATAAGATAATAACATACATTTATCTCCTGTTCATCCACAGACTAAAGGTCTGGGACCCTTTTAGACATAAACACAAAATAATCTCAGGGTATGAGAGCTTGCATATCACCGTTGACAGCAAACTGCATGTCATAGAAGGGGGATCAAAGGCAATCTTACTATCAGGTGAGTAGATCTCTCTTGGCCAAATGGATTATGAATGTTAATTGAACAGTAAAGCCTACTAAAAATATATTGATAGGTACTAAAGGTGTACATATTGTTTAACGCATAAGATAAGTCAAGCACTAAAATGTTAACCCTTCCAACAGGGGGTGGTGGAGGGCATGTACCTGAATAGTAGAAAAATATGGAATATGGATGTGAAAGGGGTAGCAAGTGGTATAACTTAGGAGAAGGAGCGTGTGGGACTTGCCGAGCAAGCAGACTGCATCCTGCAGAACAGAACAATGCGATGGAAGCCATACAGTGAGATCTCAAAGTATAGCCAAATTATGGCACAGGTGTTCATGGCAGCCTGGTGGAGAAAATGATGAGCTTAGTAAATTATAAGCTATTCCAAGGAAATGCCCAGCAAGATCAGTCTCTTCATAGTGTACCTACAGTATTATTGTAGTGTCTGGTAGACATTATTAACGGAATTGATTGCAGTCACACGCTTAGCAGAAGTGATAAAGGTTAATCCTCTGAGGGAATGTATACATGCTTGGGATAGACATATGGCTACCCTACAAAGACAAAGACCAAGTAAGGCTTAAAGTTTTACAGCAGAAGAACATGAGCAGACCAGATGGGCAAAATAATTCTTGTTTTCTGTTATAAAACATACTGTCCTAAAACAGAAAAAAGTATTATTACACATGATATTATACAGTATGTTTTGTGTCTGCAGTTTTTTGCATAATGTCATAAAATGGCTATATCATTACTTGATATCAGAGGAGACGTTGCAGCTTCGTTTTGGTTCCCTTCATCTATATGCAAGCGGAGTGTAGTTTTTACCTCACTGATAGATCAAACTATTAGATAACACTGAGTTTGGCATCACAGAATATGACACAATAATAATATGTTATGTTCCATGCGTATATGTAAAAGTATATTATAGAAGACAGAAACATAGAATTTAACAGCAAATAAGAACCATCTGGCTCATCTATTCCGTACATTATTTTTCCTGCTGTAAGAACCTCAAATCATATTTGACTCTTGTTCTTCTCTTATATTGAGGATGACTTTATGTCAAGCCCATGCGTGTTTCGTTCCCACACTGTATTAACCGCTACCACCTCCGTTGCATGGCTCTTCTGCTACTTAGCACCGAGAGTTTTGAGAACGCTGTAGAACGGACAATGACAAAGGTCTCCATTCACACTGCAACATTTGGTATGAGGGCAGCTTTGTTATCTCCTTTTACAGATATCCCCAGGGATTAATATCACCTTTTTGTTCTTTTTTTTTTTTTTTTTTTTTATTTTTTTTTTTTTTTACAGATGATGTGAGCTTGTGGGATTTAGATAAAGGAACACTTGTGTCTGTCTTTACCCCGGACAGCAGAATCTGCAGCCTGTCTTTAGCAACAGACAGGCGCACCATCCTTGTTGGCATGAGTGATACACCATCACTTGTCACTCTTAAGATAGCGTCCCAAGATAAAGAAAACACATATTCCACAGGAGCGGATTTATTTGGGGAAGAATCTACAAGCAGCGAAGATGAACCAGACGATAAGGACCAATCCCAAAGTATTTAAATAGAGCATGAGACTCTAGGGTATATGGTAGATGATGGTCAGCACCTGTGTCTGTTGCTATCAACATAATTTGCTCTGTGCATCTAGACAACAAGCCCCATGACACATGGTTTAGATATCATACCGATGCCCATCCAGAAAAGGAGCTGAGCTGCTGTCATATGGTTGGGAACCATTGTATTTCTCTGGTTAAGATTCTTCAGTGCTGCAATCCACCTCTGTCTTTGACATTAATAATAATTATTAGATACTCCTTCCCACATTCAGAGACCCAAAGAAATCAACGGCAGGCTTAACTTGACTTGTATTTAAAATCCATGGCGTCGCTAAGGGGTCACGGACTGCACCGGGTGACACCCGAGGCTGCCATCCTCTGGCTCTCTCATGGAGCCTGCTTCCAGGACATGGCAATGCAACCTCCTGGGGTGAGAGATGGCAATGCAACCAATCAATACAACGTGATGACGTCCGCAGAAGGAGGTCCATGGTGGTGACATTGAACCTATTGAAGCCAGTTTAAAATATCAGCGTTTTTGGCCTTTTTCCTTCCTTATACAATATTTCAATCCTTACTTATTCTTCGTCTTTAGGATGACCTCATGTAGATCTCACACACGCCTAAATTCCATCACTCTAATAGCTACTGAAATAACTGAGGATGTTTCATTGATACACTTCAGCTATTCTTCATAATGGTTATTCCATCTGAACCTTGGGGAGCCTCTGCCCGCCTCCGCTAAGATGTTTACGGGTGGCATATCAATTATAAGGTTTACCTGCTACAAGCATATATTTTATGCAGTCTCGGCCTGGTACAGGAACGGATGTGACATTGCCTTATTTCATGTACGGTAAAATTAATTTTCTATATTTATATAAAAAGAAAATACAATCTCGACTGAAGTGCAGATCAGCATCTCATAGCTATATTACAAAAAATGAAATAGTTTATGGTATTTTTGCTGGTTTCACCATTTAGCTACTGTTTTAACATTAGAATTTTAATTAAGTATGCCTGAAAAAATAATGAGATTAATGCATTTAAACCATCTCTTAAAGGTGAACTAGTATGCGAGAAAAACTGCTGAAAAGTAGATGTAGATACAATAAACAATTTATGTCTTTGTTACTTTGTTTCTCTAGTGTGTATAAAAATACATATTTGCATTTAAACATGGAGTGTGGTTTTGGCAATGTCTCCTTGATAAATGGTAAGTTGTTTTTTTTAAGTAATGGTGTTCCATAAACAGGTATGGAACTCACTTCACTATTCATTAGGAAAGGCCAAAACAGGCATGTTTCTCCAGAGCTGAGCTGGACCTATATAATGTGTAATGTATAATTTACTGATTTAACTATGCATTATACGGGGACAGCCAAGCTCTTCCTGCAGCAGAAGCTCATCAGGGATGGTCCTTTATACTGCAAAGTGAAGACCACAACCTCACCCTTCTAGGCCAAAGAGGGTTGCAGGTTTATCTCAACGACTTCATTTTATATTACCCATTGCCATATACACATCAGATTTGGTAAAAGTATTTTACTTAATTGAAACATGCCTTATGTGGGAACAACTTGGCCCTTGTGGCAGAATAATTTGCCAGAGAAGGCCGTTTCTAATGCATGGGGATCTTGGAGAGGTGAAACCATAACTATCACCGCAATAATTAAACCTCCACCACATAATCACAATAAATGGGGCAAAATCCTATTAAGAAACGTTAAATAACTTGTATATAAAAAAATAAAAAAAAAACAGAACACAGTGTGGTTTTGTTCTAAGCACTACAAAATACCATTACAGATCTTCCTACTTTTTGTGTTGGGGATCACCAGCTTACTTCCACTTGTGACAAGTCAACCCCAAATATGCCAATTAGTTGTGAATGGAAAAGCGCTCGCTGCTTTCCAAGATGTTCCAGGGAGTGCTGTTGGATGAAAGGCTTCACGTAAGGATTTAATTTTACCTACACATTTGCTAACGATCTGGCCAATCATGAATACGGATTTAAGTTAAATCCTTTTGAGTACCTACGCACGATCCTCTGGAACTGGTCTGTTTTTTTTCCTTGTGACATGGAAGCTACAACCCAAAAGCTCAAAGCACAGCCTGATTTGTGTTAAACACTGAGGACTGCAGGTTAATACAATCCGCACCCTGAGATAGTTCACTGTAGCCCCAGCAACTCGGAGCACACATACATTTTAATTTAGGCTAGTACCAGAGAAGCGATATAGAAATTATCCTTGCCAAACAGCCATAAATGTCTATGCCATTTAGCGATTGCCCCTACTGACAAGGACTTGCTTTTTCACCATAAGATTACTCAGGTGCCTCCAATATGTATAAAATACACAGTAATCTGGGTAATGTGTCAAAACCAAAACCCTAGCTGGTTCGTTTTGCATGTGACAGCCCGCAATGCTGAATTATACTAGCGCAGTTTACATGCGACATCGTTAATGCTCCGCTCACACGGCGGCCGAAGAGGGCATGTGGGTTCTTGCTTCTAGCGGCATTTCCATTTCTACCTGGTCTTGTTTGAGAGGAAGAGGGTTAGTCAGAGACTTCAAATGTTCAATGTATCTACAAGCACATCTGTAAGAGTCACCAGTGAACCACTTACACCTATTTAGGTCCTTGAAGTGCCACTTCAAAAGGATGTAACAGTGTGCAATATTATTACATGAATGTGAAGATGTTTTTCCAGCCCAACATGACTGCAAAAAGGACACCATTCAATTTAACACTGAAATAAATTGCACAGGTGAAGTGCTATATTTCTAAGCAGGTTTATACAATTTGTTCATTATTATAAATTTTAATAAGCAACTCAGAATAGCACGGGCAGGCTGGAAAGAAAGAGGCAGAACCTAAAAAGAAAAAACTATTTTAATATTACACTCCTATTAAAATTATTGCATTTTCATCTAAAACACCAAATATTAAAAAAACAAAACCAATAAAAAAAAAATATCTTCTCTGTACTACCTCGACCGTCTGTCCCTTTTTGTTTTTTCCATATTTTTGTTCATGGTTTTTTCACTGTCCCCCCTGCAGTCAGGACAGTACCATTTCCCTTTTGGTTTATAGGTGAGTCCAACGCAGGAGAAATGGAACCACTCTATAGCACACTCGTCATTGTCACAGCCTATCATTTCTCCGTAAGACACCTGGTTACACAAACAGTACGTGGGCTCATTGGGATCAATTGCAAAAGGAATAGGCGACACTTCCCTTTCCTGCTTGGCTTTGGAGCGTTTCCTCTTTTTAGACTTAGTCTTCTTTTCCTTATGGGGCTGGTCGTCCCCATCATCCATACCATTCACCAAATGGCACAAGTCCCGGCTCTCGCTGTTGCGTTGCCTACGAGGTCTGCGGGATGACCGCTCAACAGAATTGGTTTCAGCTTTCAGTTTTTCTGTGGATTTTTCATTTTCCTCGACGTCAAAGAACCCCTGGCAGAGCGAATCTATTTGCTTGGTCCTGTTCTCTGCCATTTCGAAGACCTGCGTTACAAGCTGTATCTTGTCATCTCCCAGCTCCTGTGTTACAATCAGAGCTCTCTGAAGCTGTTGTAGCAGGCGCTTCTTCTGATTCGGATCACTTTCATCCGTATACTTCTCAAAAACCTCATCGATTTCCTTAAGAGCTTCTGCAGAGGGAAAAAAATGCAATATGATGAGTACAGGATATATAGTCGGACTTGCAAGAACAACCCTAGTGTAACAACTTAATAGGAACGTGAAGAAGTAGATAGATTTGCACCCCTTCCTATGTGCAAGTAAAAGTCTTGTCGTACAGATTGTCGTCCAATCCCCTGTGCCCGTGTGTGGAAAGCCCTCCCACTGATTTAAATGCGAGCACTTTTGCACCACTGTTTGACTGCATCCTGCATGGCCGTGGAGGAGGCAGCTGCTTCTAGGTTTTTTTTTTTTGTTTTTATTATTATTATATTTTTGTTTTGGGAGAATGCATATTAAAGTATCCAGTACTTTCATATTAATTACTCTATAGAGGGGTATCATGGGGACTAAACTGCCCCTTTAACGCAACCGCTCGTGTGAACCATTAGGTCCTCTCTGTCTAAATCACAACAACTGTAAAGACAAACATTTAACAAATGTTATTGGTTTCATTTTGCTAACCCTTTTTGTTTTCCTGAAGTATCACTTTCACTGCTACAAATGTATTTTGGTAAACAGTGAAGGGCTATACAAAAGCAGTTGCCATGGTGACGTGCTTCCCAACTCCATCCCGGATGCACTTTCTAACATTGCTGCAAATGAGAGACATTTTGCTACTTTTGGGCAATATGTGGCTTCTGGGTACTTGTGTATTATTTTGGTGCGACTTTTTCTTTTTGTAAACTGTAGTTTAAGACGGCTCTGCAATGAAAATTGAGAGATTTAATTGGATTTGATGTAAAAACAAATATTTTAACTCAGTGACATCAGCCACAGAAAAGTCAGTAAAGCCAAGACGACTTTCCTGTCCAGGACTCATCCTGCTCCATGAAGAGGATTATTTGATCACACAAAGAGATCCCTCCTCCCAGTGAGAGGGCTTTACAACCCCATACGTCCTGCACCTCAGAACAATAAGCCCCACCGCAGAAGATTAATACTATAAGCATAAGGCGAGCAGCGACACTAACAGCAGCGCCGCATACCACGCCGCACGGGGCTGGCTACTGACACAGGACCTATTGACAAGCAGGGTGTTAGTAACGGCCGTGCCCCCTCCCACTTCCTGCACCGCCCCCGGATGTGATGTTCATTCCCACCCTCCCCACTGCTCACTGACAGCATAAGGCTCTCCCCCAGTTGTAGCCCCTTCCCCGACCATTACGGAGCAGTACCCTGCCCCTCTCCGGGCAGATACAATGTAACACACACACACTGACAAACCAACATTGCCCCAGCCCCATTAACCCCCTTCGCTGCCGCACCGCCTTCCTCAGACCAAAGCAGCGAATTCGGTCACACAGACATTAGAAACCCCTTCCACAGTACGGGGAGACGGAGCAGTCCTCGGGAAGCGAGCGGAGCTCACACCAAGCGCAGCCACTTCCCAAAATGGCTGAAGCTGTTTCAAAACAGGTCTATAAAAAGTGAGCTGGGGCTCCTCCTCTCCCCCCCGCTGTGGTAAACAGTGAAAATACACTCAGGCTTATTTATCCCAGGACACGGTGCGTTTACCCGATGGCTAGGCGGCCATCAAACCGCTTACGGTGCTGCCCACCACAAAGTACCCCCCCCCATCTCATAGATCCCAGTGACTTTTTGCCACGTGCCGGTGCCCCCCACCCTGACAGATACCCCACGAGTGAAGTACGGGAAGCTCACCTCCGTATTTAGCATCGATCTCCCTCAACAGAGACACGCTCCTTTGGATCTCCAGCGGCAGGGACTCCACGCAGTCCAAGTAATCCTCCACATAGCTCACCAGCTGACTCTCGTCCGCTGCCGCCGCGGCCAGCATTCCGCTCCCTGCCACACTACTCCCGGGGGAGTAATAGAAATGCTGCTGCTGCTGCTGCTGCTGCCCTAACATGTTTCAGCTGTAGCAAGAGCATCCAGCAAAGTTCCTACCGAATCAACGGGGGGGGTTATCACCCAAGCTTCTCGGTTTAGTAAATAGCGGGCGGAGCGGTGACCACTTGCCGTGAGTTATGGGGAAGGCGGGGTTTGGAGGCTCCTGCCCCGGTAGTAACGCGCTCCTGCTGCTAGCTGTGTCCTCGCTCTCTCGCCGCATTCCAATTTGGATCCCGGCGGCCAAAGCGCACGTAATGCGCATGCGCGCTTATGCCCTTATACGGCTTGACGCCTTTTCTTTTTTTTTCTTCTTTCTCATTTACTGTGTTTAGATTTTCCCGCATTTGCTAAGGTCTACATTGATTGGACGAAAGCGAGATATCGAAAGTGGGCGTGGCTAAATGTGAGGGAATGGATAGTCTGTCCTTTAAAGGCCACGCCCATTCCTGTCAGTTTACCCCTGGAAAGCGTCCCCTCCTCTTCTTCTTTGTATGGCTGCCGTGCAGTCTCTTGGGGTTTATTCACTAAAATCTGTTGGTTGAAGTGAGATGTAAATGTCTTGCGAGTTTCTGTAGCAGGAGAATGATCGAGTTGGCCCAGACCCCAATGTAATACGTTATGAAGGGCCAGTGTGCTCTGTTATGAGAAACGTACCGGGTTTGGGCTCTTCCTAATGTATAAGTAACCGGCTGTGGTGAAATGCTTTGTGAATATACCGTTTTGTTACGAACTGGTATACACATTTGCCTACACTGCTGGGCTCATAGTAAAGTTTAGTGTAAGTGGGAAAGCATACTGTTGGCCATGCATTTCTGCAATGAGTTAACTATTTGTTTCTATTATTTCGTTGGCATTGTAAAATGCCATTACTTACGTCCTGCTTACCCGTTGTACAGCGTTGCAGAGTATGAGGGCGATATATAAATCAGTTGTGGCATATAACAAGTTAATATGTGGCCCCCGAATTGCCACCAAGTGCCATCTGGAAGTTTCACATACTTTAATTATTTATAGACTGGTTTTCTGCACTTTCTATACACATTATTGTGACTTTCAGGACCCTAGTGCGCTGTGACATAGGAAACATTCCGAGCTCCTAGAAAAGAGACATGCTGGCCCAAATGAGCCTATCCACTAAAGGAACTTCATAATACAAGGGATGTTCAAAAAGTTTCTGCACTTTTTTTTAACTCTATTTAGTTCAAAACAAATTACATCTAAAACAAATTCAATCACTTTTCTACAAAGTCACCTTCCTTTGGGATGCAATTTTCCCAACGTCGTCCCAGCTTTTTCCCAGTAGACAGTAAACATCAAGTTTCCAGCAGACCGTCGCATCTTGAACTTCTTTGCTACAGATGGATGCTTCCACTGCATAATCTGCCGCTTGCTTTTAGGCTCATAATGGTGAACCCACGTGTTATCACCAATGACTTCTGCAGAAAACCATCACCTTCTCCACGATAACTGGCCATGTGTTGGGAACAAATGTCTTAAGTCATTAACAGGTCAGTTCAAGGGTTCTTTCTTCATTCCTCATGATCGTGGCTGTAGCTGGACGTCCGGAGCGCTCTGCATCCGTCACACCAGTACGGCCATTTTCGAACTTTTCAACCCACTCAAAGATGAGAGAGAACTTTATCCCCATACCGAGCACACAGGCGAAGATACATTTGTGCTCCCAGGACACATGACACGACCAACGAAAATATAAGTGTGGAAACTTTTCGATTATCCCTCGTACATTATGAAGGTTCAACCCCCCAAACCTCCTCAGGCGTTCTGGATGTTGCTGTGAAATTATCTTTCTGTTTGCTGGTGGATGGTCTAGCTCATACAGGGAAATTCTCAATGTAATTTTTACTTTAACTCTTACATTAAAAATAATGTTACTTGGACTGCATTTAATTGAGACATTTTAGAATTTCTTCCCTAGGTTCACGTATGAAAATTAACCCGGGTTAACTTGGGGTAAAGGCGATGGAAAACCCACCAGATAAGCCAGAAGGCTTGTTTTTCCCCTTTCCGGAGTGCTACTCACTCGTAGTTAAGTAAGTTTAGGTTCATTGGTCATATGGGCTTTTAAAGACATGGCCTCACAATGCGATAGAATGGCTACAATGTAACTGTACATTAGGGAAAATATACTAATAAAATGTTTGTTGAGCAATGCTCGGATTCATAGTGCATCGCCTGCCACAAGAAAGGCCTAATCGGCAAATAAAACAAGCTCAATCTTACATGCTGACCTCAATTGGTACTTTCTGGCTGCACGTTGGTGGGTAAGAGAGGATGACATCCCTGATGTACGGCTCTCTCAGTAATGTCTTTGCATTTTTTTATTAGATATTGTTATGTTAGTTATTTTTTCACTTAACGGTTTTGGTTTAGCAGATGCCTTTAGTGTGAAAAATGGTACTAGGCCACCCAAAATATATTCAGGGTTCATTTTTATTAATAGAGCATATCCAAGTGTGTAAGCGTGTTTCTTCCAGGAAAGTGTAGGTGAAAGCTCACAACGAAGATATTGTCAAAGAACATCCAATACTTGTACAGTTTACTATAAACACATTAAGAAGCTTTTATCAGAATTTAAATGATATGATATATATTGAAATATCAATGTATGAAAAATTGCATACAATTGCAAATGAACCACGTCCTATGACATTGAGAAGTTACAGAATTCTGCTTAATATTCAGGTCTCGCATATACAGTATCTCACAAAAGTGAGTACACCCCTCACATGTTTGTAAATATTTTATCTTTTCATGTGAAAACACTGAAGAAATGACACTCTGCTACAATGTGTAAATTTACTGTCCCCTCAAATATAACTCAACACACAGCCATATATAACAAATATAGATAGGTATACTGATAGGAGAAACTGTAGGTATGTAGTATACCCAATGTTAAGCTCTCTGTTAAAAAAAAAACTTCTAAGCAACAGAGCAAACTAAAATAACAGAATAATCTTGAGCGTAAATGTTGTTGCTGTAATGCCTCGATGTCGAGGCGTTCAGCAACACCGAGATCGGCATCATGGGCCATGTCTGGCCCCTCCCCTAAACTTCAATGGTGTCGCTGGAATGCCTCGATCAGGAGGCATTCAGCGACACCAAACACTTACCCCAGGATGGAGAGCGGTCACAGCCGCCACTGCTAGTGATCTTGGCCATCCGCAAGATGGCTGCGGCCCGGTAAAAAAAATAATAAAGTTGAAAAAGTTCGCTAGATGGTCTCCAGACCCTCTAGAGAACTCTGGCTCCACGTGCAGGTTGAATACAGGTACTACATTCAACCATACAAGTCAATGGAGCCCAGCTTTCTAATCACTATGTGATTAGTAAAATATTTAAAAAAATTAAAAAAAAAATGAAGAAAAAAAGAAAAAGCTTAAAAAAAACATGGTAACATTTAAAAATTATTATGCATCAGAAGAACTATCCAGTTCCAGCAAAATGTAAAAAAAAAGTCCAAAAAGAATAAAATAAAAAAATAAAGTTTATTAATATGAGCAAGTGCTAAAATTAGCGCTATATCTTCCCAAAAATCCTGACATGGAAAAATTTTAATAAAAGCATTTCAAATACCCAAGGGGTGTCTAATTAAAAAAAATGAATGGTTTGATGGGGTAAATTGGAGTGGCCGGGCTCAAAGATAGGGCATAGGCACAGACTGACCAAAATAGGGGGGAAAAAAAAAGCGCACTTCCCAACTGTGGCCTTTTAACCCAGAAGCGCAGTCAAATCCATACATGGGTGGTATGACTGTACTCGAGAGATGTTGTTGAACACATATTAGGGTGTTGTTTGATAGTGACGTATACCTGGAGCTATAAATTTATACCCAAAGTACAATGTAAAATGTGTAAAAAAAAAATACTAAAAAAATACTACCACAAAGTGTGGCAAAGGCTGGTGGTAGAATCTCATGCGTAGAAAGGGTTAAAATACTAGCATTTGAAATACCTTGGGGTGTCTAGTTTTCAAAAATATATGGTATGATGGGGTAAATTGAATTAGCCGGCTTCAAAGATGGTCCTATTAGGACATGGGGGCAGAATGACCAGATGTAAAAGTTCCAAGTTAAAAAATGTGCACTTCCTAAATGTGGCGTTTTACCTCCCAAACAACCCCACAAACCCACGTATGGGGGGTATCACTGCGCTCAGGAGATGTTGCTGAACACATATTGGGGTGTTGTTTGAAAGTGTTAAATAAATTACTACCACAAAGTTTGACAAAGTCTGGTGGTAGAATTAGTGCATGGAAAGAGTTCAAATTCTAGCATTTGAAATACCTTGGGGTGTCTAGTTTTCAAAAATATATGATTTGATGGGGTAAATTTTGTTGGCCGCCTTCAAAGATACCCGAAATGGCACATGGGGGGGGAAGAATTACCAGATTTGGAAAAAATGGTTTTGAAATAGCAAAACGCTACTTGTACTTAATGCTCCATAACGTGCATAAAAAAGCAAAAAAACATAAAAACATTGGGTATTTCTAAACTCAGGACAAATAGTAGAATATATTTAGTAGGTTTTTTCATTAACTTTTTTGGATGAGTAAAAGATTTTTGGGGTAAAAGTCAGAAAATGTGGGGTTTTTTTAAATTTTTCATCATATTTTATTATTTTTTTTATGGAAAATTAGATAATATGATTAAAACAATGGTAAAAAAACAACATATAATTTGTGTGGGTTCACTAAATGAGTGAGGAGAAAATTACATCTAAACACGAACACCGCAAAAGTGTTAAAACAGCCTCGGTCCCAATGGTACAAAAGGTAAAACACAGCCTGGTCCTTAAGGGGTTGAAAAAATATATTTTATAAACGTTCAAGGGCGGGAATAAATCAGAGCCAGGATAGAGTTAATGGCAGCGCCAGGACCTTATGGGTCAGTTTATGGACTGCTTTAGTTTGCATTGCTACTCCTAATAATGCCACCTGCTGTAGCACCGAAACACTTGCCAACTTGCCCCTTTCATATAGACATTGACCTCCTTCCAAAGAGCTGTTTTTTTTCCATAGGTAGAGCTGCTCTATGGTATATCATAGGCATATTCGAGAATTCTGAATAATCCCTCCATGCATTTCCAAGGGGAAATCGCATGAAAAGTGAGAGACCACTCAGTTATCCTCATACTTAGGACCTCTTCAGGTTCGACCCTGAGTCTCCAGGTTAAGCGCTGCATACCTGGGTAACTCTAGAGCAGGGGAGTGGCATTTAGCTGATTCTCCTCCCACTAGCAACCCTTTTAATGCTACTTGCAGCTAGCCCCTCCCTCTGAAGAGGGCGAGCACCTGGTAGCCTGAGATACCCAGGTATGGCTGTTATATGCCTTCATGTGCCTATGGTGGTGGCCCTCATTAGGTGTGCATCTTGCTGAAAAGGAACCCCTCGTTTTCATTTGTTATTCAGGTACACATTGCTTACAAAATAGTCCATATAAACACAACTGTGCTATTAACATGATTATAGCTTTATAGCATGATGCAGTGTCATCATTCATCTGCTTCATGATGATACCTTTATTGTTGCATTATTTAACAAAACAATTAAGTTTTGTACGTGTAATGATAAAAGAATGCATTCTGAGAATGAGCCCCGTTCTGTTCACGCGGTATTTCTACAGCGCTACCTGAGTCACTATGGAGACTGACGAGAGGTCCCGGCCCTGGCCCAAACCGCTCGGCTGAGAGCTTCTTGGCGGAAGTATATGGGATTTAGGGTAGGATTATTGCGCGCTCATGTGCACGCGGCACTCTCTGCCCGAGGTCCGGGGACTTTCCCCTAGGCGTGTGGGTGGAGTGAGAAACAGACGTCCTCAGTGCGTGGCCTAGACTTCAGGTCTTCAGAATGCAAGACGATAACTCCGCCTTCATGAGATGTTTATATACCTCCCGGCCTGGGACGCGTTATAAGTAACAGCGAGGAAACGTGTATGCCAAACCGTGACTATAACAGTTCACAGCAAATTTTTACTAAGCAACGCGCGGAACGTTACCGCTGCATCCAACGGCTGGTGTACCAATGCGCTCACTTAGCTACATCAACACTATATGGAAAAACAGCATTGGATTATGGGAAAATAAAATATGCAAAAATTGACCCCGCCCTTATCGCCAAGGCCGTCCCTGCAGCGCTGGGAGGAAGTAAGGAGGATAGAGGTGCTAGCGGGTAGTAGTGATGGGAAGTTCGGATCATTAAAGTGAATCGGATCATTTCGATTCGTTCACTGAAATGATCCGATTCATGATCCGGATCTTCGGATCACTCAGTGTGTCTGCACGGAGTTACTGTTTTCCAGTAACTCCGTGCAGGCACACTAACGATTGGCCCCGCCCCTTTCATTATGAATCCTCCCCCCTGCCTCCAGTGATGTCAATGAAGGCAGAGAGTCCCCAGGATTTACATTCCCCTTTACCTGCAACTGCACCTTAAGTTAACTTTATTAAATTAATTAAATTAACCCTCACCATTAAATTAACCCTAAACACCCCATCAACCATGTCTGCCCCTAAAATTAACCCTTAACACCCCATCAACCATGACTGCCCCTAAAATTAACCCTTAACACCCCATTAACCATAACTGCCCCCAAATTAACCCTAAACACCTCATTAAGCATAAATGCCCCTAAATTAACACTAAAGACCCCATTAAGCATAACTGCCCCCAAATTAACCCTAAACACCTCATTAAGCATAACTGCCCCTAAATTAACACTAAAGACCCCATTAAGCATAACTACCCCCAAATTAACCCTAAACACCTCATTAAGCATAACTGCCCCTAAATTAACACTAAAGACCCATTAAGCATAACTGCCCCCAAATTAACCCTAAACACCTCATTAAGCATAACTGCCCCTAAATTAACACTAAAGACCCCATTAAGCATAACTGCCCCTAAATTATCCCTAAACACCCCATTAAGCATAACTGCCCCCAAATTAACACTAAAGACCCCATCAACCATACCAATTTATTAGGTAATTTATCTGGAGTACATGCAATTAATTTAGGGGCAGTTATGGTTAATGGAGTATTTAGGGTTAATTTCTGGGGCCGTTATGGTTAATGGGGTCTTTAGGGTTAATTTCAGGGGCCGTTATGGTTAATGGGATCTTTACGGTTAATTTCAGGGGCAGTTATGGTTGATGGGGTATAAGGGTTAATTTTATGCTGATGACTGAGGGTTAATTTAATTAATTTAATAAAGTTAACTGTAGGTGCAGTTATAGGTAAAGGGGGGGCAAACTCAGGGGAATCTAAATCCTGGGGGCAGTGTGAACATTATTAATGTATTTATTTATAAAAGTATGGTATCAGTGATATTCTCTGAATGATTCGAATCTCTGTAAGATTCGGATCCTTGTAAGATCCGGATCCCTGTAAGATTCGAATCATTCGACTCTTCGGATCATTCGACTCTTCGGATCATTCGACTCTTCGGATCATTCGACTCTTTGAACGACTCTCTGACTCTAAGAGTCATCGTTCCTGTGTGAATTAATGAGCTGTAACCTGACCCCAGAGTCTGTGTCTGAGTGCTCTGCAGATGACTCACAGCTCTAGGATCAGGTTACAGCTGCATGATTCACAGACTGAACCGTTACAAACGAATCGTTCAGTCTAGTGAACCGACTCATCCGGATCACTAAAAAGAACCGGATCAAATGAACGATTCGTTCATGATCCGGACATCACTAGCGGGTAGACAGGCAGCCAGTCATAGGAAATGGTGCATTTCACGTCTATGGTATGATAGTAAAACCCGGTGAATTTAAATGCCGGCAGCGACACTTCCTTTTAACAGACGCTTGGGGATGGTACGTGGTGAGCGTGTTGTGTGTATGTGAGACTTGCGATGAATCAAAGTCTCTGAGCCCAGATCATGTATTTCTTCACAGCTCATTGCTGACTTTGTGAGGGGTACAATCACGTAGGGTAGTAGTAGTAGTAGTTACAGGGACATCAGTCAATGCCTTTTTTTTCTTCCTACAGGCGTGAATTTGGTAAGCCCGGATATAAATGATGATATTTTATAATGTTTTAGTATTATGACAACCATAAAAGCGTCTTGTACACTACCTGTAGAATTCTATATATTTCTTTCAGGGCAAGTTAAGCCATTCATAGATACCTAGTCTACACCCAAACACATAATGAAAAAGTAATAATTTCCCCCATAAATGCCAAATATCAACAACATGAAACAAAAGATTGTCATTTTTAATGGGGGTTTTTAAATCGGGAGCCTGGGATGTACGGTAATTACTGATCCCCTATAGCATATGCTTGTATAATAATATTTATTGTTTTATATAGCGCCATCATATTCCATAGCTCTGTATAATACTTTGTTTTGCGTCCAAAGAACTCTCTAAATACATTTGGCATCTTTTCCCGCCCAGGCTGCTGCTAACCAGTGTGCCTGCATGGTATGCTTGCCGTCAGCACACTCCAGCAGGGCACATGCGAAACGGGCTATCAAGGAAACTGGAGTCCGGCACGTGTGATATATTTTTTTTTTTTGTAGTTTTTTTTACATATATATTTCAATAATATGGATTTGCACTGAAAATAAGACGGTGGACCCAGGTCCTGGGCTTTTTGGCCACCGCTTCTCCTTTGAAGACTTCAATGGGTCCCCTCCTTGGGTTAGGGAGCCCTAGAGCCCTCCCTAGGTTTCAGCCTTGAAGGGGCTGCATATCCCCTCGTAAAGATTGCAGCTCCAGAAGATTGGGGGACATTGCGCTTCAAGGAAAAAAAATAGCAAGTTGACTGCTTAGCCTTTTTTGGTGTTACGCAGAAATAACATATTATAATACTATGGCTTGTGCTTTTACAGTCGGTTTGATTGTTTTGGTGATATCTAGTTTAACTCTTTTGGACACATTTCATCCAAATAACAATACGTTCAGCGATACCTTTTGTTTATCTCCTCATTATATAACCTCTTAAGGGCAGGGGCTTTTTTTCATATTTCTTTCATATTTAATAAAGACTATGATTGAGAAAAATGCATTTATTTTTATTTCCTTTTATTTGCCAACCTGCCCCCAGTTATGCCTTATATCCCCCCTATATGCCACCCCCCGACTTACCGATGTGTCCCTAGACTTGAGGCCTGTGCTTTGGACTCCCTGGTGTCTAGTGTGGGCAGCCGATGAACACCTTCCGTCGGGGCTTCTCTGACTGAGCACTGGAAGGTCATATCACACCGGTGCTCCATCATAGAAGCCCAGGTGGAAGCGCCAAGCAGCAGTGGAGGTTGTCTGCACTCATTGCACAGACGTTCACCGGCTGCCAGAGAGTAGGATCCAGGTCCGCCGAAGAGCTGCTGGCATTCTCCTCTCTGGCAGCTGGTGGCCGTCTGCAGGATACACGCAGACAACGTCCGCTGGTGCACGGTACTTGCATGGTGGAGCACCAGAAGGTCATGTCATCCCAGCGCTCTGTCATAGAAGCCCTGGCAGTAGCAGAGGTTGTGTGTGAGAAGAGAGTAGGATCTAGGTCTCCTACAGCACTGCGGGGGAATCTGGAACTTAGTCTTATAATCGGACCTTAAAAGAGGTCTGACTATAAGACAACCTTGAATATAAGACGAGGGGTAAGAGCATTTGCTCTGAAGAAACCTTGTCATATATTCGAGCAAATATTTTCTGTTCACCCGTTATGTCCTCTTACTCAAAGTACCCACACAAATGATATATCTTTTTTTTCTCCCAGCCCAAGTAGGGCTTCCTTTTGAAGCTTATAAATGTAAAACATTATTTTGTATGGCAAAAAAAACCAAAAAACTACCCAGCTACAGCCAATGGCCCAAAATATTTTAAATTGTCCATTACAGGGCAGATATTACCCATCAGTTGCCCATTACTGTTTTCAAACATGGTACGGTGGGGCTCCTAGAGGTGTATGTTACTAAAAGGGTATTTTACTAGGGTCATTTTGACACACTTCAGGCAGCCATTTTATCTTCAATCTGTTCGAAATTTTGTGATAACTATTCCTTTTGTGTTTTTAACACAAACACTGCATATGTTGCTTTTCTTGGGCACAAAATAAGCAACTGCAGAAAAAAAACCCCATTATGTTCAGCAGTACCACTCAGGCTAGTTTGGCTTCCCCTCAAGGTATATCTTTTTGTATATTTCTATTTTAATAAAAAAAATTTTAGGTAACATAGGGGATGTCAAGGGTATTTTTAAAATGTCTTATTGGGCTAGATACAATAGGATTTTTGGTACTTGTGTAATATCGAGGTGCCACTTCTATCATATATCGTTGGTGCCCAGATAATATGCAAGTACCATAGCAGTCATACACTAGTTGGCACCTGGATAATACACAGCTTTTTATGCATATTATATATATATATATATATATATATATATATTAGCCTTGTATCTCCTGTAGCTCCGTAGACAACCACTCTGACCCCTTATCATACAGGCTGTGGGAAATAATACAGCGGCACATAATAAATATCACGACTAACAATGGCACCCCGTATTGTGCAACTAAAGGAAGTTTATTATAACCAAGAGAGATAAAACCAGGCTTTTGTCAATGCTAACGTACATTACTGTATACAGTGCTGTATTTTATGCTCGAGTTGAAAAATATTTTTCCACTGGGAGCACTTTAAATGCATTTATAGCCTTAGATGATTGTTACACTTTCATCCAATTCTAAGGGGTAGCTTGTTAGCACTGCAGTATTCTTGAGAAATTAATTTCAATTATGTCACAGTCCCTTTTCATGACATCCTAAGCTCAAAAATGAACCAGTTAGTCAGAATGACGTGGGTCTGGGCGCACGCATCAGCGATTACGTACTAATGGCATCCTAACCTGAAAAACCATCCAGGAGTCAACGCCTGAGAACATTATACAGAAACGTGCTGAAATTAAAACGGAACCGTACATTATTTATATTCAAGCGATTGTTCTCTTTTACATATCTACTGTAAAGCTATTTTTAGCCAATATATGAATTTTAATGTTTTTTGTGGGCCGGCAGAATGCAGGTTTACTGTGCAATGAAACCAAACGCAGTTTTTGAGAGCACTCTGTGTGCTTTGCTCAGAATGGATCTGTAACCAATGAAATAAAACGCACTCGATATAATACAATATTTTTCAAGTAATATCTTTACTGGATCCAGTATGAGACCACCATTTCTCAACCAATTGTACAAAAAGCAAGAAAAAAAAAACAAAAACTTGGAACAATGTAAGAAATTATTGCTGTTATGCATTAATTCACAAACTTTACACCACCTCTTTATAAAGAATTTATATGGGGCAGTCCACTCGCTGTAATTGCAGCTGCTACACTATGCAAAGACCAAGTTGTTGAATACTGGACGATCAGAAAATACAGTTTACATTTGAGGCAGTGTTGCTGGCTAAAATAACCTTTTTTGTAAATTGTGTAAGCAGCATTATTCCCAGCTATTAATTTGTTACAAAGTTAATGACTGCACATTTAATGCAGTACTAAACCAAACTTAGCCAACAGTACCCAACTTTTTTTGGACTGAATTTCAAACCTTAATCAGTAAAAAAAAAAAAAAAATACTAAAATCATACAACTTTGTATAAAAACAGAGAAATTCCATTATTTAAGGCAATCCAGTGTCACAGATCTCAGTTCTGAAATATACAAATGCTTAAATAGGTGAAATTTCCCCTATTAAAACTGAGAATACAAAACCTGTGGAAACATGTAACTTTTAATATGCAAAGTATAAAGCATTCAAGGTTTTGCTTGGTTCTTAAAAACTAAAGAACTTTCTTATATAAGGTCCAAAGGGTTCTTCAAAGCTGGGGGCAAGTTCACAGATCGGGACTCCTCATCCAGTAGTACCAAATCTTCCACTTCACGTCCCTTGTATTTCCTTTTGCTTATTTTAACAACAACTTTCTTCTTGAGAAACAGTTTAATGGCTTCTCTGGACGCTACTGATTCTGCGTTGTCCTTTGTTTTCCCACAACCCATTCCTAAATAAACTCCTTTGCACCTCAGCTCACACACTATGTTTTCCTGAGATGTTAAAGTTTGTGGTAAGTCTGCCAATTCTTTTAAGGGAGCAAATGAAATATCCAGCGTGGACTTTAAAGATTCAATGCACGATGTAAGCAGTTCGGAATGGTTTAGGTTGGCATTAAAGCCTCCGGCAGACACCAGCTTCCAAGCCACAGTCTTGTATAGTCTGTTGAAGAATGACTGCCTTTCTTTGGTGTCATCCATGGTCAGTCTACGTTGAGCTTTACCAGAACCCACACTCGTCTGTGAGTGGCCCTTAGACGTAGCATTACTATTCCTCTCCTGAGGAGCGGCAGATTCGTATCCGGCTTCAGCTGGAACACTAGAGCCATAAGCAGGATAAGCTTTGGAAGCAGACACAGGTTGGCTATAACCGGATGTTTCATCGTAGCCTGGGTTTGCACCGGTTCTTTGGCCTGCACTAGTAGATGGGCCCAGGGCCTCAGAGCCTCTCCATGACGAATAACCAGAGGCACAATGTAGTTGGTTTTCATCTTGTGCCGTCTTATTGTGAGAGCTATCTGATACTCCTGTAACATCTGACAGTTTGTGCTTCTTAAGAGGCTCCGCTACCCCTTCTGTAAAACAAATGAAAACAAATCATATTTCACAGACTGTAAAACTATCGCCATTAAATAAGCAAAAGTTTATTAGTCAAAATCCTCTAGATTGTAAGCTTGCGAGCAGGGCTCTCTCCACCAAATGTATCGGTTTGTCTTAGTCTGTCAATTCTTGTCTTGTCATATCCCTTGAATGTATGTATTGTATTAAGCGCTGCGTAAACTGTTGGCGCTATATAAATAAAGGATAATAATAATAATAAAACTAGTTTATAAACATGATCTATTTGTTGCCATAATAATAATAATAAAAATAAAAAGATTTCACAACGTAACCTATTAAACTTCAATAATCTTTATGTTGACATTTGTGGGCAAAAAAACAACAAATTTACAAATATATTTACGAACAAAAGAGGCAATGCAAGGTGGTTAAATACGATATCACAAAATAATTGTTTGAATTCACATTACAAACTTTAGAAATGTAAAGCTCTATGGATTCTTATCTACTTGCTGCTAACCATGGCTATTGGTAATCCCTCTTTTCTTCACCTTGGAAACCAGTTCATCTCGAGTTGTGTGAATGGGTGCATCGGTCACTTTAATATTTTCTGCCATTTTAAGGATCTTGTCCATTACAGGTTGGGGATATCTGGAAGAAAATAAAACATGTGGTGTTAGAACTGCCTTGGACATTCATAAATCACCCATAAAGCCACAGCTCAGAAGTGATAGTGTTAACAGTTACTGAAAACTATGCATATCGCATTCCTTTTGCATGGCTGCTGGTTAATTTTTTCCATGCAAATAGTTGAAAACATGAGTTTGTTACTGGAGTTAGGCTAACTCTCCCCGACTGACTCGACTGAAAGCAGGAAGCATACTTAAGTACATTTCCTGCATTTGCACTGCAGAGCTCCCATTTAAAGCAACAAAACCAGAGCTCACTTTGAAATCCCTGGGAGTTAAACCTACAGGAGCAGCATCCAACTGCATGTGTGATAGCCTAACGTTTCCATAAAAAAAGGAAATACGTAGGAAAACCACATTACAAAGAACCCCATATACATTTAGAGTTGGATATTGAGAAATCAGCACGAGCAATATATACCATGATTAGAAATGAGGCCTCTAGAGTAAATTAGGAGGGATGTAATCTTTATTTAAAAGGAAATAAAAACAAAAGATGTTAAACGCATCGCTTCTGTCATACTAACAGCAGATTAAGAAACCGAGACAAATGGAATAATAAGAGCATTATACGCAAAGACTGGCGAGTACAGATAGAAAAGTGCAGTTTTAAAAGTGGCCTTGTTACTATAGCAACCAATGCAATGTCCCTACAATCAGCAGGAACAGAGCTAGGAGGAGGAATCCAGTTAAACTGTAAGATCTACGGGGCAGCAGACTCCTTTCCCAGTTTCTCTTCTACTGCACTCCAATCAAAACGTCTGTATGTCCAACACCCGTATATCACTGCAGTTACCCCCCCCCCCATATTGTACCGAAAAAGAAATCTCTTAACAAACATACACATTGTTGTATATAACTTCCAATGAATGGCAGCCCACCACTCATCGAATCATTAACCGCCAATGAACCAACCCCCCCAACGGGCTTCTCTAGCCAGTCACACGCATAATCTAAAGGCCTTTCACGCGTTAACCTACTAACCCAGTGGATCAGGAAGAGGCCCGCATGCCCTCCGTGTTATGTTTCCATTACACGGGGCCGGACACGAGATATAGTGCGTACACACACAGCAGGGACCGCACACTCCCTATACACCCAGAGCTAGCCGTGTACTCTGCTTACCGGCAACCTGTGAACACATGGTTGGCCCACACCATAGAGTAGGCGAGCAGTCGGTCCAGGCCCCGGTGATTACTCTCCACTGGGGGTGGTTGCTCTCCATTGCCGCAGAAGTCGTTAATATTCCGCAGTATGAACTCCCTGCGGTGCCGCCACAGTTTGTCCGATTCGCATTCTCCTCGAATAGTCTCTACCCAGGCAGCAATGTCACGGTTCTGGCGCAGAAAGTCGGACACATCGTCCGTAGACGCCATGTCCGGAATGGGGGACAGAACCAGAGGGTGCCGGGAGAACGGGGGGGGGGTACTCGTTATAGCTAAAATTCGGGACTAGGTTGCTGCGGTCACCTAAACAATCAGTTCAACCAACACTAATCGAAACTCCGCACGAATACACTTCTGAACGGATGACACAACACGGGAGCCGACTGACCACGCCCCTTTCCCTAGATATTAACGTGACGCATGCGTCAACCGGGCAACCTGGCGGCCATCTTTGATATGGGCAGTGGTTCAGGATAATTCAGATTCTTTGGATTAGCACCTTCTGGACTCGATGGGGAAATGTGAAGCTAAGTACCTCTCCAACTAACACACACACACACTTACTCACCTACAGATCAACTCTATCATGATGCGGCCTGCTACACTACTATTGAAAAGTCAAGCGACCCCACCAAGCCCCTGCCTCTGACGGTTTGCCTGCGGAATTCTACGCCCCAAGGCTAAACAGCCTGAATATGGATAAAGAAGAGAGCTGGGAAAAGGGGGAAGATATGGAGAAAGGGGAGCGATAGAGTAGATAGTAAGAAAATGGAGAGAGAGAGATAATGAGAAGGAAGAGAAATAATCAGAAGAAGTAGAGATAAAGAGGGATGATGAGAGATAAACAGAAAGAGGATGAGAGATAAGTAGAAAGGGGGGAGGAAATAGAAGAGATAAAGAGAAATGGGAAAGATAAGCTAAAGGAAAGGAGAAATAATGACAAAGTCATTAAAAAAGAAGGGATAAAGAGAAAAGTAAAAGAGAGAAAGAATGGGGAGATAAAGAGGACAACTTTAGAAAGAAAAGAGACAAAAAGGGATAGGTAGGTAGAAAAGGGAGAGAAAAGATAAAAAGAAAGGAGAGATGGGGAGAAAGGGGAGAGATAAATAGAAAGAGGAGGAGAGATAAAAAGAAAATAGAGAGAGGGGAGAAAGAGGACCACATCATATAGTGCCCTATATTGCATTTTTTATAATTTGTATTTTCTACTATTGGTAGAGGTAAGGGGTATTGGTCACTATACTTGTCCTTTGAGCCCAAAGGTATGTAGAGGAAGTTGGGCAGGAGAGCCCTACTTCCAGATCTGTGTTTAATCAGCACACTCATTTATTTTGTTACTTTTTTCAAAAAATAAATTCAAATAAAAAATACACCAAATATGCAAAAAATATCAATATTTCATTTCTTTTTTTTTTTTTTTTAAATTGACTTAAATCCCAATTCCTGATCCCCTGATGTTCATCCTTGCTGAAAAGTTCACCTTTTACCACTGTAGCCGACGGCTGTTCTTTTGCTTACAGTTAGGGTATTGGCATTTTTCTGTCAATTGATCATTGACTGATCAGCAGCAACATCTCTTCTTCCATCAACTGTGTATAATGCAATACACATGTGTGCATTTAAAGTCCTTCTGAGCAACCATACGGCAGCACAACTTTACTATGTCTAGGTCCACTTTGCCAATACATATTCCATCCATGCAAAAACATGAGCTGAATAAATGGGACAAATGGCTATTTTATACAAAATCATATTCTGTTTTGTACTACAATAAAATACTAACTAAATAGGCTATATCTCTTAAAGATACCGTCCCAGCGTCACTTGCACTTCAATGCATATGATAGCTGAGTGGTCCCTTTGGCTTCAAGCAGTTGATCAGTGGTGCGTAATGGACTACTGGGGAGGCGTTGCTTTGCGCCTCGGGGACTTCTACTTCCGAAGGTAAGCTATTTTATTTTTGCAGGTATAAATGCATATTCAAGTGCTTACAAAGTACTTTAATATGCTTTTTATGGGGGAAGGCTGCCCAGTACACTGTAGTAGCCCTTTAATGGGTGTATATTATTTTCTTAGATGTCCTAGTTTCCTTTTTACAGACAATTCACACTGATCTTTATCAGTATAAGAACATTTGATTTATATATATATATATATATATATATATATACGATTAAGAAACTTTTGAAAACCACATACGCTATATGACCATAAGTATGTGGACACCTGACCCATATGAGTTTGAAAACTGGCCTCCCCTTTATGGCTATAACAGCCTCTAGACTTCTCAAGAGGCTTCCCAGGAGATTTAAGAGTGTGTCTGTGGGAATTTGTGCCCATTCAGACAAGGTAGTATTTTTGAGGTTGGTCACTGATGTTGGAGAATAAAGCCTGGCTCCCAACCACTATTCCAGTTCATCCCAAAGTTGTTCAGTGAGGAAAGGGTCAGCGCTCTGTGCACGACACTCAAGTTCCTCCACACCAAACTCATCCAACCATGCCTCCACACCAAACTCATCCAACCATGTCTCCACACCAAACTCATCCAACCATGCAGGCCCGGACTGGGACAAAAAATAGGCCCGGGCGTTTCAGACTGAGCAGCCCATTTTTATAAAAAAACATATATGTACATACATATACATAAAACTTGGTCATTCAGCATGGGAAGCCTGAAGCCACAATTTACTGCGACTAATCCTTGAAATAAATATTATAGAGTAAATAACACAATACCTTATCTTTTCCACTAAATGATTTCAGGGCCTTGAATGTTTTGTCCCCTGAAGTCACTACAAATTCAGGAGGGCATTTTATCTCTGGATAGGCTTTTCCACACCGACACCCAGACACACACACCAGGACAGGCTCTGCCACACCGACACCCAAACACACCAGGACAGGCTCTGCCATACCGACATCCAAACACACTGTGACAGGCCTCCCCTTTCCTTGGGATTTTTGTCAAGGATCTTGGTTGTAACCGCAGTCTTCTAGGGTAAATGAAGCCCAGGACACATCCAGCTCAGTTTCAATGTTTATTTTTCAGGAATAACAGCAGCAGTTATAAGCAGCACAGGATAACAGTCTTTGCTTGCTTAAGACAAAACAGCTTTGCAGAGAGAAACCACTCCTCAATTCATCAGCTCTCCTAGCTGGCATAACAATGGCTCTCTCCCTCTGAATCAGGCTCAAACCCTTTTACCTTCTGCCTGCTAATTAATCAGCCACAGGTGAGCTGCTACTTAGTCCACACCTGTGGAGCTCCTGTCCAGAATACAGCCTCTGGACTGGATCAAAACAGCAAGTAGTGCTGTTGGAGCACTGGCCCACCCTGCTCTTCCAGATGCTCTGCCCCAGGGACCCTTACCATGTTTTTCAAACTGCCAGTAGTGCAGTTTGTAAACAAACATCTTTCCCTGGGACATTTTAAAGCAGACTACTAGTGACCAAGGCTGGTCTAATATACCTGCCATCTACCACTTTACCACACCTTTTGTCACAACACACACACCAGGACAGGCTCTGCCACACCGACATCCAAACACACACACACCAGGACAGTTAAAAGAAGAAGAAATGGTTCAGCACTCAACTCCCAGGAAGCTGGGAGCTAGCAGGAAAAAGGGCAAAACAAAAACAGAAAGCATAACAAAAATAGCAACGTTTCGGCCAAACAGGGCCTTTTGAGCTTGACAAAGGTCCTGTTTAGCCGAAACGTTTTTTTTGTATTGCTTTCTTTGAATAAAGTAACCTAAGGATTGGAAGTTGATTGGAGTGCTGGGGTTCTTTCCTGTGTTCGTACACACACCAGGACAGGCTCTGCCACACTGACACCCGAACACACACACAAGGACTTGCTCTGCCACACTGACAACCAGACACACACACACACCAGGACAGGCTCTGTCACATCGACACCCAAACACACACCAGGACAGGCTCTGTCACACCAACACCCAAACACACACACACACCAGGACAGGTTCTGTCACACCAACACCCATACACAAACACACACCAGGACAGGCTCTGCTACACTGTGGCATCTTTGCCCCCAAAACAGCTTGCCTGTGGCAACTTTGCCACCAAAACACCCTGCCTGTGGCATCTTTGCCAACAAAACAGCCTGCCTGTGGCATCTTTTCCAACAAAACAGCCTGCCTGTTGCATCTTTGCCCCCCCCTTACACATCCATGCTATCACACACACATATTCATTCACTCGTTCACAAATATTTATTCACTAATTCACAGATAATCATTCACTCATTCAGATATTCCTTTCAAACATTGATACTCATTAATTCCCTCATTCAGATACTCATTAATTCCCTCATTCGGATACTCATTTACATATACTCATTCACAAACATTCATTCACTCACTCCTTCACAGATTAATTCACTCTTTCATTCAATCTCACATACTCCATACAGCCTCCCTCACCCCCTTACCTGAACTGATGATGCACGTGCCGCTCACAGACTTCTGCGGATATGCACAGGGGAAGCAGACGCGCAACAGGGTCATGTGACGTACGTGACGTACGTCACATGGCTCCGTTGGATTCCTGCGTCCCCCTGGCGGTAGAAGAGACGCTGCTGGCGCGCGTCTGCCAGGTAAGTAGCGGGCCCGCTGCTAGAGTTACGGGCCCGGTCGCAGTTGCTGCGGGCTTAAGGAGCAGGTGGCCCTTTTGCCCTGCGTTAAGGACGGCCGCATAGGTAGGGGCCTGGAGCTGCAGCTCCTTTAGCCCCTAAGTCAACCTGGCCTTATGCCCGGTGTGTCCGATGGCCAGTCCGGGCCTGCAACCATGTCTTTTTGGACTTTGCTTTGTGCCCTGGGGTACAGTCATGCTGGAATAGAAAAGGGCCTTCCCTAAACTGTTGCCAAAAAGTTGGAAGCATTGCCTTAATTGTCTTGGTATGCTGTAGCTTTAACATTACCCTTCACTGGAAATAAGGGGCCTAAACCTTGAAAAACAGCCCCAGACCATTATCCCTCCTCCACCAAACTTTACAGTAGGCACTATGCATTCCAATCGGTAACGTTCTCCAGGCATCCACCAAATCCAAATTCATCCATCAGACTCCAGATAGTGAACCCTGATTCATCACTCCAGAGAACATGTTGTCACTGCTCCAGAGTCCAGTGGCGGAGTGCTGTACACCACTCCTGCTGATGCTTGGCATTGCACAGTTATCTTTGTGCTACCATGTAGGGATCAGAGACTATGATGTCAATGGTGCCCCTCTCACCCACTAAAAGCAATTTTATTAATAAAGTAATAAAACAGGTTCACGGTTTATTAGTTAACTAGTTAGCTAATAATAGCTTATCTTGTCCCGACAAACACATATACATAAATCAGTTTTCCTATATAGGTAAAGTGTTTATATTCTTTTCACCTTTGCCTAACAATAGCAGAACTACAAAATTGGCCTCGTCTGTTAGTAGAAAAAAACGTACCCTAACCCCTAGTCTGGCAAAGCGTTAAAATGCGCTGATTTATTTAGAAAAATGTATTTTCATTTTTTTTTTTATAAATAATGGACCAATGAGCTTCTGTGGACTATTCCCATCAGCCAGAATTGTAATGATGGTGAAGAGAATTTTAGCCCCCAAAAGCTGAACCAAAAGTGAAAAAAGGTGGGCTTGATTACTGAATTGAACCCCTTCTTATGTGTCCCTGCTCTGCGATATATTGTATACGTGATAAATTTACCAAGAGGGGTGGATTTTTTCATTGCATTTCTATTATTATTACTAAATAACAACACTATGCACTTAGAGGTACATAACAACAAGGAATGTAAAACAATTGTATTCCCAAAGTGCCCTCTTGTGGTATTTATTTGCATTGCAATACAATGTTAAAATTGTAAAATACTTTATTCAGTGTGTAATTTAACATATTCCTTATCAAATACTAGAAAATGCAGTGGGATATTAAAATATCCCTAATCTTAAAGTCTATGTTTCTGAACTACAAGTAACAAATTGAATTTATATACCAATTAATATAAATCTTTCTACAAACCCTTTAGGCTAAGTGTAATTTCATTCCACAGGTCTGAAGGGACTTGTATGGCAAGCAGCATGTTTGATTTCATTTGGGTCACTTGGTTTATGGTTCTCGGTGTTATACATATCAATAAAGTCATCTGTTGGTGAGACTGTTTACAAAAGTGTTAAATACTAGTTATTAGCATTAATATATCATTTGTAACAAAAAAACAGAAGGTGCTTTGGTAGCCTCTTTATGCTGAATTTATGTACATTTATACACCATATTACACTTTTTACTTTATGAGAGCTTTATAAGTGTAAAACATACATGCAATGGAAAATGCCCATGAGAATTGTATTTGCTCTGCCGTATATATGCAACAGATGCCGCTACATAATATTTTTACCGTATTGAATTGAGATATAGTACAAACACAACACATTTCCTAACCTTATTCTTAAAAATAGGGCCCATGGAAATAAAAGGAAAGTATATAATTACTAAATAATTTAATTTTTTTCTGAAAATATTAGGTTTCACTTATATGGGAAACGGCGAAAGATGCAAATTTACTACTTTTCACATTTAATTTTTGTTGTGTAAAAAAACCATAAGCAGGTAATCATCATAATAACACTTAGAGGGAGCGCCTTCATGTCTTATAGCTACTTTCCAGAAGAGGTCACCAAAGTACGCTATTACTCAGTGGCATATTTAGTATTCTTACATTCATCACTATTTCAGGTTTTTCAGAATACAGTAGAAATCTGGATGAATTATGAATCCATAGAGCAGATGTATTATGCATGGATCAAGTGAATTATTTTGGGTAAACAGAGCTTTTCACTCAAACAATTGGTAAGCAGAGAAGACTTTTTTTCAGTGTAGTCTAGCAGACAGGGATCATACTAATACTAAAGCAAATACTATTTAAGTCACAATTCCCTGAAAGAAAAAAACACAACAGCTTATATATTCAGCAGTTCAATTGTTTCCTTCCCACCTTCAATTGTTATGAGAGAACAAGGCATATGTTTTTGTTAAGAAAATAAATATATTATTTAAATTCGTTTTTTGTGGGGAGGGGTGGTTGATAGGTGGGGGGACTTGATGTGGCTCAGTGTCTGATTTTTGTAATTTTTTTATGTTTGAAGCCCCGAGGTCAGTGGCTTCACAGAGAAGAAAAAAATAAAAATAAAAAGTGGCTAGTGCCAACGTGCCATAAGGCCGCAGTGGACACCAGGTCTCCCGCTTCATTTCTTTGGGATTTGCACTTCCGAAGCCCTGCAGCAGGGCGGGATCTTCTTGCAAGGGTTGGGACCACTGGAACAGTTGGTAAAGGAGGGGGGGGCACTCAAAAGAGCTACCTAACTCCCCTCCCCACCAGAAGAGCCAGACCTTTTTAGGGGACCTGGCTCCACCATGGCTTTCAAGTGTCAAAACGGAGTACGATATGTGTTTATTGAAAATAAATATTTACAAATTCAAAAAAACACGTGCCCTGTGAAAAAAAATCAGTGCAATTGTGTGGACAAGGACAATATACACAAAAGTGCTCCCCGAGGAAGCCCCAGCCCCTAGGCTTTACCCTGTATACACCATACACCAACCCAAAAGGCTAGTGTATACTAAAATGAAAAGTGCAAGTAGGGGTCTGAGGTGCAAAAAGTGCTTACCGGCGTGTGACACAAAAAAAGTGAGGTGCGCTTAACCTCACACATTCACCATCATGCACAGCGCCCAGTCTTGGACCAAAGACTGGGGACAAATTACAACCTCGGGGCTTCATGCTATCCCAGGCCTAAGGCCAGAGGACCAAGCTTTCCCTCTCTCACAGGTACTCACTGGATCTTAGCCAAAAGGCCGAGAAGAATGTAGCATGGTAGCAGAGGTCAGACAATTTTTCCAACTTAAATTAGTTGGCAGTAAGCATACTGAAGGTATGGTTTCTCATTATTTTTACAAACTATTTTCTAATACTTTGTGAACAGTGACAGGGAAAAGGTAGGAAGAGAGAGAGGGAGGGAGAGAGAGTGAGAGAGAGAGAGAGAGGAAGGGAAAGACAGGGGAGAGAGAGAGAGAGAGAGAGAGGGAGGTTGACAAATCATTAGTGTGTGAGAGTGATGGGAGTTATACTGCACTATTGTCAATGTCTTGTTCAATGTATAGTGGTGGGAGGTATGCTGTACTCCATCAGTGCCTGGCTCAGTATATAGCGATGGGAGTCATCCTCTAAAGTAGATCATACCTCCCATCTCTTTATACTGAGCCAGACATTACATTATATGAATGTATATAGCGTCAGCCGATTCTGTGGCGTTGTTAGATTTAGTCAATAAAATTAAAAATCACATAAACCCACACAAAAGGAGAAGAGGGCCCTGCTCTTTCAAGCTTACAATCTATGTCTGTCTCAGGGTGGCCACATGGGCCATGTTTTCCAGGACATGCATACATTTTTCATATTGATGACCAGCCCAGATAAAATGCTGCCTTGCAGTATGTGGGATGTATAGACTCATGGAAGGGAACCAATTAGTGCCAATGCTGCAGGGCAGCACTTTATCTGGTCTGGTCAGCAATATGTAAAAATTATATGTGTCTTGGAAAACATGGCTGATTTGGTCAACCTACTCTCGGTATATAATGATAGCAGTTATGCTGTACCACCATCAATGTCTGACTCAGTGATAGTAGTTCCACTGTTCCACTGTGATGTCTGCCTCAGTATATAATGATAGTAGTTATGCTGTTTTGTGTGTTGTGTGTGTGGGGGGGGGTGCCACATATAGGATCCGCCCCAGGTGCCAAATACTCTAGGTACACCCCTGCTTACTGAGGTTCTGTGGTGGGAGCATGAGACCCACTGCTCCGTGGTGGTGAGCACAGCTTCCCTGCTGAGTCAGGGGTGGATTCAGAGCCTAGCTGGGGAGGGTCACTAACACTAACACATACACATCCATAAACTGTCACTAACACACATGCACACAGACAGTCACACCAACACAACTAGACACTGACACACACATCCAGACACTCCAAACTAAAACACACATTCACACAAACTAATATACACACCCAGACACCCACACACTCATACCCAGATACTCAAACTAACACAACCAGATAGAATATACCCAAACAAAGACACATGTTTACACACTAACATACCCACACACTTACTTTCACTATGTTCGCACACTAACATACCCATACACACAGTTACATACAGACACATTCTCACTAACATACCGAGGAGGAGGAGTGATTCGCCAATGTCATCTGAGCGCCTGCATATGATATGCTGGCTTCGGCAGTATCGCAAGGGAGCAGTCAGACAGAGATCTGAACAGACCCTGTGCTCCTTTTATTGAGGGCTGGTTTGAGGGAGATCCATGATCACCCCAACTGGCCCTGCTCCTCAAGGGCATCCTCCAGTCCATCATAGAGGAGGCACCCCCATGTAGATATGCGCTCTAGATCAGTGCTTACCTTGCCTATAGGTAGCACCTGCCCTGTCCAAAGCAGTCTACTGTGCCAGGAAGCATTGTGTGTTTTGAGTCATTTTTTGTTTTTAGCATTTTTTGCACATGGTGGAACTTCATGAATAGAGGAAAGGAGTAAACAGCTATGTAGGGACTTCCAGCATGTGGTATATCATAAATCAAAAACACAAGAAAAGAAAACACACACCACTAGTGTAAATGAATAAGTAATACTTTCCCTAATTAGGCAGCAGCACCCAAATAAGCGTTCCTCCAACAATTAATGATCTATACAATTCTTCCAAATGGGGCGCAAATAAGGCTTAGCAATACTGCAAGTAAGTAGTGCACTCACATTTCCAAGGACATAAATGCGCTCATCATAAAATATTCTTTAATTCTTTGTGGCTAAAAAAATATAAAAACACAGCAGCAATGGCACAGTATCACTTGGTCATGTGGATAAGGTAAAATATTGCACTTACAACAGACGAAATGTACAAAAGCGTCCACAAGGTAATCAGCTTTTAAACCAGGCACAGGAAAGTCCACCGTCCAGCAGCAAGAACTTTCACAATATATCCCTGTCTCTCAACATGTTTCACCGGACAATCAGCTTCCTCAGGAGATGAATCAGGATTTTCCTTTGCAGCTTGCCCGAAAATCTAACATAGACCACCTTCCTTATAACTCAACAAATCCAGAGTGGTTCCATAACCACTATATGGTATATATGGTATGGTATATATATGGTATATCATAAATCAACAGATTTAGTTAGTTGGTTTGTATATTTGCCACAACTTGAGTCGTCCAGTGTTAGATAATGTCTGGACCATTTGGTCCATTTCTTTGCATCAGATTTTTGGGGGCAGATCTCTCAGGTGACCTATGACTAAGTCCACTGGTTGGAGGAAACGTGTCAGGTGACATACCAGCATGGAAGGTATCATTATTTGCCTCTGTTTACCTCCATTTAATATTCACCTTTTACATGTAATAAGAATATAATAAAAAGATGTTCTTATCTTTCATATCTTTGGGTCTGGCTTTTTTATTTGGAAGCTTCGCATTGGGTCAACTTCCCCCTTTTTTGTATCTTGTTTAGTCCTGAACAGGGCCGGCCCAAGGCAAAATGCCGCCTGGGGCGAATTTTAAAATGCCTCCCCCCCTTATCTACCCTTCCTCTCCCTCCGTCCCTGCCGCCCCCCCCCCCTTGTACTTACCTTTCAGCAGTCCTGCGGCGAGTCTCCCTGTTCGGTCTCGGTGCCGGCTTGTAATGCTGAGCAAGCCGGCACCGAGACCGAACAGGGAGACTCGCCGCAGAGGAGAGAGAGAGAGGGGAGCCGAGCGGGTACTGACAGCTTGGTAAGCGAAAACCACTCGGCGCCCCTTTCTCTCTTTCGCTTTAAAAAAAAAAAAAAAAAAAAGGGCTTGGGGCGGCCCACTCGGCTCCATTGTCGGGCCGGCCCTGGTCCTGAAGGATACAGTGGTGAGGATACAGGAAGCATGTTTTTTGCAAAAAGCCTTGTGGATACAAAGCGGACGTGGGCTTAAGGTCCGTTGTGCCGTTCTTTATATCCAGACCTCTCGGGTATCCTCAACCATAAGAGACATTAAGACTTATTTTAGTGACTATTCATCATGATAGGTTAGTTATTTTGTTTTCCCTTATGGTTAGCATCAAGAAGAGATTTGTTAAAAAGAACATAAACAGATGTAAGATCAATTATGAAAATATAACCTACATTGCCGCATCAAACACATACAATTAGAATACATTTTAATGCTAAATTATAATTATATATTATTAACCACGAGAACTGATAATACAACTGATTCATATATATAGTACAAAATTACATTTATATAAATTGTAGCTCTCACTGATATTAATGAAAATTTGTAAAACTGCCTCCTTTAAAAAAGGCAGGTAACGGCCATAAAAGCGGCATGGTTAGATTGGAAAGAGCAGATCAGGACAGCACTGTCAGCCAAGGCAAAATGATATATAAAAGCTACAGAGTCCTTAAACAGTGATGCCTT
Organism: Spea hammondii; assembly: GCA_029215755.1. Lineage (NCBI taxonomy): Eukaryota > Metazoa > Chordata > Amphibia > Anura > Pelobatidae > Spea > Spea hammondii. The sequence continues at coordinate 30,507,145 of JARDYJ010000001.1, forward strand.
TGTCTTTTCTACCCAATGTTACTGCATGAGAACAGGGAGTTAAAAAATCAAATGGAAATTTGAGTAAGTGATCTTTTTTCCCCTGACTCACTATTTATTCTTCATTACATAGCAAGAGTTCAAAAGGCCACATCATTTATTGGATAAACCTAATGCAACATTATATCAGATCATAAACCCATTACACAGGTTAACATATAACCGTTCATCAAAATAAGCTTCTTATTATTATTATTATTATCTTTTATTAATATAGCGTTTAATACAATACATATATTCAAGGGGTATGACAAAACTAGAATTGATAGACTAAGACAAACCAATACATTAGGTGGAGAGAGCCCTGCTTGCAAGCTTACAATCTCAATACATTTTATAAAGAAATAGGTCCCACAGGAAAGTATTCAGAGGTTGGGCAGACTAGATAGATGCTCCTTATCTGCCATCACTTTCTATGTCATAGGGGTAATATATGTTGTGTTAAACAAGAGACAATTAGTTCCTTAGTTATTGCTGCTATAATAAGAACGCCTTCTTCTTCTGAGGGTCCTATAAAAAGTCTCAGCACAACAGTGATCAATGAAGACTAACCTAACACCATACCCCCAATGTTTCAGGTGGTCAAATCAGGACACGTTATTTGGGAGTTTGGTTATAGGTGACATAATCTATCGAGACACCTTGTGCAGCTCACACAAAACGCAGCAAGGTGGACACATGCCAGCTCTCAAAATCTCAATCAGTGTCAAAAGTGGGGGTGTTTGGTAGGACAGTGTCGGGAACTCTCCCAAGAAAAACAGGAAATACTCTAATGCTGATCATAATTATGGGGACTTCACACTACAGTAATGCTAATAAATCATTGCAAAAGTGCCAAGCTGAATTGGTCTGTTAATCAATTTTTAGTCCCCTCTCTCTAAGCATTGACTACCACAGTGATAAACCATTCTATGGGAGGCTAAATTAAATAGCTGGCCCAAGGAAGTTAACTTTATTCCCAGGTTTAATGCCTCTCCACATGGCATAGAAGAGTGAACCCCTGAATAGAGAGGGATTAAGGCTGAGAAATGGGTACTCAAAGAGACCAGCGGCTCCAACAATCTGTTTTATGCCCTAGAGCTTGCATTATACATAGAGATAACATAATGTTTAATAAGACATATATATATATATATATATATATATATACACAGTATACTGTACATACAGATGTATGATTTCAAATGGCATTGCAATTCAGAAGGTTCTGCAGTTTTTCAGCCTATTGTTTATATTTATATACACCTAAATACCTATTTGCTCTGTTTTAGTCGATCAGCAGAAGGTTGTAGTTACAGATTGCAGTGAACTATGTTCTAATTGCTAGAATTAAGCATTGCTCACAAGCTTCTGTACAGCTTGATAGCTGCTGTCAGCTGTAACATCATCCTGAAGCACCTACTTAAAATTTGACAGACATCATTCAGTAAGCAGCAATTTAACTCGCGGACAGGGTGTGCTCCTGTTATCAACGTGCAGTGTAAATGATCCCAGCTGCTAACGCAGACCAGTCCAAGAACATAAGTTCAAAGTAAAATGTAATAAAGGTGTACATATAATGCTAATGTTTCAAAGTACCATAAATCGACATTGCAACACATTGCTACATTAGTGCAACAAAGTGAGAAAAATTTAGGCAGAAATAAGAATGAACAAAGGAAGAAGCTGGTCCAGGGCCGGGCTGGTCCAAAATTCTTGGAGTGCAGCTTGGCTATGTCACGCAATGTTACATGACTCTGCGGTACTAGCATGTCTACTTGCATAGTGTGTGCGAGCAGCTTTAAAGGAAGGGTCCAGACAAAATCAGAAATGAGAGCGTAGATATGTTTTCGCGTGAGTGTGTTTTGTGTGTGTAATTGTGCGTTGGAGTGAGGGTATGTGTGAGAGTAGTATTTTAGAGTGAGTTTGTGTTCTAGTACACATGCTAGTTCCTGGAGGGAGCAGTCAAGGGGCCAGGTGGCCCACTCAGCTGTTTCTGCCCCCTGGGCTAGAAGCTGCCAGTCCTTTCTTCAGTTGGTCTCTTCTCAGGCGGACATATGCCACAAAACATGCTTCCAAGGCAACTCAGGCCTTGGAAATTTTAACTTTAATGTTGGCAGATACTTTAATATTGTTCTTACCATTCACTGCACCCGTATTCAAACACTACATACCCACGTACACTATTCACATAACACAAACATTATGTGCACTCACTTTACACATCTGAAAAATAATATTTAAACAAGATCTCTATATGTTACATTTCTCCATATGCCCGATCCCACTAATGTGTGGCATTTCCTAATAAATACATGCTTTAGCCCCATTGGTCCTCACCGATCCTATTGCAGGTTTTAAAGGTGTTTTTTTATCCCCTCCTCCTATAATGAACTAAAAAATTTACGGAACACTGCTTTCAAATAAATATCACATTCAACAGTCAGTTAAAACATTAATTATGTTAACCTTCTCTTCTTGGACATGTAGATGTTGCATGCTCGCTCATAAATATAGGTTCTTTGTGCAAACAGGTTATGGTTTCATGTGTCAGTTAACCTCCAGATACTATCATTTTTTTACATTTTCAGACTAGTTAACCTTTTAATTTTTGTATTCTCGTGAAAAAGTAATATATACAGTATTCTGGGACAAACAGATATAATTTGGTTTTATGCAGGTGCAAGTGTAAAGAAAGCAGGCTTCCCTATGAAATGCTGCTCAGTGTGTCATACTGAAGTCCTAGGAATTACTATAACATCTCCTGCCTTCACATAGAATATCTTTGTAAACTGCAGATGACTTGGGAGTTAGGGTTTCATTCCTTTAATCACCATTATACAAAATCAACCTAATGTTTCCTTGTTTGAGAATGACACAAAAGACGTTAGGGATTGAAATCAGAAACAACAAATGGGGGTATTACCAGGGCCATAGGAAGGGTGAGGTGAGAGAGGCATCTCAGGCGGAGCTGCGAAGGGCCGCACAGCCACCCGATCAGCACCTGCAGCCTCCAGGACTGGTTGGGGAGATCATGGATTTATATGAACAGTGAGAGACAGAATAATGCATTTCAAATAAGTTATAAATTGGTTTGCATTTTACCCAATGAAATAAGTATTTTATTTTTTTTTTGGTAAATTCTCCGTTTATTGAGATGTGCATAGTAAAAAACAACAGATTGCAGCAAGCTGCAGCAGGGTTAAACATGAGTAGTACAGTCATTACAAAGCATACTGTAAGCCAGTTAATAGCATAACATCCAGAGAGCAATACAAATATCACTCATAAAAGGTAAGACATCAAAAAATGCGAATGTTAGGCATGAGAAAGGTTACAGACAGAGGCCTAGATTACGGTGTCATTTCAAGAAGCATGCTTTAACATGTTGAATGGAAACCATTCCCAGTAATTAGAGGCTCGCGTGGATGTGTGAATGAAATAAGTATTTGACCCCTTTGTAAAACATGACTTAGTACCTGATGGCAAAACCCTTGTTGGCAATCACAGAGATCAGACATTTCTTGTAGAAACCACCTGGTTTGCACACATTTCAGGAGGGATTTTGTTCCACTCCTCTTTGCAGATCCTCTCCAATTCATTAAGGTTTTGAGACTGACGTTTGGCAACATGAACCTTCAGCTCCCTCCACAGATTTTCTATGGGATTAAGGTCTGCGGACTGGCTTGGCCACTCCAGGACTTTAATGTGCTTCTTCTTGAGCCACTCCTTTGTTGCCTTGGCCGTGTGTTTTGGGTCAATGTCATGCTGGAATACCCATCCATGACCCATTTTCAATTCCCTGGCTGAGGGAATGAGTACGTTGCCCCATCCATCATCCCTTTCATACGGTGAAGTTGTCCTGTCCCCTTAGCAGAAAAACACCCCCAAAGCATAATGTTTCCATCTCCATGTTTGATCATGGGGATGGTGCTCTTGGGGTCAAAGGCAGCATTGTTCCTCCTCCAAACATGGCGAGTTGATGCCAAATAGTTCGAATTTGGTCTCATCTGACCACAAAACTTTCACCCAGTTTTCCTCTGAATCATTCAGATGTTCATTGGTAAACTTTCTTGAGCAGGGGGACTTTGCGGGTGCTGCAGGATTTCAGTCCTTCACGGCGTATTGTGTTACCAATTGTTTTCTTGGTGACTATGGTCTCAGCTACCTTGAGATCATTGACAGGATCCTCCCGTGTAGTTCTGAGCTGATTCCTCACCGTTCTCATTATCATTGAAACTCCACGAGGTGAGATCTTGCATGGAGGCCCAGACCAAGGGAGATTGACAGTTATTTTGTGTTTGTTCCATTTGTGAATAATCACACCAACTGTTGTCATCTTCACACCAAGCTGCATGCCGATGGTCTTGTAACCAATTCCAGCCTTGTGTAGGTCTCCAATCTTTCCCTGACATCTTTGGACAGCTTTTTGGCCTTGGCCATGGAGGAGAATTTGGAATCTGATTGATTGATTGATTGATTGATTGCTTCTGTGGACAGGTGTCTTTTATACAGGTAACAAGCTGAGATTAAGAGAGTGCTCCTAGTCTCAGCTCGTTACCTGTATAAAAGACACCTGGAAGCCAGACATCTTGCTGATTCATTAAATGCAAATTAATTTATAACTTATTTGAAATGCGTTCTGGATTTTTTTTGTTCTGTCTCTCACTGTTCAACTAAACTGTGACGGCCCCGGGTTAATCGGTACCGTCTGTGATAGTTCTTGTTTGTGATACCTGCATTTCCCGGTATATGTTGTAATTATGGTGTGTGCTTTTGTTCCCCTTGTTTGCTACCCTGTCCAGGTACCACATGTCCTGCCCCCTCCCTCCTTACACAGACTACAGTAGAGACCCCCTACTGGGCTGAGTGCTAATACTCAGTCATATGCAAAGGAGAGCAGGATGTAATTCCCTTGTGTCTATTGGATGCAATTCCCTTGTGTCTATTGGACGCAATTCCCTTGTGTGTCTATTGGACGTAACTCAATCCCTTGTACTGTTTAAATACCCCTGTGTTCCCAAATAAAGGGAGTTCCTGTTTTCACCTCAACATGAGTGTTGCCTGATGCTTGGGGTGGGCTGATATGATCCTGTATTGTCCTTTTCAGGACAATAACCACGCTGTGTAGCTAAGCTTCGGCTAGCCACAGCGCCAAGGTAGCTCCGGTGCAGCGAAGCCCACCCTTCTATCTACACCGCTGGTTCTGCCTGGCGCTGAAGGGGTTAATTGTTGGTGTCCCGGCAAGAGGAAGCAACGTTTGGCGGGAGTACCCAGTCGGGGTACAGGTCGGTCTCGTCACATTGGTGGCAGCGGTGGGATGCTTCCTCAGAACCGGGAGATCCAAACCACCACTGGGACTATACTCCAGTGAATGGAGCGTCGTTACGAGGGCTTGAAGAGGCAGACGCTGAAAGACTTATTGGAAGCCCGTGGGCAGACGGCCAGCAACAAGTCAAAGGCTACCTTGATCGCGGAGCTAATGGAGGGAGACCGGAACAGCCTCGCCTCATCGGAGGGCACTTAAACTTCAGAGCTCCAGCGAGAAATCCGGTGGCGTATCAGCCTCCTGGGATCAGAACCGCCACAGGCGCTCATCGCCCAGATAGTCAGCGAGGCCACCCAGCTTCGCATCACAGAGCTCCAGAGAGATAAAGAACGGGCGCCCACGACAGATCGGAGCGGCCCCTCGAACAAAGCTAAACTACCCTACGACGCCATTCCCCGATTTCAAGATGGCGTGGATGAGATAGATAGATACCTTCAGATCTTTGAGCGACAATGCGAGTTGCAGGGCGTGGAAGCGGCAGACTGGGTGACACTACTGGTGAGTCGGCTGTCGGGACGAGCCTTGGAGGCTTATGAGGCCACCCCAGATGTGGACAGTACCAATTACTATCGGGTAAAGGAACGCTTACTAGCTCGATATGGTATCACCCCCGAGGCCCACAGACTGAAATTTCGGAGCCTCCGACGCGCAGATGGGCAGCCCTTCACCGAGTGGGTGCATCGCATGACCCGGGCAGCCGAAGGGTGGATCCACGGGTGCCAAGCCTCCTCCGTCACAGATGTCCTCCAGCTGATCATACTGGAGCAATTCTATGACTTGACCCCCCCTGCAGTAAGAGACTGGGTACGTGACCGACGACCCCACACAGCAGACCAGGCAGCAGTTCTAGCTGACCAGTATATTGACTCCCGGAGGTCTACCCCACTGGAGCACTGATCAGGGGCCCGCTATGTACCACCCCCACTTCGGCCACCTCAGGCTCACCGCACCGCACCTCGACCCCCGGCACAACAGCGGCCCACTACCTTCCGGGACAGTCGACCTTCGGGTGTCCGGTGCTTCGGATGCAATCGAGTCGGACACATACATAGGGAATGCCCCGCTAACCACGCTGCTAGACCGGGAGGGCGCCCACCAGCTGGGCCCATCCGGGCAGCTGCTAATTGCCTGGAGGCTCCGTCATCCTCCCCACACCACGACTGGGTCGAAGAGGATTTCGGGGTACTATACGAGGCCGACCCGGTGCAGGCCGCCACCTCGGACAATCGACATCATCACCGACAAGTCGTATGGCTTAACGGTCGCCCTGCTCAAGGATTACGGGACAGTGGGGCTACCATTACCTTGGTACAGCCACAGATGGTCGCCGCGACCGAGCAGACCAGTCACTCGGTCGCTGTACGGGTGGCGGGAGGAAAGGTGCTCCGAATCCCAACCGCCCGGGTGCATTTGGATTGGGGAGCTGGCGCTCGCGAAGTAGTAGTAGGTGTCATGAAGAACCTACCCGCGGAAGTTCTACTGGGCAACGATCTGGGTCACCTAACTACCGCGTTTCACCCGGATGACACCGCCGAGCAGTGTGGAGCCATCACTCGCCAGCAGGCACGGAAGGCGGACCACGCCCTCGAGGACGAGACCCGGGTGAGTACTGTTAACCCTGACATCCCTCCCGACTATTCCCCGACGGCCCCTACTTTGCCCTGGGCCTCCCCCGCTGACTTTGCCCAGGAGACCTTACATGACCCGACCTTACAGGGCTATAGGGACCGGGCAGGGGCGGATTCGGGTGGGGACAAGGAAGACAGAATTGAATGGAGCCAGGGGCTATTATACCAACTTACGGATGGGCAGGGAGAGACCCGTGTGCCCAAACGCCAGCTGGTCGTGCCGCAAAAGTATCGGCAAGAGATCATGCGTATTGGACACGACATTCCCCTGGCAGGCCATTTGGGGAGGCGACGGACCCATCACCGAGTCACCCGGTCCTTTTTCTGGCCAGGGCTGTCCAAGGATATCCAGCAGTACTGTAGCACCTGCGACACCTGCCAGCGAATAGGGAAGGGGCGTGGCCAGACGAAAGCCACATTACGCCCGCTACCCATCATAGATGAACCCTTCAGCCGGATAGCGGTGGATATAGTAGGGCCCCTACCCCGGCCTAGCCCTTCGGGGAAAAGGTACATACTGACCGTGGTAGATTATGCTACCCGGTATCCCGAGGCCGTCCCCCTGTCCAATATACATGCGGAGACTGTAGCCGATGCCCTACTTCGGGTCTTTGCCAGGGTAGGCTTTCCACAGGAGATAATTTCCGACCAGGGGACCCAATTTACCGCGGAGATTACCCAGCAGCTGTGGAGGTTGTGCGGGATAAAGCCTGTGTATAGCGCCCCTTACCACCCCCAGACGAACGGGTTATGCGAGAGGTTCAATGGAACACTGAAGCAACTGCTTCGGACGTTCGCTACCTCTCACCGGGACTGGGAAAAGTACCTACCACACCTCCTGTTCGCGTACCGGGAGGTGCCCCAAGAGTCCACCAGGACAATAACCACGCTGTGTAGCTAAGCTTCGGCTAGCCACAGCGCCAAGGTAGCTCCGGTGCAGCGAAGCCCACCCTTCTATCTACACCGCTGGTTCTGCCTGGCGCTGAAGGGGTTAATTGTTGGTGTCCCGGCAAGAGGAAGCAACGTTTGGCGGGAGTACCCAGTCGGGGTACAGGTCGGTCTCGTCACATAAACCTACCATTAAAATTATAGACTGGTCATGTCTTTGTCAGTGGGCAAACATACAAAATCAGCAGGGGATCAAATAATTTTTTCCTTCACTGTATATATACCAATCAACCCATGTCATCACACAAAACAGTTTTCTTTTTTAAGAGTAACTCACACTAACTCATTCTAAGACACTGTAGCCAAACTTCATTACAATTTTCAGTTCCAGAAACGCATGCAATAGAGACATTAATTTATAATTATATTTAAATATTTATGAGTGTCTATATACTAATACAATTATGCTAATCATTTACAGTATTTTATAAATAGCAAAAGGCAAATATATCTCTGAAATCAAATGACTGTGTTATCAGATGCAGAAAGAACAGCTGAGTTACAGCTTTAATTCTATGTAGGGATATTTTAGTTATTTACAAATAAATACAACTAATATATAATCTGGATATAAATTATCAAAGATGACAATACCAGCTGGAAAATGTACCAAGCGCTTTAATCATAAGGCAAGTATACTGCCTTTGCAAGGTGTACCTCGTAGTGTCCATTTTTGCAGGACAGTCTCGTTTTCCTTCACTGTCCAATCTTTGTGGGTAGATGCTATTGCGGATAGCTGAGATCATGGGCCTGTTAGGGAGATCCCCTTATCACCACTGCTGGCCCAGGTTACTTTAAAATCAATGGAAGTCTACGATGTTGCGGCTCAGATGTCTATGGCACCTCTCATGTGGCCACCTTCCAACGCTCTACAGCTGAGCGCTGCAAGGAAGGGACTTGGTTACGATGGATGGTAGTCCTGGCCTGACCTTACCAACTTCCTAAAAGTGACCAAAGCCATCCCTGCCTCTAGCAATACCCCAACACAAGTGTCTCTGAAATGACAGTGCCTAGTAGACTGTTACAAGATGAACTCACACCCCATAGAGGAAATGCCCATGGAACAAACCACTTGAGGGAGGGGGGAATATATTATTCTTATTTGTATCATTCCTAGCAATGTATCTGCCTCTGCTCATGATCTAATTTCCAGGGATCAGTCAGGGCATTTAGTTTATTAGAAAATGATCTTATTGTAGTTCTAATAACTGTTGATGTAAATCGGCCATTTGCTGTGAGACTAAAGAATATTGCAGTTTTAATGATACTTACAAATAAGAAAAATGGCCTAACTGTTAATATTCTATTTATTTGCAGTTTTAATGATACTTACAAATAAGAAAAATGGCCTAACTGTTAATATTCTATTTCTTTGGGGTACAGTTGGGCATTTTACAGAATTACCTTTTTTTCTATACCATTTACAAACCATGTTACCTAGCTTTTGAATGAGCAGCCAATCAGGGAATAGGAGGTGAATGGTATCCCGGTATATTTCAACTGTCAACAGCAAGAACAAGAAATGTAAGTGCATATCTTTGATTATACAATATACTATATCATATGTAGTGTTAACAGCATGTGGGGAGTTCTATGTTTTCCTGATTAATGGCACATTTGTGTTGGTTTTAGATCTACATGATTTTAACTTTACAAAGGGCCCACAAGGACACAATTTAGTGGTGGAGGCACAAGTACAGTCTGCTAAGGTATTGTATGTGTGCAGCAACTTCCTGCTTGGACTCACTGTAGAATTAAACAACAATATTCACCAAAAGGTCACGGGAAATGAAAGGAAATTAAATGCCACAACAGTGCTTTTGGTGGACTCAGATGTGATGTTACAGTTGGAAAATATGGTGCTGAATAACTAAGAAATAGAGCTATAAATAATAATAACCCGCTTTTTGGGTTATCGCTTCCCTGTGAGGGAGGGAAAGCTTTTTCTTCTGGCCTTAAGGTTGGGATGAGTCCCATGGTCAAGCTGTCTCACACCATGCTAGCCTTTGGGCTACCCCCTGTCTCAGATGACAGTTTCAGTCGTACTTCCCGTTTCGGAGAGGGACCATGAAGATCCAGCCCTCATGCAGGGTTTTTGGCTGAGAAAGAGTATAAAGGGGTTGAATATCCCTTTGGGGAGTGTGACCCCAAAGGCTGGGGGATCTGGTGTCTGCCTTTTTCAACTTGTTTTTCTTCACAGCGGAGCACTTTGGGGCTTCAAAGAAGTTATCCCCTGGGCTCCCTTAATTTAAAGCATTTGAGCCACTAACGTCAAAGGCGTTTTAACTTCCTGTAGATTCCTCATGAGTTTTTCATTCCCGTTAATTTACCCCTGCCTTGTTGTTGTTTATTGGTTTAAGCAGCCTTTATAAGGGACAGTGACGAGAAGAGATACTTCAGGATAGGAAATTAATTAGATGACGCTGTAATTTTCGAAACAATTACATTGATGGACAAACCAAAGAAACAAGTAGTTTTATTAAATGAATTTACTTATAATAGTAGGTGGTGGCGACAGTTTCCCTTTATCAGTTGTGTTTTTTAATGCGTGCCTTGTTATTCTGTGTTTGAGACGTGCATCATCTTTTATTAGAGAATACATGATTACACGCTGTGGGATCTTTTTTTAAGAGGGCGTTACTGCCATGTCTTTAGTTTTCTGTTAGATGCATTTGAGATTTGCTCTTTAATCAATTGCAGACCTTTGTACGTTAAGAGAGTTTAACCCCTTCAGTTCCCTATGGACCAAAAAACGCAATCCAAGAGTCCCCTATGGACATACCCTGCCGCTACAAGGGAGACCAGGCTCCCCCTGACAGCAGAAGCCGGCTTTCTGCTGTCCGATCTCACGTTACAGTTTCCGACACGACAGCCGGAAAACTGTTACATTTTTAATTGCCGATCGCGCTGATGTCACCCGGAAGGTCATCGGAGGACAGGATATCCCCTGCAGGGTCTGTCCAGACCCTGCAGGGGATGTCCTTCTTCCGATGAGGCACAGATGCTGTGATCTCTATGGAAGTCTGTGGGGACTTGCATAGAGATCACAGTGTGATTGGCGCAGGGGGATTGCAGGGAGGAGAGTAAGAAACCATGTTTCTCACCCTCCTCCCATGCTGAAACACAAAACGAAGGAAAAAAAAAAATGATTAGTGATTAAAGAAAAAAAATCACTAAAATAATACAATATATAATTATTAAAAAAAACAATTAAGTGACATCACTGGCATTAATAACATGTTCAAGAGGTCTCTAAAAGGAGTCTCTAAAAAAGAAAAAAGAAAAAAAATAAAAAAAAATATATAAAAAAGATAAAAATTATTAAAAAAAGAACAAAACCCTACATCCCATTGCCCTACCACAATATCTACCCAGTATACCCCTCCTGCCCCCATTCACAACCCACAAACCCATTGAGCCATAAGCATAAAAATTCTACGAATAATGTACACCTTATAGTATGTTCCCTATAAGTGCTGGGAAAGTATGGAAAATTTATATAAATTAGGTATTGCTGAAATCAGGACACCTGAATGGTCTGTCAACCATTCTCCCCTCTCACCTATTTTGTACATTTCTATATTTTAGATGGATGGCAACATGATTCACTTAAAACCTTATGGGCCGGGCTGTTTTTTTCTTTGTACCCTTATTGACCAAGGCTGTTGCTTGTTTTGCTTGTGTTTAGCTGTAATTTTCATCTCTCCCATTTACTGTACCCACACAAGTTAAATATTGGGTTTTCTTTTCAGAAGAAGGGCTTTTTTTCAGCTAACATTTCTTTATCATATAATTTCCCATAAGGTGAAAAATTGAAAAAGTAATTTTTCTCACTTTTAGTTGAAAAATCTTTTACTTATCTACAAAAGCTAATGAAAAAACTGCTTAATAGATTCTACTATTTGTCCTAAGTTTAGAAATACCCATTTTTTTTGTTTTTTTTGCAAGTTATAGGGCAATAAGTAGCGTTTTTCAAACCAAATTTTTCCAAATCAGGTCATTCTGCCCCATGTGCTATTTGGGACATCTTTAGAGCCAGCTAATTATATTGACCCCATCAATGAATTTCAAATACTGGTATTTTTACCCTTTTGCCAATGTTTGTGCAGGTATTTAAAAAAAATATTTTTTTCACATAAATTGTACTTCAGGTATGAATTTATAGCTCCTGGTATACATCACTGTCAAATAACAGTGATGGGCTAAAAGACCACATTTGGGAGGTGCCCTTCTTTTATTTCGACATCTTGTCAGCCTGCGCATATGCCCTATTTGGGATATCTTTGAACCTGGCCAATTCAATTTACCCCATCAAACCATTCCTTTTTTTTAAGTAGACACCCCATGTTAGTATTTTAACTCTTTCCATGCCAGGATTTTGGGGAAATTACACTGATAATTTTAGCACTTGCTCATAAAAATAAACTTCATTTTTTTCTTAATTGGCATAGGCCATAATACATCATTGGCTGCAGAGCCCTCCTTATTCAGCTCCCCCTTAGGAAGCTGTGTGGGCCACTTGGCCAAAGGTGACTTATATATGCCTTATTTTCCTGCCGTAATTGTAACTCACCTTCTCACACTTCAACCCTTACAAGTCTAATGCCATATGGGTACTGTACCTTAGCAAATAGGGAACATAACTGAATTGAGCAAAACTTCAGGCAAATTTTAATAACAAGAACCGAGAAGGGTTTTTCCCAGAGTATACACTATAAACGTTACATTTAGTATATAAGTTGGTTTCTAAAATCCATACTGATAATAGTAAAAGTTGCACTATCTTTATTTTTACATGGATACCAATGCTTACTTCATTTACCTCTATATTTTAATTCACATTTTCATTTAGGTAACTTATACTCTTCAGAGGCATACTCTTTTTAATTATTATAGCAACCTCTTATTTTAAACGGTAACCTTGCATTTTTCTTGACAACCCTAAATTAAATAAATAAAAAGTTACATTATAAATCCTTAAATTGAGTAATACTTTGTGCTGCCTTGCAGTTTCTCAGAGCTATCTTTATTAATGCCAGTAGACCTTTTGTCCTGACCTCTAGAACTGCTTGCAACCATAGAATCCCAAAATCAGCCACTGAATGTGTATAAAATGGGCTTGAAGTAGAGATACCTAGATAGTTTTGAAATCTTGCAATCCATTATACATCAGTTAGCCAATAAAGGTATTATCTTTAGCAAATCTGTTAATCATTCAGTCAGAGGCTTTGAAAAATGAAAGTCAATGGAGGAACAGATTTCATTAGCATTACCGTAAAGAATCAGCTAAGTGCAGTTTTTGAGTAGGGAAAGTCATGATGATGATGACTAAATATGATATTTTATTTTTTTATTTATTTTTTTCATAGGGTTTATTTGAGTTCATGTTTATTGTAGATTACTCTTTTGATACATATAGCCTCATACTACATTCTTATATTTAGCTGTGTAGACTTTGGCCATATGTATTCGAAAGGCTACTGGTTGTAATTTGGCAACCTTTTTTTCAATTAACTTACATCATTAAAAATAATTCAACAAGATATTATAAAAGGCTATATCAGATGGTGTTCATGCAACTGTAAAGAAAGAATGGGTATTGTTGTTTAAATAAACTCAGCTGTTTGATAAGTCTAATGAAATGTGTTCTTAAATAGGGAGCATTGTTTAATTTATTATGAATGAGCTCACTTTGACATAAAAACTAAGAACTAATTAGTTTCACAATGTCTATTGGGTATGTAGAGTAATACTTTATTTGCCTTTGGTTCTTGTTCACTTTCATTAAAAGTTATTTCTGTACAATTTATTAGCATCACTTGCTTCATAGAATATAATTCCCAATTATTTATGCATAAGGAAGTAATCACACCCCACTGATCTGCCTAGACTGTAATACCTGAATCTACTTAAATATGTGCATGTACCTATACATCCAATTTACTGAGTGTTCTGTTTATCGTGGTTAAGGTCTTGAGACACGTATTGAGTACTTCTCAAGGTCAACCTCTAGGATGGTCTTACAACAAACTTACTTTAAAATACTTTGTCATTTACTCCTTTCCCCCCAACCCTCTACCTGACCAAGGAGCATTAATGTACCCGATCAGGGGATACATTCCACACACACAGGGCAAGAGATTTTTAGAACAATATTTCTTTCTGACAAATCCATTTTATTTTACCTTGGCCATAGAGAGCAACAATAGTCAGAAAATATTTTTGAGGGACCTGTTATTTTCAGATGTTCTGGTTATCCAGACAGCATTGAGTAGGAAGTGCTCTATCAAAGTGTCATGCCAGTTTCCCCCACGTGGGTTAAATGCATGAAAAAAAGGAAAGTAAATGAAACAAATACAGAGTTACATTTGTGATTTAGTATTCGTTTTTGTAATTATAGTAAATTAAGTTTCTTTTTTAATAGGTTTTATTCAAGTTTATGTTAATTGTACATTTTTGTTTTTTCATCTAGGGTTACCACCATTACTTCTCCTTAATGTCTAAGTACATGTATTTAAGGATTTATCTTCAGTATCTGTTTGGATTGGGATTTTAAACACATCCACACATACTTATAAAGTCACAGATAGTAGAGGACTAGATCACCACACAAGTGGCAATCATGAGAAGTGGGAGACACATAGAAACATACAACACTGGTCCATTGATCATTTGCTCACCGCGCCCAATGGCCGGAATTGATGTAAATCCTGGGATTTGCTTAAAAAATGTGTCAACAAGGGATAGGCATATAAATTAGGCAAACCAGATTTGTGGGTGTCACAGGATTGTAGTCATAGAGGAAGCCAAAGAGTCAGTATGCCAGTAATCCAATGGGAACAAGCACTAACTTGTTGGTTCCAGTTATTGGAACTCATAGCTAGCATCTGTCTACGCATATACCTGATGCTTCAGACAGAATGTACACGTGTATGAGAAATGGCAGGTGCACAGCAGGGTTTTTAAAGAACAGTGATTATTTTAATGCAGATCTGGAGTATAACATTTCCAAATTTGGCCCTGGATAAGGGTACATCTTGACAAGAAAGGGTATAGGCCAACTGACAATGATCAGTTGTAAATAAAACAAATAAATACAATAACATTTAAATAGATTCTATTCTATCAACAGTATCAAACTTCATAAGAACTACTTGTGATCTCTGTTTATATTAATATTTTCAATTTTTATTGAATGTGATAATGCAACATACTGTTGTCAATGTATAAATAGACTTTCATTTACATTGGATTTGAAGACTTGATGGAGTGTTCTTCACTAATTCATAGATAACATCACAATAAAATGCACGTCAGTGATAAAGCATTCTGAAATTTATCTCAGTATGGACCATAGGTCGCTGAATTCCTTGTGCCAGCGCCAGTTCACTTACATCAATACCATTCTTAAAAATAACAGAGATTCCTGGAAGAAAAAGGAGAATTCGTAAGTACAACTTACTCTACTAACAGTCTAGTGTGTGATGTGAATGTACTGGAAACTATCAGCCGGTCCAGCCAGGGACAACCGCATCGAAACTCTTTTATAAATATCAATTTGATTTATAGATTATAGTGATGTATTTAGCTGTCTTTCTTTCTGTCTACCTTTGCTTTTTAACAAAAAAGGAAATTCCTGCCATTTTATATTGCTAGTATCAGATGAAAAAATTGTTTTAAAAATACAGTGCTGTTTTTATTTAAAACATAATGCTTTCAGATAGCTGTACATTTGTATGTGTTTTAGCTCTGTTGTCGCCGTCCAATCTACATGACAAATAAATACCCTGGCTCCTTATTATACTTCCTGTGTTAAACAATATGATGACTCAGTGTTAATCACACAGCTAGACACACAGACTAATGAAACCCTATAGGGAATGAACTTCATTAGCATTGCCATAAAAATCATCTCAGTGTGGTGAGCAAGTCACCAAAATATCACATGACTGACAACAATGGCAGCCTCCAGGTCTGTATGTACAGGAGTAGGTTATTAGAACAAAAGGAGATAAAGCCATACTATCCTATGTCTACAACACTGTACGTTATACTCAGGGAAAAATAATTAATCGGTTAATTTCAATTATTCCGTAAGCATGGGAAAATTATAAAAAACATTCATTTTTAAGGACTTTTTTTCAGGACAAAATGTGAAAAATTGCAATCAACTATTACTTCAGAATTAAGGAATGGCAGCAAGAAAGAGAGAGTTGACCCCACCGCTGTGGAGATGGACAATGTGGTACACAGAATTCCACAACGATACAGCAAGTATCACAGTGAATTACAACGTAGGAGACGTCACAGCAGCTCTATAAAGTATGACCATGGGACGCTAAATAATGGAGGCCACTTGAAATTCTGCTGTTGTGCCACAGAACAAAGCATGGGGGAAGCAGTTCGTATTTTAATGGAGAAAATTGCAGCTTTCAAGAGCCATGATCAAGACACAACCCATGGCCTGTAAAAACTAAGCAAAAATGGCCTAGCTACATGTGAATGCCTCTGTAATATATTCAAGTAATTGTATTGTACATAATAAGGATTTGTTTTCCCATAAAGACATTTGCATACTGTCTTTCCAGAAAACGTTGACTTTTATTTAAAGGTGAACACAATGACCCTGTGCAGCTTGCACTTCGATTCCAGCAGCGTGTCAGGTCCTGAGGCCCACTCCTGCTCAGAGCAGGTATTCCCGCCTGCTTCTAGCCTTGATAGCTGCGAATGATCGCGGAGTAGGCCTCGGCCTGGAGTAGCTAATGCCCTGTGTCCAGTGCTGTGACTTTCCTACTGCCAGCAGGGTGCGCATGTCCTCTTTCCTGATGTGGCTTCCTAATTCGATTCGGCTACAGGAAGGAGGTGATTAGCCATGTGGGGTAGAGCCTTTTCCTCTGACCATATATAACCCTTGCTGTCACCAGGCAATACTATTTTGGCCGAGGCTGACCAACTATCCATTAGCTCAAACCTCCCTGCCAGACACATCTAAGCCAGGGTCTGGTAAACCTCCCCCTGACAAAACACATAGAAAGAGGCAAGTAATGCCATGCTTGGCCCAGAGATCTTCTTTCAGGTCCCTCCTTGCCCTGGATGCACAAGGGACCTTTCATTCCCATCAACAGTCTTCTTTGAATCCATCAAAAACAAGGATTTTCAGTCTGTCCAAAACAAAGGTTGATGGAGCATTTTCCCACTCTGATCTCCAGTTGCTCCACCCTAGGGACTTTGTATATTATTTGTACAGAACGTACTTACAAATTCCAAACAAGACATCTCCTTGGGGCTTTACAGTGTCAGTGTACTTTACTTTAATCTAAAATTCGTTCTAAAACAAAAGCACAAGCATGTCGAAAAAAACACCATATTCCATAGCATTCTATCATTCAGTTAGTCCAGCAGGTCCTCTTCTGAATGAACATAATGATCAGCACTGAAATCCAAACCTGCAAATATATACATTAAATAAACCTGAGACTTTAGTACTCCTTCAACCTAAGTACCAGTGTGCTTGCCCTAAGTGTATGTATAAATGGAAAACTTTGTTGGTGAACCCTAAATGACAATGGCCATAAATGACTTTTTGACATATCTTCTCAAATCGTTTGTGACTCGATCAGCAGCACTGAGTGCATTCAATGGCTTAAATTAAGGTATTGAATTGCTATTGTTAATGGAACAGTATGTTCCCTACAGTGATTAATATTGTTTTTCTGTTGTTCTTTTTAAAGTACTTTGCATTCCACCCTAGCACTGTAACACACATAAGCAGAAAAAAGCATAAACTCTAGATTAACTATTACGGGTGATACACTGTTTAACCAATTTGTGCTTCTGCACGTCCTATGCCAACCTTAAAGAACTTGTCCTTAAGGACAATTAAGACAGCAATGGAATGTCCCCAGCTACACATTACAAAGTGCTTCTATGTATTCTGCAACTTGCTGGTTCCCCGGTGCGAGGCAGACCTCATGGAGTTCCCATAAGAGCTTTGCAGGGTCACATGATTGCTGTGCACATGCATCACAGAGATCATTCACATTAAGTACACTGCTCACATACAGTAGCTTGTCTTGCATCTACCTGTGATCCGTATTTTTTTACCTGAGAATATTTGGGGGTGTTTTAGTGTTAGTATATTGGGTGAAATTAGGAACTGGGTGGTGTAGAAGGATTAGTGTTAACAAACTATAAAATAAAAAATACTCCCAAATAGTTTTATATTTGTAGCGCTGTAGTTTTTGATTAGACTTGGTAGATGGTTTACAGGAATTCATGTTAGGTAATTAAAGATAAAATGAGCTGAGTAGGATCCTACAAATTTGTTGGACTCTGATATCCTACCATTTACAGCAACTCCTATCATCACCATCAGCATGTCCTCCTCTGGGACCATCTATTGAAAGCAATCTCTGAAAGAGTTTGAAAACTGAAACAGTAGCGAAACAAAAAATGCTGACCTTCCCCAGTTACTCTGGGACCTCCAAGCTCCCCCTACATGCACACACACCAACATACACATACATACATTGTTACATACATTAACATATTTACTTGCACAAACATACACCAACACATATTAACACATGCCTACATTTGTTGGCTCAGAAGGGAGATGTATCCAGAAATCAGATTCAGTGCTAGGACTGAGGGAGTGTTGCTCACCGTCTGCGCGTTCTGCCTGGCAAGAAGAGAGGGGTTTGGGGTCGCTGGTGATGAGAGCATAAATCATCAAACCAAATAAATAAAAATATATATTGGGGTATTTTTCAGCTGTTCTAGTTTTTATCTATAAAAAATGTTTTCCCCATTTTATTCAGACTAAATAATGGCTTACATATACTAATATTGCATCACAATATATACAGTATAAATATATAAAATGTGTGAGCATAAAGTACATTACAATGAGGCACATTTTGACTGAACAAACAGGTAGCAAAGAAATGCCTAAAAATCTCTGGTCTATGTTGTACAAAATAGTCCTGATCATGTGATTTGTATACACAATAGAATAGAATTACATTTCTTTGCTGACGCACAAGACAGCATTTGTAAAGAGCAATTATTCTATCCAAATGGATTATAAGTATTTTGAATCCATTGTAGTTCATCCCTAAGGTGGTTGGACAATGCTATGCTTCCAACATTGTGAGAACAGTTTGGGAAACACCCTGTTCAAATTCAAGCATTGAATGTGCCCCAATGCACAAAGCAAGGTCCATAAACACATGGTTGGATGAGTTTGATGTGGAAGAACTTGCCCACACAGATCACTGACCTCAACCTCATTAAACACCTTTGGGTGATATATATATATATATATATACATATATATATAGTTTGATAAAAGTCCTGTGTGGACTGAAACATCAATCTGAACATGTACTTCAAAGTTTTTTTCAGTTCTAAGACCCCTGAGTGTCTCATTTTGTAGAGATTTTGTCAGGACTCGGGCGATCAGGTCTGGTAGGAGCCCATGCGCAGGGGATACTTGGGGTTCAGTCTGTAACCCACAGTGCATGATTATGCAAACAAAGACACCACAAGCAGAAATCCAGGTAATGCAGTGTACTTTATGTATATAACAGGACCAGCAAATAAGGGTAATACAGTCTAAGCAAGAAACCGGACGTATGGCAAAATAAAATACCGGTAATAAGTCTTTTGGCAGGGAGCCCGCTTGGACAGGCACGAAAGGCACACAGCCCGCTTGGAAGGGCACGAAAGGCACACAGCCCGCTTGGAAGGGCACGAAAGGCACACAGCCCGCTTGGAAGGGTACGAAAGGCACACAGCCCGCTTGGAAGGGTACGAAAGGTACACAGCCCGCTTGGAAGGACACAAAGCAGGGAGTCCACTTGGAAGGACACAAAGCAGGGAGTCCACTTGGAAGGACACAAAGCAGGGAGTCCACTTGGAAGGACACAAAGCAGGGAGTCCACTTGGAAGGACACAAAGCAGGGAGTCCACTGGGAGGGACACAAAGCAGGGAGTCCACTGGGAAGGACACAAAGCAGGGAGTCCACTGGGAAGGACACAAAGCAGGGAGTCCACTGGGAAGGACACAAAGGAGGGAGTCCACTGGGAAGGACACAAAGCAGGGAGTCCACTTGATCAGGACACAAAGCAGGTAACCAGGAACGGTCCATAGACTTCAATACAAAGGCCCTGACTGAAGGGCAGGGCAGGTTCATAAAGGCAGGGTAATCCAGGTAACAAAGGCCCAGCTGGATGTATTGACTAGGGCTCAACCGAGGTAACAAGGCACACCTGATCCTAGTAATAGAGTTCTGAGTGCTCCAGAGAGCAGAGGGTGGCCACTAGTGGTAGCAGATTTAAATGCCACAGGTATGAAAAAGCCATGGTTCAGGCAGCGAAAAAGTGGTTCCTGACAGATTTGCATTTTGTAGAGTGAGATGCACCTAGCCATACAAATATATGTGTATATATATATATATATATATATATATATATATATATATATATATATATATATATATATACATAATAGACGGTGTCATGATTAAAAATAAAGCCAAAAGGGAGAAGCCATGTGTGAAAAAAATGATTACACCTCATGATTCAATAGCTTGTAGAACCACCTTTAGCAGAAATAACTTGAGGTAATCGTTTTCTTAAAAATGTATCAGTCTCTCAAATCATTGTGGAGGAATATTGGCCCACTCTTCTTTACAACGTTGCTTCAGTTCCTTGAAGTTTGTGGGCATTTGTTGTACAGCTCTCTTAAGGTTCCACCACAGCATTTCAATCAGCTTGAGGTCTGGACTTGATGGGGGCATTGCAACATCTTGATTCTTTTCTTCTTTAGCCATTCTGTTGTAGATTTGTTGGTGTGCTTGGGATCATTGTCCTGTTTGGCCAAGCTTTAGCTATTGGACAGATGACCTTTCATTTGGGGTACAGAGGAGTTCATGGTTGGTTCAATGTCTGTAAAATTTCCAGTTCCTGTGTCTACAAAAGAAGCCAAAATCATCACCCCTCTACCACCATGCTTGACAGTTGCTATTAGGTGTTTGTGCTGATATGCTTTGGTTTTCACCAAATATGGCTCAGGTACAGGTAAACATGACTTTTACACATCTGGTAAGCTATTTAAAATGAAACACGTAACCCTTTGGCAACAAAAGAACACAGTTGGGAACCCTTCTGTTCCCCAAAGAAAACTCATCACCCCACACTTGTTTTGTACTCTAATACTTCTTGTATTCTAAATTAGCTGAAATTCTTTATAGATTCACGCACACCCTATGTACTGTGATAAATTGAAAGTTGATGATTAGCCATAGGCATTGTGTTGTGTGTGAAGAACACAAAGGCTGTACTGTTTTTCTTTGTTAATATGTTATTTAAGAGTTGCTTTTCCATGCAGCACACAATAGACGCATCGACTTTCATTGCAATTATACCTGACAACGGTAAGACATGTGAAATCTCAATCATGCATAAAATACCCTTTTGATAAATATATTTTTAAAAAAACTTAAAATTGTTATTGAAATACAATCAACTAGTAACTGGAACACCTTGTTTTGAGATCATTATAATGTGTACAACAGGATCCCTGGGAAATTAAGGAATTAAAAACATATATATATATATACCGTATTGGCTCGAATATAGGCCGCACTTTTTCCCCCCACTTTAAGTCTTTAAAGTGGGGGTGCGGCCTATATTCGGGGTCTAGCGCCCGACGCCCGGGACTGCATGCGGGGTTAGGATACAGATCCCCCGCAGCGGTGCATGGGACCTGTATCCTACTCTCGGATACGCTCAGACAGCAGAGGAAATCCTAACGCTCTTTTTTCAAATATTATTGAGCTCCCACAGTCATTTTTAAAATGTCGATGTCTTCTTGTTTTGCTTAGTTTTAGTTCCTGATCTATTTTAAAACACATTAAACAAAGATTTTTTATCACAAATAAAGTTCTCAACCATTTTCCATAATAACCTCTAAAACTGTTTTCTAGCAGTATAAGATATTGTCGGTCCTCACACAGACCATGACTTGACATTATTTAAAGATACATGTAACAGAGTCACCCGCATTCAAGCAGGAATATCAACCATAACATGCTGGTAGCAGAAATCACCTATTGGAAAGGAGTCAGTTCCAGCCTATGTGACGCTGAGAATCTGCCCTTCACCTTGAGACTCTAATATTAGAACAAACCCCCCCCCCCAGAGACTCAGAGTCAACACACAAAAGTTCCCAGGAACCTGACGTTGCCCCCTCTCCCACCACCACCAGTTCAATGCCCTAAGCAAAGCCCTACTGTTTGTGGTGGGGTGACTCTTTTTGCACCTCTCTCATTTACCAAGGATGAGTTAAGTTGCTGATGGCTGAGCAATATATTTGAAATACTATTCAAAATCACTTAAATATTTTTCTAAATCACTGTACATTTAATTTCATTTCAATCAACCCATAAAGGCTAGGGAAGATCCCTGAAATGATTCACCTTAAATACATTTTCAGCTGGCTGCCTCTTCATAAAAGTGTTAAGCTTTTCAACTGACGTAACAGCAAACAGAACCAGATTAATGTTTATCAGACAAATAGAAGTCTCCAACATATTTCTTTCACACAAAAACAATTGACAAACCTTAGACTATTCTTTAAGTCTTGGGATTTCAGGTTATGTAACTCTATACAGACGTTAAAGAATGGATCATATTTATATCATATATTGGATACTCATTTCATATTTACTTTTTACAAAAATATTTCAATTTTTACGTAAAAACACAATAAAGATCCGTTTGGCCCCCTACGTGCCACTGATATGTTCTAGAATTATGATATTCTTGTTATGCTGTGTAATTTCCAATTTAGTTTTGGCACAATCCTGGAGTTTTCATCTTTGTGGTAAAGCTAGACCACGTTTAGACAGTATCCTCCCCTCCTTCCCAATCGACGCTGTTTATGTTTGCTTTTTTCCCTGCCTTAGCATTATGTAAAATTGACAGGTTTTATTTTTTTATTTATTTTTTTAATTGGCTATATACGTAAATTGAAATAATTTTGTTCATATTCAGTATCACTAATACATTATTTAAGCATTCTATAAGGACATTAACTATGCGATTTAGTGTTTGTGGCATTATTAAACAGTTATATCAAGATAGGTGCATCATAGCCATTTCAAAAATCACTAGAGGAAAAACACCCTACCTTTATTATGTGTTAATGCCTTAAAGTTGTTACCATATTTTTAATACACTTGTTATGACACAATTTCCTTTTGGCTAATTAGTCATTGTCCTCATTTTATGTTCTCTGACTGCAAAATGCGAGGCCAATCCCAAATGGGGAAGTCATTTGCATGGTGGGGTACATGGCCTACTTAGCAGATGAGACGGGAAATGTAAATGCATTTAAAATATTTTTAGAACTGCCATATATTGGATATTTAGCTTTCAATTATATTAACATAAAAGTGGGAATTTATATGCTGTTCTGATTTTACAATGACAGAGCCACATGCAAGATTGTAGCTTTTTATTTGATATATAGCTGGACAAGCCAATGTTAGCTGTAGTTAGCTAAGAGAGGAGAAGTATGATCCAGGGCTGAGTTGGACTCAACCCCAACTTTGGTCAGGTTTTGTGAAGACTTCTGTCACATGTGACTTGGTTTGTACATACAGCTCACCAATCCAAGCCTTGGGTCTAGCTCAGCTTGTACCATGCATTGGCTGACTTCCATACCTTAATTCCATTAACCTTAATTTAGTAAGATACATACTCAATGCTGTTATTAGTTAAATCTTTCCATTGCGCAGAGGTACTTACTTTCACCTAGCTTATTGCTTCCATCAGTGATATAAAAAGTGCCAGTTATTTGATCTGAATAAGATCAACAATACACGTTGGGACTTTTGTGAACATTGTAGGTTTTCGTTTCAAACTGAACAAATATCTAATATCACATTCTTGCTCTCTTATTGCTTCAGTTGTGTCTAGCACTATTTTTCTGTGACTACATAGGACTACATACAGCAGAGACACAGTTTGCACTCTACAGACACAAGGTAGTTTATTTTAAACATGTGTTGCAGCTAAGGTTAGTACATACTACAGCTGTTTAAACTACATTTCTCAGCCAGTCTGGTATGTTAAGGATCATGAGAAAGTGACTACTCTACAACTGACGTGCCAAAGGTTAGCTTTTATATCATTATGGATTGGAACTGCTGTGGAATGAACATCTCATGATTCTCAGACATTGAAAAATTTAATACCAGCACTTTGAGTGCCAAATGTTACCACAATCCTATTTTGGTTCCAATTCTTTGTGTCCCTTTTTGCTCCCCTCTAACTACCCAATGTTTTCAATACCTCAGAATCTTTGCTGTGCATCACAGAGCTACACTACACGACACAACATTAACTTTTCTTGATGACAACTCCCATGATGTTGAGCAGCGACATTGTTAGTTGATTATTATGGAGATAGTAGCTATAACTGTATATTGGGCTGGAGGTACACTAAGTCTACAATACAAACCTTTGTTGACTATCTATAATAATATTCAGTCAGCCATATTGTTGTCTGAACTTCATGGGAATTGAATAAATAGACTGGGGTTGTGTTGGCTTTCACTACACACTAACATTTTTGTTGTTCACGGCAGCTCCCATGATATACAGTCAGACATTGCTGGCTGAACACCATAGGAATTGTAGACCGAGGTAATCTCTACAACCCCAGCTATGTAAACTAAAGGTCACATCTTGCACAGGTACATACAGGTCTGTTAGCTACTACTACCATGGTCATATACTTTTTCTTATTATTGGGTAACGAACATTTGCCTCTCACCAGGAAATCCCTCTCCTAAGGCAACAAAGGTAGGCGATGGGAAGGAGGTAAGGCGGTATTAGGGTGGGAAAGGGGTAAAGGTGGGGAGGATATTTTGCCCCCATTGAATACAAGCCCATCCAAGCCATTCTTGAAGGAAAAGCTCACTGGGTTGGCTTTTCTTAATGTAAAGTGAATCTGGAAATCTTCCTACATACTCCCTTAACAATTCCCTCTTTAATTATTAAACTCCCAAGTGAAGGATTAAATCAGCATTACATTTCTAAGATACAGTTTTCTGACCCACGTTTCAGTTCACGGACTATTTCATTTATGCACATTTCTCACAGTGTGATCCAGAGAGCTTGTAGTTACACCCTTGATACGTGCTCAAACAATCTTACTTAGCGATTTTGCTTAAGCTGTGTCATTCCAGGTAACATTCTACTTAAGACAATTCCAAGAAAAGCAAATATGATGACCCACAAAGCCAATATATGAATAAATAGATTTAAAGCAGGCAATTACATGGAACGTAAGTCTTTGTTAGACGTCTTTTTTGTAAAAAAATGAAGTGTTGGTACTCAGGTTTCTTTAAAAGAAAAATGTCTGTGTACACTGGCCAATGCTCTACTAAATTTGTGATGGCTTTTTTAATAAATATAATAACAATAATCAAAAACTTCGCAGCCACCAAATTTCCTCTCTTTCAATGCCCCCTCATGGTGCGTGAGGATTAAGTTCTGACATCATATCCGGATATGACATCGATAGCGAGCACACAACATGAGGGAGCACCAAAACAGAGGAATAGACCTCGAGGTCCCTTTATTTTAGGCCAGTAAGAGGGAGATCCATGACCCCCTCAACCAGCTTGCTCGTCCTATCCAGTGGTGAACAGTTCAGTATGAAGGGTGCTGTCAAGGTGGCAACACTCCGTACCAAGCACTACCGTCACAAAACGAGCACTTGATTCTAGAAGCCTAAAACAGTATGTTAAATATATAATTTCTGTAGGTTTGTAGTTTGCACTCATTATTTTGTTGTTTTCAGTAGGCCTTAAGTGTTGTAAAATTATATTTACCTGTGACTTTTATCTACATAACCAGGCTTATTAATTGAAGACCGTTTTGCTTGTTATGCTAACAATGCCCTTTTTCCCCTTCCCCTCC
This sequence comes from Spea hammondii, assembly GCA_029215755.1. Taxonomy (NCBI): domain Eukaryota; kingdom Metazoa; phylum Chordata; class Amphibia; order Anura; family Pelobatidae; genus Spea; species Spea hammondii. The sequence goes on from JARDYJ010000001.1 coordinate 30,533,065, forward strand.
CTTCATCTTCTTTTGGTGCTGTTTGGTATGTATTTTAATGGGGGGCGGGGGGATTAGTATTTACTAATATCACTTAAACCAGCATAATATTTGGCTGTACGTATTTCATGTAATGTACTGAACATGCAAAATGACTGGTTTCCTATGTCGATACTCGGCGTCAGGGCTGCATCTAAGGAAACGACTTGGAGCAAATTTATTCCAACTTAAAATAGCTGCAGAACAGAAGTCATATGCTGATCACGGTTGTCAACAGGCTGTCCCTTATCTTGGAGATAATGTTTTGCCGAGCATCAGAGTTTGATATCCAGACATCCGTAGAAGATCTAACCGTGTAATTATATCCAAGGCAAATCATCAGTTTCCCTGATAGTCAGAATATATAATTATTTGGGTCCAACACAGATGTAGTTGTTTGTTAAAAAGTTAATTTATGAAGTCTACCTGTTTACTATATTTTTTATAGTATATATTATTTTTTTTAGGAATGCATTATGTAGTATATACCGCACCATAGGTTTTAGAGTTCCTATACTCCTATTGGCTCAGAATACCAAGAAACTCAGATTAACCTGTGCATTTACATGTCAATAAGTGATAACTAGCTCTCATGATATACAGTTCTCATGACTTGGTGAAATGCATATCATCACCACAGGTAAGTTCAAATAGGTCAGTTTTATTTCCTTCTTCATCCAAATGCAGGACACGTTGCAGTGGTTAAAACAAGAACAGATCCTTAGTTTCTCCATCATTGTTCCTTGATGTGCTATTCCAAATGAGTGCTTTGTATGGAACATTCTATAACATGTTCAAATATAACAAATCCAAACTATAGGGGTTTAAGCCACAAGACGGCAAGGGATCAGACTTTTTCTTGTGTTAAGCGGTAAAGAGGTCCCTCGTAATGTCTTGGGCCGGGGGCGGAAGCAGGAGGTAGGTGATGATGTATTAAATATGGATTAAAGCAATTTGTAGGCTTTTCTCTAGAATTCCATTCCATCATGCCCACCTCATCTCCTCAAACATCCCTGCAACAATGCCTACAAGCTGATGGGACTTAGGCATGGTGCCCCCAATGACCCCACTGCAGCCTAGGCCAAAATACATTGTTGCATTGTTGAAGTGGACCTTGCAATTCACACATTCCTTTAAAATGTTATTTCCCCCCAAAACCTGCAGATTTTATGCAAGATCATTAAATGTAAAGTTTTGATATAATGTTGAAAATCAGTGCATGTAACTCGCAGTATGTTAGCATTTTAACAATAGCTACAGATATCTAGGGGTTCATCCCTTCCGCAACAGAAATAAGAGAAATATCGTGTTCTCCAGGGTCCTGTTTTGTGCTAAAATATCTAATGAATAACTACTTATAAATTCATTTGCAGATTTTCCTGCATGTTCCTGTCTTTCAAGGATGAGACCTAACAATATCAAAACAGCTCTTTATAGATGGAACTCCCTGGATCATGAAGCTCGAACTCTGTGCCACACATAGTCAACACAACATGTAAAACAGTAGGCATGTGCAAAGAGAGAGACAACGTTACACTGGGTAAGGAAGGAAAAAATAAAATTTCTTGCCTCTTTCTCATGTCTATCTGCATATTATAATTTGTTGATTTAAATAGCATCATCATACTACATAGCTGTGTACAACATATAAACAGGACATAACAAGTAATGCATTGAACAACAGCTGATCTTACCAATCTACAGCCAGTAAGAGAAAGAATAGCACCCGTAAAATCAATTTAAAATTAATCCATTCAACATACTGGTGTGGGTTGTTTGGATAAGGTGGTAGTCCACAGCCCCTATTGTGCATCAAGCAACCTAGCAAAATAAAAAATCTGGTTACTTAATGGCGACGTTTATTATTATTTTTTGCCTTCTTCTGTATTAACAAACTAGTATACTTGGAACAGATGACCTTGATTGATATGTGCATATTCTATAACATTATGGAGAAAGACGGGTTACATTGGGTACATTATTGTGAGCACACTAGTAGAACAGGAAAAAGTTGTATATGATATAAATTACATCATGTGTGGCAACATTATTAGTTGCCTCTGTAAACAAATGAAAAGCCTATGCATGTCTACAAGATCCTCATTAAAGACATCTCTCAACACATTTAATCCCTAGCTGATAAGCAGTAAGGTATTGGATAGTTTCACCCCTGATTTGGGGGCTTGATAATTCTACCTTTGTCAGCCAAGAAATGCTGAGACTAGTACGTCTGACCTGTTCTCTTATACATTCATATCACATTACTCCTTGAATTTCTTTCAATGAAAGTCTATCTTGTGTCCAACATAACTTTACCAGAACAAATAAACTATTATGTGGCTGAAACTAAGAGCTTTATATAAGATAAAAGTTCAGTGACCATCAAATTAATGAATCCATTCCAAAAGGCCAGGTGCACACAATAGCTATACTTTTAAATTAACCTTATGGATATTTATGTAACCTACAGTATTTCTTCTTCATGGCTTGATTGCGTACCATAAAATAAACAGCTGTTGTTATATATCCAACATACATATGGTATTTTTTTGGTTTGATATATTTAGTAATTTTGCATTAATTGTGTCATTAATCGAGAATTAATACACACTGGCATAAGGGAAAACTCTGCCATTAAAATTGTTTTGCTTCTGGATCTTTTTAGTATATTCATATAGTATATCTTCATTTTTTCATTGGATTATATTTTCTTTCTAAAAAGTGGACCAATGAAATGTATCTGCATATCTCTTAAGTGTTTTATGTGGGGCAGTCAACTTTTATTGGCACCAACTATCCCACTGCTCCGCTGTTCTGGAAAGCAGAACTTTTTTCTTAGATGCCCCCAGATCTGTATCTAACCACCCTTCCTGGCTCTTTACCTACACCCCCAACAAAGGTGTAATACATCATATGCCTAAAATGTCAGGGGGTATGTATTTCATAGGAAATAATACACTGTGATGTATATCCCGAATGAAGAAGAGCTCAATAAAAAGAATAACTGCGTGATTAAGACCATCTTACAAAAAATGCAATTTTCCCTCAAGCAAAGTACATTTTTAGCTAATATTACCGAAAACAGCACAATACTGTGTTGTATATATATTATATATAATGCACTCAAGATTAAATTAATATTTCTGCTTTTCCACAGATTTTTGGAAGCAAGGATTTATGTTTAAGAAGCTCTTGAAACTTTTTTCCCTGACCAGCCCCATGAGCCTTGAAATAAAAAAGTAGGTGGGATATGTGATCATCAGGAATTTCACATGGTATGAGAAATTCAGTAAAGGAACCAAAGATATTAGTTTGAAAACTCTTTTTATATGACGCATTTCCTTCCATTCATTCATGGAGAGCAGTATCTGTGTGTTGGGCATAAGTTATTGTGGATCCGTTTACTCTGGATTTCCAAGACTTCAGATTCTGCCGCACCTTCAGTGGTTCTCTCAAGCATAGTCACGCACACATTTCATAACTCCTTCCAACAAGCACTGGCTGGGGTTTAAAAGCTCAGCTGTGTCAGTAAAAATAAGAGAATGAGAGCAGGGAGGGTTGAAAAAAGTGAAAAGGATGTCAAGTTCCTCAACTTGAGACTTTAGCAAACTTTTGTTGCCCAAGAAGGAGGAAGGCACTGCGTGTACATTGACTGTAAAATGAATGTATGCATTTCTTTCAAAAAGGTTACGTATAGTGTAAAGTGTACATTAGGCTTCTCCATTGGACCGATTCTCTGTTGGTCGTGTACTTTCCCAGATGGGGTTGGTCTCATGAAGTTAGCCAGGTTTGTGTAGGAGTATGTTGATGTCTTATGCCTGACAGGATGCTCTTATATCTAATACATAATATCCTGGTTTAGCATGAACTTTTGATGTGTAATTTGGGTTTTTTTCCAGGACATTTGCATGATTCTTAGGGAAAATAACATATATATATATATATATATATATATATATATATATATTAATCTTAATAAGCAACAGCAGGAGAAGGAATTCGTATCCTATTACACCGGGGGTGGTGGGTGTTTGGTCACATTGCAAATATGACAATCACACTGGAATTATTTTAAAATTTAGGTGCCCCTTCTATATATGACAGCTGATACAGACCATCTCTTTTGCTCACAAGACTTTTGAAGAAGAAACCTGTGAATGCCCTGATTCTGAGGTCTCTTTCCACAGGGGTTTCGGAAGGAGACCTACCAAGGAGAGCTAGCTGGTTGGAAGTGTGACTATGCATGAAGCAATTGGTGGGAAGTTGGAGGAATTAAACACAACTTCTCGTCCTGAGACCAAAGCCAGCAGGCTAAACATAATCATAGCCTCTGGGGTAAATCAAGTGAGTTCTCTGGTGTGACTGGCAGAAAAAATAATACAGATGCACAATCACGGTATATTTCTTATATAGATTTAAATAAACATGGAGCTTTTTAATAATCACTGTAAGGCTCTCTTTGAATAAATTGTGTTGTCCTTATTTAGATCTAAAACATTTGCATTCCTAAGCAAATAGTATTAAATGCATATGTACCATTTTTATATAAGACAACACAAATATACGGTATTTTCCATAGAAAGCCTTTATTTTTACACATGTCCTAGGAGTACATGCCTGTATCCCAAAAGTATTACAATGAAGTTCTGTTACACACAGAGCTGGCTTTTATCACCATTTAAAATCTAATTAATCCATATTGAAGCACAATGATTACTGTTGTGTTTTAGGGTGAGGGGTCATAGAGCCTCCTTTGTTCACCCACAGACTTGTAATCATCAGCCATTGGGATATAATTTTACCTAGCAAATTGAAAGGTAACAGATCAAATGCTGATCATAAACTTAACTCATAGCTGCCAGAGATTCTTCCCCCTGGCAGATGAAATACAATCTCAAAAGGAAACAAAACCTCATTTCAAGGGTCTTGGAGGGTTAACGTCAAAAGCTTATATACCGTGTACCTTGGAACCAGGATTATTAGTTCCTTATCTTCCAGACACAGGATAGCTGCAGGGGTTTTCCTTGGAAGAATGGCATTGGCCAAAAGAACTAATACTCAGTTTGGAGGAATATTATTGTCCTTGGCAGGATGGATTCTCTCTTGTGTTACAACTTATGTGCCTTTATGGAAGAACCTCAACTTAGATTTAAATGAGCTAGAAAACTGGACTATGGGACTATGGCAGACCTGTGTTGTACAAGAAGAAGGTGGTATGCAGTGCAAGGACTTTGACTCTTTTTTAGCTCTGTCGTCTGAGCTTAGGATTTCAAGGATCCTAATGTGCATATCAAATGGCTCAGGGATGCTTGGTCTTCTCTTATCTAGTCTTGGTCTAGACTGCATAAATATAGGAGGCGAAAAACAAGCTCTGAAGAATCGATTCTTACTCCTCGGAGGAATAATGCTTTGGACTTCAGGATTAACTGCCCTAGCTCCAGTATCCTGGGTGGCTTACGACACAGTCCAAGAATTTTGGGATGAATCAATTCCTGATATTGTACCCCGATGGGAATTTGGAGAAGCTCTCTTCATGGGCTGGTTTGGAGGATTTTTTTTACTACTTGGGGGCTCATTACTTGCTGCCTCTTACTGCTCGTCACCCCCTGTTCCAAGCACATGTTACAAACAAACACCACAGCATGAGAAATGTCTACACGCAGACTCCAAATATCCAGATCTAACCATCTGAAAACATATTTATCTGCTTGTGGTAAAACAGGTTACAGAAGCCAACACCCCTGTTAAGTGAAATCTATTATGCTATTTAGACTATTTGCAGATTCATCTTTATTTTAATGCAAGATTTGTTTTACGCTTCGTGTAAAATGATTAATCACTCTGTGTTAATAAACTGGAGGACACTGCAACATGATCACTGCTTGGCCTCAAAACACTCATAAAGACCATATATGCTTCATATCAAACCATAGACAGTTTCTGTAATATCTAGGGAAGGCGTTGGTGAAATATGCTGTAATGAACCATTAACATATATATACTTAACCATTTCTGTAACTGTGTGGTTATAATCTTAGAGAAAAAAAAACTCTTCAAATCCATTGCTTCATCATATGGTCTGGCAAATACATTTAAGGTGTCCCTTGACCCCTCATGTCTATCTCTTGTAGGAGCTCAGAATGTTTGGCACGGTGCAAATGTCAATAAAACTAGCAATTATGTATATTTAACAGTGGGTAATTAGTGTTTAATTGAGGTTTTTTTTCATTCAAATAAAGTCCTGACCCAGACACATCTTCAAAACAAGTGTTGCTTTTGAAAAGCTGAGTAGCAGACTCACCAATATCACCAATATATATATATATATATATATATATATATATATATATATATCAGTGTTAGCCCTGTAATTGATGTTTAATAGAGTAGTTTGGATTCTAACGTTCACAAGGTTACAATTTGAATTATTGCTACGAGTACAGCTAAACGACTTGTCTAAACCGATGACCCTGGGGCAGCATTGGAAGTTGGTAGAGCTCAGTAAGGAGACAGGTTATCTACAGGGTAGGACGGGCAAACCTTACAGCTGGCACATGTTTAGATGGACATTTCTTATTTCACATCAAATTGAGTAGCATATTAGCATTCCTTCCCATTGAGCTGAGGTGAAACCTTTAATCTCAACAATGCATTTTCAAGGGCCACTTGGCAAGATGCTCATAGAAGCAGAACTGAGTTGGCTTGGCATGATGTATACTTATGAAAGTGGGGCAATCTTGCAGTTTTAATTTCATCCATTTTAGGGTCAACTCAGCCTTTTCTACTGGAAACGTTTACAAGGTTTGGACCTACACAGGTTACAGTTATAGTTAAGTAAGTGATATTAAATATTAACCACTTCTGTGTGGAGACTGTTCAATTTATACCCTCTCAGTAAAATAAAACCTCCTTAAATTACACCTACGTCATTGGTCCCCTATGTTTTAGATGATGGCCTCTTGTTTTAACATTTCTCCTCGGAAAAACACTTCCCTCCTGCACTTTGTTAAAGTTATACACTATATGGACAAAAGTATTGGGACACCTGACCATTACACCAACAGGGACTTTTATGACATTAAAATACATATAAATACACAGACATTAATATAAGTTGGTCCCCCCTTTGCAGCTATAACAGATTCCATTCTTCTGGGAAGGCTCTCCACTAGATTTTGGAGCGTTTATGTGTGAATTTTTGCCCATTCATCCAGTAGTGAATTTCTGAGGTCAGGCACTGATGTTGGATGAGAAGGTCTGGCTCATGATCTCCGTTCCAGTTCATCTCAAAGGTGTTCAATACAGTTGAGGTCAGGGCTCTGTAGGGACCAGTCAAGTTATTCCAAACCAAACTCATCCAGCCATGTCTTTATGGACCTTGCTTTCTGCCCTGGGGCACAGTCATGCTGGAATAGAAAAAGGTCTTCCCCAAACTGTTCCAAATGGTTGGAAGCATAGCATTTTCCAAAATGTCTGAATATATGCTGAAGTATTAAGATCTCCCTTCACTGGAAGTAGGGGGTCCAATCCACAGCTCCAGAGTCCAGTGGCGGCGCGCTTTACACCATTTGATCCGACGCTTGGCATTGTACTTGGTGATGTGAGGCATGCAGTTGCCTGGCCATGGAAACCAATTCCATGAAGCTCCCGGCGCACAATTTTTGTTCTGATATTAATGCCAGTGAAAGTTTGGAACTCTTCAGAGCACTCGGTGACCCCGCTCTGTGACTTTGCGTTTTGTGGTTGAATTCCTTAGAATTAAGACACTTTCTGTTCCAGTCCCCGAGGTACCCAATTAGTATTAAGACATTCCTTTGAATACACACCATTAACTACAACCTTCTTTCACTCAACCATTGCTTCATCCATTTGGCAGTCATGTAAAGCACATAACCAGCAAAAACAACCTAATGAGTAGTGATCCTTTTTAAAAAACACTGTGTTACTTTAGAACATTTTTATCTTATAGATACACTACTGTTCAAAAGTTTGGGGTCACTAAGCAGTTTTCATGGAAAACAAGGAGCTGCGCGAACATAATTGCAAAAGGGGTTCCTAATTGTCAATTAGTCTTTTAAACTTTCACTTGGATTCTTGGATTAGCAAACACAACGTGCCATTGGAACACAGGTGTGATGGGAGTGATAAAGGACCTCTGTAGGCCTATGAAAATGTTCCATAAAAAATGGTTGGGCAGAAACCCTTGCTTCTCTAACATCATTTATGATGTCTTTTCTCCTGGGCATTGTGTTAACACACACCTGAATGCTCCAGACCAGCAAACTGCTAAAATGCTGGCGTTTCTAGAGGTGGTCACACTTGCTGATGATCAATTAATCAATTTTCCTTGTAATATCATTAGTGGAATAAAAGTGTTCCCAAATAAATAGGCAGTAATAATGCAGAAAGTAAATCAGATAGAAATTGTAAGCAATGATCAAACTAGTAGCACAAGTGAAAGCCTGACTTTAAATTGAGTTATACTGGCACCTGCTGATATGCTACAGCTGTATGAAACAAGGTAATGTTATATATAACTCTTCTCACATGTAAAGTGCACAAAATATAGAAAGAAGGACATGTAACTTTAGACCATATGGGTTCTCACACAACAGTCAAGACAAAATAAATGTCTTGTAGAAACTTCTCCCAGAAAATAGATTTATTATATTCTTACTGTATATATGTAAATTCCTCTAACCTAACACATTTCCTTAAGTGTATTTATCATTAATGTCCCTGAAATGTCGAAATATTCTCGGATTCCAGATTTGCAAATTTGGATGCCCTGTAATTCGGTTTCAAAATAGCAACAAACATAAGGATGATTAATGTAGCAGCTCCCATGTATTTTATGCTACTTCCTCTGTTTCTTTAATGGTATCTGACATAATAGTCCCTTGGACGGGATCCAGTAACTGAAACTAAATACTTCATTCATTAAATACAAATACAGATCCCAAGGGCTTTAAAGAGTAGACGCTACAGCTTAAAACCAGCACCACTGGCCAGCTAAGTACCGAATTAACAAACCACAAAGAAACACTACATCAGTCACTCAGAAGCTGAAGATATGGCCATGACTAAGAGGCTCAAGCTACAGTACGGGGCAATGTTCTTCTCCGTTTTGGGATGTGTACTAACCTGCGTCAGTACTTTTGTACCTCTTTGGAAGAACCTCAACTTAGATCTCAATGAACTGGAGATCTGGACATTGGGACTATGGCAGACTTGTGTGGTTCAAGAGGAGGGTCCTGTACAGTGTAAGGATTATGACTCCTTCTTGGCACTGCCTTTACCACTCAGGATATCAAGAATTTTGATGTTCCTTTCCAATGGTTTGGGGGTCATTGGACTCCTAATTTCTTGCTTTGGACTTGAATGCCTGAGGATCGGAGAAGATGAGACTAAAAAAAAGTTGAGTATCTTCGGAGGGATATTATTTTTGGCCTCTGGGGTCATTGCAGTGATCCCAGTGTCTTGGATAGCATATGAAACTGTCCAGGAATTCTGGGATGAGACTATCCCAGAGATTGTGCCAAGGTGGGAATTCGGTGAAGCTTTGTTTATGGGCTGGTTTGGTGCTTTCTTTCTAATGCTCGGTGGCTTATTACTAATTTGTTCAAGTGTCTCTTCAAATAAAAAGTCACTTAATGAAAAATATCTACCAGCAAATGGAGCAAGCTCCCAATCTTATCTCCCGGCACGTCCACAAAACAGGTGTCCTGATTTAACCATTTGACAGCTGCATCACTGAACAATTTTTTTTTCCTGCATTTAGCCCAGAAGGCTTGTACCGATAGATTATGTGACTTGGTATTAGTTCATTTTTTTATATGTGAAATGTGCCAAAATATATTTTTATCAAGAAACCACCATATCGTCCGTCGACCCCTAATGAAATATATGGATTTTGCCTATATGAATATGCTTCTGGAGAAGATCTTTAGCACATAGTAATAATAATCCGTTATGTTCTTCAGAATATTAGATATATTAATTCTGAGGCACAAACTCTTGTCCTACCAAGAAAACTTGACTATGCTTTTTGAGTCCATTTACTCATTTGTTGTAATATGAATATCATTTACTAGTTAGAAAAAGGATTTTTCTGAGCTTATGTAGATAGCTTACTATGGTGTTATAAAACATTTTCTTACTCTGATGATCCACGCACAAACTATATAGAAGGACTGTAACAATATATTATGTTTTCAAAAATGTTAACTTTGATAATACATATATTTCCAATTTTAAAAGAATTTAACTTTATTGTAAAATAATGGAATATATATTTCTCAGGTTGTTTTTCTACTTTTTAAATATATGTTATTTATGAACGAGTGCTTGAATTGTCTTGCTATGCTCCAAATTGTCTGTCTGCCTGCCTGTCTGTCTATCTATCTATCTATTCTTCATTAATCCAGATACACAGACACCTGTTGCATAGATCACACTGTTTAGACAAAGAATATGCCCCCTCCAAAAGAAAAACCCTTATATTGAGACAATACCATACCTTTTCTTGTCCTGTGGTTTTTAAGTCTCCATGCACTGCTGTTGTTTTATGTTTAATGCTTACTTGAGCAATAAAGGAAACAAAATGATCTAAAATAATGATCTTTGTGTGAAATGTAAAAAAAATGTGTCGTCTACAGAAACATTATCCTCTTCAGTAAGTAGCTGTCGTTATAAGTCAGACCTCCATGCTTTCACACTGATTTCTGCAAAACATACGAGTCAATCATTCCGGCACCTTCAGCTCCAGCAGGTTCTGTGACATCTCTTGCTGGCACATCACGCTCTGTGGAGATGACAGATAGACATGCTTTCCACAAAACTTTCATCACACTCCATACGCTTCACAGCATCCAACCTGTCTCATAATTCTATTCGGCATCAGCGATCCACTTTTTTTGGCACTAAGGAGAATGGAACGCTACAGCTTTCATATACACTTGTTTTTGTTTTGTTAACCAAGACGTTGCAAACAAAAAAAAAATAGATATATAACTATAGGCAGTCAAGAAGACACATGTTTTTAACAATTTAGGATAATAGAACTAGTATCCCGTGAGTGTTTCAGACCCCCTTGGCGGTGAACGGGTTACACACAGCAAACATTCTGCTTTCTTAACAATAGTTTCTATGTAACAGACCAAGCCCATCAAATGTTTACCCCTTCAAGAGAAGGATATTTGACAGCTGAATGACAAGAGCTCTTTAAGATTCAAACCATTAGTATGTTTAACTAGTAAGATTTCATTTTTCGTATTTAGTGTACCACACAAATCATGTATATATTTGAAGGAAGCGTACACACATAATATTTATTGGCATTAAAATATAAAAAAAAATGGGAAAAACACTTTCGGAACAACTGCTGCAAAAACAATTGTTTTATGTTCAGCATTATCCCCATGTGTACCTTAATACCCCATATACATAGATTTTTTCATGTTTGGAAGGGCAAGTGTGAGGGCTACAAGGTGAGCACTTCTTAAATTTACTCCGTTATTATTATTATTAGTTACATTTTTCAACAATTTTTAAAAATACACATTTAAAAAAATGTAATAATTTTATTCTGATGTTTTTACACACCCTGTAGAGTCTCTATTTTAAATGTCTATGCATCCCATATCCCTTATAGATGCAATACTGTTATATCTCAGGCTGTCTGTGCCCAAGATGCACTATAATGCAACCCAACAGCGGCTGCTCTCATCTACAGCGTGTGATCATCAAACCTATATCCGCAGGGGGAGTCTGACATGGGGAAGGGGGCACGTTGCAAATATTTGAGGTCAATACCTGAAGCTTGTTGTGGCAATAAATAACATGATGACAATCTTTCCATGCATTCTGACAGATAGATTAGTTCTATGCATTTTTTAAAGTGTTCTGGACAGGACTGTAGTACACATTGACCATGTTGTCTCTCAGATGTGTTTAGGGAGACTTTATTACTGGGCCATTTCATGGTCTTCTCCTGGGCTACATACCATCAGCTCTCCCCTAAGTATTATCGGAGACAGGACCTCACACACCACCTTTTTCCAGAGCAGCCTGCATTTCTCCTGAGGTTACCTGTGGTTTTTTTCTTTGTATGCCGAACAATTCTTCTGCCAGTTGTGGCTGAAATCTTTCTTGGTCTACCTGACCTTGGCTTGGTATCAAGAGAGCCCCGGTTTTTCCACTTCTTAATAAGTGAGTGAACAGTACCGACTGGCATTTTCAAGACTTTGGATATCTTTTCATATCCTTTTCCATCTGTATAAAGTTCCATTACCTTGTTACGCAGGTCTTTTGACAGTTCTTTTCTGCACCCCATCAGTATCTAGTCTGATCAGTGCATCTATGTGAGGGCTGACAAACTCATTGACTATTTATACGCAGACTCTAATTGCTATTTAAAAAGCCACAGGTGTAGAAAATTAACCTTTAATTGTCATTTTAACCAGTGTGTGTCTGAAACAAGGCCAAACATTCAAGGGTATGTCAATTTTTGATCCGGGCCATTCGGGCGAAATCTGTCACCATTATGATTAAAAGGAGCCAAGGAACTATGTGATAAAAATGGCTTCATATGATTACTAGCCCTCAATAAAATAAATTTTTTTGCATGAACATTTCACAATTTCTGCCAGAGTATGCAAACTTTTGAGCACAACTGTATTTAGCACTTTAGTTGATAATGTACTCGTTAGTACAGAAACCACACATTCTATACACTTATTGTGTATACTTCATACACTTGATGCTCAGTAAAATCACTTTCATGCTAATTATTGAATTTTTGGAACCAAGGCTTAAAACATTTGACATGATATCTGTTGCATCATGACATGATATCTGTTGCATCACGGTGCTGTCCTGGGCCATGCTAAAGCCCACTCTAAATGCACTGCTGGGTGGGACTAACCATTCCCAAGGCTCGCCTGAATCGAGGTACAAAATTAAAAAAGTATTGATGTTTCCTTGAATGTTTTTATGTTTAAGCCTTTTTATTATTTTTTCATTTATTAACAAATCAAGAAAACAAAATATTTCACAACATTCTTGGGTTATGGACCCATTATAATAAAAGACATAAGTAATTCTGGAAGTATGAAAACTAATCACCAAAACAAATAAAACTCATGACTCCGACACTGTTAAGAGATTTTTGCAATTAACTAGTATTTACAAGTACATTCAAACACTCTACACCTAAAAGACTATAGTCCAATGACACCCCTGTCAGTCCACACCACCAAAAACCCCATTCCGGAGAGCAATGAGATTTTAACTCTGAACTGATTAGTAACAGACTGACAATGTTTGCTGAAATGTCAACTCTTAAACCTTGAGGTCAAAACTTTTGATGCAATGCTGACATATTTTAAAGAATCACTTAAGTGTGCTTTTCTTGTTTTTTTTGGTGGTCTCAATCCTGTCCATGTGGAAGAGGTAAAAGTTTGCCCTGAAATAGAGCTACTGAAAGCAAAGCCCGATCTAACCATCCGTGTAGGATTGTTTTCAGAGCCACAAGCAATGTCTTTTGTACTAGCTTACTAAGATGCATTCTCCCTCCACAATTCCAAAACAACATGTGGCAGAAGAAGGAAAGACCCCAACCCATGTGTTACCAGAAAAAGAAGTCTACATTTACCCCAAAAAGTCTACATTTCTGGGCATGTCTTGAAGCAGTGCCACAGATCTGCCCTCTGCTCTTGACACTTGGAACAGCAGTTCCTCTGTTTTAAAATAAAAAACAAAAACCAAACCAATTGTACTTTGTTAAAAAAATGTATTTTTTTAAATCACCGAGAAACATGGAAAGTGCAGACACAATGTTAATCTACATGGCGTGGTATTTATATAAGAGACAAAATGAGAAAACATAAAAGACATTCAGCTTTAAATCTGATCACATATCTAGTTCAGTTCTGAGCATTTCATATTTAACATAGCTTACAAAGAAGAAAAAATACTTTGATTGCAGTAACTTTTGTTCATTTGGCTAAAGAATAATATTTTCTGATGTGCCTGTAATACTTTGATATACAGAATTGTACTAAAATAATAGTAATATCATAGATAACACAAAATAAAGCAACATTAACATCAATTGTTAGATGATATTTTACTAAGAACGTATTTCCAGAGTATTTAGTAAATAGTAACGAGAAAGGTTTATGTATCCACTGTAGCCTTCAGTGAGATGTTGGTTCAGGTTTTGAAGCTTGCAAAGAAAATCAAACAAGAATTAAACCCCATGTCTCACTGGGCTGATCTGATCTTGGCTCCTGCTTTATAAAGTACACATTCCGCTTTATTTGTGTTGAACGGATGATAGGCAACCTCCTCGGTGGAAAAATCAGGTATGCATCATAGGACTTGTAGTATACAGCAGCTACCCTGTTATTACATTAACAAATTAAAGACTTTCTAGTTGCACTACCCTGGGTATTAATCTTTATGCTTCCAGCTATGTTTTTGGGGACAAAATCAAGGTTTAGAGATTTAAAATACAAATCTTCTAATTTCTGATTGTGTACATGCTGCAAAAAAAAAAGTTTATTTGTTCGGGAAATCACTTACAGCGAACTTCACCCTAATAAATTTACTGTAATCATAACAAAAAAACTGCTTATATGATGTGGTAACATTTTTAACACCCCTAATGACATTTCTGAAGATATTTTGGTCAAAAGATTTGGATTTACATTTCCAGTTTCTTTTACAGCATATGCCAGCGTGTCACTGACCTCTTTAATCTTTATCAGGTGCTCATTTAACAGCTTCTTACATCTTTGTTTTAAAACAATACCTGGGAACTCTCTGGCTTTGGCCTGGAGGCTGCCGGCGTCATTGATCGTGAACAGGCCCTTTAGGACAGCATACAATCTCTGGATGTTTTGGAGGAAGTTCTACTTTACCGCGCAGGCTGTAGATAAATGTAACAAGCCTCCCTTCAGAAGTGGTAGCGGCTAATACAGTGAAGGAATTTAAACATGCATAGGATAGGCATAAAGCTATCCTGAATCTAAGACAAGATCAAAGACTCGTTAAGGACTTTACATAAGGAAATATGAGCAGACTACATGGGTCAACTCACTCCGCACTCGGGTTTATCCCGATACTGTCTCTTCCACAGCTATTGTGGACTATTCAAACCCCCCACACATGACTGGCCATGGCACCCCACCTACGTCTTTGCGTCCTGCCTCCCAGCGAGAGGGAGACCTCAGTGGGACCAGCACTGAAAAGTTCCCAGGTATGCTTACAACTGATCCAGAAAATAGAAGTAGGAGGCAATTCAGGTAAAGCCTGGAATCTTTGATTAAACAAATCCCAAAAACGTATCATATGATGTTTAAGAAATGTCAGCGATGCAATAGATGAGTTCATAAGGCATGCTGACCAATAACAGGACAGCACCAGGCAATGAAACTGCGTATGACTCCTAAGCTCATAGTGCTCTAAGCTTAGAGTAACTCACTATGCTATACATTGTTTAACCTATAGGTAACACAGATCCATTTGTATAATAAGCTGCATGTTATTCTTCTAGCTTCATATAAAACAGACATTAAAATGACCAGAACTGAACTACAATTTAAAAAAACAAAACATAAATAAGACCCATAAATAAATAAATGGAGGCAATAAATCATTAAGGAGATACAACAGCTCTACATATCTAACTGCTTTAAATAAAAGCTAGCTGACAGAGGCGACCTTCATTAAACCCTTACATTATACCTTCCCATACCTTGTGAAGAGGGGGGGGTGGTCCTGCAATATATGCATGGCTGCCCCCATAGCACTTAACTCCAGATTTATCCCCCTCCCTAATGCTTTAACCCTTAACAAATGTGATACGGGATGTCATACAGTAGTCAATAACACAGGTAGTTTACTATGCAATCTCAGTTATAGTACTTTTTCCCTGTTCTCTATAGCTTTGGTTATATGTTATGCCAGCAAACTGTACTCATTTTCATATCATACTAAGGCCCAGTAACCAACATTTATTGTTTGTCTTAATCGTGTTGATTGTCTTGACATGGATGCCCAAATTCACCTTAACAATGGATTTTCATATAACACTTCTGAGTTCTAGATAATGAAAAGCCTCATTGGAACATGGAACAGATGGCAGTAAACCAGCAATATCTATGTTCTGGGATCATTTTGGATTATACATGTGGGGTACATATATATATTTACATACACACATAAAGTTCATAATGTAACCACACATACACACACACTTTTCTTTCTCCATCCCTACAAGGAGTAGAAGGTGGAGTGAATTCTACATAAACACAATAGAAGTCACACTGTTATTCTTATTCCGTGCACTGACAGCTTTCTGGCTTTTCTCGTTTGTCATAAAGAAACATGCCAAATAATACAGCTTTATCAACCTATTTCTCGTGTGATGCAAATAAAGGGGGCCACAAAGAATCCTATGTTTTGCTTTTTCCTGTATGTTTCAGGAGCAGTGCTGCTCTTTAACTAGTGCTTATGAAACCGCATCAGAAATTGGCAAGGAGATCTCCGAAGGGGCGCAATGCATCTGGATTAACAAACAATTCATGGCAGAATAGTCAGTGACGGAATAAATTAACCCTTACATTCCCGGAGAAGCACGTGCCACATCCCTCGAGGCCCCGGAACATTCAAACAATAAACTTTTAAAGTATTGCATTCATACAGTATAGTAAATAGTGTAGCTTATTATTTTATCTATATTACCATATCAAAAGTTTTTTTAACGATTATTGTGTTTTTCACATAAATACAGAACCCCTAACATAATATCCCATTACTTCTTATTTTTTAAATAAAAGCGAAAGAGGGACACCGAGATGGTACTGGGGAAGATATAAATTGAACCATCCAGATAGTTCTATACTTTTTCTGTTTAATATTTATCTCATATATTTTGTTCTAATATATTGATTCCCGACAATTCCTTCCTTTGGTTGTGCAATCATGACATAGCACAAATATATGATGATTTATACTATTACTTTTATTTACTCCGCTACTGATTCGGACTTAAAATACATAGGGGATGAACATAAATGATCCTAACCTAGTATCTGCTTAATGGGATCTTAATCCAGCCCTTAAGTTTAAATATTGATCAACTAAATGCTTCCAGCATAAAGGGGATCGCTGTTTGATCACAGGCTACATTCCTAGAAAGGGTATGAGGTTTGAGACCATCAGGTAGCTTAGAAGCCTAGGAAGGAAACAGAAACCCTGATGCAGACTGTAGCTCACAATCCATTACCCTTAATTGTCTTAATATAGAAGAACATCACAGACAAGTGCAGTTAAGATAGCAAACCATTAAAAGATTCTGATTCTAGGCTATCAAAACACTCATTGATGGTTTTTAATGCTGAGGAAAGAAAACTCTGAGTGGTAAGGAAGCATAGCGATGTCCCTTAACTGCCACCTTTGCCAGGTTGTCCCTAAATGGAACTGGATTGTATACCACCCTACTGGAAATCAACCCTGCATAACATGTCCTCAGTCAGATAGGAGTTACAGGCAGAGGCATTTTTTTAACATGTAGTTAACATGATAGTGGCAGCCCCCGCGCAGCCTTACTGGGGATAGATCGCCCTACTGAGTGATCAGGCTACCCTGAAACAGCAGTTTGGTTTGCAATGATGGACCTAACTAACGTACATGAATACCAGAGGACGTAACATAACAACAAAATAAGCTAAAATTTGAGTAACAGGCACCCAACCCACTGGCTCTTATCAATCAATTACCTGTTATATTAAATGTTTGTTAATACACAACACTGGTCCTGATCATAAATTATAATATACATGGACACCCATCTTTGGTTACAATTAGAATTCTGATTTTGTAGCTCTGTTGGCCGAGGTATGAAATATATATATATATAAGAAATTCCAACGTAAATCACATAGATCAATAAATGAGACTAAAAGGGGCAAGTATGCTTCCCAACAGCATTAATGATATTTTATGTATTATAACCGGATTAACTACCACATCCCTCATGTTACCCATTGTGTGGACATACTAAAATACAGAAATCTGGACGACAGTCGATGATATCCTCCAGTACTTCAGAAGTCATTACTGACAGTGGGTACAAGCAGCTCACGTCTATTGTGAATCAGTAAAAGGATCATGCACAAGGTAGACTGCAGTATCACGCGAGGGGTAGCCGCATCCTTATTGCCATTTAAGTAAAATGTACATAAATCCTTTCTCACTGTGTGTGTCACAAAGTGTATATGACAATGCACATTGCTGGTCCACTAATACTGTGTCATACCTAAATGGTATAGGAACAATTACTGAAAAGACAATAATGCTACGGGTCTCTAAAGGCACAGTACACAGCTTGCATCGCTTGGTTTTACAAATATATTTTTGGAATCAGGTAGTTCAATAATAATGAAGTCTACATGATAGGTCCCTTTAATAAATATCGATCAGCTTGCTGTGTGTGTGTGTGTGCGCGCATTTAGACACATATATGTGTATATCATTCATACATGCATACTTACACATACATACTCAACTGCACACAGTGAAACAGGTACTATGGCCAGGTCCAACATACTAATGTCACTGAAACCAGCTGGCTCACTTTCAACATTTCAAGGTAACTTTACACTCCGTTGTCATGAGATCCACCAGGCGGTTCACAGTAGGGTGTAAAATGGTTCTAATTCACAAATCTTCATAATTATATATGTGTTCTTGGTTAATGACAAGGATATCTAAAGGCACCAAGGAGGGACTTCCAAGCACCTGGATCATGAGGCAGCCTTGTAGTTTTGGAAAATGACTTTGACTTTAAAAAGTCAGTCTCTGGTGCAAAAAAGTCAACAGCGTGGCATGTCAAGCCATATTCACAGCTTACATGAAAAAAACAAACCCAGTCCATAGAGTGTAAGATGTCTGAACACATAACAGTCCTACTAGACATAAGAAAGAAGAATAAACATTTGTGCAGACACAGCTTCTTACTTCTTTGATCCAACTTTACAAAAATATTAAGATGATGCATATATAACACATACAAACTGTACAAACTCTGCATCATTGTACCAAGTTAGTCTACTTTGGCTTATTTATTTTTTTCTCTTCCTCTTCTTCTCCTGATTTTCCTAGTTATATTAATTTAGAACAAGACATATTTTTACAAATTACCGGCTACTGTAAAAAAAAATATATTTTTATCTGATAAAAGCAGATGCCTATACTAAAAAAAACTAAAAAGATGAGACGACTGGGGAAAAAGAAAATCAGCTATAAAAACAAATACAACTATACATCGTCAGCAGAAAGGGATGGTATGCTGATTTTTGCTCTGGTAAAGTAAGCAATCTTCTCCCTGAAAAACAAAAAAAAACAAAAACAATGTAATGAATGAAAAGAAAAGGATCAAGTTATGTAATGGTATTAGTTATTTATATAGAAGTCCTCTAATTTCTCCCTTGGTGTGTTGCATATACTCCCCCATGCCACCAGTATTTATTGTTTTATTTATATACTGAAAAATTAAAATGGATGTATGGATGAATCTGTTGACATTTTAAGCGTGAATGGTTATTGTGTCCACCAATGTTTCTGCACGAGAGAGAGAATGAGAGAGAATGAGAGTGAATGTGGGTATGGTGCAACAAATGTATTAAATTCCATTAATGCCCATGGTTTTTGAATAGGATGTCCAAAAACCTCATATATTTATCTTTATTATATGGCCTCAATTGTATGCACAAAAGGTTGTTATCCAATGCATATATATAACTTATTTTATTTTGCAAACACTGTTACATGTTTTTTTATTTAGTGTATGAAAGGGACAGGTCTGCTTTTAGAGTATGACATTGGTTTAGTGTAGTCTGACACTAAGTTAATAAAGCTGTTGAAGCACAATTTCATATATAAAGGATTATTTAAACATTGAACTAGATAAATCTTTGGCAATGTGGTCTGAACATTTCTCACCTAAAAGACTGCACTTGAAGGGGAACATTCTGGCTCTGCTCCCGTAGTCTGCATACATCCTTTGAGGCTTTTCTCATTAATTTTTCAGCGTTCAAACCTTGCTTTTGTTCTTCTTTTGATTGCTCAGCCTAGAAACAAACCAGAAATCCATGTTCTGTTGCTAAAGTTTAAAGAACCATTTGACCAAGAAGTGTCATCTAATAAGACACATGGAAGGGAAAAAGATTTAGCTTGTTGTGTGTGATAATAGCAGATAATTACATTTCTAACTTCCATAAGAAAGATTTATCATTTTTCGTCTTTTTTTTCACTGCTAGTTGTCTGATAATTGGTGGGATTAGACAGGAAAGGAGTGTATATTAATAAATATCCAGTGCAATACATGCAGTGCAACAGTTTCCCTTTAAGTGAGAGTGGGATCAATACCTGCTTTTCGGCCTGTTTTAAAAGCTTTTGGAACCGATCATCTTCTAGAATACACAGTGGCAAAGCGGTCTCTCTTCTGACTTTCATCTCTTCTAGTTTCTGCTTTAGGTCTCTCAAGGACTGGAGCTCATCATTGAGGCGCTTTTGCCTTGTGCGTGACGCTTGGAGATCCAGCTCCAAATCAAGAGATGTCCGTTCGCGACATTCATGCATAGCTCTTCTTGTCATCGTCTGACAGACGGGCTAATTAGAAGAAGAGAGCTTTTAATAAATAATTACTGCACACTCGAATACGGATGAACATACATCTGTTGAGTGGCTGGGTGGTTGGTTAAGAAGTATCTTGGTCTAAAGTCTAAAAACTATGAAACTGTATGAAATAACTTGGTAGTGAACGAGAAGAACAAGAGGTCATATATATCTGTGGTAAATTTAGGTACGCGTACCCTCTTCACTCTCAGGCTGCGTCTCTCTGAAGCATTCCTTACGAATGGAGATTTTTTGGCTAGGGTTGAGCTGTCACTGTCACTTCGGCTCAACTGTAAAGAAAAAAGGGAAAAAAAAGTGATTAAAAGTATTCACAAATCAGTGTTGTGTAACATCCCCAGGTGTGGTATTCCTGGGAGAGCAATCATTCTGCTAATGCATAGGTAAACACATTTCACTCACATGAATACAATATATGAATCCTTTTAGAATTAAGCCACTTAATCCAAAATTCTATTTTGCCTTGTGGGTCCAAGTTTTAAAATGTTTATCAAAGTTACGCAATTCAGTTTTCACACAATGCAAACACCTCTGGACTGGCAGAACTTTAATGTCAGGGGCCGGCCTGGAGATCAAAGCAAAGCCTCTTAAAAGGAACTCCCACCATTTATTTAATGACTTATATTAGATTAAAAAAAGTTTTCAATATAAATAGTTTTCTATAAATAGTGTTTTTATTGTTAAACAGTCCCAGTGATTGCATAATATAATATAACCACATAACAGTGTGGTGACTGTTCAGGGAAAGTCATCCCAAAATATCACATGACTGACAATGGCGGCCTACAGGTCTGCAGATAAAGGAAGTTTCTTTAAGCCTAATTGTCATGCTATATACCAGTGGTTCTCAACTCATGGGTCGCGACCCTGTCTTCGGTGGGTCGCGGAGGGTCAGGGCTGGAGGCATACCGGGAAAACGTCACTTTCCTGGGACTGCCTTACACATTCTAGCGGCAATCCGTGAGCCGCAGGCTGTCAGGACCGCGGCCGCAACAATCAGGGCCATCAGACAGCCTCCGGTCTGGCACTTTAGTATTACTCCCCGACCGGTCGCTGTCTGCTCCTAGTGGGAGCTGAATAAAGTTTTTCTCTGATTGCTCCTCCCCTCTTCCTGCTGCAGCCCGCGGGCAGCCTTTCCACTCCCTCATCTTTAAGGGTAAGTTAAGTATATATTTTTTTTGTGTACTAATTATTTATATATATATATTCTGGTTCTTGAGAAAGGCTCATTGAGAGCCGAAACATTGGACCTTCACCAAGTCAATACATTTTATAAAAAGAAGACCCACTGAGTGCATCAACTTTATTTGCTGTATATACATTTTGGATTGTTAGGACCTGGGCATATTGCAACTGCTTCCAGTCAAGTGAGTGTGTTACATTCTATATCTTTTGTTTAATTATATATATATATATATATATATATATATATATATAT
This sequence comes from Spea hammondii, assembly GCA_029215755.1. Classification (NCBI taxonomy): domain Eukaryota; kingdom Metazoa; phylum Chordata; class Amphibia; order Anura; family Pelobatidae; genus Spea; species Spea hammondii. The sequence continues at coordinate 30,555,224 of JARDYJ010000001.1, forward strand.
ATATATAATCTGCTGTCCCTTTTGCCTCTGTCCCCCACTAGGACACAGCCCCTGTTACCCCACCAAATCCCCTATTACTCCCCACTACAGCCCCAGTTACCCCCACCAGAGCCCCTATCCACCATCACAGTCCCTGCCCCCCAACACAGTCCCTGTCCCCTACTCCCCACCACAGCCCCTATGCACCATCTCAGCCCCACTTACCCAGGCATCACAACCCCCCCCCACCCCCATTTTGCACAGACTGAAAAAGTCAAGGCTTTCAAAAAGAAAATGGCATTGTGGACGAGTCATGTGAAGTCGTATGAAGCCATATGAACTCTGGTTCAGCTAAAGACAAAGCATAGAAACAGAATGGACATTGAACATGGCCTCAGAGTTTGTCTACCATCACCCCAGATTTTAAGACAGTCCTCAAAAGCATCCCCAGTGTTCCCATTAGTTCTACCTCATATGTTTCAATGACTGTTTGTTTATTTATTTATTGTGTTTTTGCCTCAATGGCACTTTCATTTCACTAGCGCTGTGATTATTGCACAATTAATTTTCACTAGCACTGTGATTACAATATTCATTGTGCAAAGTATCCGTTTGTTTACTGTTTCTTTACTGTTTAAAAGTGCACATATATATATATATATATATATATACATATATATATATATATATATATATATATATATACATATATATATATATATATATATATACGGTATATACACACACATATGTGGAATACTGCACAAATTGTCATTGTTTCAGAAATGAAATTATTTTTGGGTCGCGACTTAATGAGCAAAGACAAATGTGGGCCCTGAGGATACATGGGTTGAGAATCACTGCTATATACTACTTCAATGTCTACCCATTGTACAGCGCTACGGAATATGATGGTGCTATATAAAACAATAATAATAATGTTGGAGATCTAGGTTATGTTCATCTTCTTCTTCCTTGCGTGCAACTAGTGTGTAGCTCAACATAAATGTGACTCCCTGTTATCTGAATAATATTGTAGTGGGCATCATTTTTGGACCTGCCTTTTACGCTTTGGCCTTTAAACACAGAAGGTGATTTATTGTCACATCGGGGGGGGGGGTATTCTATGCTTCAGACTCTGGTTAAACATCTTATGGAGCCATCATTTCCTCAGGACCAAGTAAACAGGGGTGCACCAGGGGTCTACGTACACAACCTCCAAGCACGCCAGCATGTGATGGGTATTGATATGAGATATCATCAGCCATAAAAGTAAGTGCTGCTTAATGAAGGCATTTCTGCTTTGTGACAATAGCTCCCAAAGTTTTAAAAAATGATTTCTGTTTCTTTATCATTAGTTACAAAAGCCTGGATGCCACGTATTACATGAAACATTTACAAAATGAGCGTAAAAGGCCTTCAGGCAATAGCTGCAGTCACTGTGAAATGACTACATTTGCATTGTACAGCCATTTCAGAGAGGAAAATGGCTTTAATGTTCATTGTGGGAGAATCTACCGCAAACATGAAATATACAAAACTTCTAATTAACTATATGGAGACACATAATTGTACGTACGATGATTCAACAGTAACACTTACCCTATTCCTTATTATAGAGACCAAAGCAAGCATTGTCCTCCGTATAATGGAATATTAGGCTTTGTGTCGACAAACGTGTCGCCTATGCCTATAAAGAGCTACTGAAAGCAGCTGTAGATGGTACAATGAGCTAATATCCAGAAAAACAGCACCAAATGTTTATTACTGGGTTTTAGCTACAAACAAGTAAATATGTTCGAAAACAACAACTATTTTGTTAAATGTTTCCACTCTTCGTGCATGCTCCCTGTTAACATGATAAAAGTGATGAGCTCTTTGAAATTAAGCAGATCTAGGTCCCTGTTACATTACGTCACATCTTTAAAGGTGCTGTTCTACCTACTCTGCTGAATTTAACCCTTTGTAAGTAAGTACGGCATTAGAAACATCATTCCTTGTACTACTGAATGGCAAAACATTTCCAGAGCATTATTTAATCAAGTACAATTTTGCCTTGTTCATATTATTTTAGGTGGGAGCACTTAATTGTCATGTGACAATAAAAGCAAGCCTGACAGGTTGTTGTCATAGTAACCAACAAGTTTCTGTAGAAAGAATGCAATGACAGATTATAATGATTATAACTGGCATAAACGAAAAGCAATCCGTGCAGAAGACATCTGAATGTACTGTGATTAGGAAGTCAAAAGGAGTAAAGTAAAACCATAAAAAAACAACATCTTGAGCTAAAACCTCCACAATATTCCACTGTGGGAAAATAATCATCTCTAAAATGTTATTTTGTGCTATTTAACTAAAAAGGCACTTTAAGTGGAAAATGGGTGGCTTAATGGTAGTCCAGCCCATTTGTAACCATAATCTGCATATACCCCACCCACTCCCACTTTAAGACACACCCACTTCACGTTAATCATTATTTTTAATGGTAGAGGGATGTCAACTCTAGTACTCGGTGTATTGCTGAATCTAAAACGCAAGTCATTCTCTGCGCACACTCCATGTAGTAAGATCCAGAGCATAGTTCTTAGGGATGGTTTTAACAACAGATCCCACAATCCAAAATGTATCACGTGGGAATGGAATAGGTTTGCACATAATTATTAAATTTTTATAACTTTCATATATATATATATATATATATGTAAAATACCGTATTTGCTCGATTATAAGACGAGGTTTTTTCCAGAGCAAATGCTCTGAAAAATACCCCTCGTCTTATAATCAAGGTCGTCTTCTAATCAGACCTCATTCTGCTGGGGCCATGCTGCTTACCGGGCTTTGATCGCGAGCAGCGTTTCTGCTATTAGCAGCAGGAGAACAGGAAGCTAGCGCAGTCCTCACATAACTCTACCTCCCCCCGCCTTCCTCTGGGGGCGGGGCCAGAGAAGTTGCTCGCACAGCCGGGCCCCTGCAAAAGTCTGCGAGTGGCGGATCTGCAGTTCAGGTAAGGGGGTGGGGGGTTTGAGCGTGTGTGTGTATGTGTGATTAATGGAATGAATGAGTATTTAAATGTTTGTGAATGAGTGTGTGTGTGATAGCATGGATGTGTAAGGGGGGTGGGGGTGGTAGCATGGCATAGGGAGGCTGTAATCACACTTCTATCATCCCCAGGTTCCAGCATGTACTGGCTGCCTTGGCTTGATAGGAGTGTGATTGCTGTTAGCAGTATATATATATCTCCAGAAATGCATTTTAACCCCCTATATGCCCCTCTGTCCAATGATATGCCTTATATTCCCTATATGCCACTCTGTCCCATGATATGCCTTATATTCCCTATATGCCACTCTGGCATATAGGGGGTTAAAAGGCATATCATGGGGCTGAGTGGCATATAGGGGGTTAAAATGCATTTCTGGAGATATATATATACTGCTAACAGCAATCACACTCCTATCAAGCCAAGGCAGCCAGTACATGCTGGAACCTGGGGATGATAGAAATGCCTTTTAACCCCCTATATGCCAGAGTGGCATATAGGGGTATAAGGCATATCATGGGACAGAGGGGCATATAGGGGGTTAAAAGGCATATCATGGGGCACAGTGGCATATAGGAGGCTATAAGACATTTCTGGAGGCAGAGTAGCATATAGAGGGTTAAAAGGCACATCATGGGACAGAGTGGCAAATAGGGGGGTATAAGGCATTTCTGGGGGCAGAGTGGCAAGCCTGGGGGCAGATGTGCAAAACTGGGGGGGCAGGTTGGCAAATAAAAGGAAATAAAAAATATATTTTTCTCAATCATAGCTTTTATTAAATATGAAAATTAGTTTACATGAATTAATATTTACTAGTAAAACTTTTTTCCTATAGGGTAGTCTTATATTCAGGCTTTTTGTTTTTTTCCTAAATTAATATTTTGATTTTGGGGGGTCGTCTTATAATCAGGGTCATCTTATAATCAAGCAAATACGGTAATTACTAGAGCTATATATGGGGAAAAAGCAAGAAATATCATAAAAATGTAACAAAAAGAAGCGCCCTTATGAGAGAACAGGCTGGCTGGATTCTCAGAAAGGGTTAATTCAGCAGATGTTTGCTTTATCCAGGTGGGGATAATGTCATTTTTGGCCAAGATTCAGCTTTTAATGTAGGATTTAAAGACATCTGGGTCGGTTTACAAGAGGAAAACGCAACTGCAAATATTTGATGCCTCTGCAGTGGGTAGATAAAAAAAAAAGTCCATGACATTGTTCTTTAGATTGAGTGCAGATCATCCATTGATATTTGATATACGTAAAATTAAACGCAGGGATCACATTACTTAATTTCTACCCCCACATTCCCATTTCTAAGCATTCATTATATAGATGTATAAATGCGCACATTAACCTCCAGCGACACGCGATGGGAAACTGACCGGCTGAGAAGATCAAAAGAGCTTCAGACCCTGGGCTGAGGCAAAATTCCAATGGGATCTGATTTCCAGACACCATTTCCTGGGGCAATTCAAGCTCTTTTTGCATCAGTTTACAAAGAGGGACTGTCTGCCATCCACAGCAGCGTTACTGCAAATATTTGGTTTAAATGAGAATAGTTTACCTGGGGGAGCCAGATATGGCAGCGTGGCAAAATGAAGCAAAGTATCATTTTTTTATCCTGGAGTTTACTCCATTATTTTACAAAGACTGCCTAAACCAATCAACATCAATCAGCAACTTAACAAGTGAAAGATAATGCAAAGGGGAGAAATAATTGCGCAGACATGTATACGCGTTAGAAAATCTGATCCTTCATCTTAACGTCCTGTTCTTAGGTTATACAAGATTATTCCTCCCTATTAAGTATTTCTTCCACTTTTGTTGCATTAGATTGTTCCAGAGAGGAGTAGAGGAGGGAGTTCTAGGGGAGAAATGTACTAGTTATGCCACCTTCGGCTTCGCTGAAGTAAAATGATACAGAATTATAATAATACAGATTAAAATTGACAAAGCAAAGCGAAAAAAAAGACCTACAAGCTGGAAAAAAGGCTAATCCTAGTAATCATTAGGAAGAAGAAAAAGTATTGGAGCTTTTACACACAGGCTTCACAACTCTTTGTAACACTCTTTTTGGCACTTGGAAGAAAATTATTTTTTTTCACCCTCCAAATCAATGCTTTTCTAACACATACTGAACGCACACCAAAAGTAAAGTGGGAAAAAAAGGAAAAAAACGTACCCTACATATATATTGGTTCTTCTCTCCTGGAGAGAAGGTCTGTGACCGGACGATCATGCTGTTTCGCACAAATGGACGCTGCCTGGAGCCAAGGTTGTTCCTGTCCTTGGGACGGACAGAAATGTCTTCATGAATTGCTTGCTCGGTGTTTGTCTCTTTGTCGACCTGTGAGAAAGGGATGGGTTATGGGTTTTTTCCTCATCATAGTGATGTAGATCTTATGAGCTGACGTCACATATTATTCTACTCCAAGACTAATCAGAAACTATTTGTATAAAAGGCTGCAAGACCTCATTAGCACAGTTACTTAGGACTACGTTGTCGTTTTACATGCCAGCTGGTGGAAATTTGTTTTTGCTCTTTAAAAGTATGCGAAAATCAAACGTTAAAGGGTGGACAAACACTCAAAATGTAAACGGCGGGTCATTGCACGCTCATCTTGGTTAGGGAAGTAGTTAATAAAGGGCAAGGACATCCAGTAAAACCAACATAAATTTACCTGGGTTGGTAACTCCACCGCAGAAATGGGACATGAGGTGGAATCGCAGTTTTCTGCTTCTTCATAGATTTCTTGCGGTGCTTCTGTAAGATCACTTGATGCTTGCAGTGGCTCCTGATAACACGTGTCCATAAGTTCCTTTGATTGGGGCTCAGCAAGATTTCCAAAAGATCCTTCGGGAAGCACTTCGGACCTAGGAGTAATTAAACACCAGATATTAAAGCCTTACAACTCATTTTCTCAGCAACATCTTGCCTAAAGAATGAAATAAATTATCAATTAATTAAAATCGACAGATGAACACAGTGACTTCTCCGGATGGACTTCAGGAGGTATAACTGTCCATCGCTGATGCATACCAGTTATTTAAATTCAAACAACACACAAGTAAAGTTGGCCGGAGGCAGTAAAAAAAGAAGTATTTTTTTTAAGAGCAGTTAGGAAATACATATTTAAACCAAAAATAAACACACACAGAAAATGAACCTGCTAGTTCTACTTTCATAGCATTTAGAACACTTACTACTATTTCTGTATAAAATCTTTTCTAACCCATCCAGGAACATGAAAGTAGCCTTTTGTATTTTAGCAACGTGATGTGAAAGTCTTAAGGCGCTGCTCAGATTTTCAGAATTAGCAGGGGAAGGAACAGAACTTGAGAGAAAAGCTGAACATCAATCAGATACCATTGCTCCTGAGAACAATTCTGCTCCTGGTCATCCTTGTCGTCATCTTCTTTTTCTTCCTGGGCCAGTTCTTGCTCCACCGCTTCCAACTCAGCAGATGTCCTCTCCAGCAAAGCTGAAACAGCATCCTACCAGAAAAGGAGATAAAGCAGCCAAACTGATGATCATCAAAAGAAAAGCAAAAGCCAAGATCTTGCAATCATAAGTGCAGTTCTCTAATCTTTAACTGAAATTCTGCTTTACTTCTGTCATGTCGTGTCTGTGATTACAGTAGGAATAAAACAGTATCCAGCCATCTACCATTCTTTTTTTAGATGCCAATGTATTTGTGTAGATTTCTACTACAAAGGTAGAGGTAAACCAACAGGAGTCAATTGTTCTCACGTGTAACAGGGAATCTGAGGATCGAGCAAGAATTCTATATTCTGGTACTTAATGCAAGACTTTTTTTTTATCTCATGCTAGATTAAAAAAAAGACATATGTGAATATTTTTGTATATAAATGTATTTTAAATACATTTAGGGAATTTAAACATGCACGGGGATAGGCACATGGCTGTCCTGAATACAAGATGAGACCGAGGACTGATTAAAGTTTGAGTCTTTACAGCAGGAAGAAAGGACAGAATAGATGGCCAAATGTTTTTTTTATATGCCATCAATCTAACTTGGTACAGACTGAAACAATGAGGGGATTTAAACATGCATAAGGAAGGTGTGAAGTTATAGAGAAGGAACAAAATAGACCGACTAGAAGGGCCAAATGCTAACACATTTTTGGGTTCTGTGTTTTAAGAAAGGAAAGCTAAAAGTATCTTTAGTGGCAGTACCTTTGGTCTCGTCTTAGATTCAGGAATAGCTTTATGCCAGTCCCGTGCGTTTTAATATTTGCAATTTCCAGCTGCTTACCAAATCCAAAGCTGCACTCCGGACCACGCTTGCATCCAACGCTGGCTTGTCTGTGGGTTCCTTGTGAAAAAGTATTGGTCTGCAAGGTAGCAAGGTATACCACTGCGCGTGCATCTCGTTAGCAAATGGCAAGTCCGCCAAACCGATCTGAGTCCCAGCCTACAAAAGGAAAAGAAGACACATTTTGTCTCACTTTGTAATTTTTCTTCTTAAGCACTCGGTTGCGGAAGAAATCTTTCAACAGCTTAGAATGTTATTTTTTTTACATTTCAAACAATTTTAGCAAAAAAAACCACCCAAAGTGCATTTATAAAAGAGTCCGTTGGGTCTCTGCACATTTCAAAAAGAATGATTTGTGTTTTCTATCTTTTGGCCTAGAGTCACGCTACGATCAATACGGAACTGTGTCTGTTGGAAAGAAGCAATTCTTGTAGCGCAAATAAACCATACAGGGAAATCATGATTCAACCCCGTGAAACAATGAGAAAGAGTTAAATAAGCAGCGCTATTGTATAGAAAAATCTCATGAGAGAGTCAGATGTGACACAAGGGGCTTTCAAAATGAAACAAATGTCATATAGTTTCATGATGCTAATGAAGCTCTGAGGCATATATTTTCTATAACTGTCCCCAGGGCCTATTTTAATGTGCTTTTTGTCACGGTCGTGCAGCAAAAAAAAAAAAAAGTGGAAATTTTATTTAACTTTCACTACCCTTAGACTGTACATCCTTAAAACTTGTGGCAAGAAGTTCATTAGGACATACAGTACGTACGTCCTGACTTTGTTCCAGTGGCAGGGACATCTCCTGATCGTGTGTAACGGCGCTGGTAGAGGTACACTATAGGTCAAGAAATGCCCGATCAAGGAAGTTCCCTTGAGAATAGCCTCAACTAGGTCAGCTATCTGGACCCTGCTGGGCTCTCATTACTCCCTCTGCTGGCTGATTGCAGTTATTGCAATCTGCAAAACAGATATGGAGGAGGTTGAAAGATAAATACTTTTTCCCCTTCCAAAACAAAAAAAAAGGGAAAAATGCAATAAAAATGAAATAAATAAGAAAAAAAATAAAAATTGAAAATAATGAAATTAACAAAATAAAAAATATTTTTTCCCTAAAAATAAATGCCCCTTAGCCCATCAATAGTATTAAAATATATATAATATGGGGTAATATGTAAAGCATGGATGCAGCCATCTGGAACATAAAATATATGTATGATTGTAAATCAATACATCAATTGGGTCATTGTTCAGCTGTGGCACCTACAGTATAGAAGAAAATTTAAGCAACATTGCAAAAACGTGTTGTTTTTTTTAGTATAGTTTTTTTAATCTATTACCACTTACAATTATTATATGTTTTATGTGTTTCTATGAATTAAAAAAAAGAAGGCCCTACTTCTCCTGAACAAAATTAAGTATAATTTGTGTGGGTAGACCAAATATGGAGAGAGAATCATGTTAAAAATGACAAAAACTATTTTGGTCCTTTGGTTATGAAGCCCCCAGGACTGAAGGGGGTTAATAAATAATTTAATAACTAAGTATATATAATATATAATAGGCAGATCTCACTCCATACCTTTTCTTAGCAATGAACTTTTTGATGTGCAGTGAGAATCCATCCCTAATACTTGAACAAAACACGGGTACATTTGTAATGTACAAATGAATCAGATCTCATATAATTCATTATGTAATTCATCAAGGCGAACTTTAAATACATTTATCTCCAAACAGATAAATGCTAAAAGATTTTACTCCCTTTATTAAGCTGACTTGTGAGATTCTATAAGGGCCTTTTAAGACCTGAAGTAGCCAATCAGTGGCAAGATCCTCCGGGCCACGGATATGGGGGGCAGCTGAAGGGCTGCAACTACAGCATCATGTGTTATTTTTTCTATTTTTTTTTCTATGAAATAATTCATAGTAAATTTTTTACAGGGGCTCTCGTGGACATTAAACTGTCCCTTTAACCAATATCAGAGAGGCAACATAAGTCTCATACCAGACATTCTTCCTTGTGCGTCTTTCCCACAGTGCACATATCCACTCTCAAAGTCTTCTGCTGTAAAATGGTCTGTGAAATGGACACTCGGAACAGCTCACTGAGTAACACTATTTCAGTAGCTGGGTACATTTTGGTCCGGAAGAGGCAGCTGGTGTCACTTGAAGATGGAAGGACAGCAACTCTAATATATCTGGAACATATGGCAGTATCATAAGATGACAATCACATAGCACAACGGTACGCTTGCAAGTTTTTCACTACTACATAAGGCGCAATTGACTTTAATATTGAATTTTCTGCTAGCATCACCTTGTACACCACTCTTCTTGCCATTTGGAACACTGCAAAGGTCCTAAAAGATGGTTCTTTAGACCAACAAAGTCCAAAGGTCCACCTTCGATCATCAAAGCTCATAGATGGAGCTCCTGCACTGCTGTCCGTAGACCGACAATAAGAACCGGACTAATATTTTCCTGATTATTTGCTGCATTTATCCATTAACAGTCAACAGACAAGTGGTAAGGGAGAAAGGACTAAACGTAGGTCCATGGAGCATAAATGTCCATTAAACAATATTGAGTGTTTTGGATTTTTTTTTGTGTAAAATTTTAAAGTGAAAAAGCAAATTTGGTAAATATGAAGACCTTTATTGGCTAACTGACACAAGTTACCTAGATAGTTAAGGCTAATTAGGTCTCTTTTTCAGGCATATCATAACTCTAAAAATTGTTTTTCAGGCATCTCTTAAAAGTTATCCTGTAAACTTGTCAGAGTGTAACAAAGGTCTTCTTGGGTGTCAAATGCTTTAATAAACCACTGATCTCCCCTCAACTTACTACTCATACTACCTCTTACTACTCATGTTATGCACTCCAAGCGTGCTAATTAGTGTATTCCTGTGCCAGCGGTGTTATACTTCTTAAGGATTCAAGGAAGAAAAAAATATTATTAAGTGCTGCGACTTCTACTTATTACCGAAAGTAATTGATCTAAAAAATAAAAGATCAGGCCATACAATGTGTCTCTACGCACACAATCTATCTGCACGGCGGTCTTCGGGAAGCCTGGAGTTAAAATGCACCTGCCGCTCTACTAGCATATTGCTTTTGTATTTTTGAAAGCTCTAAGGAAACTTTTAATCCTCAAGAAAAAGAAAGAAAAAGCTTATGTAGTTGCAATTAGGAAAGGCAATACAAAGATGAAAAAGATAAATCAGACATCAACCAAAACAGCAGTCTCCATTGTATCTGCTTTATACCCTTTGAACTTGTATATCTAGCGCAACACAAAGCACTTAGTACTTGAGAGGATTTTTTCCCTTTAACTCGGCTCATAAAGGGAACGCTCCCATTTGTTTCCTGAAGGTTGTCTTGAAGTAGAAGTCAATGTGAAATAAAGCTCTCGCTAGTCACTTTCTCCATGTTCCGCTTTTTAACCCTATCATTGGAACAACTAGCAGAGATATTGACTGCTATTAGAGAGGATTAACTCTCCTCTTACTGGCACCGCTGGCAGAGACATGGTTAACTTAACCAAGATTGAACTGCATCTGCAAAATTAACCCCTAATTACTGGTACATCTGTCGGTGACATAATTAAGCAAGCGATTGCCTCTATTGGCAGTGCATAATTAACCCTCTCAATCTTTGCACCGCTGGCATTAAATGACATTAGTTGAGTTTTTGACCCACTAGCAGTAAAAGGACTAACGAAAATATTACCTGGACTACTGTCAGCAAGAATACTAACTTCCTCATTACTGGCATCACTGGCAAAAAGGTTGCACTGGAAAGGGGGTTAACTTTTGTTTACCAATTAACCCCTCTAGTAGTCAATTAGTCTGTTAATGGGAACTCAATGACAGGTTCTTAATGGCCAAAACAGTCTAAGTGCTGGATGATGGTAGCCACAAAGCAGCGTGTACTCACATTCTCGATCCATACGGGATACAGGGGTGATTGTTTTGCGCCCGGACAATTATTATGACAAAGCTTGATTTTCCTGGATCATATCTAAAAAGAGAAATAAAATAACTGATTTTTACCGCAACTACGATATTAGAACTAGCAAAGGATTTCGAAGAGTGTGTTTCTCACCTCAGTATTAACTGGACTTGAACAGTCCCTAAATCCGTATAACCTTCTGTAAAGGCAGCATCTTCACACGGCCTGTAAGAAGAAGGATAACGTAAGATGCGTCTGGGCTCGCTGCATGCCCGTCGGTTCACAGGGGAATGGAAGAGAGAATTAAAACTATAACCAGGAACTAAAGATACAACATACATAGGAGGACTACTTACGCTTGCATACATGGTTCATATACTCCACTGTCTCCTGCCACGGACTCATCAGACACGGCTGCGGATACATTGCACGCCGTCACCTTCTCCTCTCCACTTTCAACTTTTCTCAGAAAATCAAGATCTGTGGCACATAAAAAAAAAATGTTTAATTAGTTGCATAAAGAATGGGGGGTTTACAGGTTGTTGTGTATTACCTATTTATTTATTTTTTTTTTCAAAGCAAACCCGTTAAAATATGTTGTGTTCTGCCGTGTAAGGACTCATCTAACTTCAGGTTTGATTATTTATACAGTTACCATTGAAGCTTAATCGAAACATCGATAGAGAACCCATTATGGATTTTTACCCATTAAAGCAGAACACTTAGATGACAAAGGTGTTTGATCCAGGGGGTGCTGCCATAAGCCTAAGGAAGTGGGCAAGCGGGCTGCTCTCACACTCACTGTGCCTGAATCACTGAGTGATGTGGACTACTAACATATGACATCATATCCCAGAGCTACAATTCTATCAGCAAAGTAGGGAGCACAAGCGTTGGGGAGAGCAGAAGCCCCATTTGGCACTGCTTAAGGACCAAGGGGCCGTGCAAACTCTCCTCAATCTGCCCATTGGCCCCTATGGCACACCAGGCAGACTGAGAGCAACCAAATGAACGGTCAAAAAAACACAAAAGGGGTAAAAAATGAAATACTTGACCAAAAGGCTAACTAGATATCCGGTACTAGTAGAGTTTGTGTCAGTACTAGTTTCCAGTAACATACACTTGCCTCATCAGCTCTGTCATTTTATAACTGTTTTAATTACTTCACAGCACGCGCATCTCTTTTTCTTTTTTTGAAATAAAAAAGGGATTATCCCATTTGAAATCTGAGCTTTAAAAGAAAACTAAAAACCCTCCTCCCCATGGGTACCATCTGTAGCTTTCAAAAATCCTTTATTGTGCCAGGGAACGTATTCCACCATGTACTGCACTCTCTAACTTTTCATCTGTAACCCCTATTCATCAGCAGGATCCCCACCGCGCACCAAAACTCTTCATTTAAAGGTATATTCCGACGTTCCACGTGGGCTTTCATTCACCAGTGAGGTATGTCGAGATGCACTGCTCGACCTTCGGAGTATAGCCTTTACATCTTGTTAAACTGTTTAAAGTCTCGAGGCTTTAGATTTCGGATCTGATTGCCGAGTTTCTTTAAGGTGTTACAAATGCAGTTTTTTCTCCACTTTATCTTTTTTATATCCGATTGTATGATGGCGGTGACATGATTTATTGATTACCCCCAGGAATACCAGGATCTGTCCCGGCTGTGACAATGACAGAGACTGACTCAAGAAGGACTTCACAGATATTGAGTCTACCAGCGGGAGTCCGCACTGATCACCGAATAATGGAAAACAGTGACAATTCTCATGTACCTTGTAAGGGCTTCGAGACTGGGACGTGTGTATCAAAGGTGCGGCAAGGACTTAAAACGAGAAACCCAATCTATATTTCGAGATGAAGAGAGAGTGTGCAGGGACGGCGGCTAAAAATCCACAACTTCAAAATCAAAAAACTGAAATCATGTAAAAGGCTATAAGTGAAAGTGTGGTAGAAAAGAAGGAAAATTACAATTCCAATAAATACTTGCCGACAAGCTTGCAATATATGTTCACAATAGGTTTACTACTTCTGTGACTTGAAACTCTATGTTTGTGATACACTTAGATTCTACTATATGTTTAATATAGTATAAAGTGTTTAATTTCCTTGCATTTCACTAGCAAGCCGCATTGATGATTGTTATGATGCCTGTCTTAGGGCTGAAGCCTGAATGGTAATTTTTGTTGTTTGTCTTGCCCTCCCGATGCATCAAAGGAGAAAAAGATATGGGGGATTCTACACTTGAAAAATGGCTACTACAAAAATTTAAAGGGCTTACAGAGTTATCTTTTGCATTAAAGTGCATATGATGACTGGCAGATTCCTATTATAATAGAAAAAAAAATTTCTATTGAGATATATTTGATACGGTATACTGAAGATTTGTTTTTTGGCGGGGAGGTGGTTGGCCCTTTGGGCTACTGGCTCTCCCTGTAGGCTCCCTAGTTCGGAAAGGATCAAGAACCAGGCTGTGGATGTAAAAAAGAGCAGCACATAACTCCTTATTCAAATAGAGTGAATGTGCTCAGTGAGGTAGGTTCAAAAGTAAAGGTAGCTGGATCCCCTTCATATACCCTACAGACCCTGAAATAAGATGACGGTACTCCAGAATGATTAATTCAGTAAGCTGTGGTTGGAACACATTTCTCAGAAGCTGGGGAAAGCCACCAAGCTACACAGAACAGCGCTAGAAACCCATCTTAGCAAAATTGTTTCTTTTCGTTTCTAATAAAAGTGTATGCGTATGGAAAAAATGCCTGTGCTAAATTATCCGGCTCAAAAGATTTAACAAGGTAAATAACAGGCATCAGAAAGACTTCAAAAGCAGTCACAATATTTTGACGATACGCGGTAAGGTCACCTGAGGAAACCTACTGCAATCATGTCAAAATTAGAATAAGAAAATAATGACTCTGATCGTGTTCTCTCGTTAAGGCGCCAATTATATTTTGACCACTAGATGTCACTAGAGTACTACCACAAAACACAGTTGAACAGATGAGGCTCTCTCTGTCCTCTTTTTCTCTAATCGGGGAAAACACAAATTACCCCAAATAAGCTGAAGTATTAAATTCACACTGTTTTCATGCAGTAGGGGGTCTATTCAATGAGAAATCAAGCTGCATTTTTGTCACAAAGCAATACAGGTTCTGAAAACTGCTGCTTAGCAGGTGAAAAAAACAGTAAAAGCCCCACAGTCACTTAGTCTGCTTCTTTGTTTGTATTTGCATAAACATGGGCCCTTTGCTACTTCTACACTAATTAGATCATTAGTTGGGCAAATGTGAACGACGGACCTGTGCGATATTAAAGTAGCATCTGCAGCTAAGCGACTCCCTTCATCCTCAATGTCTGGCAGAATCCAACTCCAAAACTCACACAAAAAAACCTTAAATGTTAAATGCCTATAGGCATCATTCTACTGGAAAAAACTAACAGCGCCAGGTCAGCACTCCCATACAACACTACTATTTCACTTCTGCATGGTACCCAGAACATGTCAACCTCTGCTTGAGGTTAGTTTGTGGACATCCTTAAAAAGAGATAAGCTGGGTAACTGGTTGCTCATTTTTTTTACCTGTTCTTCCTTCATACAGTGCAGTTGATGCTTGGTTTCTTATACATTCCACCATACTTTTGCTATCAGACAATGCAGGAGTTTCTCCAGCGACTGGGTCCGACAGAGTTTCACAGAGGATCAGGTCTGCAAATGCCCCTGAAACCTCGCCGCTCTCAAAATCTGTGCCGAGTGAGTCCTGAGTAGACAATGAGAAAGCTCCTTCCAAGACTGGAGGCGAACCTGGCGGGGACAACGATGAAAGAGAGGATAAGGAGGAAAGCGAGGTCACAGATTTAGGTTGTTTGGCCTCTTCTAAGTCTTGCTGTGCATTACGGGAATTGTTATAATCTGTCCCGCTGTGGCAATGGACCACTTCATTTTCATGAATGGTAGTAATAGGTCCAGAAGGAATGTAACCACTCTTCTCTTGCAATAGGAAGTCCAGTTTATACTGATAGTCCAGGTCTCCTCCATGATCGCCTTGGCTGTAGTAGAGGTCAGTGGAGCTGAGAGAATTGAGAGATCCACGGCTAGATGTGTTTAATGACCCACGACTCGAGGCTAAGGAGCCCAGGCTGCTTCCTGACGACACCGACAGAGTGCTGGCAGAGAGACTGCAGTATGAATAAAAGAATACAGGGGCTTCATTATTGTAATTATGTATTAGCAGTAAATAAAAGAATAATAATCCTGTAAAAGAGACATTGTGTTTCATAAACTTGCGCTTCCATCACTGATCCCTGTCTTTCGGTAAATCAAAAGACATTTCCTTTGAATTGGTGCCCGTTTACTATACGGGCAGGGCGAGCATTGATAGTCTCAAAATGAATTCACCTCTATTGGTTTGTTTTAGGCTAACATGGCAGTCTTTAAACAGGCTATGAAGTTATACACAGGGAGATTCCAAACGCAAATATTATTCATATATATATATATATATATATATATATGACAACGGTTATTTTAACAAAAGGAGAGTCTACTATTCGTGTTATTTTAAGAGGATACAGGTGGCAGCAGACAAGGTAAGATACAATGGCATGCGGAATGTAAATCTTGACTGCCCTTATGGCTTCAAATTATTAGAGTTAAATGACAGCGGAAACTAACAGTCCTCACATTGCCAAAGCCTTGGCGATTATTTAAGCTGTAATGCAGAGGCTTGTCAAACCTAATTAGCTCTCTAAACATAATTGTTTATGTTTGTTTATTTTGCTATAAAATGTGTGTATGCCTACAAAACATATCATTATTATTCTATTACCAGATTTCATTATCCCTTAACCCTTGCAGCGACAGGGGATACCAAATATGTTCCTCTTCTGTTTGGTTTCGAAAGGGATAAATGAAAGAGGTTGTGCAAAATTGCCATTGCATTATCTACGTGGTCATGCAAGTTAGACGTTCATATGTGGAAAAACAAGCCTCTCTATCCCGCCAGCGACTATAATTACAAGAACTAAAAGCATACTTTAAACATCATGATGCCAGGCTGGAAGCGGTGTCACTACATACTGTATAATGCGCTACCTTTTGTTTCTTTTATGTAAAGTAAAAGCATTCTGTACATTGTGCTTGCAGGAGAAGTGCTCATGGAGTCTAATGAGACATATGCTTTGCAATAAATAGCAGATCCCATGAGATAAGTCACCGGCGCAGCGCTGCCAAGCTATCCATTTGGCAGAAATGATTCTACTGTAGCCTTGATTGGCTTATTTTGTTCATTTTCAGATTTTCCATATGTTTAACTTAAATTAAATCATCAACACCTTGTGGGTGAGTGGCTTTCAGTGGCGTTCCTGACAAATGCTAAAAAATTACATGGATCACCTGAAATAAAATAGAGCTTCACTCATTAAAGCCCTTTCTGTGCAATAAACTCGGTAGATAACATGACAGCAGTGTAGCATATGCAAAGAGGACCTGATTGCATATTAGTCCATCTATGTGATGATGCCATACAGGGGATGAAATTATTTGGGGGGGGGAACCTGTTGTTCTATACTTTTCTTTCGGATCACAGCTTAGTTAGCATATCTCCTTGGAAGGGCAATAACAAAACTTGAGTTCAATTTAGTGTAAGATTTTCGGTTTGGATAAAGCGCATAGGGATATTGGGAAAAGCTCGGCTCATTATTCCTTCCTATGCTTAACATTTTCCGTTCTGATGGAGCACAATACACGAGCCTCAAACATGACATGCGATTCTCTTTACATTTGTTTCGATGCTCTGTATTCCGGAAGCACTGGATTTGCAAGATTACAGAACAGTCACAGAACAGATTGAAAACATTTCTAGTTTCCAAGTAAGGTGTGCCGACCCCCCCTATCTACAAAGCCTTCTTTTTCCTGCGCGCATGCTTGTTTTTCCGTAAGCACGTAAAATGCCCCAAAACGTGCCCTTAGAATCTCTGCAAAGTAAAATTGCTGCGGTCCCGTTTCTCCCGTTAGGGATGTTGACAGCCTACCTTTTAAGCTGGGAATGCAAATAGGTGGCTAATTTTGTTGCTTCTTCTAGTTTCTTTACCAGCTCTTTCTTCTTTTCTTGAACCTTCAACCTGAAACAGACCCATGCTTAACAATTACAAAAGTACCAACAAATTATTTATCAACAGTTATTATTATGGATGCCTGAAAAAAGGCCCTGCCATACACATGGAGAATTCCTATCAAGAATACACATATCATCTACAAATTACATTTTCAGATAGTCAAGAAAATCATGATTTAAAAAAATATATATTTTGTTCCTTTGTAATAATAGCAGGAATTCGCATAATGGAAATGCACCAGCGGAGAAGGTGTAATTTGAATATTGGGATTCTTGATGATGTCATACATAAGCAAGATGTCATTAAAGGACCTACCTATCCTTACATCCCTATAAGAAATATTTCTGTAAATGACACTTTCAGCCAGATTTTCTATAAACACATAAATAATATGTTGAAGCAGATTTTTAATGCTGTCATTCAATTGCTTAACTAAAAAAAACAATTTCTAGCTTTGGGAGGATATTAAGTTGACAGAATTTAGAAAACATAAAGGAAATTGATTGTAATATGTTTTGCCCGCTTACTCAGTGGGTGACAAACACCCGCTGATACGTTATTACAAACACACAGCGCTTCCTGATGAGTCCCAATACTTTAAAACCACAATTACCTATACAACATGTAGAAGAGAGGCTTGCAACCTAAACTTAATATCAAGAACATTCGAATTCTGCCATTAGGGGTCCCACATTATTACATATAAAAGAAATGTGGCCGTGTTGAGACCATGAACTGGATACGCATTAATTTATTTTTTTCAGGATCTTCTTTTTTTCAGGGGTGTCTAGAAAGAAAAGAAGAAGCCCCTTTGATGTCCTTGTTTTTGATATAGAAAGGTTTTGTTTTATTACTGCCGGTACTCTAATATTTCATCATTCTCTGTTAAGATACAGATTCGGGAGAGCTGAAATTTGTGATAGATTATACAGAGCCATTGAAATATAAAAAAAGTATCAATTCTTTACTATTTCAGAAGATTAAAGTGAAATCCATACTATATCCGTGCAGTGTAGCTAAATTGTTGGCTTGGATTATTATCATACTGGGATAAAGAGGCCGCATTAACTTCAAAAACATGAACAAGAAAGGGAACTTTTCTCCATGCACGTTAGAGGTAGCTTTACCCCTATTCCACGATGACTTTTTTCCAAGAGGAAAGGAGGTTCGTCATGTTTCCAAACAAAACTGAACCGGCTAGGTACCTTTCAGCAAGTGCTTGGCTGGGAGTACTTTTCACAGACAGGAGATCTTCCTCCAGACGTCTTCTCTCTGCTTCCAGTCTCTCCATATCATCTCTAGTGCGTTTGCGTGTAGTTACGAACTGAAGTTCCTTCAGGAGTTCCTCCTTCTCATTGATCAACATCAGCTTTTCTTTTTCGATATCCAACGCCCCTGGCCAAGCCTCGCTATCTAGCTTCGCCAGTTCGATCTTAAGATTGGCCATGCTGCAAAGACAGGTAGACAACACATCCAAGTCAAGTCAACAGTGTCTACAGAACGGAAGTCTCATTCAAGCTAAGCCAACGTCGCCATTGCGTAATCATGTTATTTACCAACTTGGAAAACATTATAGATAAAAGTTCTTGTGCAATCTGAATATTTACCACTTACTGCTGCGATGAAACGGCGAGTGGGAATTGTTATAAAGAGTGAATGAAAATCACTATGTGCTACGCATAGAATTACTGGCAGAAAACAAAAACTCCGTCAGTCATTGCGACGGACTGTTGTTAAGGGATAAGGCTTGCAGGGTAAAAACAATTAAGCAAAGTACATGCGTAGAGAGCTCACACAATGGAAACAAACTTTTAGAACGATTTTGGTTGTTTGGGCATTTTAAAACCATGCTGAAAGTGAATGCTTGAAGCAGCAAAGTGACAGAGGCGTTCCAATTACACGCCTCAATTGTGCGATCGCCCTTAAAATACACAATGAAGAAAAATGTTGTTTAGAGAAGCGGGGATTGAAGGTATCAAGGAGCAAAAAAGTGTACTTTAAGTCATTTAAAATGACACATTATTGTGTTTTTATAAGGAAGCAATTTTAGACCATTCAATAAAAGTGGGCAGGAAAGTCATCACTCGGTTTTAAAGAAACAGTAGGCTTTGAAATACAAAATATTGCTAATAAAAGTAAAATAAAATTACATTTTAGGCATTATGGCATTGCAAAAAATACTCCAAAGCTTTCCTAATACCGAATAACTAAGTAATTATAATTACAACAATATCTGCATTATAATTAAACTGAAGGGGGTCTAGTCCTAACTTTACAAACTCTCTGAATTACTGTCTTTGATTAAATTCAAGTGCAGCTCAACAACAAATCGGCGCTCTAATTAGTAACCACTTATAAGTAACAAATTAGTTTAAAAATGTGCCGAGCCGAAGACTGACTTTGCCTGAAACGCCATCTGCTTCTCGGAGGAACCTTGTTCATCTACCAAATTTCAATGATCTCTTCAGTAGTTAATGAATTGTACTGAATCCAGTTCTCAAAGGGAATTATTTGCCGTCTCATTGATATTCCGAGACTGGTATGGCTGCCAATCTTGCCAAGGGAACAAACGTAAATACCAAAACAAAATTTGATAGAAAGATACCATACCACCTTAAATATCACAGCTTTACATACACCAATGAAAGCATTAAACATCTGTTTCCCCCTAATATTGAGAAAATATATGCTTTTCTTCTCATTCATAGATTTGGGAGAAATAACCGATTATCAGTTATTTCTCTCTAATCTATGAATGAGAAGGGAAGCATATATTTTCTCATTATTAGAGAAAAACAGATGTTTAATGCTCACTGGTATACAGGAGTCCATTATATGCGTCTAAATGAGAACTTGATCCATCTGTAGGATGTGGAAATTAAGATAGTTGTAATTCAGTCGCCACTGCAATGTTCATATATCATTAATTAATTTCCATACCATGTGAATCAGCCCCTTCACCCTCAGATTCTGAGGTCGCTGTAAAAAACTTTAAAAGGGGGCAAATCCTAACGTTCCAAGGTTCTAAAATACACATTGTGTCATTATAGTGGATGGCCAGTAGATGTCACTGTTGATCAGGGTATTTTTCCAGAAAAGTTACCCTACAAGGTTGCAGTTTCAACATCTCAAGTAAAAATACTGTACCTTCTTTTAGCCTCTTCATATTGCAGGCTGAGTCTGACCTTTTCTGCAAGATTCGATCTATTCCTCATTCCGATCTGATAACAGAAAATACAAATAAAATTCTAATTTAACAAACACATTTTAACATTTCTGGATATATATATCAAAAGTTAATTTACCTTAAGGACACATGAGCCATGATTTGGCAAGCAATACATTGCTTACAAACTGAAAAGTCATTTTTAATATATTTTAAATTAAAGAATCTCCATACCTGGGAACATTTTAACTGGTCTGGTCCTTAATTTCTTCAAATATATACCTTTACATATCCATCATAAGGATTTCAGTCCAAATAACAGCCCTTTTTAAAACCATGACTTGTCAAGTAGTAAAGAGATTCTTAATAGGAATACAAACCCATATACTATATACTATATATACACCCATGTTCAAACCCCAACGGTGAAATCGGCAGTACCATATGGGCAAAATATAGGGTACTTTATCAGCCAACGAGCTAAAATCCTTTGTTCAAGCCTTGATGGCAGTTCGTGGGTATCTAGATCGCCATAAAGAAACCTATTCCAAGAAATTACCATGTTTAACAATTCCAAGAATATAATAATTTCAGTGCTATGAAAAAGGGTTAATGGACCAAGAGTCACAAAGCAAAATCCATGTAAAATGTTGGTGGAGGACGGAACATTTGGGTGCCCACCACTGAACTTTAAATTCTAACACACGGCCCAAACCCAAAGGCACCCGATGTAAAACGTGCATTTTCCCAGGAGCCTGTTTGTGAATTACGCGCTATAAGAGAGCACAGTATGTGAGCAGAAAGAAAGAAAGCCACTAATGAATACAAATGAAGTCACCTTGCACACTGTGTTGTATTTGGCTTTAGTGATGCAAATGTTAATATTTTCAGTAATGTTGAAATCATTAACACATAATAGACCTCAGACGTGCGAAAAGAATAAAGGAAGCAACTGTAAACTACATTAACAGACATTCTTTTTACACTGAATAATCCATTTTGGTAGCAGCTCTTCTAATAGAGATGGTGTTAATTACGTATCAGTCCATTAAACGCTACGCGCAGACAGCTCGGCAGTCGGGTTGCCAAGCTGGAAAAACAGGGGAAAAAAACTGGCCTTAACACAGTATTTTAGTAACATTGTCCCAGAACCTGCATTGCGGCCAGAGTATCACACATTTACTCATTCGTTTGGCTCATTCTTTACATTCATTATTATCACTACAAATGTATCAACATGATATAAAGACTCTGGAAGGGAAGTTTTCTGCTGACGCTGCCCCCGACAGCAGGGTCATCCTCAGGCTGGAAAATGGGGCCCCACAAACCCTGCTTCTCTAGGGTCCAGCAGGCCTGCCAAAACTGGGTTTTTAGTTTTTTGTTTAGATAAATGTGTTAACGATTATGCTTTTTAAATAGAAGAGGTTATAATTTATGATCTCTGAAGATTCAATTGCTCTAAAATATCCTTGCATCAACGTCATGAATTCTACAGGGAGAATACCAATCTTTAATTATATATATATATATATATATACACACACACACATATACACACACACAGACATATACACACCGACATACATATACTGTATATGTATGTGTTTTACTCAATATATACAGTATTTGATACTAGTTACACTGGCAAAATAAGAAAACAAATACATTATGTGGGTTTTCTTGGCATCATAAAAGTATAATAAAATAGAGGTAAAAGACTACAACAAAGAACATGGAAAAAAAACCTTCTTCCTTTCTATACGGAAAACACAGCTGCTGCCTCATCTTTTAAAGTGATAAAAACAAAATTGAGAGAAAAATGTCTTTATCCAACTCCAGACCATCTTGGTCGAACAGCAATCTGTACAAGAATAAAACCTGGATATACGGCAGGTGCTTCTTGTCTTACAGACTCATAACTTGGGGGATATGATTTTATCAGCTGCTAAAAATGCTGCAGAAGAGAATCTAGTTTAGAAAATGGATAGCGCGTCAAAAAAGGAATCTTACTAGGCTTTGTAAAAGCTGGGATTTTCATATATATATATATATATATATATATATATATATATATATATATATATATAGTGATCCAACAAACGAGTCCACTCCCCGGTTTTATGTTGTAAAACCAAAACTTGAATTTATGGATTAATATATTACATTGATGTTTCGGGTCCCAGCCAGACCCCTTGGTATCACAGAAGGGGCGCTACCTTTAAGGTCTTCTAGTTTATTTAAGTTGATGTTTACCAGAGAAAGTTGGGAAAAAACATCTATGTGGAACAGCATCTTTAAGGTGCGTGTGCAGCTTGCCAAATAATATATTTGCTTGGTCATATCTGATGTGTTTTGCTAGAGTTTAGTTGTGTGGGGTCACCATTTAAACCACTTTCTTCCCTTTGATCTGTTCTAATCTACATGCTGGGTATCAGATTCCATCTGATGAAGAGACCTCGAAGGTCCTGAAAGTCTACCATTTTTTCATCGTTTAGGTATCACCTGAAACGAAAAAGCCCATGTTTAAGATGTTGGGTTCAATATGTTCAATCCAGATCCATTTCTCCACCAACAGGGGGCAGCTAACCCGGTGTGGCTTAGCTGCCCCCTGCATCGCTGGCTGGGTATTTCGCGCCTTGGATGCGTGGGTCAAAAAATAAAAAAGTTGTTATTTTATATGATATGAGAGTGCAATCCTCTTGATTGGATAGGAATGATGGGAAGTGTAGTCCCACCGGAATCATGGGGCTGTTGGTCGCTTCACTCGGCTGTAAATGTATTGAATATACTACTGGCATGAAGTGTGAAAAAGAAATCAGGTGATTTAACTAAAATCCATTCCACAATCAGATTAGCTGCATGCCTGACCTGCAATTGACTTGCATTTTTAACAAATATTTTAAGACTTGGAATAGAATCAACTTGCACCTGCCAGGCAAACTACAATCAAAGGATTTACACAAAAAAGCAGTTCTGGAAATAAGTGGGAATATTGAGAAATATCCACTGTTTTATGGTTTGGGAAATATATTTGATCGCAGCCAAGAGCCTATACAAAGCCCCCTCAAAATGTGTTCGGTAACATTTATAGGTAAGGCTACTACAAATGAATTCCCCTTAATAGACAAAAGCAAACCAGTGTATTTGCCGATTTAGTCCCTGTATTTAAGTCCCTGTCCGCTGGATCTACCCGACATGGCGATGAGACCCAGGGGTAACGGCCCGCACATTAGAAGTTACTTCTATCCATCCGGGAAGAGACATGGACATTAGCAAGTCTAAAACATCAATAACCATTGGCGCATGCGTCACTTAAACCTTTACTGACATTGACTTTAGGAAATAAGATGTTTGGTAACTATAGAAACAAGATACTCGAATAAAGAAAAAAGTGCAAAAATAAAAAATGAAGCTGTATGAATAGCCTTTTTGTTATATTTATCAAGAAAAGTGAATATGTTGGCAGCTTTTCTAGCATAAAAAAAAGCCACTTCTATATGTTGAGGGCATGGATGGTAAAGCTACAGATTACTCAACATTTGAATTTGATAATTATAATAATAATAATAATATAGTATGTTATGCCTTGACATTTTCAAAACTGCTCTGAATGCTTACTTTCAATAATGCCCTTAAATATGATTATAGACATGAAAAGATGGTTTGCGGAAACAGTCATAAAATAAAATGCATGTTTTGGAGCCTGGATTAGGATGCGTGCTACAAAGTAAAATAAGAGACCAGCAGTGATTACTAAGGATGGCATTTTATGTAAGAACTTCCACCAGAATCAATATATAAGCTTGCGAGCAGAGCTCTCTCCACCTAATGTATCGGTTTGTCTTAGTCCGTCAATTCTCGTCTTGTCAGACCCCTTGAATATATGTATTGTATTAAGCGCTGCGTAAATTGTTGGCGCTATATAAATAAAAGATAATAATAATAATCAATCCAGTATGATATAAGAACAAATATTTTGATCCCATATTGCCCTACTTCTATAAGGACCAAAAGAAAAAACAAACAAACTTACATCACCGGAGATATCAGTTTGGGATCCAGCATCGAGAGTCTGCCTGGATAGAGACAGATGGGAATTTGTGAGGTCGGACCTCAGGTCGGGTTCAGATCTTCCTCTGTCTTCGTCCGGATGAAACCGTTCTTTAAGTTTGGCAAGGCTCTGAAAAAAGGTAACAGAGAAAAGAAAACTGTAATAATACGTATTTCTCTGATATCCTTCAGCAACATATCATCTCACCAGTCCTTATTGTGGTCTACTCAATCATGTAGTTACAAGGAAAAAAGTGTGGGGGAAAATGACAGATCCATGGACGTGTCAGGTGTTGGGTCTATACCATCTAAACACTGGCAGATCACACTCCACAGATGCTTAAGATTTGCTCCAAGCTCTGAAGGTCTCAAGGCCAATAACATTTTTCAGCCTAAGCCAGTTGTCTTGAACTTTATTCAAATGGGGGGTGTTGGTCATCCATACGGCTGGGGCTAGCACCAGCTAGACTTTAGCGGGTGGGAAGTGGTCCGATCATGGGAAGAGAACGGGCGCGATCAAACACTGAGAGTGGCCATGGAGGGATTGCTGCCCAAGGTCTGGCCAAGAGTAGTGCCTAAAGTTAATGTATATCGGAACACTATGTTATGATCATGGGCTTCATTTTGTTACTTGGACTAAAACTAGAGCTTCAATTCACAACCATTTGAGCAGGACTTGGAGGTGAAAGTAAATTGGACAGATATTATGGCTTTTAACTAGGCAGGTACATAAACCCAAACCAGGGAGCTGCAACATTTCCAATGAGTTCAAACAATTTCCCTAAAAGTGCTGTTCCACCTACTTAACGGAGTTGAACGCTTCTGTAAATGCAGAATTAGAAACACTATTCCTAACAGCGTTGAATGACACTTTCCCCCAAAAAGGTTGTCTTATCCATATTTTTTGCTGGGACCACTTGTCATGTGATATAAAAGGCAGAGTGTTGCCATGGTAACCAAAAAGGTATCAAACGTTTCCGTGTTACTTTTTGTTATTAAATAATATGGGGAAAAAACACTAGGGCGTATTTGACAAGCATACAGCATACAGTCCAATTACTACTAAGCAGAAGAGCGCAGGGAGTACAACAAAGTTCACCAGCGGATTCCAGAGGAGCCTTCGGGTTCTGGTAGGTGGTCAGGCTGGTGTTAATTTTTTATCTGGCATTTTGGAGAACTTGATACAGAAAAGAGTTGCACAAACAAATCCCTAATTCTGCTTTAGTAAGTACCTAATGTTTGAATGTGGAAACAATATTTTTCATTTAGGAACTGTGTAACCAGCAAACATTTTTTTTACACTTGCGGTTTTTGTTCTAAAATGATATAGGATTTTTCTTTGAATATAACCTCAGCGTCGTATTCTGCCTTTAAATCCAGCTATGTACTTGTTGTGCTCCCAAATGATGTGAAAATAAATGAGGTTATAATACCTGCATTAGGTCCTGCTTCTCCTTCTCACCGCTACTGATGGCCTTTCTGATGCTTTTCAGCTCAGAAAGAATGTCCTTTGCTTCTTTGAGCTCATAACCACTCTGTCCCCCTGACATTTTTTGGTCAATACTGGAAAACAAACACATACATTTAATAAAAAATGAAGTTTATGAGGATAAAGAAACAACAACTGGCTTATTGATAAAATCCTGGAAGAAATGTTCGTGTCTAGGACATTTATAAAAATAAAATGCTAAAACAAATATATGTACTTTTTAGTATTACTCATTTGTTCGGAAACACTTTATGCGTGGAATGTCAGTGTTCATGGAGATAATTAACGTTCTAGTGTACTGAGCATTTTATGAAGCGCATATGGGTCAGTCATAGAGGCAAAATGCAGTAAATCACAAAGAACAAGGCCTGATCTGGAATGGAAGACCAAAGAATAAAAGGAGACATGGACAGCTCCTAACGAGAACCATTATACATCAACGACATTCATGCACTGGGGAACCCAATCTTGTAACTTAAGGGAAAACATTATTTAAGGAAGGCTTAGTCATGTGACCCATAATAGATTAAAGGTACACTCCATCAATCATATGCACTTGAATGCATATAATAGCTGCACGTCCCTCTTTCCCCACCATTGGGATAAATGCCACGCAGGAGAAGCATTCAGACAAATACATCTCCCTGCACATGATGTGCTCACCTTCAGTCACATCCAGCGCTGGTGAATGTTGCGTGCGGGGGTCTCTTTAGACCCCAGAGCACATGTGTAAAGTATTCCCATTGACTGAGATGGGGGCGCTTTCCTGACACTGATTGGCTGCTTGAAGCTGTCAATCAGTGTCAAGAAAATGTCAAATCGCAGAGGAAGAAGGAAGATTTATTTTTCTTTTTTGTTTTGGAAGAATGCATATTAAATCACCCAAATGCATTGACCATTCATCAGCAAGCACAATGTAAACAGCGTTTAGGTAACACAATGCCTTTAAGATTTTAGAATCCCGGCACTGTAGTCTTAAGAACCACAACGCATTAATGGCTGGCTGAGCATGATGAGATAAGTACAGTAACGGAGGGGGCTTACTGATCCCTGTTCCGAGGCCCCTGTCTACTTTGTCCAGTGCTTCCCTATGGTAAGTCGTTGACAGTTTTCTTAACGTGCTTTGGATTCCTATTAAAATTGACTGCAACCAAGCTGATTTAAAACAATACTTGGTTGTATTAATATAGTAATAACAGGATGCCCGACTACCCTTTCATCCTGGCACAGTGGCTTGAGCTGTGATTACTTCACAAGAAGATGAATGGAAGTTTCTTTTACCACACTCTGGATCATACGCAAGCCAAATGCGATATTGATTTTTCTCATGCGCATCAAAGAACTGTTACTAGCTAACACAAAACATCCTCCTGGCTTCCGGATAACATGCATATCTTGTCTGGGTGCGGGATAAAAAGGTCTCCAACGGTTTAATGGTATGAGTGCTGGAGATATGAGCTACATCGGCAACCTAAATAAAAAAATACAGCCCATCCAACAAAATGTTACTTCCAGTTCCAAGAAAGGACTCATTTTTGTTACAGAATAAAGCATTCCGTTGAGTGAAATCTCATCAGTTTGTCGGATCCTCTGCTATAAACTGGTTTAAATAGTATTATTATATTCTAAAACATTTGATTCCTAACATATTTCCTAACATAAAGCATGCTATTTTATGTTAGTGACCCTGTTTATAAGGGACAGTGTGTCCTTTGATTTTTTCTTTTCCCAATACCCGCCCTTTCTAGATGCTGCGAGAACATATGATGTGCAAAGAAACAACAGTGATTAACTGAATAACATTAGATTGCTAGCTTTTGGGACTACGGAACTTGCAATCGAATGTAATTCAGTTTAAATGCTTATCTTTACCATGGTGGTTTATTTTCCCTCCATAGCCAACCCATTGCAACTCTAATAAAATACTTAAAATACACAAATTATAAGAAAATGGCTGACTTCTAATTTAATTTAAGGGTAGTTTAGCAGAGTTGAATATGCCTTCAGCCAGATGCCAGTAGCTCTTCTACATTATTCTATGAGAGTAGGTATACCATGCACAAAATAGAAACGTTGCATCATGAAGACTAATAAGACTTAAATGGTTTTTTTTTTAAATGCATTTAAAAATAATAATGTGGATTAATACGGTATTGTTGAGACAATTTGAAACCAGCATTTTTTTTCTACATTGCCTCGGTAGCTTTTATTCTTGTAATGCACAGTCTGCCCTCTGAAAGCAAACCTCAAACCTCAGCCGACTGGCACAAAAGCCAGGTTATGGTTGATACATTCTTTCAATGGCGATATTTTTAGCACCTTTGCACTGTGAAACAAAAAAAAAGTGTTCTAATGAGCCCAAATCAAACACCCAAAATCTAGGCCATTTAAGTAGCCCCATGGGTTTCTCTGTCCTGTAAGGATTTCATGGTCGCAAAACTATAATAGGACAATTGTCCTCCTTGGCGAAAGTAAGCCATTATTTCAGATAAACTAAATGCTATGTAATGAAGAAAGGTGGTGGAGACGTCCAATGGAGTAGCTATCTAATCTTAAGGTGATGTTCCATTTATTCTGCCGAATTTAACACTTTTGCAACCAAGTTCATTCCCAGTGCTGCATGTAAAATTCTTCCTCATTTATAATTTTTGGTCAGAGATATTAAATCGTCATGTGGCTCAAAAGTAGGCATAAGTTTAAGTTGTTATCACTGGTGAAGTATCTATTAATAAATTTGAGTATTGCCCATATATTAATGGAATGACAGTCTATACATGTGGCTATTATGTGTTAGGTGCCAGTTGTGTTTGGTTAAAGGGACAATCCAACCATCATATGCACTTTAATACCCTTACTGAGGGAGAAACTCATTGGCTTTGGTCCATCCTAATGGGCAATGAGGTCAGCCACTTGAAACCCCAATTCCCCTGCAAACTCCCACTTTAGTGAATACTGGGTGCCACCTTGTGTTTCTACAAATTACATGTAATTTATTTTAATCAGAACTGGTCTTCTTGGCTTTGTTGGTTATTTAAATGCTTGAAACAAGAGTTTAGCTAATAAAGGAAATGAACAACTAGTTAAAAGACTAACTCTATAATACTGGTATTACTGGTGGATACTGGTATTAAATGTATATTATGATTATTTATTTTTATGTATTTATATTATAATTATGGATCTATTTAAACTATGGGACCTTCCCATGTCAACAGTTATTTATGCAGGGATCTTAGATGAACATCACGACACAATATATTATTCTGGAATTTAGAAATTCATTTGTTAATCTGCTACAGACTTCCTAAAGTAGTGTGTTTATAATGTTAGTATAAAAATGCTTAGACGATAAAAACATGGAAGCGTTCTCAGACACATATTTCTGGAGTAGTTAATAAAAATCAGAACAAGACAGAAGAACTCAAAAATCAAGCATCTTCTCCTTCACTTTCTGTACGAACTTATAATGTCAGTAGATATGTAGAGAATTAGTATTTGGGACTAGAACTAATCTCTTGTTTTATTATCTGCGCATATCATGTCCTGACCTTCTTCCAGTTCACCGCGCCACAATTTGTTGCAGTATTAAAAAAAATAGTGTAGTGTCACAAGCAGAGGATTAGAGGAAAGAATAATGCGAGAATCTCATGACTTTTTGATGGCAAACACTCTTGTTTTCCTCGGTGTCCTTAAATATAAAGGTTACGCTGAATGAGGTGGAGTTTTGTGCCAAGACGCTCAACGAGGTGTTGTAAGAACTAGAGAGCTGGTTCGCACTCACCGCTGCAACGTCTCAAACCCTTGCTCCTTGTAAAGTAGCTCTTGCTTCATCTGTGACAGCTCCCTCTTCAGTTTTTTAACCTGGTACGAAGACATGATTATAGGAGTAATTTAAAAGAACAGTTGCATATAAAAACAAACTGGTTCACGGTGCAATTATTATCCTTTTTTTTTTTGCAGTTCCCGCTTCATTCTGGAACATGACCCAAAACAGCCAGTATGGTCTGCACTTTTCTAGAAAAATTAGTGGCCAAGTTACTGTTTGCATATGATTCTAACCAACCGACCACTAAATTACTAGTGGTAAACCGTATAAATGTGCATCAACTGAGAGGCATGCTCTTCTCTATTAAATCCAACGAATACCCAATGGGCCGCTTGTACAAAAAGAAAAACACAAGACAATATTGTTTTGTACAAGCGGTTCATTGTGTATTTGAGAGTGCCATTTTTGGGCTGCAGCTATACATTAGGAAAGTATTAGATATTATATCTCACCCTTTTTGGGGTTTCCACTGATACTGGAATCAATTTGTATTTTTTTGTGGCTTCTCTATTAAACCATGGCTTACAGCCGCAGGTGGTCCATTTGGGCAATAGGGATCCCCAGTACAACACTACTTAATGGGCCAAAGGAGATTTTTGACCTCCCCAACTGGACCATTTACACCATGGAGGACTTCATATCACAGAGTCTTAATAAACTCTGTCACAGCTGTTTCCGTAGGCTATATAGGGGTATTCACTGTTGAGGTCCATTTAAAATGCACTCTATTGACATGTTTCAGTCGTTATGGAAGGAGATGCTAATTTCATGCATTTTGTATGCTGGTTAGGGTCGTGCCATTTTTCGTCACTTCCACTTGCAGAAATGAAATAAAAAACCTTACCCTTACTTTCGTGGTCGATATCTCTGCTTTAAGGATATCAGGATCATATTTAGTGCTAGAGGATGAACCTGAAAATACTAAATGGAAAAAAAGAACACATATATAATTTGCTTGGTTATTGTCCAAATATACATTTGTATCAACCAGACATCTGTGGATACTGTTTAAAAATATTATACATTTAAAAGGAATAAATATGGTTTTGCACAGCTTTAAAGCTATAAGTCATTTAATGTTAAAGATATTTTTAAATAAGCCAGGCACTCAAAGAGGAATAACAGAATATTGTTATTATGAGGAGCAGGCTCATATGTAATTCAATAAGTTTAATAATAAGTACACATACGGGCTCATTCACCATACGCATATTAACATGCAACACTCTTATCTCACGATTTGGTATTTATTAATTCCTCTAGATAAATAATAAGTCATCTCTAGATTCTAGGTTTGTTGGAGCAGGCCCATCTTTTCTGTAAGTCAAATTATTATACTATTTCTTATGTCCTTTTTACCCATTTAACAGCGCTGCTGAATATGATGGTGCTATATAAAACAATAAGTAATAATAATAATACCTATAATTCGTAAGTATGTAACAATGAAAAAGTATGGCCCAATAATTACCAGTAATGCCAGAAATGATTGACCCTCTCCTTTCCCTTAACTATAGCTGATTATCAGAATATCCAAATAAGAAATAACATGGAATATTTTGTGCAAAAAGGCAGTGAAAAGTGATAATGGAATTTGTAGGAAAGTCATGAAGCCCCACAAAGCCGTACAGGACATGTGCTTTAGATGTCTACCAGCCATGGCTCTGTTTTGAAGTCATAACATACAGCATTCCAAGCAAGTACATTGTCAGCTGCTAACTTTCATTAATCATTAGATAAGCCCACCGGCGGAAAAGAGAGTGCTCATACTTACAACTTGTGCGGGAACTTGATTTTTCTTTGTAGGCATCGTTGAGGCGCACATATTCATCTAAGGCCAGCGCCAACCTCTGTTCTTTCACATGGTAAAGCTCTTTCTGTGTGCTTAGCGCATCTTGTGCCACTGTGAGATAATCCTTCAGCATTCGCTCCTGTTCGTTCCGCCATAGTTTCCGTGGATCCTCTATCTGTGTGGTTTCTAAAATAAAAAAGTGGACAACAGGAAAACTAAGTAAAACAGTTTGTAACTGCATATAAAGCATAATGTCGACTGAAGTGTGTGTGTGTGGAAGTCAAACAGGCTTGAAGAGGCGTGCAGAGCATTTTTAAAGCACCATTAAAGTTTTAAAATAACTTTGTCTTCTCTAATAGAGGCCCAATGTGTTCTTCAGCCGTCAATAGATTTTCTTTACCTGTAGCGAAGCCGTGGCACAGATTTATTCTTAGCATTCTATATAACATATTCAGTAGATGTGCCTGTCACGGTCAGGACTACTTGCCAAGCCGTGACTGTGTGGAGGGCATGGGCATGAAGGGGTTAATAGCACCAGGCCTCTGGATTTACTAACTTGACCCCTTAACAAGGCATAAGTTACACCAAATTAACCCCCAAATACTGCCTGTATCCCCCCAGGTAGTCTGCCACCACTCACGATTTTGATACCGGATTCGTGAGAAATCCGAATTAGAACCTTTATCTCTATATATATATATCAACCCACCCCGGGCAACTAACATATATATATATATATATATATCCTGTAAAACTTAATAACAATATGGTAACGTGTTATCCTCTCTTAGGGTTTGTGGCTATCGATACTAGAGCCCAAAGACAGACTTGGATTATGAATATTTTAATAACAAAAAGACAAAGATTACACAGTGCCAGAATTACAAAAACAAGACATACAAAATAAAAGTAAAACAGCAAATAGTTCTTAAAAACAATGGGACTTAAACACAGGACCCTCACTCACGAGTTTCTCCAATAAGCCGGCCTGTGGGAACTCCTTAAGTCCAGATGGTTTCTTACGATGTTGTTCCGATCAGAGTATATCATGGAGTTCTGCTTTGAGGTGGCTGCTTTGTCCCTAAATCAGACTTTTGCAAGCAAACGCCCCTCTGACCCCATGACTGATTATATGACACCATCCCCAAGAATCGGGTCCCATCTTTGATGTGCCAATAAGTTATGGTGGGGTAAAGGTGATGGAAACCCCCCACTTAAGATAGGAATGGAATTCCTATAACTCAGGGTCCTTATCTGTTAGGCCATGAATCACCACAGGGGTCCTTTGGGAAGATGACACCTCTAGCCAGAACAGATACAGAGGGCATGCACAAAGAAACACATTAAATCAACCTCAGATTAACTCATTGAATGCTTAAACAAAGAAACTAACCACCTCTGCTGGGTTACCCTTCCATGCTTCCACTACGTTATATGAGTTAATCATGACAGTGCCCACTACATTTCTGAGCCTTATATCACCTAGTGTTGATAGATTAGCATGGTCACTATCCCATTAACATCATTTTGCCGTTGTACAATTTCAAAAGACAAGATAAATAAACACAATCTGATAGCAAAAAAAAAGTGCCAGTTTTCTGTGTTTCCAGTAATACATGGCTTGCATAATAATATTTGATGCCATTTGCGGCATAAACATTTACACAATTTGCATCATGTGTGACACAATCGGTACCGGGCTTCAATCGCCAAGAGGCTTCATAGAAGAGAATCGTGGGTAGGTGAGAACTCATTTGAAACATATAAATAAATGGTATAAATTGCATTTAGATTACTTAAAACCATAGAATCTTAACTGAAGTGTATGACCTTGAAGAAACAGACCTTACTGACACCTTTTAAACAGTATAAATAAGAAAAGAACTCTTAAAAGAACGTGATGAATTGTTTCTAAGAATACAGAGTATTTATATAAAGATTGGATTTTATGTATACCTCTAGCACTGTGGTCAAATAAGGGAATCACATGAAGTTTGGCTTGTAAGTAAAAGAAAATTGGTCTGCCCGTCTGTACATTGCTATTCATTTCCCTACAGGACAAATCATTCCAAGGGATTTACGGAGCCATTTGCTATATTATGGGGTTCAAACATGAGATTTAACGATTAACATTGGAGTACTAGGGTCATCCGATGAGCTATTTCCAATACAGCTAGTAATCATACAGCATAGTGGGGGTAAGGGAAACCTGCTGGGTAGAACTCCAAAACACACACTTCAGAACATAGCTGTGTAACTAAGCCGTTGTAATACTGGTAATTTGCCAGGACAAATTCAAAGAACTATAGGTTGAATTGATTCATTTAACAGAATGTATTGAGGTTAAATGACCTCTATAGAACTCAGTCAAACTACGGTGATAAAAAAGCAAAAAAAACTAAATATGTTCCCATTTAAAGAGTTAATGTGTTGGCTTATTGTATTAACTAGGCACCATCTGCGCCAAACTTCAAAGTATATCTAAGCTCTGGAATAAATTTGGCTGCCATGTCTGCGCGAAACATACCAACACTAAACTATATACGAAATGCTCCCGAACACTTCTAGAATTCCATCCATATCATTCTGTATTTGGGGTATGGAGGTGAGATCTGTCCAGAGATCTGTACAGTGGCATGAACATCTTCCTAATTCTGCTACTAATACTTCTAGCTATACAACCCAGCACCCTACTTGCTTTTTTCCAGTGCTTTGTTGCATTGCCTTCTTACCTTCAGGACTTCAGAAATAATTGCTCCAGAGTCCTTCTCCTCTACAGAAAAGCAGCCCTAATCCTATATTTTGCCTTTGGATTTTTAAGACCCAAGTGTATTATTATTCATACTATGATTTGATCAGCTGAAGTTCAATGCTGATAAAAGCAAAATAACGCATTTGTCATCCCTGGATGCACCCACAATATATGCACTGTGACATTTCAAGGGGCATTCCACACACCCAATGTTTCATGGCTGCCTCCTTTTTGTATGACCGCCTCCAGTCTCAATAGACAGGACTTTTGCCGGGACAGTCTGCAACAGCAAATGTTTGGTGAATGGTTCTGGCAGCAAAATCTTCCTTTACCTCCCTTACCAACATGAAAAAAGAAAATGGCACTTGCCACATGGAAAGAGGTGGCAGTTAGGGTAAATAACGGTGTTCTTTGCACACAAAGCATTGCACAGTCTAGTAGACTTAGTGACCTATTACATGTATGTATCTATGGGTGTACTTGTGCGTAGTCACTCTACTGGCCTCTTGCTAAGGTTCTTTGTTATCACTGTTTACGGTAACAACCGAGCCAGCATCACCAAACATCCCAGCCAGTTTCTCCCTATCAGTTTGGTGTCAGTCAGAGTAGGTTCCATTAAGCCCATCCCTAATCTCTACTTTGAAAATATTCAAGAAATGTAGAGCCTGCAATGAGGACCAACAGGATTCCAACATTGCTATGTTGCCCTTGTTAGGGAGCAGTAAAGAGCATTGTACATTTCCTCTTCTTTGTTAAATAGTTGTTACATTCTTATACCCATCTTTGCATTCCGTAGAAGGCCACACATATGAAGAGAAGTGTTAAACACATTGAGGTGCAAATTTATTTTTATGGAACTGTGAAAGTATTATAACGCGATTGTTGTAAAGATGCTGGAAATACAAGATCACAACAATGTGCTAATTAACATTACCATTTATCCAACTAATAGTGTATTTATTCAAATGCAATCTGTTTATTTGCATGCTACTTGTAGGAAAACATTCACTTTCTCATTACCAACTATTAGAAAATCTAATGACATTACAATTATAGACCGCATAGATAATGTGAATAGTAATAATCCAACTGGAAATGTTCATCACAAGTGTATGTTATGGATGTTGTTATATTAAATTGATTGTGAACCAGTTTGTGCCCAAACTGGGTGTATAGAGAAGATTTTCAATGCAGAAGGCAATACGTACCAACGTAATTGTAGGTATGTAGTAATGATCATGAACTTATTAAATGAAAACACTTTAATTAACAGACTACCTAAATATATTAATGTACTTTGCACTACTATGAGATTTTGTTGGTCCAACGATAACTACCGTATGTCTAAAGAAATGGCTTGCCATGTTATTTATTGCTGTCTTCCTATACCAACATATACTGTATATCTCTGAAGATAATAAAGGTTTAGCATAGTCTGTGGGGTTTGGTTTACTCATTATGCTTTATAAAACATTAATATTGTTTTAATGAGTAAGTCGAGGACCCCCAAAACCATGTTTCCTTATTTGGCCATTTCAATATGGTGGGAATATTGGTGAACAGAGACATGAAAAAAATAGAATATTGTAATATTTAAGCATGGACACTCCATATAAAGCAGTGGAACTGGGGATATAATATGCTGAAATATTGTAATACAGATATTTAACTTGCTTCTATACAACATGTTTAGGGAATAAAATGCAGAGGCAGCATCATGCACAATGTATTCCATACTGTTGACAGCACATGTAGAGGGGGCATATACACAATTAAAACATGCTGAGGACATGTCTACAAGTATCTCACCCACTCATGTGGTTCAGGGTGATGATCCAAGAGGCCACAGGCAATGAGACGCTGGTTCTGCTCCCCATGGAACCATTTGCATGCCTACTGGCAGGGAGTTTGACTTTAGACAGCTTTACATCATGTAGTTTTGGGCCAGTTACCATGTATTTATTAAAAAAAACAGGCTTATTATGATTTCATTCTAACATATTTCTACTCGGTGGAAGGTATCCTGCATGATTAGATGATAGGGCACCTCAGAGTTGCATGAAGGTCTTTCATCATCTCTTATCAAGAGAATGGCAGTAGGGGTAGGGTACGGGTATCCGACAGGCTATGAAAAAAAGATTAAACTGGACAGAAAATACTTATATCACCAAATAGTTTAATTCACTGAACCCATCCATAGGTTAAAGCAAAACTAGTAACACACTCATTTATCTAAACTTTGACAGCAAAACAATTTTATATTTATGTTCCAGGCAAAAAAATATGTTTTTTTTCCCCCTTTCTATATTATGAATCATACGCATATTTCAGATAACATTTCATCAGATTCCTTTTCAGTTGTTAAAAAGAAACCATGTGATTATTTTGTGACTAGCACAGCAAGTGAAACTTTATTTTATTAGACTAAGCTCATCAAATTTTCAACAATATATAAAAAGATATGAAAAATAGAACAAGAATTTCGAAATAACATGTTTTTGCTTTAAGGAAAAAAAGACATTTATTACTATTTTATCAGCGGTGTTTTACATAATATTATACTTTTAAAAAAGGATCTCTCATTGAGTTGTTCAAAGCCCTGCTTTTCTGGTTACCCTCTGATGGGGGCTTAGGCTGAGCTTTGCAAAGTTCACTGTTCACTGAGCTCAATGCTTTGCTTCCCGTGCTGCCCTTTGATTGCTAGACAGACGCTCCAAGTTGCTTCCATGTAGAACTCAAGGTATTGAGTTAAATTACAGACTCCAAGGGGATAATCAAAAGTTGTCCGTTAAGTCAACCTTGGGATTGATCGCTGGGTTATTTCCATTTTACAATTAACGACCTGGAGGTGATCCCAGGGTTTAGTAGATAAATACCTTCAAAAATGCGGGCCTACATGAACTAGAAAGTCAAGCGTTATCAGACACCTCCACAACTAAAGTTTCTAAAGCAACTAATTAAAAATATTTTTGATGCCAAGAACAAGTAGCATGAAGATAATATATATATATATATTTATTGGGCAAACAGAGTTGCTTGGCACCTGAATTTGCCATTAGCAAAAGTACGTTTTTTGGGGGGTTTTTTAAGGTAGAAAGCAGATTTACAAGGTAAACATCAGTTCAAAGAAAGAATTTTGATAAGGCTCCGGGAGTTTGAGCACATACCTACAGCACATCATAAGTCATGTTATCTACAATATGCAGAACACACTCAATCATCAAGTAATAAATTTGTCATGTCCATCACAGGAGTCCACATTCCTGTGGTTCCAAAGATATGAAGGGAGCAGAAAAATTCCACAACTAGCCTTGCATGTGGTTATTTTTCCTGAATAAAATATTATTTAACAAGAGATTACCAAGAAAACAGCATTTTGGACCAGAACCCGTGATTTATGGGACTATCTTGCTTTTTTACAAGTCAATGTTTAGACCTCACCTTGAATATGCGGTGCAATTCTGGACACCAGTCTTTAAAAAGGACATCGTAGAACTAGAAAACATACAAAGAAGAGCTACAAAAACAAGGGGATTGGAGTACCTTAGTAATGAAAAGAGACAAAAAAATGGGGATATTATAACAGTGACCTGTTCATTAACAGAAATCAGAGGTCATCCTCTGAGACCGGAAGAGCAAAGATTTCATAGACAACATAGGAAGGGGTTCTTTACAGTAAGGGCAATAAAGGCATGAAATTCACTGCCAAGAGAGGTGGTTCTATCAAATACAACACATGCCTTCAAAAAGGTCTGGATAAGTATCAAGACACAGGGGTATAAATATTAGAATAAACATTAATAATTTTAGAGCTTCTTGATCCATGGATAAATCTGCCTTTTGTTGTTAAGATGAGGAAATTTGAAAAATAGCTTCATTAGGGGACTGTTTTGGCTTCTTTTGGATCAAAATCCAGAAGGATAGGTAGAAGGGTTGAGCTTGATGGACCTAAATTGCTATGTCTCTATGAGTGTGTGTATAAATCTGAAGTGTTCTCAGACCACCTTAGTCCTTCTTGCAGGAGAAGCCCAAGGGTAAAGGTCCTTTATAATGCACAGTAATATATGGAGATGGATGTAATATTTATTGCCAGTGTAATCCCTGGCAATGATTTGTCAATGGTTTTGTGCTTAATATACTGAAAGAGAAAGAGACTGCAGTACAGATGTTTCTCACAATTAAATTTTTGCAATTTTTGTGACAAACACTTCTCTCACAATGTGATGAATTATTACTGCCCTTCAACAATACTATAGTATGATGCAATAAGAAAATACTATGCATAAAACAACGCTTCTCCATTAGGCAATGGTTTCTTAACAGTCAGCAATTTCAGGCTCACAGTTGACAGATTAGCTCTTTGAGTTGATCACAAGTTAAGTAAATACAATCAAGTATGCCCACTCGCTGCACATTATAAAGTTTGGCCGGGATCAAGTCTCTGGTTAGAATGTTAAGTGTTTGCATTTTTGCAACACCAATCAATTTCATGGAGAGCCATTAAAATATTTTCATATAAAGGTTTCTACAGCTTCACTGGTCCTTCTAGCTTCAAATAAGCAGCACTACAGTTTTAGCAGAAAGAATACATAAATATAGTCTACCTTTCTCAAATAGGGTGCTATAGTTCTTGTTTTTGATCTATACATCTCATTTCGCTCAGGCAGATGTCAAGAGCATAAATCCAAAGAGAATTTTGAATAGCATGCTGGAAATTCACACTATACAAATATTGTAATTGTGTCAAGAAATAGCAATATTTCTCCTTTTGTTACAAAGTGTTTTTACACTTAGATTAGATTTTGTTTCTTTGAGTTTCAATGGTGTAAGTAGAGTCCCCAAATCTCTCCTCTATGGCACCATATGGGCATCCATGCTGAATGCACAGACATGTTCATGCCAGGTCTTCTGCTGAACGTATTGGGAAAACGTGCACACAGACAGATATACAGCAAATAAACTATGACACAACCTAACAGTATTTTATACAGATATGCTTCTCGAATATCATGAGCTTCACTAATCCTGGTTTTAGAAAAAAAAAAAAAAAAAAGAGAGCACAGATGACTCTAATGCCCCATTGATTTTTCACAGTTTATTAAACATAATCAGCTGTGTCAGGGGTAGTCAAATGCAGGTCTTTACTTGCTAGTGTACCAAAACCATGATAAAACCCTAAAGAAAATGCAAATTATGCTCCTAAATCACTGCCGAAGTGGGTAAGACTAATTATCTTCCTGCTCCTAGAATTCTCAGCGCCATCTTCACCCCATCTTGCGATGCTCTACCCACCAAATAGAAAGGGCAACAAAATGGGGAGGACAAGTATTTTTAATGGATACTCGTATTGGTATACGGATTTCTAATACATACATTGGTAACCGAAACCTGTAAGAAACATATTTGTTGCTACGCGGTAGCAAAACATATTAATTTTCTCTTCCAAGCACGCTTTCCATCTCCTGGTACCAGCGTATCCACAGGATATTTTCACCTACAGACACTATTACACTGGTGTAGTAAGACACAACTACAAATGGAAGACTCAGTAACGGAAATATATATTTTATAGACACATGAAAAATAACATCATAACAAGTAGATGAAAACTCTGAAGATCCAATCGCCTTTCCATCCCCGGGAGATAGAAAAAAAATAAACCCTGTTGCGTTCGGCGCCCAACTGCCAGCGATTTAGCAGAATACACAGACACACCGACACATGCTACTGCAGTAAGAATAGGCTATTACCCTCTTGCCAATGAGGCAGATTAGGCGGAACAGCTGTTGTATGGTCTTTTGTTGGAAATCTGATCTAATCAGATGTGTTTTGTGCACACAATAAAGTTCTCCATTTAATTAGCTGCCTAAATTATGCCTCCTGCATATTCAATTCATAATAAACCATTGAGGTGGCAAAAGGGAATTTGTCTAAAGTTGGTACGGAGCGAAGGTTTATATTCAACCAGGCTCTCTGTGCTATTAGCACAAAAGAATGATTAAGTATTGCTGTGAATTAAAACTGTTAATATTCCAAGGTGCCTGTCACCATGTGTTGCTACAGGAACAGCTCATGCAATCCAATCTGCTTCTATAAACCACAACATCTGGCATCCCATACCTAAGGACATACTCCAGTCTAACCAATTAAACTGGGAAAAAAACCTGTCTACTCAACAACTCAAATTGATATAGGGCCAGAGCTCAATGTCAGGTGCAATAGTACTTGCTAATCCACCCTAAACTTTAGTTCAAATGGTAATATACTATACCAAGGGTGTCCAACCTGCGGCCCTCCAGCTGCTGCAGGACTACATCTCCCATCCTCCTCTGCCAGCCCCTTATCTGGAAGAGCATTATGGGAGATGTAGTCCTGCAGCAGCTGGAGGG
The DNA here is from genome assembly GCA_029215755.1 of Spea hammondii. NCBI lineage: Eukaryota > Metazoa > Chordata > Amphibia > Anura > Pelobatidae > Spea > Spea hammondii. Next base: position 30,596,057 of record JARDYJ010000001.1, read on the forward strand.
CCGCGGGTTGGACACCCTTGTACTATACTATGCACTCCACTAGCGTAATATTTTGACCCTTCTGGGTCCAACTGGCTAAAAGGGAGAGTGGATCGGACCTGCAGTCCTGATTTTGCACAGTACTGTCTCTACACACACACTAATATAAATAGTATTCAAATACATTCATGACAATAATATAGCATTAATAAACACTGTGTTCAGAAATATTACCATTATTGTTTATTTATTGAACAGTAAATTATGCCTCAATGTTAAATAAAGTGCCCTGGGCACGTAGTATATGGTGTGATAACTATAATTTGGAAAACATATATTTTTGAACAGTTGTATTTACTTTTGTATGTGAAGATTTTTCACATCACAAATCTGCTAAGTGTATTCGCCTAACCGGGAGTTCTGATGACAATTAACCACTATGCGCTTTGCCTGTCAAGAAGCTGGCCCTGTAAAATGCATAATTAAGTCAGTGAGATGACCCAAGAACTCTTCCTACATTTTGTAGGGCCAGCTCAGCCTTTCCTGCATGAAAACCTCACAGGGACTGGTCCTTCATAATGCACATAAGTCAGGATGAGATACTCAACTTTCCTTCCAATTCCATGGTTTATTGAATACATCAAACCACACTATGGGTAATAAAAGTCTTAGCGAGAACAGTGAAATCTGTCTAACACCAATTAAACACATTTAACTAATCTGCTAGGAGTAAAAGTTGAAGTGCGTTATCTATATTGTGCCCCTCTAAAGATTCACTGATAAAGAGTTATTTAATTGCTGAAGGGGGTTGTCATTGTTAAAAATTAAACCACGTGTTTTTCTGCTGCATGAGCTTTTTTGCCACCTATGGAAGAAGAAGTGTTAGTAACATCCAAGGCTTTGTATTGGGGTTCTGTTGGTAGCCACCAATGGTTTCTTCACTTGTCCTGGCAGCATATCTGCGCTTGATAATGGTGAATGAATAATACTGTCCCATCAGGAACGGCAGCTGCCTATGTGGATGGATGCTTTTTCCCATTTAAAGTTGGGGTGTTGCCCCATCTGTGCTACAGACACATGCTTCATACGCAAACTGGAAGTGTTTGGATATCAAAGTATTTATAGTGGTTTTTATTGGTATATGCTTGTGGCACTGGACCTATGACCTCAAGCAACCTTCACACAAGCTCTGTTCATTTTAAACTCTAAAGTGACATCAGTGACCGGCATAAACAGTTCCAGTCAATCACGTATCCAGGTCTGGACCAACTAAGCCTAGGCAGGCAGCAATCCCCTGCTCAATTGGGCGATCAGTCCCAGATGTCCTGCACAATGGGCCAAGATCTTTGATCTCCCCAACCGACCTACAATATAGAGCAAGGGTGTCCAACCTGCGGCCCTCCAGCAGCTGCAGCACTACATCTCCCATAATGCTCTCTCACCTAAGGGGCTGGCTGAGGAGTATGGGAGATGTAGTCCTGCATCAGCTGGAGGGCCGCAGGTTGGACACCCCTGATATAGAGGTTGTGCCGGCTCAGCACAGCCTCCTTAGACTGTCTTAAATGGCATGCAGCATCTTTTAATCCATTCAGGATGCCAATTGCGTCAGGGGTAGTTCGAGGTGCTGCCCTGGGTAAATACACTACTGCCCCTGGTTGTCTTAGAAGTGCACAAATCCAAAACACAATACTTCTCCATATTTTGAGTGCTAATTCCTACAGACAAAAGCAAAGCAATAATGGTCCATGAAGGAACATTCAATACTATGTATGGTTAAATAAGATCGCTGAATAAACGTGTTAAAACGTAAGGAAAAAAATATCCCATGTATAAAAATTTCACTTCTCTAACACTGTTATGATATGTTTTACAATAATTTTAGAAGCTGACATTTGGACAGCCTCGTCACAGTAATTTTTGGAACTGTGGAAACATTTACAGCCCCCAGCAGAACGCACAGTACCCTACAAAAAATAAAAACGCTGCTCGGGAGAAAGCTTTTTGAACTAACACAGCACGTTTGAGAAGCAAAGAGGCATTTTTACAGCTAGTAATAGATGCACTTCATTTGCATCCCTGAAATAAACCCCTTATGCCTAAGAGAGTATTAAAGGAGTGTTAATGTTACAGAAAAATCGTAAAAAAAAAATATATATTTTTACTATGCTTATAATAATATCTGTCGTTATTGTCCAACAAAAACCATTTACCTGAAATACTATATATAAAATATTTACAAGTAAAAGTGCATTTTTGTTACGAAATAAAATCAGATGTATTGCTGCATTATAAAGCAAAAAAATAAAAAAGTTTTACTTACGATTGATATGGTTAATAAAGTAAACTCCGATCTGAGGATCATAGCCAGTCTCCCATCCCCATGGCAGCTCATTCCCAACACAATCCGCAAACGACAGGGGTTTTGTTAGCCTGCCGCAATAAAACATGAGAAGACATGGAGGTTAAAACAGGCACGGGTTATTTTGATGGTGTTCAGTAGATATATGTGACGTTCCAATTCATTATTATGCTATAATGCACTTCGCACAAATCGTAGAGTTATAGTTGAGGAAAAAATCCATGGAATAGCATGGGCTATTAATGCATAGTCTAGGCGGCAACACATTCTCGCCTAGGGCAGCAGGTCCATGGGGCCACAAAACCGGACACGGTCCTTAAACAGAACAGTTTGTGCTGACTGCGCTAGAATCAGGGCCGGACTGCGGATGATTAAGCAGCCCTAGCACTTTAAGTCCAGCAGTAAAAAGATGTACGTGCTGCACATACATGGCCACATGTTACGTTTCTATGCCGATTCTGCTAAGGGTGAGTATAAGGCCTTATCTGAACAGCTGAGTGCTCCCTTTAAATAAATGTTTTTGCCCTTGGAAATGCACGAAGGGATTGTGTACGGCTCCAAGAAGCCAAGCAGCGGGGTTAAACTGGAACATGGACAGGGAGTTGCGTGGCATCTCTGGAGCTGAATCTTCTCCTAAAGGGCAGTTATTTATTTTTAACAGACTGAAGCAGGGAGGGCTGGCACCTTCTGGCCCGCGGTAACTAACCTACACACCGGCACACATATTTAGAGACACACAAATTTGTTAACACACACTCGTGCGAACACACACATACTTACACATGCACACCCCCTTCATCTCTCTCTTACTCCCTCCAACATGCTATGTGAGCAGCCTCGTTTTATCCAGCAGGGTCAAGTAACATTTCAGCTTCCATGAGTTTTTTAGTATTTTGGGCCAACTTGTGGGGAAAAGCACTTACAAAGTACTTTTATATGCACTCTCTGATGGTGAGGCTACATATTAGCATCCCTTAAAACATTATGTTTAAACCAGGCATTGACAGGAAAAAAAACAGGAAATTTGTAACACTACTGATAATATACACTATATAACTTGGTGGAAAATAAAAACATTTATATATATTTTAAAACTTGATGTTTAAAGAAAGTCCTCATTTTTATAATCCTATGTTTGTGGCATGACAAAATTAAATGTCATATACTGCTAAACTGTGCCACTTTCACCCAACTCTTAAAATTAGGGGGTTTTTTTATACAGATCCTAAATTAAAACACTCACTTCAGCTACCACATTATTATATATATTGTTAATTGCATCGTAACAACTCCCAAGTTTAAAAAAAAAAAAAAAAAGTAATAATTATACATCTATTATTTACGGAGCAGCAACATGGACGTAAAATATAGATTAACAAATTGAAGTGTCTGGCTCTTTTTTGGCTTCTCCTGCAAGTATTTTGAAGAAATGTCTATGAGTTAAACAACTGATTTACATATATATTAATTTTGTCCCCAGAAATTCTATATGCTGCCCATGGAATTCTCTAGAATGTTGGAGATCATACAGCGCCTGAAACATACACTAGTGCACAAAAATATGTAATATGCAGAAAGTCTTTGGTAGACAAGCGGACTCAGCTGTGAAGGAATGTAGACAGACAGGTATGACGGCAAGCCATTGATGGAATGCACTGCTTGCTTTTGTAAGCTTTGGAGTGTATACAACTGAAGCATTATTTTAAAGACACTAAAAGACAGTGGTGGCACTGGTTGTCTTGCACATAAATGTTGTGTGAATATAAAAACAACAGAGGTCAATAATGCATCTGTCAGTCACTTCATTGCACGGATACAAAGGAAATACATTTTTGCAGCTTAATACACAGTACATGGCTTGTGACAAACTGATACCAAAGAGTAGTGGGCCCGCCTTGGTAGCTTCCATTCTACAGAGACAGACATATATATATATATATATATATATATATATATATATATATATATATATATATATATACACATACACATACACACACATATACATATATACACACACACATCCCTATCTCTTGCACACGTATGTGAGTACAATACACATAGTGTGGCACAATATAGGATCCTTTGCAGGCTGTTGATACATCTCCCTCCATGTGTGCATCCTGTTCATATCTAAATGGACATTGCATGTATAAAAGTGGCACTTGCTTATATGCATATATGGGAGCTTCCCAGGGTAGGCTATTCATAGCTCTCCCTCTTCTGGAGGACTTGCTTCGTGAAGGGGCAGGGCTAGCTATGCAAAGGTGGGACTACCCACACTTATGGGCAAGGCTTACGTGGGTGGGGAGTAGGAGGCAAAATGGGCAGAGTGGGTGTGGCTAAAACATCTTTCCTGCCCAGAGAAAGAAGAAAGTGACCCGGAGACCCAGGGGAGCAGCACTGCACCTGGAGACTCCGAGTCAAACCCAGCAGGCTCCCAGGCAGTGTTCCCTCTAAGCTGTGCGCGCACACATAGCTTTAAGAGGGAGCGCAAGCTTAGGCTTAGTATATAGTGATTGGGGTTATGCTGCATTATTGTCAATGTCTGGCTCAATGTATAGTGATAGCAGTTATGCTGTACCACTGTCAATGTTTGCCTCACTATATAATGTAAGCAGTTATGCTGTACCACCGTCAATGTTTGCCTTAGTATATAATGATAGCAGTTATGCTGTACCACCGTCAATGTTTGCCTTAGTATATAACGATAGCAGTTATGCTGTACCACCGTCAATGTTTGCCTCAGTATATAATGATAGCAGTTATGCTGTACCCCTGTCAATGTTTGCCTAACGATAGAAGCTATGCAGTTTTAAAGTGTGTGTGTGTGGGGGTCCCACGTACAGGATCCGCCCCAGGTGCCAAATACTGTAGGTACGCCTCTGCGCACAACAGTTTTTCCCAATTTTTTTTTATCCTTTATGCGGCCTGGAGCCTCCACTCGTGATTGGCTCATAATTTACTTATACAGTGAGAATTTCACCTTTAAAAAAACATTACAGTAAGTAATACTGTTGTGTAACTAATACTACATTATCACACTATAATGTAGTGTTATTAACCATGAGCGAGCTGTACACAAAATCTAGAATAACAATTTAAATGTAACGTTTGCAGAAGCATATTGTACGCACAAAATTTTGGCTCTGGGAAAATTTTTGCACAAGAGAAATTTTCTGCGCATACCACCTAAGAAAAATTATAGGGAACATTGCTCCCAGGTATGATTATGTGCAGAATAAATAAAATCAATGTACACATTTTGTACAAAAATAAGACAAGTATAAAACAAACACATTGTTTAAGGTAATAAAAAGGAGACTATTAGACACACTGATCACTAGGTTCTATTTATGCGTCACTGATACATAAGTATGTGTACAGGTGTGATTGTATGTGATATATATGCTCACATACTAAACTTTATATATTGTTGGCTAAATACAATGCAATTACAAAGACTTTTCAGCCCACTCTTGACATTAGTTTTTTTTATACAGATTAGAAATTAACAACACCCACTATAGTCGCCACATTATTATATATATTTTTTAATTGCATCTTAACGACTCCTAAGTTAAAAAAGGAATAAATTATACATCCATTATTTATGGAACAGCAACATGTACATAAAATCAAGCAGATGTAATTTGCACAATAAATCTTGGTGAGGGATTAGTGCTGTCAAGTCTAGAAAACAAGCTCATTCCTTCTGTAATGCTTTTTTGCTGCAAAGTGCTTAGAATGCAGAGAACAGGGTGATAGAACGCTTGTCACTGATGTCTTAAATCGGAGAAATAATGAGTTCATAAGGAATGCTAAAATATTCAGAACATATTGAAGAATGGTCTTTAGTGGTTACTTGACAAGTTTAACATACATCCTTACATGCACCCATCTTGGTTCTCAACTGGAAAGTTTAGATCAGCACGATATTTAATATATAAAATATATATATATATATATATACATACATACACACACACACACACGGTATATACATACACACACACACACATACATATATATGTGTGTATAAATGGTGTTTAAAGCATTTGGGGATCATAGTCAAAACGGAGGGATAACTAAAGCCCCACAGGAGAGTTTTTGGTTTTAGTTGGGCAGCTTGTCAATTATATATAATTTTCTGACAATAATACAAATAAATTTTAAATACCCAACTAAACTGAAAAACAAATTAATATGCTGTGAACAGGATGAACATCCCCAAAATGTCACCAAGCAGAACCCCATAGGCTATTAATGAAGAATAATATTTTAACACTTAATATTTTTATATAGCATTTTGAATAATGAGAGCAGCGCAAAGTAACAAAATAAACACTGCTGTCCCATAATTGTTAAATCCATGAGCAACCATAGCCACATAAGTTTATTCCCATGCCCCTATCCTCATCTCAATAACGGTAAAGATAAGTAATGGTAAATTTTATAAATTTACCTATTATAATTATGTGCATTTGATGAGGTACTACATACTCCCAGCAGTCATGGAGTCTTTTGAAATAGAATGGAGCACATGTAGAGGTTGCTATAAGATGGCTCAGCTCTTTACCGGTATATATACTTTTCTTAATATAAGGAAAATCTTTAACCCTACATGCCAGACAAACGGACAGGGTTTGGGGAGAGCATAGGCAGTACGTGTAGCGAGAGAACGGTTGGAATAGTAACAGAAATGGTCGTTTTGGTTTAATAAAAATGAAGATGTGGGATTAAAAGTTTACCAAATACAAAGCCAGTGCTTGTGGTGTTAAGATTGTAATTTTAAGGATGTGAGGAAAGAGAGATATAGGTCCAGGACGCTGGTCACTGCTGTCACGGTCAGGACTACTTGCCAAGCTGTGACTGTGTGGAGGGCGTGGGCATGAATGGGTTAATAGCACCAGGCCTCTGGATTTACAAACTTCACCCCTTAGCAAGGCATAAATTACACCAAATTAACCCCCAAATCCTGCCTGTATCCCCCCAGGTAGTCTGCCACCACTCACGATTTTGATACCGGATTCGTGAGAAATCCGGATTAGAACAGCAAACAGTTCTTAAAAACAAAGGGACTTAAACACAGGACCCTCACTCACGAGTTTCTCCAATAAGCCGGCCTGTGGGAACTCCTTAAGTCCAGACGGTTTCTTACGATGTTGTTCCGATCAGAGTATATCATGGAGTGCTGCTTTTCGGTCCCTGCATTGTCCCTAAATCAGACTCTGTTTCAAGAAAACACCCCTCTGACCACATGTCCAATTATATGACACCTTTTCCCAGAATTGGTTCCCATCTTTGATGTGCCAATAAGTTATGGTGGGGTAAAGGTGATGGAAACCCCTCCACTTAAGATAGGAATGGAATTCCTATAACTCAGGGTCCTTATCAGGTGGCCATGAATCACCACAGGGGTCCTTCGGGAAGATGACACCTCTAACCAGAACAGATACAGAGGGCATGCACAAAGAAACACATTTACATCAACCTCAGATTAACTCATTGAATGCTTAAACAAAGAAACTAACCACCTCTGCTGGGTTACCCTTCCAGGCATCCACTACATTATATAAGTTAATCATGACAACTGGCAATTACTGTATTCATGTAACTAGAAGTAAAGATAAATACTTAAGTAACTAATTAACAGAACAAACTGGACCAATCTTCCAGTTGCGATAATAACGCGCTAGGACCTTTAACCAATTACAGGAAACACCTTTGCTATAGAGATGGAATGGCAGGAATTTCTGGCCGCATTTCAAGGTACAAGGGTCACTACACAACTCCACTGAAAAAATCAGGTGACCTACGAACCTTAAGTAAGTAAGAGAGAGCCTGGCCTGTCATATTCTGATATCTCTGAGTCTACTCTGTAAAACAATATTATAGGTTATAGGAAAAATAAAAATACTTTCTAGCGACTTAGCACGTTACGGCATTGCCCTTTTACCCTTACTTGATAACTGCTCAAATTAGAAATATGTTCTCCGTAAAATGTTATTTTTACTTCTAACACTTCTCATTTGATGAGAATCGATCTTCTAGCTCAGCAAGTGTATAATCTGGTAGAAAACCTGATCTTTCCAGGAGTCTGCAGACAGCTGTGCCCAACAACTTGACTGATTTCAGTGTAAAAGCACGATAAACTGTCCCACTGATACTCCTGTGGTCTACAGTTTTTACCCAAAATTGTTGAATTTGAATTGACACAACTATTCCTTCACTTTAGTAAAAGTATGTTTTAACAGCCTTAAGAAGACAGAGTTCACAGGCAGACTGGCATGGGTGGTGGTGGTGGAGGGGTTGGGACATTTGCCCCTTTGGTTGTTCTGTTGTAATTATTATTAGCTATGGATTTCTATTGCACCATCACACTCCACAGTCCTGTACAATGGGTAAACGGGAAACAAGTAGTGGATCACAGCAATCTGGACATTCAGAAACCAAAAGTGACAAGGGCTTTGCTTACAATCTAGATGAAATCATTTGGGTCAATACCTGAAGCTTTTTGCAATTCTACTTACAACCACCAGGGTGGACTTTGGGCATCATTTATCCCCGGTCTGGATCATTGCAGTGCTCCTTTTCATGTGCCTTTCAGTGAATACGTGTTTGGCAGGAATGGACAATGAATGTTGGGCACAGTCTACAGATGTGTTTCAAGCTATTTATTACCAGGCCACTTGGATAAATGTTGAAATCCCTTCCCTATAAATAGCATTCAGAAAGGCTCAATATTTTTCTTTGAGACTAATTGAGGTTTGAGGTTGAGACGAATGCAGGATGAGAGGCAAAAAAAAAAAATCAGTCCTTTATGAATAAACCCCTAAAAGTAATATTGCAGGATTTGAAATCAGAGGTTTCCAGGGTGGTAGGTTCCAACACATACTCGCTTTAATATCACATTTCTAATTTATAAGTCTACTGCCTATCTAAGATGGTGATTAAAAATGTCACAAATGCAAAATTAAAATACCAAAAGCCCAACAAACAAGTACAGAGCAGCTTTGTAGTTTATAGGTATCTACCGTCACAACTTCTAAATCCACTTGGAAGGAGAAAGGTTTTCATATTGGCCGAAGGAATTAAAAAACACCTTGTTATGTAACAATTCCAACAAAATAAACTATGGCAGAGGTTGAGTGCTTTACTAAGGTCTAAGTGGAAAAAAGTATAAGGAGGGAGCATCTGGGGTGAAGTCGAACTCACAATCCCATAAAAACAAGGGGTCAGTTGTCATCAAAAAGGGCAAGCTTACTCCTCGGAAATACACATATTTGTAGAATCAGGAAATGGTAAAACTCTGTAATAATAATATTGCTAGGTATGTATATTATGTTTTAATTTATATTTTTATTGAACATGTGTATAGTTGATGCTAGAAATTCCTATTTTACTTTTACTACAAAGGTATGTACAGCTCAACAGAATTAGGTAAAAAATGTATTCCTATCTATCGTGTCCCATTCATAAGGTCTGTGACCTCAAGTTTTCTCATAAATTGTAAAGTAGATCTGTTGGCGCCAAATACACAAACATATACTTTATCCTAGTTTGTAACTATTCCTGTGTTTGCCAAGTATTTACTAAAAATTATTTTACCAAAATGTTAAGATGTAAAACAATTTAATGGAACCGTTTTCTATTACTTTGAGAATACGCACATGCTACAAACACCAATACACCAACGCTTGCCTTGATTATTTCACTTTACAATGATATATGTATACTTTTAAAGGATGGCATAAAATGTTAAGTGGATCCTGTTAAAGTAATTAATGGAGGTCATTATTATTAGTTAGCATAATTAGAACTGAGCTGTAAGTTAATTAGAGTTATAATTAGCCTGACAGACAACACATCAGTGTAACTTCTGTTCTACAGCTAGCTGGTGACCCTTTGCTGATAAATACTGCCTTACACCTCCTGTGGCCTTATCAGAAGATTTATTATCTATCACATTCCACACATACCAATTATTAGTTCAGAGGCCTCGTTGCCCATTACAAGTAAATACAACTGTCCACTTTGGTCTGAGCCCAGTACAAATAAATAAATAAAAAAAGCTAGAGCTTTTTTCCCTCCAAACCAAAAACCCATACTTATGGGATGGATACCCGTTTACCAAATGAGAAGGTACACAAGTAACTTACTGCTACAGATACCAGCAAGTTCTATTTTAGTTAAAATACCTAAGGAGGCTTCGGTTACCCCCTGAACTATTCAAACTATGTAAAAAAACAAAACATAATTTAGCCAAAAATGTGCATTGTCTAAATTAGAAGATTCAGAATTACACAGTACCAATTTATATTTCATCTGTGCAAAAATGGTCACCTGGGTACAATGCAATGTTACAAAAAAGACATGCACAAAAAAATGCTCCTTTGTTCTGTCAAAAATTTACATAAAACAAAAATAAAATAATCAAGAGAAATCGCCAGATGTTATAGCCCCTTATAGTCAAAATGGTGTGACACGAAATTCAAAGTTCTACTTAGATTACCATACTTTTGGGAATATTCCTCTTTTTGTCTCTGGTAGACACACATTTGGTGTCACGTGGGAGGGGAGTGTGAAGCCCAGGTACTTTACGGCACTCCTAATGAGATGGGTCGTACAACCCAACAGCAAACTCCTACCTATGTACACATGCCCTGGATAACCCCCTAATGCCATGGTTCCTGTCATGCTGGAGTGCACAATGTCAGCATTCAGAACATCTTCATGTTATGATTCTACTGTGAAATAAGTTATGGTGGGTAAAGGTGATGCAAACCCTTTCATTTAAGTTTAAGGGGTAGTAGAATTATTATTAAACTACTATAAGTGGATATAGAGGCAAAGGTGATAATTGTTAACCTTATTTGCATGCGCCTACCCAGAACCCCTCGTGGTTGTGGCAGCACCATGAGATTTCTGAGGGAAAAGCAAGCCTTCTGGCTTGTCTGGTGTCTGTAGATGAGAGTTTAATAATGCTTCTACTACCCCTTATATTCTACTGTGGAAACATAACCCTTTTTCCTATCATAACTGTGAAGATGCTAGGTGCTGATGCGAGGTGTGGCCCCACTGCCAGGTCCCTGTAAGATTTTATGGCACCCATGACAGGGTATCGGGCCTCCTTTGAAGATGACCTGCTTGTGTGTTCTTCATGCTCCACTGGTTTTATGGTAGTGTCTGGCCAGGTTTCCAGGTAACATTTATGGCATGATCTGGCCTAAGAAAATGTACATTCATGTACAAGTATGCGAGATGTCTTATTAACGCTGAAATATACACATTTTGCATGACGCTTACCGCAGTAATGTATTTTTGGGAGTCGCTACCCTAGGTCTAACTGCAGGTCGTTTTTGTTCAGAGCGCTTTGATACGGCATCATATCCCAATGCTCTGCTGTAGTCGCTCGAAAAAGATGCTACAGAGGTCTCCATAAACGGCTGGATTCAATGGAGACACACTAGTGTAGCCCACTTTGAAGAGATATTGGCCCCTGAGTATGGCTGCCCAGGGACTCCCGGTCTCCTTCATTCTTATTTAGCTAGACCAAGGCAGGTGTTGGGTTTTATGCTGACTCAAGCCAACACTGGCTTGCCCAGCTACTTAGGAACGGCACTACTGCTTCTTCACTTTTTCATGTGAAAAAACTGGTCAAGAACACAGTTTACCTTTGTTTCTTAGGCTTTGGTAACATTTTTTGATTGCTAATTGATTAATCTACATACCCAGGAAATCACAGGGTAGGCTACCCAGAGCTCTCTCTCTCTTCCGAGGGAGTTGAGTAGGACTAACCCCAAACAACTTGGGAGATTTACCATGTGTGCTAATCTATAGTCTTCATCAGAATAAAGGTTGCTGCACCTAACAATATACTGTATATTATAATATATAAGCATTCATATACATCCACATTATACATAAGCACCACCAGTAAAAAATTAAGAGGGTCATCCACTAGACTAGAAAATAACCTGGGCAAAAGTCAGACTCATGCAACATCAACTTTATTGGGCTATAAGCTCTTGGAACCTCTGAGGTCTTTTCTTTAGATGGGATTGTTATATAGAAACAGCACACCTCATACTTTAGAATTTTAATTGAATTAAACGTGAGTAATTATAGGGCAACGGTTTAATCAATTCCAAAGAAAAAATACATCACTTAATTTTCCATCCTTGACACTACATCACCTTTAGTTTTAAGTACCCTGTTAAGAATAACCATCCACAGAGAATGATGATTAAAGTGCCTGAGGCATCAGGCAATCAGAGTCACTATTAATTACATTTATTATTTATTTCAGTGAGACGGCTACCTAATTGCTACCTTTGAATGAAACGAGTTATCAGTTCTACTTACGTATTGCCTTAATTACTGCCATTTCCCTGAACTACAAGTCAGATGGTAAGGTGTATAAGTTTACAGGAGTTCCCCTGTTTTTGAGGATGAGATCCTTTATACATGCCACAATATCTATAACATTATGTTATTTGTGAAAAGTGTGGTTGGATTCTTTTGTGTTATAAGTCAGATGGTAAGTGGTTTATAAATGCTATATACTTGGACTACCTGGAGACCCCAATACTGCGTTACTGAATTAATTATATAAACAATATTTTCTGGCTATTATTATTCTTGCCATTATATTCACAAATACATATTTTGTTTTTATACACGTAGTACAAGGCAATATAGTTACAGTCTGTTTATAAGTAATGAAGATTCATTCACTCATTGAATTCCAGTGTCATCCAACACTGAAACAGAGCCGTAAACTTTTACTCCAAAACGCTATTTTGGTAAAATAGCATTCGATGAACTTTGCATTTGACCTGACATTGTGTGTTTGATATATTTTCCATTCACAGAACAGCAGCTCAGTCATGCAATAGATCTGGTTACTAATTGACTGCATACATTAGGTAGGCTAGAACAGAAACAGCACTGTGAATGGCCCCAGAGCTCATGGATCAATGAATGCATTGGCTTAATCATTTGTTTTACGATGCAGTAAAAGTAAACCAGTACAAGATTATTTATGTTTCTGTAAGATGTCCAAAGCATCGGATAGAAAGTAACTTGCTAGTTTATCTTCGAGGTAAAGTGCTGCAGTCATTAAAGGCGCTTCACACAAAAAGTTGTTCAACCTTAAAAAATTAAATTAGAGTGTATATATATATATATATATATATATATATATATATATATATATACACATACATACACGGCAGGAGTGACGACGATAAGGCGCTGGACGTTACGTTTCTATGCTCCTGTAGTGTGCGGCCAGGCATATCCAGCCGGTGGCCACAAATTACAGCACCTGATCTGCCATTCGAGCCACAAATAGCGTGCGTATGAAGCGATGTTGGGCAGCAGCACACCTAGCATTTCCCTGGTGCGCCAGATGGCCAGTTTAATTAGTCATTCCTTAAGTCTAAAGATGAGTCAAAAACAGAATATATCAATAGAACCATAGGTACAGAATGGAAGGAACATACCTTGTAATCTTATATATATGTGTTTCTGAGATATTTATTGGTATACGTGTAATTTATTGGGCTTGCTATAGATAGTAGTACATATTTTTTTGTGTGCGTATTATTAAAGCATGATAGTTTTGCAAGACTAGAATTGCCCCAAACGTTTGGATGGGCTCTCTCTTCTTTAGATAGAGCTGCTACTGCATACCCCAATTCCGATGATGCAATTTTTGATCTGCACACCGACTGTCGCTGCCTGCAAGCATTTGTCTCTCCATCTTTCTCTGTGTCCCGTGTCTACCAATATCTCCTCCTATTTCACAAGAATTCAGCTACCTTATTTTGAGATGGTCATACAGTACACAGCTTCAGTCACCCATGGACAAATATAAGCATGAGTGCCCCTTTAAATGGAACACATCATGAGAAATAGATTTGTGTTTTCCACATTATAATGATCTGATAAGTTTATGTTGCCCATCTGGGATTGACATCAACAATAAGTCACGCCAGGATCAGGAGGTAGTAAGAAACAGTGATTCTTTATGATGGCTCTTTTGATGTAGGTTAATCTAAGGACATAGCTGCAGCTGATGACTGGAGAACCACTGTTCTTATTTCATTCCATTACTTTGGGGCCACTAACAAAACATTACATACAATTTTTACAAGGCAAACACAAGGCCAAGTGGCTAAGATGCCAAGCCTACTATACCCTAGGGACACAAAAGATGCTGAAATGGAACTTTGAATGCTTATAACATCTACATCTTGATACAAGAACAAATCGGCTGTAAGAAAATAAAGCATGTATACAATTTCCATCCATTTTAATATTTTTATTTTGCAGGCATTAAGCAACATCTTTATCATATGCATTATGACAGAGTGCTTAACCAATAAATATCTGCAATATGGCAGTGATCCGATAGCGATCACTTAGTGGTTTTTAATGTTAGTCAATTGAGCACCCCAAATATAGATAAAAAATATTTCATAGTTAAAAGAAAGAAAAGGCAAAAAAGCATGCATACTTGGTAATTAAATGTGCAATAGCTCAGCAAAGGGACGCCGAGACATAGAATCATATCCTGGTCCTATGGATCAGAAGCACATGTGCCGCTGGGTACAGCATACACAATAAAGGCTTCTTCATGTCTTCCATAGTGTGATCTCGCTTGTAATAGTCCCATTGAGCAGCTTCAGACGCCTCCATCCCCCAGACCTGTCACCCTAGGCTTATTTAGGTTGTAATCTGCCTAAAACAGCTAGATTTGGCAACAAAATTATATGTGCACCTCTTAAGCCATAACATAAATTGGAGTGATTGAGAACCTTACTTTTAACATAATGTAACACAGTATAAGTACAGTTTACTTATTTGTTTTGAGATCGAAGATCTATTTCCTTCCACATGTACTTCAATAAAACCTAGGGTCAGATATTACACACAAAAATGAATCAATCTAACGGGACTAGTAGGTGGTGCTCACTGACCCTGGTCTTCTAAATTCTGGAAATAAAGACCCCTTTGACCATGTTGGGAGGTATGGGACACTTGTTCTAAGGAGTGTGGAGAGAGACCTACTGCAACAAAGTAAAACATTAAGAAGTATGGAGAATTGAAGCTGACGCTCAGACTTCACACGTCTTTATTTCAAAGGAGGAGAAATGTTAGAACGAGGTCATCTAAAACTAGAGGGTCAGATGGTTAGATGTAATGTAAGGAAACCTTACAGAGAGGGGGGTTGATAAGATGAACAATCTTACAGCAGAATTGGTAAAGCTTAACACCGTGAGGGAATACAAACAGTAATGGAATAGACACCACTGGCTTATTAAGGTTTGAGTCTTTACAGCAGGAAAATGGTCTTCATCCGACGTCAAATTCTATGTTCATAAGTCACGTAAAATTATGCTTACAAGATGTAAAGGCAGACCTGAAACGTCATCTAACATGTTCATGGTTTGCTTCTTAATCCAAGTTTTTCAACAATGGAATAGTTATAATAGTTTCCAAAGCCAAATAATGACTTACTCTATGAGCTATAAGAGGATTCAATGACTTTTCTTGTCTGGTTATACTGGACAGCCATTTATAGCAAACAAAGGGCTTTTGTAAAAGCGAAACAATTGCACAGCCTTACTCCATAACAGGAATCAATTTCACCTTCCAGATACCCAACGCCGCTTACTGAAGGAAATAAACACGCACACGTATGTTCAGGTACATGATAAAATGCAGGACTCGGCACTGTTACATTTCCAAGGACAGACCTTTTTTTTTTATCCATGTAATGATTCTGCCGGCTTTTCAAACAACAAAATACTGTAGTAAAGAGAATAAAAGTTTTAAATCAGGATTAGAGGGATTCAATATTTCTGGGATGTCGTATTCAAACTTTATTGCCTGACCTGCTTAAAATCCGGTATATCCAGAGCAATAACTAACGAAATACAGTTAGGGGAAATCAACGTTCTTTTTCCGACATATATAGGTAAAAAACATTGCCTTTGGCAGTGAAACATAAAAAATATATGTTAATAATTACATTGTTATCAGGTTTAAAAAAAAATTTTTTACCAGGACATTTTTAAAAATAGACTCTGGAAAACAGGGACATCTGTGGAGTTAGGAGGGTCAGGAGAAATATTTACATATTTTAAAGAGCAAAAATAGATTTTTTTGAGAAATGTATTAGTTTGGTTTGGTATTCAGTACGCTGGTTTGTCAGAATTTAAACATACACCACAAAAAAACAACACCAAGCACATATTATTAATTTAAATACATTATTTTTAGAAAAACATTAACCCTTATATAGGGAAAAGGGGAAGAAACCACAACTGAACAATGTTATGAGCTCCTGGAATGTTAAATGTACAATCAACCAGCACGGCAAACATTACAAAGTTCAGGTCAGGGTCATGTGTGTAATAGCAAATAAATAATTCCTACTTCACGGTTCTTTGCATCAGGCTTTCTATTCATTGGCCCCACTGTAGAATCTAAAATATGGACCTTTTAGGAAAAGCATGCATAAATAATGTAGAGCGTGGAAGCACTAACAGAATTCTTCATGAAGTCATTTAATGTTAATAAAGGACCAACCTCAAAAAAAAGGGGGGGACTCTCAAGCAATCTTATGTACGTAAATAGACCTGAGGACGCACTGCTTCACCTGGAGACTTCTGGTCAAACCATGAGTTCCTTGGTATGCCAGTCTGCCATGCCAATGGCATAGACATGGTACGCCTAGCTTCGCTCCAAAAGGGGAAATCTACGTGTTACCATTTGGTGATAAAGTTAGATTTCCAAAAGAGAGAGAAGATACTCTATTGGAGTCAAAGAGTAAACCTATAAAAAGGTTCATTCTATCCTTACCTGTATGGACCAATGACGCCAAAGAAAATCTTGTTGACAATTAGTTGGTGAAATTCTCGTGGCTTTAAAATTATTTTAAATATTATTACATAAAATAACATTTCATATGATTTAATTGCAACTGTAACTTTATTTTGCAATTTTGAATTCTTTTTTTTTTCAAAACTGTTTAACATTAACATGAAAAGGAGCCCATGGTTAAGGGATCAATAAGTGACATCTGTTGTGTTTCTGTGTATGTGTGTCCTATTCGTTTTGACATAGATGTAGTTTATGTATAATGGGCTTTAGTCAGTTTAACCCAACGTAAGCATTAAGACATTGTTTGATATACGATCATGAAAGAAAGGCATCTCACATCCGTACATGAAATTTATTGGCACGTAATAGAAATATGTTTCACGAAAATCCTCAGCATAGAATTCGGTGGTTACAATTGGCAAATTTAAACAGATCTTGACAATAAAGGCACTTCTTTCATTCCCAAAATGAATATAAATAAAAGTAGTGGGTTAAATCAAGATGTGATCTTTGAGCAGAGGCCGAACACAGAAAAATAAAGTAATATGCCACTAGGGCTTAGCGATTGCAGAGTGTGGTTTCAATTTTTTCCACTAAGACAAGCAAAGTTTAGAAAGCCAATCAGAGGTTTATTTCTGAAAGGCAATTAGCTTGTTACTGTTGCAAGCATTCCTACAATGTAAAGCCACAAAATCGCATATTTGCTTTCTCCAACAAGATTTGGTTTACATGAGGTCGAAAGTTTTAGGTTTCCGTGGTTGGCTGAACTTCTTTGAGGGGTTGTTAGTAAAGTTTCTTTGCAAATTACGCACAAGGCAGCCGGGTATTAATCACACATTCCTGGTTTGCATTTCCAGACTGTAACTGAACAATCTTAAGGTAATCAGATTTACCAAATAGTTTTCAAAGAAGCAAAATGTGACTTCAAGAATTTTGTTTTCCTCTCCGCTCCAACGAACACCAGCAATTAGAACAGTTTGAAAAGTAAGTGTTGTGGTATGGAAAGGCCAACACATATTAAGTCCTGATGCTACCTCAAGGGTAAAGACACCATTTCTCGTCTGACAGCGTCCCGCTAATGAGACCAGGGACTACACGAGCACTGGCATTAAAGCTCATAACAAGTTCACGGGGTTACAAAGGAAGACAAAACATGCCATTTATTTCTCATCAAGTGGACAACATGGCAGCATTCGCAAGGGAACATTTACACGTCGTACTCTCCAGTACTTTGTAACATATACTGTGAAGCCATTTTCCAACACATGATAAAAAGTCTACGGAACCACAATACACTGATCACAGTAAATTCAACCTTCAATATTAAATTTAAACTACTCGAATTCATGTATTGCAAAAAAAAGGTTTGAACTTTTCGTACGTGTCCCTTCAATATGATAGCGAGTCAGGTTCTAATAAAATTAAAAGCTTGCTCACAAACTTACTATAGGTGATCTCTTATCAAAAAATGTAATTACTAGTATTCAATATAAAATATGTTTTTCCAAGCAACTTCCCCTTTAAAAGGAACAGTCATGCTCCCAACATGACTATTCCCATTTATCAAATACACGGAATGTCCACAAAGTCTCTCCCTGCCCGCAGATATGTGAAATGCTCTGCAGGAAACCTAAACCTCACCTCGCACAGTACAGCCGATTAGTTTGCAATAGGTACAGGCAGTTTAAGATATATTTTTGCTTAAATAATTTGCTTGCCAGGCAATGATAGAGTGTGTTATGTGCAAGAGATTAAAAAATCCCCTTCATTTCACAGCATTCCGAAATCACATTTGTATCTTTTAACAGTATCTTACAGGCCTCTAAACATCACATAGCAAGAGGCAAGAGGTGGGGAGGGGTGGAGCTGGCTCTGGAAGTGAATGTGGCCGGTCTAGAAGTGGGCAGGGTGGGAGTTGTGGCAAGGTATACCCACCTTGCAAATCTCAAATATAATCTAGAGAGCTAAAATTTCTAATTAACAGTAACATTTATAACCATGTGTATAAAGAAGAAAGGGGTATAAAATGCAAAATTGGGGAGGAAACTTAAAGAAACAATTTCAATATTTAAAATGAAATCAAGACACCAAGCATACCATAACCTACTTCAAGAATACTACAATAAAAAAAGGTCAAATCAACAATTAGCCAAGCAATCTCATACATATAGCTTATGCTAGCCTATTGATGTATACATAAAACATTCTTCTGACTGGATAGGTCCATTACCACTATATCTCCGGTTTGACCTGGAGTCTCCATGTAAAGTCCTGCTTCCCCGAGTCTCTGAGTTTTTTTTCTCTGGGCAGGGGAGTGGAGTTTGGCCACACCCACTCCCCACCCACATCCCTTCTTCTTCACCTCCCACTAAAGGCCATCTGGGGCTAAGGCCTACAGTGGAAGAGGGATAAGAAGAAGAGGGAGAGTGTATATGAATACCACTTCTACCACCTCTTTCTTTTCCAACCTTTTTTTTTCTTTTAGGTTACTTAGGAAAAAAATGTAAATGTTTTACTGAGTGTATTCGTAATCAGAAAAGAGTACATGAGTGAAAGCATTTTTTTTATGGTTTTACTGATCTATTTACAAAAGCCTTAAGAAGGAGCTGTCAGTAATACTAATTCATGGAATACCAATTCATGGAATTTCCGTTTAAGTGGAATAATAAAACACTTGTTTGTATACCTTGAAGAGAAGTATTTACAACTCTGCTATCCCTAAAGGTCATAAAGTGATGGTAGGTAAGAGCTGATAAGGAGACACGTGCCATCACCGCGCGCTCTTACAAAAGCAGAAGGGAACATTTCATCTGTGTCCAATCCACCCGAGCTCGGTTACACACATGGAGAGAAATGGTGTGTTTGCTAAACAAGGCATCAATTAAGACATTATACACTTAAGTATCCATCGGACTGGCATTAGCATGGTTCCTGCGCAATTTCAGGAGTATGGAAAGAGAGATACTTTTTCCATTTCAGTGGATAATTCCCTTACATCTGGTAATTCCAGAACTGTGGTTGTATTTATGTTTAAATACCAACAAGCAGACAAGCGTGGTGTTTCCCTTCATAGATTGTACGCTCTTAATGCACAGTAACTTCCTATCCCAATATATGCATGTTTACTGCACCTAGTATCATAGGGTCTACACATCAACTGCTTTTATTACACCCCTAGATTATTGTACTATTGTACATATGCTGCCTCTACAAATTGTTTTCCTTAAGAGAGCACGAGTTCTGTTCCTACAGACCTCGGTTCCACTGCTCCATCCGGCTGGGGGACGGCTGAAACTGGTGTCTGTAGGAACAGACGCTTCCACCAGTGTCAAAAGTTTAAGAGGAAAAAGCAAAAACGGGGAGAGAGAGTGTATGTTAAGGCAAATGCATCCTAGGATGTTTGTAAGTGCAAGGATGAATGTGTGTGTCTCTTGACACTATCACTACTTCTGTTTTGGACCTAATGATTCATTTGAACGCATTATAAGCTTGAGAGAGTTATATAGTATTGCTTTAAATAAAATTTAAAAAAAAAAAAAAAGGTACTGGATTCAGTGAAGGACACTAATTGTAAAAATGTCCGCCATAGACGATGTCCATGCCTATCCCTGGTAATTACGCTCTAGTGCCAAGACGCAATAGAAGATTGCATGCTGTGTAATGCGACACTGTGATGTAGGGGGTTTAAGTATTTTTTCCATATGGAGGGGGAGTTAAAAAATGATTAGCCCTGGGTGCTAAATGTGCTAGGTATGCCACTGAATGGAGAGACCCATACCAGCCAGTACTACTAAGGTGTATTGCTTTGACGAGAAGGAACCGTATGAATTAGAGGAGTATATGTTATAATGTTATTCCACATCAAAAGAGTTTACAGCTCAGAATTCATACTATGGATCGAAATGCTTACAGGTACACGGGACTCCAAACTCAAAGAAAATATAATCCAACAACATCAGAGAAGATCTGCTCAAACCAAACACTTCTAACAGTGGAACTACAGTTCATTAGTGGAAGGTTAAAAACACAAAAACCACTAGTGCACAACGGTATATCCCACAAGCTCACATATACCAAAAAGAAAAAACCTTGCAAATTCCAACATAATCTTTCAACAACTAGTTTAACATGATATATACACGCAGTCTATATATATTAATTTAAACCATGTTTGCACTGGGATATAGTGGTGCGGCTGGCCCAACTCAAATGTTTGCGCTTTCAGCTCTTGTGTAATATTCCCTTTTCTTTAGATTGCAAGCTTGTTTGATCAGAGCCCTCTACACCTTTTCTTTCTACAAGCCTTAACTGTTATATGATGTAGTATCCTGTGATATCCTGTTTGCCAACGATACAGAATGTGATGGCACTACATAAAACAATAATCGTGATTTAATGTATTATATTTTACAAGGTAAACAGACAGCACAGTAACGGACAATTGTATCCTTATGTGGCCAATAAACAGTTATGATAATCTCAATATATAAACTTGCGAGCCGGGCTCTCTCCACCTAATGTATCGGTTTGTCTTAGTCTGTCAAATTTTCATCTTGTAATACCCCTTGAATATATGTATTGTATTAAGCGCTGCGTAAATTGTTGGCGCTATATAAATAAAATATTATTATTAATAATAATATCCTAGTTATCCATGCTTCATTTTTTGGTATGGAAAATACTCTTGCAACAAAAGCAATGCATCTCCCGTTGTTTTCAATGTCTTTATATAAATAAAATCACCCAAACTATTTACGGTAGTATTCTACTACTAGACATATACTATATTTTAAGCCTTTTCAGCCACTTTGATGGTGAGGATACTTCTGTGCTGATGGATTTTAAGGTTCACAGCAGAAACCTGGTGCTCTTACAGCAAGAAGACGAGGACCAAGAAGCAAACTATGCCTGGAAAAGCAAATTAGATGTGATTCATCCTTAAATGTTGAGCGTCGCCATATTGGGCTACTCAAAATCTGCAGGAGAACCACCAACAGGAGTTTCTATAACTAATGCCACACTGCAACTCTCACAATTCGTATGTAGCACGTACAACCAAGTGCTCAGTAGGAACCATAAATAAGGCATTTACAATGAACTGTAATCATTGAGACATAGAAGTTGGTGGCTGATTTTGCCCATTTTTCCTGATTTAGAGACTTTAATCAGCCCTTGGTCTTATCTTAGGATAGCTTTATACTCATCCCATTCATGCTAAAACGCTGTCACTGTACGAGGCAGGTTTACTTGTTCTGATGTACAGTGAGCATATTCATAAGATGTCAGTATTGCTCTGGCAAACACCGAACATTCTGCCGGGATGGGGCAGAGGCAGGACAGACAGAATTATCAGAATCCCAAAAATGTACAATAGTAATGAAGATCACATTTGGAGCGGTGTCCTTGCACATTAAATGACCAAAAATGTCTTCATTTTCAACAAGCAGTAGGTTTGAAAAGAGAATAGAAAATAAATCTGTAACACACCAGCAAGCTCTGGACTCCTCAATCTATGCATGAATAACCCATGGGCAAAGACGCCCCTGTCACATAGATAAAAAAGCGTATAATCATCTCAGTATGAAATGACCCTGTAATCAAAAATTATTATTGTGAAACCCCGTAACATCTGTAAATATTTGTGCACATTTTTGTATTCACCATTTTCCTTGTGATTTCACCATTAACCATTGTATTGTGCCAAAGGGAATTTAAAGACAAACTTCAGCTATCACGTGCACTTTGGGGCATATCATAGCTGCATGGCTCCCTTGAAAAAAATTCTGTTGTCCCTTTTGCGACTGCATGGGCGAAATCCTGCAGAATCCCCCCCCCCGTATATATTTGCCCCTTTTGCACCTCCAGCTAGATGCCAAACATCTTATTTCACGTGATATACTCACCTATTTGTCATTTGAAAGAATGTATGTTAAAGAACACACAGTATATTAATATGCATTCTTCTTTAGAGCGAGTGTCAAGGACTTTAAATTATCTCTTTAAAACTAACCAAGGTGTATAAGGTAAATTCAAAATAAAAAACATTTGGTTATTTAGAAGCCAGTCTGCAGTCGGCATTGCAATGATCAATTAGAGTCAAAGACTGCAAGGCAAATACCCCGGTGCTTTGGATAAGGAGCATTCCTGCACCAGGTATGTCATGGTGTGACTGACACAATGAACTGAGCCTGCTCTGCGTAACCACAACATTAAAGACAAGAGCGTATTCATCACATTCTGTGCTGTCACATACCTGAGTAAGTATTAGACAAGAACTTTTTTTAAAAAAGGTTATTTATACACATGATATTTCAACAAGAAAACACCAACCCTCAGCAGCTATGTGAACCACCAGCTAATACTTAACTTCAGTATGCAGAATAGAATGTCTATACATCCCAGCATTTTTGTGTGTCATTAAAAATGAGGCACACTTTATTCTCTCTTTCTTCTTGCTTGTCTATTTTTCTGACCCCCCCCCACACCATGATTTTCACCATCCAAAACATAATCCAGCAGCACCATTCCCCTCCTGCACCACCTGGCCACGCTGGGCAGGGCATGCAGTGAGGGGCCAATCAAAATACCCCAACACAGCATGACCAACAATGGCTTTTATATGTATAGATAGAAGGGAGCAGTGAGTGTTTGGCATATGGGTGAGCTCCCAGTACCTTACCCTGGGAAGTTCCCATGTATGCATGTGATAACAGTATCTGAATAAATATTATTAAATGACACTTATTTTAAATATCCTATCCCGGTAAACATTCAGAAAAAAAAGTTGTAAAAGAAACAAGAATTCTGTCCCACTTTTGCGCCTTCATTGCCACACAACACGGATATGTTTTTAAATGTCTGACTTTTCGTGAAAAACAGACCCAACAGTACACATTATTGTATTAGAAATGAGTTAATGGAAAACAGTCTAACTCTTGAAAAGTCATTAATCTAACACGCTCCACATGTAAATAACGAGATGGAGGAGGCTGGAGATACAGTAACAGTTGCTAAAACAGGAAAAGTCCATCTCATTACTTTTAGATTGTTTATGGACAATAAAATATTAGCTAAGGATTATGAGAGTTGTAGTTCAGCGGCGGCTGGAGACGATAACATTTCGAGACACACACAGTCCAGTGGACTGTCAGCTCTTTGGACTGTAAATCCATTCTGCTTGTTTGAGTATTGGTTTGACAATTTAGCAAAAAAACAAATACCCCTTTGTCTTTTTGTGCCTCATTGGATGCAATAGTCATGTAACGTACAAATTTATTTTTTCTTTGAGGTCTGATTTATGTTCACTGGTTATGTGGGGAAAAAAACAAAAAACACCAGACTGTCTGAGTAATCCCCTCATGATACTTTGTGGCCCAACAACATTCTTGAAGCCACATCTGAAAAGTTACAGGAAAAATTGCATTATTGATAATGTTTTAAAAAAAAATCCTACGCCCGTCAAAAATAGCACTTCTCATTTACTGCCGAGAAACACATTATACCCGAAATCAGGCCTACCCACCCCATGTGATGCCCGCGTCTTAAAAGAATGCAACGAGATATGAACGAGTCTGGACCTTGTGAACCCGTTCTATGCCGGCTAAAAAAAAAATTTAAACTTCATAAATAACTTTGTTTTCAGACATAACAGTGTCATCTAACTGAACATTTATTTTTTTTTTTTACAAAATTATAAACTGGATTTATACACCAAACATTTTGCACATGTTTAACTCACGCGCATTTTACTAAGTTACTGAACACGAGACAAATTCCTTGATTCACCCGAGATCCCCATTAACGCATTAGCAATAATTTAGACAAAGCCACCGAGAAGCCTGCCTTGGCTTGTGGCCACCGCTTGCCTCGCGAGAAAATGCCATCTTTTGGATTTTGGAAGGAAAGATGGAAAATAAAAAGTTTGTCTTCCATAGTTTGATTATCTTTAGAGACATCGTATGAATGACACCTCTCGTGAGGAATCAGGCCTAGGGTCTCAAAGTATCAGACACACATGTAGTATGTGGCATTATCAGCACATGTGAAATGCGTATCGATCTGTTCCAAATGAAAACCGCATGGAGACAAAGGAGTCTAAACAGACCCTCCATAACCGCGACACTGATACCAATAGAGTGTTAGAGGGACAGAATGCATTCTAATGTACCACATGTTTAATGGCAGCCACTATGGGCATTGAGTATAAAGCTCTGGGAAAGAAAGGGACAGAATCACATCACACTATGATCCCTCACACTGTGTCTGGGTTATGGGGGATCCTATACTCTGCTGCTGTGATAAAGGAAGGAAGCCATCTGAAGCTGGGGAGAGTGTGGGAAAAACCTAGCTGACTCCCAGTAGTGGAAAGTTGTCTGCTGTCCCCACCCCCCTGTTGCCTCACCACATTTTTTTTGCCCTTTTTTCTATTTGCAGAGCCCAACATTCCTGAGATAACTCCTTCCCCCTCCCCCTCCTCTTACTACCCAAAGTGACTGCTACATCCACCTCCCCTCCACCCTTTCACTCCCCCCCCTCCTCCTGACCTGCCTTTCTTCCAAGACTCCCTCCCCCTCCAAGCACTAATACAACATAACCGTACAACCCAAGCAGCTGCCGCAAATCCAAAGAAAAGCATATAAAATCCTCACCAAGCCCATCAGACACATCATTCTTATTATTAATTATTTATTATTACTACTATTAATGATGATCTGCCAGTGAGTGGGTGATAGGGCAAACACATAGTATGGGGTATCCCTCATCACTGGGGTAAAGCGGGGCACACGTGATCCTACCTGTCCCTTGGATCGATCCAGCTGGTCTGCCTGGTGTTGTGATCGATATAAAAAACCTTCCCGTCGAAATCTCTCGCTTCTTCCCAGCCATCCGGTAAAGGCAGCTGCCCATTTCCTTTCCTAGGCATGATCGCACTCGGCAAACTCCTCCATAAGTCCGGAAAGATGTTGGGGGGCAGGGGGAGCGGAGGGGGTCAGCGGTGAGAGAAGGGATCGCGAACACCTAATGAGGAAGCCTGCCCTCCAAGCACAAAAAAATGGAAGTCCACTTAGTAGAACGTGGAGCCTGGCACGGAAGGCAGGGGGCTGGAATGCAGCATGTCGGACCGGGGGGCTGCTGGGGAAAGGGCAGCTGGTGGCTCCCGAGCAGCAGAAGCAGCAGCAAGAGCCGTGTGGATTGGGATCAGGGGAAGCCAATAACCCCGGCCTGTTCCCAGCCACAGACTGATTAGCATGAGATTAGCATCCGTCTCATCTGCATGAACATTCCA
Organism: Spea hammondii; assembly: GCA_029215755.1. Classification (NCBI taxonomy): domain Eukaryota; kingdom Metazoa; phylum Chordata; class Amphibia; order Anura; family Pelobatidae; genus Spea; species Spea hammondii. The sequence goes on from JARDYJ010000001.1 coordinate 30,622,579, forward strand.
CACTCCTGCATTCCACAACCTTAACCCTGTGCCTGCCGCTGCCTGCCAGCAGCACTTCGCGTGTTCCTCATCAGGAGCAGGGTGGGTGCTCCGGAAGACCCCCCTGGCCCCAGTCTCTTACTTTTACACACAAAAAAAAGTTGATTTCGGAAACCCCCTTCAGGCCTTTTCTTCCATTGGATCTGCTTACTGCCTGCCTTGTGTTCTCACAATATTTTCCCCTTTTGTTATCACTAATGTGTATGTTTGGCAACACAATTATTCAATTTTATAATATTTAGCATTTTAAGCCATATTTCACGTCACTAGTGGAAAAAATATTATTTATCAAAGCCTGGAGCTTACTTCGGCAAATGTGAGTTAAAATATATTTACCCGGGTATTAGATACATGAAACAGCCTCCCAGAAGAAGTGGGGATATAAACGTGTGGTATAGGCACAGCAGCCATCCTCAATTTTATTAAGGCACGGAGGCTTCGTATTATGCTTTCTCTTTCTTTATTCCCCTCAGCAGAGGGGATGAGGAAATATTCAACAAAAAACAAACAATAACCAATGAGAAGGAACCATATCTAATAACATCACGCCCCTTTCAATAATCTTCCTCTAACCCTTTCAGTCTCTCTCTTTTCCTGTTTCTTCTCGTGGTTATCTTTTCGCTGCTGCACTTTCCCGCCGCTGCTGCCATGCTCTTGGTCCGCTCCAGCAGCCGCGCACGCGCGGTAGTGTTGCAGCAACATTCTGCTTGCAGACATTGTGTGTTGTCGTTTTGGCGGCCACACTTCTGCCCGTGGTTGCCTTCTTCATTTTTCCGCCGTCTCGCTCTCGTTCTCCAACACGGTGCCTTTCGGCGGCCGCGCATGCGCGGTAGTGTTGCGGCGGACATTTTGATTTCGGGCTTTTAGGTCTGCCTGTGATGTGGCGACCATCTTTGTTATAGTTTGGCACCTTTTTCTTGTTCCTGTGGCTCCTCCCTCTCTGGTCAGTGGACATTTCTTGCAATAACCTTTGTGGGGGGTTTTTCTCTCCTCGTTTTTGTGTGCCTGTACTCTATATCGTTGGATTATTTCACCCTTGATATATATTTTCCTTTAGGGAGTGTTTATTTCAGGTATTCTTTTCCTGAATTTTAGTCATGCCCAATACTAATGATTCTCTCCCTACTGGGCCTTATGTTCCCAATGCTGATCCTACTGGTCCTCGGTTCGGGATGAACACTTGGTCTCCTCAGAGGAGTTCCAAATTATGATGGACACTACCATGTCCAGGTCTATTAACAGAGCTTTAGTACAGGCTATGGGGAATATGTCATCTTCCATTTCCCAATCTATAGCTCAAGCCTTGACCCAAGCTCATGGTTCCGGTATGCCTCAGCCTACAGTCCATAACACGGGTGCCTCTGAGTCTAGGTTGGCAGGACGTAAAGCAACTGCCAAAACCAAATATATCTCCTCACTGCACAATGCCAGGGTCTCCCCTGTTATGCTGAACAGCTCTCACGCTGTCTCAGATGGCGTGTACGTACCACGCACTAGTGCCCCTGGTCAGGCTAAATCGATCAGATAGTGCCCTCTGAGTCAGAGGCCAGTGATGGAGAAGAGGCAAGATCAATGGATTCCTACAGGGATCCCATTGAGGACGACGGCTCGGACGAGTCGGATATTCTCCTTGAACCGCAGGGTCCCCTCCCCATACCCAATACCGATTTACCGGCTTCAAGTGCCAATAAGGCTGATTCTTGTGGCCCTCTCAAGTGCCAATAAGGCTGATTCTTGTGGCCCTCTCCTGGATCCTCATGGGCTACCGCTCTTCGATCCAGATGATCTCCGCCACCCTCGATCTGCGGAGTGGGAACCCCCTACGCACATTGCCAGATACCTGGCATCGCGTATTCGTACCCCTTTATCCAAAGAGACCAGGAACAGATTGAGGGCCGAATGTCCACGGCCAATTGTCCCTGATGGGGTTTGCAAGACTCCCGAGGTGGATCCTCAAATTATTCAATTTTTAGGGAAGTCAGGCTGGAAACCGAGAAAGGGTCTACAGTTTTCCCTTAAAAACTGTTAAGACAGGGTATTAGACTCCCTGGGCCCAGTGACTAAATTATACAAAATGCTAGAAGCCGCTAAGGCGGGGGCACAAACCTTCAATTTTGATACCGCCTTAGGGTGGATTCAACGTGTGGTGTGCCTACTGGGGAATGCTAATTCCTCCCTGGCTATTTAAAGGAGGAAGGCCATTCTCCTGAAAATCAAACCAAAATTGGTCAATATGGCCGACACCAAACCCGGTCCCTCGGCTAAAGGCCTACTATTTGGTGAGTCTTTCATTAAGAATCTAGGATCCTTTGTGAAGACGTTCACCGCTTTAGATAAGGCACAGAGTTCTATGAAGCGTGTCTTCGCGCCTAAGGTTTTTGGAGGGGCCAACAGAGCTAGGGGCCGTCTGTCCGGCTGTGGATATCGCGGTTCTTTCCACCAAAGTCGAGGCTAGTTCCCCAATAGAGCTACATGTAGTGAATCCAAGCCTACTCCATTATTCCCTCTCCAGAGGGAGACCTTGGCAGTCCCGCAGTTCCAAAGGAGCTTATCCTGGGAAAAGACCCTACGGTAAGTACTTGGTTTCAACCTGTTTCCCATGTAAAGGTGGGAGGCAGATTAGCTCTATTTGCTCATGTATGGCATATTGTGACCACAGATGTGTGGGTTCTCAAAACTGTGCAGGCTTATCGTTTGGAATGGACGACCATTCCTTTTCAGGTGGCTCCTACAAGAGCGTTCGTTTTTCCAACAAAGGATCAAGAGATGATATCCGCGGAGGTAGCAGAGATGCTGGACAAAGGGGCCATTCAGGAGGTACCTTGGGATACTCCGGGATTTGTCAGCAACCTCTTTCTTGTTCCAAAGAAAGGAGGTGGAGTATGGCCGGTAATCAGTTTGTGGCCTCTGAACGCCTTCCTAGTGTATGATCGTTTCAAAATGGAAGGTATCCATTGTCTACGGGATCTATTGCTCCCATCGGATTGGACGGTCAAATTAGACCTGAAGGACGCTTATTTTTCGATTCCCATAGCTCTCGAAGACAGGAACTATCTACAGTTCACATGGAATGGAAAGAAATGGAGGTTCACTTGCCTGCCGTTTGTCCTGTCATCAGCCCCGTGGTGTTTTACCAAGGTTCTGAAACCAGTGGTCTCATTCTTAAGAAGTCGGGGAGTAAGACTTATTATCTATCTCGATGATATCCTGATAATGTCTCATTCAGAAGCGCTTCTGAGGACTCATCTCACGTGGACTGTCTCCTTACTTCAAAACCTGGGATTTCTGATCAACTGGGAGAAGTCGATTCTGAAGCCTTCCCAATCGATCGAGTTCCTAGGATTCCGCGTAGATGCTGTACTACAGACATTACACCTCCCTCTCACGAAAATCGTATCTATCAAGAAGGAAATTCGCTCCTTCAGCTCCTGTCCCTAAGACAACTAGCTCGCATGATAGGACTCCTCTCCTCATCTATTCAACCTATCTTCCCGGGTCCTCTACATTACAGAGCATTACAACGTTTAAAAGCCGCACATCTGAGACTAGATCTTTCTTACGAGACCAAAATAGCTCTGGATGCGGAAGCCAAGGAAGAATTAACTTGGTGGCTTTTCCACATGGAAGCATGGAATGGGAGGGCAATTTGCGGATTGGCACCGGATCTGGTAGTGCGACGCAAGCTTACATGGTTGGGGCGCGCGCTGCGGGAACGTTTCTACAGGTGGAAGATGGTCTTCAGACGAAACTTTCCTCCATATCAATCGCCTGGAACTGTTAGTGGGATCATTTGCAGTATGCAGCCTCTCTCCCCATCAAGCTTCTTGTTCCATTCTCCTCAAGATGGACAATATCTCGGCTGTTCGTTACATCAATCATCTGGGAGGCACGAAATCGAGGGCATTAGCGGTCCTCGCGAGAGACTTCTGGCACTATTGCCTTCACAACAATATCTCAATAGTGGCAGAATATATTCCCGGCCTATCCACCCTTACAAACAAATACTGCAGTTTTTCTGAAGTAATACTGCAGTTTTTTGGACATGAAAAAACTGCAATACTGCACTTTTACTGCAGTATTACATTTACTGCACTTTTACTGCATTTGTACTTCACTATACTGCAGTTGTACTGCAGTTATTTTTGTACGGAAGTACAAATGCAATAAAGCTACAGTACTTTGAAGTACAACTGTAGGTTTGCAGTATAAAAAAAAAGTGCAGTAAATGTGCAGTAATACTGCAGTAAAAGTGCAGTAAATGTGCAGTAATACTGTAGTAAAAGTGCAGTATTGCAGTTTTTTCATGTCCAAAAAACTGCAGTATTACTTCAGAAAAAACTGCAGTAATTTTTCGTAAGGGCAATATTACGGCAGATTGGAATTCCAGGTATCTCAGGGATGCGAGCGATTGGCGTCTTCGTACAGATTTGTTCTTTCAGATAAACGAACTGTGGGGTCCACTTCACATCGATCTTTTTGCCTCCCGACTCAACACTCAGCTCCCTCGATTCTTCAGTTGGAGACCAGATCCGGAGCCCTTACGAAAAAATTACTGCAGTTTTTCTGAAGTAATACTGCAGTTTTTTGGACATGAAAAAACTGCAATACTGCACTTTTACTGCAGTATTACTGCACATTTACTGCACTTTTACTGCATTTGTACTTCTCTGTACTGCACTTTTACTGCACATTTACTGCGCTTTTTTTTATATTGCAAACCTACAGTTGTTCTTCAATGTACTGCAGCTTTATTGAATTTGTACTTCCGTACAAAAACAACTGCAGTAAAAGTGCAGTACAGTGAAGTACAAATGCAGTAAAACTGCAGTAAATGTGCAGTAATACTGCAGTAAAAGTGCAGTATTGCAGTTTTTTCTTGTCCAAAAAACTGCAGTATTACTTCAGAAAAACTGCAGTAATTTTTTCGTAAGGGAGGCTTTAGCAACCGATGCCTTTCTCCAAGATTGGTCTCAGGGCAGGCATTATGCCTTTCCGCCATTCAACATGATCGCCAGGACCCTTCTCCAACTCCGGACCAGAGATATGCTACCTTCTCATTAGTTGTTATTTGTTTTTTTGTTGAATATTTCCTCATCTCTTTGCTGCTTAAGGGAATAAAGAAAGAGAAAGCATAATACTCGCCTCCGTGTCACTAATAAAATCATGACTTTACTTCATGAAATAGTAAAATCTGGTAATTTAAAACCAGATGTTACAAAATATTTAGCAAAGAAAATTAGATTTGCAGTAATTTTAAGAGAACTGATACAGATGGAGAAGGACCCTGTTCTTGCAAGTTCACAAATTGTAGAGGAGTGCTTGAGTGAGGATGTATTGACTATTTTTATTGATCATTTAAATATTAAACTTTACAAATTCTATTGCAGAATGCCATAAATGAATAAAACTTCTCCAAAGCACCGTGGAATCTGTTGGTGGGTCCCAATAATATAAATAACATTTAATTATTGCATAGTAATCATAAAAATATTAAAATAACTACGTTATCTAAGCATGAGAAGATACAAGCTGCTGAATGTTTGTAGCGTAGAGAGACAATTAACCAGCAGAGCTTTTAAACCACTTTATACTTTAGGAGACATGAAATACGTAATGACATAACATGGAAATAGGGTAGGTACTAATCAGTTAGGACTCCTATCTAGGTGTAGGGCAAGTATTATGCAAAGTATACTTGGCAACATATCACAATATTTCCATGACCAGTCACACTACATTGCCCAGAAGACAATTAAAGAGACGGTAAAGCCTTGTAACAAATGTATTAGTGTAAAAAATAGTATTGGTGCATATATTAAACATTTGCACTAAATATCAGAGAACAGGGCATAGACACTCCTGACTTCCCTGAAGTCCTAATCATTTCTGGCTATTTATACATATTTTATTTTTTATTTATTTTATTGTCTTAAATGCAATAACATAACTTGTATGTATGAACTGTTAATAAGGTATATACATTTTATCATGTAATTCACAGATTTGCTTTTTGTAGTGAAAGTGATTTCAAGTTATTGTATGCAAAACTTGGAACTTGGAAATTCTGGGATTGTACACGCATTACTCTCACGCTCAGAGCCGAGCCGGCTGTATGGTCATTGTGGTCTGTGCAGGGGGAGCAGGCCATCTGTGTGGGACGTGGCTGATTGTGTATGTATATATAAGTTTGTGTATTTGTGTGTTTAATGGTCAGTGTGTCAATGTACGTACATATATCACAGAGTTAGTTTATGAATGTATCAGTGTGCATGTCTGTGAATGTCTATCCATGTGGTGGGTTTCTGTATGTCTTTTTGGTGAATCCTTCCTTTAGATTTCACGTAAGGTCCCTAAAGTCAGCCCTGCACTCACCTTGGCATATGATAAGGCTCATTATCAAACCATACAATAAAATAAGGCACACCTGGTCACCAGGTCCATATGGTGCAACATTCATATCCTTCTGCAAACATGCCCTCATTTTTCTCTTGAAGATACCATGTCTACATCCTACCAACTTATCTACCTTCTGTCCAATTAGACTTCTCCCCTGGCCTAAAAGCTAGGAAATCATTAGTTTATAAGTACCTGCTTTTTTTGTTTACTCTATTTGTACCTTTTTGAACCTTTGCAATCTGATATCCGTCTTTAACACTATAGTGACATAGCAGTTACCAAAGTCACTAATGATCTTCTTACTGATAGGTCACCTCTCCTTACCCTACTGGACCTCTCTTTAGCCTTTGATACTGTTGACCACCATCTCCTTCAGGGTTGCCACCTGTCCCAGTTGGCCAGGTGAATCACGGAAAAAAGAGTAAAAGTCCATGGTCCTGGACGTACCTCTTTATGTGTCAGAATTTCTGGAAAACCTACTGACTGGTGGCAGTTCCCAAATAGAAGCGGAGGCAAGGTTTAGCAGAGTCACCTGATGTTCTGCGATCTTGTGTTAGTATCTTGGCAGCTCGCATAATGTGTGAGCTGCTTAGAAGAGGGTTTGAGACTTTGTGGAGGGTAATTGAGGTATATCTGGGTGTGTGTGAATACATGTGAGTGTCTGAATTTGTTACCCTCTCCCTTTAACCTTCTTTTCTATTCTATCATTTGCTTTTTTGTGTCTATTCTATCTCCCTTCCTTCTCCTATCTTCCTCTTTTCTCTTGTTCCTCTCCTTTCTCTTTTTATCTCCTTTCTATTGTCTCCCTCTCTCCACTCAGTCCCTTTTCAATTTGTTTATTTTTACTTCTTTCCCCTGACCACACTCAGGACCTCCTCCTGCAAATCCTTTATCCCTGTGGTATTTTTTTTTTAAATAGCTCTTTCCTAGATAAAATCCTATGTATCTAACTATACCTTTAACATCTCCTTGTACTGCTCTCCTCTATCCACACCTCCTTTCCCTGTATACTAGTAACTTGGATCACAATATTACCTCTGTGATCAATGACACACAGATAAGTCTTCTTATCCCAGTACTATTCTACTGCTTCCCCATTGTGCCAGTTCCTCCACTGCTTCCCCGCATCCTGAGTCTAAAATTTAAACTCCTGACCCTTACTTACAGAGCTTTTAATAACACTACACCACCCATATCGCTTCTCTTATTTACAAAATCTGGAAATAAACCATCTGCTCCTCCCACCAGGAGATCACCAGGCCCCTGACTTCTCCAAGTGTCCTTCACTACAATAAACTCATCATCATTGTCCAAGCATTGCCTTACCTTCTGTCTCATACTCCTCAATAGGCTACAAGCTTGCAAGAGCAAAGCATCCTTCTTTTTCTCTTTGTTTGTTAGCTCTATCACTGATATTCTATATTGTTAATTTAATGGTAATTTTGTATTCTGCCTTTCGAATTTTGTATTTCTATGGAATCTTCTGACACTTTATTATTATTATTATTATTATCTTTTATTTATATAGCGCCAACAATTTACGCAGCGCTTAATACAATACATATATTCAAGGGGTATGACAAGACGAGAATTGACAGACTCAGACTTTCTATATAATAGTAAATGCGCATTAATTTATCAGGCCACCAATTCGTTAAATTTGGGACAGTTTTGTAATGTAAAACTTTTTGTAAACACATTACATTTATTTATAAAGCGCCGGCAGGTTCCGCAGCGCTGTTACAGTCAGAAGAACAATTTAGAAACACATACAATAACAAACTGGTGCAAAGGAGAAGAGGGCCCTGCTCTTGTGAGCTTACAATCTAGTCGGTGGTTGAGGGGGAAGTTAGACAATAGGAGAGGACTGCTTGGAGGGGGATGAGTTGATCCGGTTCCGATGATGTGTTAAAGCTGTTGATTATGAAGATGGCTTGATTATGATGATGGTTGGGAGCACTTGGAAGGAATGTTGTGCGCTTCCCTGAACAGGTGGGTGTTCAGAGAGGTTTTTAAAGTTGTGTACGAGGCAGAAAGTCTGAGGGAACTAGGAAGGGAATTCATCCAGGGTATGGTCCAAAAAATTTTGGAATAAGTGAGGGGTCCGATAATGTTACTAAGGAGGATGTCCAAACAAGGAGACACACTGTATATATTTTAAAGAAATGTGAGAACCCCTTAAGTACTTAGGTGTATATTCAATTTTAGAACATGTTACAATAATGACTTAATATTAGATATTCACAATTTTATATTGTTCTACAAAGGGAGCTATAGGGCTTTTAGAAATGTCAGGACAAGTGTTGAACTTAATACAACAAAATACACGAATAATGAATTCACGGATTGGTTGGGAAGACACAGCTGACCAAATTCCCAAGAGATGAAATCGACCCACAGCAAGCTCCTGCAAATCCAATGTAACTATTACAAACATACAATTTTAAGAACAACCACAAAATAGCAGGAAAAAAATAAAGATGGAAACTACTAATATAACTATATACAATGAAGGGCCACCCCTGGTTCATCCACAAGAAAAGCTAAGTTGGGCCTGCATGATGCACCTCATTGCATTAGCTGGAGTAGCTCATCGGAGTTGAATGTGGTGTACTTAGGTGGGAAGCTGCATCGAAAGATCTATGTGAAGTAGGGTCTCTAGTGCTCTACTTTTTAGTATTGTGTGTCTAAGATATGATGTTGTATCCTGGATTTCAACTTAAGATGTTGCAAGATACAGTTATCCTGTACCATACAACCTCTTTAGTCGAAAGCCAAGAGACTATGGAGACTATGGATCTTCCAAATGGCCCATTGAGCAGTGGCACACTGTTCTCATTGACAAAAGTATACCTATATATATATATATATATATATATATATATATATATATATATATATATATATATATATCAATGTTTGCTTAAAACAAATGTAACCCACTGGGCATAGAAATAGCCAATTGTGTAATTTGTACTGTTTCTACATGTCTGTATGCTTTAATTCCAGCAAGCTGACATTCAGAAGTTGACCTACTCAGCCACGTATCCTTAGATACATTTAGATCCTTAGGGACATTTAGTTTACTAAAAAAAAGTTCACACTACAACACGAAAACAAGACTGCTTTGTAATAGTGTAACAAAAGCACATAAAAAGTGTGATGTGAAACCTTGCGCCACCTGCTGGCCATATAGAGGGCTTCACCGTGGGTGTAAGATGTGTCCAGTTTAATGATTTTTGAAATATTTTATTCTTAACTATTAGGAGGTCTCCCCTCTTGACAGTTAAAATGTATAGTAAAATTAAGAGAAAAGTATCAAATGGTTTTATGGCCCCTCTAACCAGGGAGTAAACTGACCAACGATGCTTTGATTGAACCATATCTGTCCATTGGATATCTGCTAGTCCAGCTAATTTACTGCTGAACAAATTGCCCAATACCTCTGTGTTTATCTAAAATCTTTGTTAATGTGTGAGTTGTGTTTTTGTATTTAGAAACGTCTGTGTTAGCTTCATTAATGTCTGAGGAAGGGACCTAACAACTTGGTCTCGAAACCTGCAATTAAACTCTCAGTTAGCCAATAAGTGGTATCATTTTAACTATACTTTTCTCCTGTTTTTTCAACGGCTACCATGGTACAAAACCTTATTATATTAGTAAAATTAGAGAAGAGTGAACTGGTGTGGACTCCAGCTGGACTCAGCATGAACACCTGTATCAGTCCACATATCCAAGTGAGTCCTGCTCAGTTGATAGCAGTCTGACAGGACTTTCTCTCCGGTATCATACATAGCCGAATCTACCGGTTTGAATGAAGAAACCCTTCCTCAAAAATAATTCTTTATTATTTATAATTCGGAATTTTTAAAGAGACCACTTGATTGATGACACAATAACAGGCACTGATAAATCAATGCCACAGAAAAGCAACTTAAAAGTTTCCATTTGTTTTTACCTTCAGGGAAAGGAATAAAATCAACATTTAAATAAAGTTTATTTTCTTAGAATGCTAGAGACTGCAATTAAAGTTTTTATGTGAAAAAGCACCTATAACCGTAACTGCACTGCATAATAAGTTCTAATAAGCAGCAATCACAAACATTCTTGATGGCCATATTTATGCCACTTTTAATTGTGTATTAGCAGGACCCGTACATGGGACTTGCATACATACATTCAGTTATGTCTTTAAATATAGAATGTCATTTGTACACGTTTCCCACCATGAGTATCAAGGGTATCTGTTTCCACTTTGTCGTTTCTAGAAGATGTTGTTTTATGTTGTTGCCCTAAAACAGTACCCAGTACCAAGGAAGTTACTTTCACAGGCTCCAAAAGTTAAGGTTCCTAATGTATGAAACCCACAAACTGATTTAAAATACCATAACTCAGGTGGACATTGAGCTGCTGATAGGTTGCGTGTCTCCACAAATAACTACAATAAACAGGGACATAACTAGAAAGCCCCTTTCAGCTTATCAGCTCCCAATCAGTCTTCCTGTGCCATATTTTCTTCAGCTTGTCAGTGCCCCAAACAGCTTATCTATGCCATCATTGCCCCCAAACAGCCCCTTGCCCCCCTCCAACATACACTATGGCACACATATTTAAACACACTTACACAAATGTTCACATGCTAACACACACATTTACTCATACTCACTAACACACACGTACACTCATTCTAAAACACACTCCCTCTCTCACCACTTACACATACATCCTCACAAACACACACTTACACATACACATCTATGTTTACACACATATACATTGACATCCATGCTCACATACACGTATACATCCACATATATGGTCACATATCCATGCTCCTATGGCAGCATACTCCGAATAACCCTCCTCAGCCATCCCCGCTCACTACAGTAAGATAGCCATGTCTGCACATCCTGAACGTAGTGATGTCATTCCTTTTGACATGGTTGGATGAGTTTGACATGGTTGGATGGGTTTGGTGTGGTAGAACTTGACTGGCCGCACTGAGCCCTGTCCTCAGCCCCATTGAACATCTTTGTGATGAACTGGAATAGGGATTGCGAGCCAGGCCTTTTTGTCCAACATCAGTGTCTGACCTCACAAATGCTCTACTGGTTGAATGGGCAAAAATCCCCACAGTAACACTCCAAAATGTAGTAAAAAGGCTTCCCAGAAGAGTGGAAGCTGTTTTATTAATCTGAATTATTTTTCAGAAGATATCTAACCTTTATTTATAATTAATTAAAAAAAAAATGAGAATGACTATGTGAGAAGATATGCTACTTATATTGTACTTTTATTAATAACAATGGGGAATAAGTGGTGAAAACAGATCTGTTATAAAGTAAAGGGCAGCTAACTGTTGTTATTGTACTCACAAAATGATCATTCTTTCTTTTAAAAATATTAGATAGCTGTGCAACTATCAAAAGCATGCTATGTGAAATGTGTAAAAAACATATTAGACCACAGGATACAGATGGATTATCAAAGATTAATATGTTTTCATAGTGGGAATCAATAAGGTAAAAAATTAATGTTGACAATAACTATTTTCTCACAATATGAATCACAGCCAAAGCTGATTCACTATAGTTGAACAAGTTGGTTTGTCTTATTGTGTGCTTTATGAGCTAGGATTAGACTTGTGCATTCGTCTTCGGGCGAACATAAAACCGAACATGAAGAGTGCGTTTTCGTGTTCGTTCCGAAGACACGCTGAAGAGAAGACAGCGGCGGTAAAACGTAGGCGAAGACGAAGACACACACCACGAAGATCAGGAACAGGCGAATATTCGCGGAATACGAAGATTTTTTTCCCCCCGAAGACGAGCACGAAGACGAACACGAAGAGCCCCCTGGTGCCCAAGTCTAGCTAGGATCTCGTGGCCATTGTATCTTAAGATGACTCAGTTGCTCAATAGGAGTTGTACAGGATTGTAAATACATACTGCATTCCTTACCAGTGAAGTAAGAATTTATTTTCCTTCTGAAAGAAAATATCGTGAACATATCTATTTAAAATAAAGCACTTCAGACATGTCTTCTAAGGGGTATTCAACAAGCAACCATTTCATTTTATGCGTGTCCTTTTAAAGATTTGGGTTTGTTGGCTGACATGGTGTGCTTGCGTTCATGGTTCTATCTGTAAACATTGATGATGTCATGTTAGAAACATAGAAACATAGAAAGTGACGGCAGATAAGAACCAGTAGGCCCATCCAGTCTGCCCAACCTCTGAGTACTTTCCTTTAGTACCTGACCTTATCCTATATCTAGCTTGGCCTTATGCCTATCCCATGCTTGCTTAAATGCCTTTACTGTATTAACATCTACCACTTCTGCTGGAAGGCTATTCCATGCATCAACTACCCTTTCCGTAAAGTAATATTTTCTGATGTTACCATTAAACCTTTGCCCCTCTAGTTTATGGTTATACAACCAAGAATTCTGCTCGCGTTACCTGCTGCTCTACTGCATTATCTACCTACCTTTAAATCCTCAGAAATAATTACTCCTAAATCCCTTTCCTCGCACGTTGAGGTTAGGACAGTATCAAATATTCTATACTCTGCCCTTGGGATTTTATGCCCCAGGTGCATTATCTACATTAAATGCCAGTTGCCACAGCTCAGACCATTTTTCCAGTTTACCTAAATCATTTGCCATTTGGCTTCTTCCTCCAGGAACATCAACCCTGTTCCTGTCAGCAAATAGACATACCTTTCCATCAAGACCATCTGCAATATCACTAATAAAAATATTAAAGAGAATGGGTTTTGTGGGATTAAATAAATCAGTTAACGGTTTTGCTAGTACACCCCCAAGCTCTTTTAATAACTCGGGGTGTATCCCATCAGGCCCCATCGACTTATTTGTCTTTACCTTAGACAACTGAAGTAAAACCTCCACCTCGATAAACTCACATATTTCAAATGATTCAGTCTTTTTTCCCAACTGAGGTCCCATTCCCTCATTTTTATTTGTAAAAACTGAACAGATAAATTCATTGAGGCAGCCAGCTAGACCTTGTTATACTTCAAATTTCAAATACTACAGTCAATTATTTTAATAATTATTGACAATGGAAGACATATAGTTTATATATAATTCTTCTCCAATCATCTTGAGCACAGATCTGTTTCCTAACGTAATCAATGTTAAAGAGCTATAATAAATACTCTGTGTGATTCTTTATATTAAATCATTGTCATGTAAGATTCCATCTGGTATTTTGGCAATATCAGCGGGTGTTCCCCCATACACACATAATATATAATTTGAGTACAAATTGACTTTTTTAATAGGGTTTTAGCTATGAACATACACAAATACACAAACACTGGGCATGAAATAATGAAGGTACCATAATTTGCATGCAGACAGGAGGCAGATACTATAAACCAAGTGCTGATCAAATTAGATCACTAAATATAGCATTTGGTAAAGCAAAAATAGAATAATGTCTTCCAATCCAGGCAGAAGTCTAGTGTCACATACTCGTTAAGGATTCCTCCATCCGTCCTGGCCGCTGCCTGCCTTGAGGACCATCGGCACGCCGTACGTGGAAACCCCCTTTTTCTACATCCATATGCATGAAGATAGCGGATCCGTGGCCTATAAAGACCTCAGTTGACCCTTGGACGTTACTCATTTATATTGTGCTATTCAGTGAGTAGTTACAATGTTTCTCTCTCTCTGTCCTACCTGTTACCCCATTGCTATTGTTTGTTGATCTTGTTTTGATGATCCTTGGCTTTGAATATGTTTGTTTTCTGGCTTCCTGACCACTGGCTTGTTTAGACGTTATCCTAACATCCAGCACCCTGAACTTACATACCAATCCTGTTTAGGTCACCTGTGCCCACAGTTACTCACGGGGGGCTCCGTCCACTTCTGGCCCCCTCTACTGTGTACTGTTAGGGCACGAGTGTTAATCTCAGCTCATTTGGGCACCTCCCCCAACTAACGTGACTCTAAACCTAACATCTAGAGCCCATTTATTGAAAATTCGAGAGGCACTTGACTTTCAAACAAGGACAGGATGCTTTGAGATCCACAGACTATGGCTGAAAATGAAATGTTCTTATTATTTAGCATTTCAGATGTGGAAAAATAGGGCTACACCTTTTCCCTAACCTGTACAATAGTTGTAATCGTTCTATTGTACTATATATACATTCTATGTATACAATATATGCACTATATTTTGCATTCTATGTTGCAGGGGCTTCTCTGTATCCCTGTTCCAGATAGCCTTGTGTGGAAACTGGGAGATGCCCAAGGTGCTGCCCAAGTGGACCTTGTGAAGCTGGCAGTAATGGTCTGCAAATTGCTTACAAAATTACTTATTACCAGGCATGTGCAGTGTGCCTCGTATGATATCACTGGTTTATTTGTTTGCAGAATTACTTCTTGGTTTTATTTACCCTGTTTTGAATTTGCGATTAGGGAATAGACCCCTAATATGACCCAAATGTCCGACATGATGCTATGAAGTTATCTCAAAAATTGTTTTTTTCTTAGGTCGTCAGTTTGCAAAGGAAATTTGATTTATACATTATAACTTCACTGTGCTAAAATAAATAACAATTTTAATTATGTTGTACTGATGCAGTTTTAGTACTGTATCAATGATTGATGCTATGTTTCTTTTATTTGCTTTAATAGTTTCATATAGATTGTAAACTCACAAACAAAGCCCATTTTACATTACATATTGATTTAACTCCATCTGTTGCTGCATAAATTGCTGGCACTATATAAATTACTATTATGTATATGATGGGAAATATCTACAAATTAGTTCCTCTTTATAGAACACAGTCAATTCACAAATGTTGTGACTATTCAAACAATGTTCTTGGTGATTTAGTTGTATATCTCTCCATCTACCTATATAACTAATTAAAGTAATTTCAAAGTCTTCTCTGCCTTATAATATTCAAAGGGGTTTATGTAAATTAAGAGTAGGAAACAAATACACGAAGTAGGGGCCATTGGAGTGTTAATCTGGCTCTGGATGCACGTCCTAAAATTGGAATGCTCGGGGGCTGTTAGACTATGGAGCTTGGGTACCAATATCTCTCCAGAATACTGTAAACATAAATTAGAAAGGCTTTACACACCATAGGACACTGAGCACACAGTATACTTAATTATTCATATAACATCTAATCTGACAAGTTTTAAAGGGGAATTCACACCAAAATTCTTTATTGTACGTATCACATTAAATATGATTATTGCATGGTCTTCTTTTTAAATACAATTGTAGTTTTTAGATAATACAATATTTTTAGACAGATGTGTATGTGTTTGTCATAAACCTTGCGCTATGGGCCTACTAATCAATCACCAGTAAGATCACAGCGAGTATCCATGAGAGGTCGTAGACGCACTCCCATTGTTGCGCAATTGTCCCACACACCATGTGTATGTATGAAAGAGAATATGGTGGCTGTGTTCTGACCTGGCTTGCTTTGGACTTCTCTCTTACGTATCCCCATTTCTGAGTTCAAGTAACCCAATGACTGTTAGAATTGAGTGTTCTAGCTGTGCTATCCTGGCCCAATCTACTAGATAACACTCCTTATCATACTGCATGCAATAAACAGTATAAACAGAACGGCTCAATCTTAATCACCCATCTGAACACTCGGAGGGATTAAAGTCTATGGGGGAATGGACTTCATTAGCATTGCCATAAAGAATCAGCTCGGAAATGATGATCAGCAGGGGAAGTTATCCCATGAATCACATGACTGATAGCAATAGCAGCCTCCAGGCCTGCAAATGAAGGACATATATTGAAACGAAATGAAATAAAGCCAAGTTATTCAGTACTAAACTACATTACACAGTACTGTATTTAAGGCCCAAATAAAAATATTTATTTTTCCATGTGACTCGTTTTAATACGTTTTGATGCCAATGAAATTCAAAATTTCACTCAAAAATAATATCATAATGAATGAAATGCCTTTTTCACTGTTTATATATGGTTACGTAATGAATAAATGTAAGCGAAAAACCTAATTCAGAGATCCTGCTCTTTCAGTTTATCCTATTGCTTAAGAAAAGCTTAAAAATTCATTGTCGCGTACATAACAATGATTAGTTTGATAGAAGGGATATTATATAGCTGCGTATTTGCACTGATGATTCAAACCACTATAAAAATGATTTAGTAATAGTAGAGTTCATAGCAACTCAAATGCATTGAAGCATATGTAACGGAGTAATGAAACATTGTATATGTGCTAAATTCATACTTAACACTTGTCAAAGAAACTGTCACATGGAAGTAATCTCATAACTATATAATGGAACATCTGATAAAGGTCAGACACAGAACAGTCAATGTGTTGAATTAGATACCCTTGTCATGCATCTATATTGCAATAACCACATTTCACAGTGTCGTGAAGATATGACAAAGGACCTGCCAACCTATTAGACTAACATTCCCTTCAATGGAGTATTTCTTCATGCCTTCATATATTATTCGGATTTATGAATGCAATTTGATTATGGAATGCAATGGATAAGTGGAGATTTGGAAAGCCCACGCTGTAGCTATTTAAGAGATAAAGTATAATAATTCAGGATGTGTGTGTTCTTAAATGTTAAGATGTGCATTAGATAGATAATCTCGCAGTTCTCCTTTTTTTTACCTTGGTGTCTAACCTTTCAATGGGCTCACAATTGTAAATGTGTATCACAGGGATATGTAGCACAAAAAGGCAGGTGTCAGGCTCCTCATATTGCAGCCCTTAACTGGATGTTGGAGTCCAGAGCGCAGGAGTGTAAGAACGCAGTGATTGAAACAAACTTCACAAATGACACAAGCGGAATGTTTGGTTATAGGTTATATTACACAAAGCAAAGCAAGACATCTCACCAGAAGCAGCAGAGTAGGAGGCATATCATGCATACAGACTGCTGGGGCGTATGAGGGTAGAAAAGTCCAGGTAAGTATTCAAAAGGGTCTCAGACAGGTAACAAGCAAAAAGGGGAAATCCAGTAGGCAGTCTGGTTCAAACAGGAATCAAAAAAGAGCAAATTTGGTCAAAATTATACCTATAATGGTTAGCTGGGCATAACAACCCTTCGAGAGTATCAACACCTCCTCTACAGGCGTATTATAGATAATCTCAAAATCTTTTAGACTTCAGTTACCCAATAAAGGTATCATCTTTACTAAATTTGCTTTTGAGTGCACGTTAACTAAGCCTGTTTTTTGTGTAAGTGGAACACCAACACTTTTTCGTTTTTCACGTAGGGTTGCATAACATTCAGGCCCTTTCTTGGTTTAATTTATTCAAATTAAAAGTTTGGTATGCTTTTATGTTTAGGGTTGCATCATATTCAAGCAAATATGGCATGTGGTTGAAAGCTCCATTGGGCTCCACGGAACAGATAACTCTGGGCTGCATTAATAAAAAAGGCTGCATGATAATTGGGAGTTCTTTGTTGTTATTTTAATTCAACTACAGGTGGCCCGGTAGTGAGACTGAGATATGTGTTAGTAACAGTTCCGTGATTAGCAGCATAATACAGAATACAAAGAATGAATACCCAATTCTTATTATTTATGTATGTAGTAGAGTAGTTTGAACTGTACAGTGACTTTAGCTTCAGGGAAAACAGCAATCACACAATAAAATATTTCCCACGTGCTTCCACCTAGTGACCATTTGTGTAAATTATCAAAAAGGACAGAAGTCCAGCACTGCCGTGTGAGGAAGACTCTGCACTTGGGTAGTTAATAGAAGACTTTACAGTTATTGTTGCACTAAAACACACACAAGTAACCTAGTATTTGCCCATTTGCTGAGAATTCTTAACCCATGAGAACCGTTCTTATATCTTCTGATTGAAATATAAATCCTCGAGTTTCCTGAAAATTCAGTCTCTATCAGATAGCCCAAATAGATGTACCATGTTCTGCTAGATGGCTGTGAGAATCAGCACTGTCTATACAGGTTAATGCTGGGTGCCAAGAATACCACATCTATGCTGTAACCTTAAATCGATGCCGACTGGACCACGTTAGTCTATAGAATTGTAAAGGCAGCTCGGGTCTAAGGGAAAGGAAGTTAAATACTAACTGGCATTGAAGATAATCAGTTATGATGGATCTAGCTTTTAAAAATGTTGGTAAATGGTCAAGTTATTTAAATGGATTAAGTCGTAACATCTTTTTTTGATTTGAATAGTTTGTGGAACCTAAAAGATTGAACCCCAGACAGAAATAACAAACCAAATCAATACTTATATCAGAGGACCCCAATGGACCATCAAAAGCTCTAAGCAGCTGTTTATGTTGTCTTTGTTTACAGCCACCAATGCCTCTATGCTATCAATGAGACTTTTTTTCTTTAGTTTAAGACAATGAGCTCCAAAAGTGTTTTTCTGCTATGACTTGGCTTGTACACTGTGAATACCAGGGTGACATATTTCCTTTCCTTACCATCTGGGCCCTGTTTATCAAACTCTAAATTGATGTAAAGCCACACAGCTTGACTTTTATTTGTCCATTGGAACATGGAAGAACAATTTCCATCTCTAAACTCCTCCAGTAACAAACAGAGGATCAAGCCAAGAAACTGTGCATGAAGTACATAAAACAGAAACTTATTCCAAAATGGTATGATTGTGAAGTGAATGCTTTGTGCGCTTTCTCCTTGTTAAATTGCAGCAGCGTAATTAATGGCTCGTTAAACATGTTCCATAGATTAAATCTCACGCATGCTGGTGTGAAATGACCTACAAGCCACAGGAGTGACACATGATCAGGTTATGAGGTCATTATATTCAGGAGGTGTATTTAAAATCTAATCTAATCAATAGACATTCACATGCTATTCCCATTTACTTCTCTTTCAATTAATTATTGATGATTAGATTCTATATATAAGCATTTCAAAATCAAAAGAGGCTGAAACATCATTTTATATGGAAAAGGGGTGATTAAATAGATTTTTTTTTATTAATTGTGCAATGGTTACCTTTACGGTAAAATTTATTTTTTCCATTTTGCAAAAGCACCTTTTTAATTGTGGCCTCTTATTCTGTTGGGATTCAAAAAGCAGGCATTTGTTTAAAATAAATTAATAAATAATAAAGCTTATTACTATTATATTTCTATTGCATATTTATATACTGCTATGGTGTTAGTTAATTGCAAAAGGCAGATGAAGTGAGTGTCTTACATATGACATGAGCTGGTGTGGTTTAAAGATATATACGAGGGAGGGCTAGCATGGTAGGAAGAGGGCTACTTGAGGTTGCCATGATTAGGCTATTGTACAAGAAATACATCCTCTCCCCTCTAAATTCTGTCTCAATCCATCTCCTTCATCCAATTTTTTTGAACATGTTCTTCCTCACCAATGTATTCACTCCTCCCCGCGACTAATCAGCTATCTCTCACCTCGCCTCACACCCAATTAATTTTATCCTCATTGTTACCTATCCTATTTCTCTCATGGAACTCCATTGCTAAGCACATACCCATCTCTAGGGCACACTCATATATCATGGCAATTCATGTTTGACGGCGCTCACGTGTTTTGACTTCAGTACATAGCGCTACCATCTTTTCAGTGAATTATAAAATACCTTTTTTTACTTGCCTTCCTTCAACTGTCTTTGCAACCAGCTAGGGCTATGGCCATAACAAAATATAATTAACCCCTTCGTGACAAAGGCTGATTTTACTTTTTGTACCCTTCGTGACAATGGCCTTTTTAACATTTCTGCGCTGCTCGTGTTTAGCTGTAATTTTCTTCTTTCCCGTTTACTGAACCCACACACATTAGATATTGTTTTTTTCAGGACAAGAAGGGCTTTCTTTAGATGACATTGTTTTGATTGTATCTTATTATTTACTACTAAAAAAAGTATAAAATATGGTGAAAAACTTAGAAAAAAATGACTGTTTCTAACTTTTAGTTGAAAAATCTTTTACTCATCTATAAAAGGTAATGAAAAAACCTGCTAAATAGATTCTACTATTTGTCCTGAGTTTAGAAATACCCAATGTTTTTATGTTTTTTTGCTTTTTTCTACCCATTATGGGGCAATAAGTACAGGTAGCGTTTTGCTATTTCAAAGCCATTTTTTCCAAATCTGGTAATTCTTCTCCCCATGTGCCATTTCGGGTATCTTTGAACCCGGCCAATGCAATTTACCCCATCAAGTCATATATTTTTGAAAACTAGACACCCCAGGGTATTTCAAATGCTAGTATTTTAACTCTTTCCATGCACCATATCTACCACCAGTCTTTGTCAAACTTTGTGGTAGTCATTTTTTTGCATTTGTTTTGCCACACACATTTTACTTCAGGTATGAATTAAAATGTTCTCGTTTATGTCACTATCACAAAACACCCCAATATGTGTTCAGCAACATCTCCTGAGCGCAGTGATACCCCACATGAATGATTTTGCCTGAACTTTGGCATTTGGGGATCCACTGCCCATGCCCTATTTGGTACATCTTTGAGCCGGGCCATTTCAGTGTGCCCAACAAAACCATATATTTTTGAAAACTAGACACCCCAGGGTATTTTAAATGCTGGTATTTTAACTCTTTGCATGCACACATTTTACCACCAGCATTGTTTCAAAGTTTGCAGTAGTATTTTTGTGTGTGTATTTTTCCCACACACACCTACTTTATGTATGAATTTACAGCTCCTGGTATATGCCGCTGTCACACGACACCCCAATATGTGTTCAGCAACATCTCCTGAGTACAGTGATACCCCACATGCATGAATTTGTCATTTTTTGGGGGAACTAAAAGGCCACATTTGGTACGTGTGCATTTTTCTAATTGGAAATTAGATGTGTGGCCATCCTTCCCCCGGTGTTAATTGGGACCTTGTTGAACCTGGCCAATTCAATTTACCCCATCAAATCATACCTTTTTTAAAAGTAGACACCCCACGGGCATTTAATATGCCAGTATTTTAACTCTTTCCATGCGAGAATTGTTTTAAGCTAATATGCTAATTTTAGGACTTGCTCACAAAAATATATTTTTTATATATATATTTTATATTTTGTTGCCTTTTTTAAAAAAAATTTTTAAACATTTTTTTTTCAACTTGGAGGTTCCCCTGATAGTGACATCAGTGGGAAATGATTTTTACATTTTACTGTTTTTTTACTATTTTTTTCTAATTATTAATTTTATTTTATTTTTTAATTTTTTTTTTACTAATCACAATGTGATTAGAAAGCTGGGCTCCATTGACTTGCATGGTGAATGCAGTACCTGTATTCAACCTGCAAGTGGAGCCAGAGTTCTCTAGATGGTCTGGAGACCGTCTAGCGAGCTTTTAAAACTTGCTTGTTTCTCTTGCAGGGCGGCGGCCATCTTCCTTGATGGCGAAGATCACCGGCAGCTGCGGCTGTGACCGCTCTCCGGAGCGGTCACAGCCCACCGAAAGGTAAGTGTTTGGTGTCGCTGGATGCCTCCTGATCGAGGCATTCCAGCGACACCATTTAAGTTTAGGAGGCGATCGTTGATCGCCTCCTAAACGCTTTTAAAACGGGCGTCCGCCGCCATACAAAGTATGGCGGATGTTGACGCCCCGTGGAGGGGCCAGAGATGGCCCCTTCGTGCCGATCGCGGCGTTGCTGAATGCCTCGAGGTCGAGGCCTGTTCTGAGTGGAACCTGTCCTGCGCTGCAGCTCAGTTTCAGGGTCTTGGCAATCTTCTTATAGCGTAGGCACTCTTATGTAGAGCAACAATTGTTTTATTCGGATCCTCAGAGAGTTCTTTGCCATGAGGTGCCATGTTGAATTTCCAGTGACCAGTATGAGAGAGTGTGAGAGCGATAACACCAAATGTAACACACCTGCTCCACATTCACACCTGAGACCCTGTAACCCTAACGAATAATAATATGAATATTTATTGTAGAGCAGTTACCAAGGTTACATTCAGTATCCCATTCAAATATTAGAAACAGTTTATATGACCTATCTATTTTTTCTATAAAAATATACCATTTTAATTTTAATGCAGATCTCTTGTACCAGATTATTATTATTGATTCATACAGGTTCATCATACAGGGATGAATACCCAGGCTGGTGCTTGGGTGTAGTATATCTTCATCAGCCCCCTCATAACTAAAACACATGCACATACTAATATGTAAACTCACTCTAACACCATACACTAACACCCCCACATACATGCTGACATATGCCAACACCATACACTAACCCACAACCCAAAATCATATATTTACATGCGCATACACGTTAACACCATATGCTCATTCATACATGCTAGCACCATACACAAACCCATTCTACTGCCAAACACTCATGCTTACACTTACATATACTGCCACGCTGCTGCTGTCCTATTTCCTGTGGGGTTGCATAATGCATCAAATGGCACCTCAGTTACTCGATACAAAAGGGGAGGAAGGCTCTGCTCAAATGAGTTTACGAGAGTGTTAGTATTAAACGTAGTCGATCCAGAAGCATCTAACCTTATAATGCAGGCAGACTGTGCAACCCTAAAAAGATTTGCTTTTTCACATTGATATCTTGAGATTGCTGTAGAAACTCTGGGAGTCAAATCCTGTGTATGTCATTAAATTACTTCATTTAAAGTAAGCAATGGAAGTTTGGAGAAATCAGTTTCAATGGATTATAATTTCATGTATATGGGGTCATTGTAATGTGTTGCTGTAACATACAGAGGACAAGTGCGCCTGACTTTTCGGTGTTGTTGGCTCTAGGTAAGTCTACGTTCAGTGGAAATGCTTTTCAATGCATTTAACCTAGTTGTAAGTGCACTTGCGCAGGTGCTTTGAAAATGAGTCCTTTATAGGTTGTTCAAGAGAGGTTAAGGAAGCAAGTGCTTGACAAATGTTGAAAGGACAAGTGCGTTCCAGACACGACAATCAGTTGTAGCCAAGGATATGCCCGCCGTTTGCGTTCACATGTGTATTTCTTGTGTAAGCAGCACCACAGACACATTAGTTATGTGTGGTTTATGATTATAGTACAGCTGCATCCCCATAACACAGAGGGTGATCGATAATTTTATTTGTTTAGCATAAGTTTTCCATTTTGAGTAAGTACGATGCCGAGAAACATCCATTGTTTGAATTTTCATGGGGCATTTCTCTACGTGCTCAAAAATATATGTTATGGGATACATGTTTAGCACTTTGCATATAATTATCTGTCCGTTAAAAAATGTTGCTTGGTTTCAGTAATGATGCCCTACATGTTTCTTCATTATGGTGAATACATATGACCCCTGGTGCTCAGCGGTAAACAGTGATAGTTACTAGCCTCATTAGAACTACAGCAGATGGCCTATTAAGTTATCGCTGACGATTTCATCCATTTTTTGCTTGCAGAATAAAATAGTCACCTTTACACACCACGAAAATATATCAAAGGAACAAAGAGTAATCTACATTTTATTGAAATCTATGATCAGAATATTTACTTTGTTGTTTGGAACACATCACAACAGCACTGTCCTACTTTTGATTTTGTCCCCAATTTATTTTTCTTATGAATACTGAAGATACAAAGGAAGTTCGTTGGGATGTCCAATTACATGCATGAGTCAATATGTTCCCTTGTCTTTTTTTCCGCATTTTGTACTTTTTTTAAAACTCCACTTTTGATACTCCAAAGCATTTCTGGGATTGGTCACTTAGAAATCAATGTGTTTTAATTACACTAAAAACTATTTACCTTCAGAAAAGTTGCTCTAAATATAATGATGCATAAGGTATGTAACAATATGGCATCATACTTTATAAAATAGCTATGCAAAGTTTTGAAAATGTAAGTATACACATCACATGACTCACCGTATGCATCAAATATTATTAAAGATATATAGTTTTAAAGTAATGAGATGATGTCATCAGGTACGTAGCTTTAGATAGCGTACGGACCCAGACACCAGGCTCCATCAATGCTGAATATAGGACGCAAATGAGAATGAGACCTGCTGTTACATCAACATACCTGGGACCCTGATATTAACCCTTTAATGCCCCACCCTGAAGATTTTATATAGCAAATTGCCAGATGTGCTAACCAAGTGGCTCTAATAACGTTGGCCACGCTGAGTAACAGATGGGTTAATCATTAATCCAATGGAATCGTTAGCTTCAAACTATAAATGCACAATGCAAATTGAAAAAATGGAGTTTGAAGGAACCTCAAAAAGGACAAAGTCTCAAAAAGGACAAATCTCATTGTGTTGTGCATTTCCATGGCTAGGCATAGTTAATTGTAAATAACATGTGGCTCAGTGGCACATGAAGTCACATATTGACAGTTGCTCTTGGACACGGCTTTGGAGGGATGATGGTAGACTTTATACTTGATGTCCACATCACTCCAGTTTAGTGTTGAGGTGTGTCCACCGTTCCATAGATGCTATACCCTGTATCTGGCCTGCACGCCTCTTATACGTGTCTCTCCATTGCGTTTTTTGTGATTTTCTTGCTGTTATTAGTCCTTACAATGCTACAATGCTGTTCTACAATCCTCATTACTACACCACTCACTCTTGACCTTTACTGCTCTCACTGTCTTGTCCTTTGATGCCATATGCCTTTAAATCCTACAGCTATCCGCCGTACAAACTTTGGAGCTTGACTGTTGCTGGAGAATACCTGGCACTTAAGATAAGAGGGTCCACTCTTGACAGACGTTTCAGACCCAAAGGGAAAGGGTGACATAAATTAATTTTGCTATGACCTTCTTTCAGGACAACCCATTTGTTTCAACAAACCAAGTAGGATTTGAAAAAGCTTACACAGGACAGAAACATTTGTGACGGTCTGCACTGACCATCACCTTCAGTCCTTTACCACTTACATAAATTATAAAAATTGGTCTCTCCATCATCTTCAAAGCATTGTTTTCCAATGAAAAAAAATCATAAGTAAAAGCGTCTTAGCTTTTCTTCAGTACAAATATGTAGCTAATGACTTGAAGGAACGCTGGATGCAAGGTTTTCATGCCCTCCAGTTTCAGATATTCCACATTATATAATCCAATATATCTTATTTTTTTTCCTGAAGGGCATTCCTTTTTTATTGAATGAAAAAAAAAGCAAAATGCAAAAAAAAAAAAATATGTTGTCCTTGGCTGGAATTTAATCCAAAAATCTATATAGCTGCAAATTAGATTAACAGAGTTGCATTAGCACATCTAGGTGCATTTTATTAATTATCTGCTGTCTTTGTTATAAATGTCTATAAGGTCATTCAATGTCTGAACCTTTCGTATTAAATCAGCCGCTACAAAACATATATTTATTTGTTTAAGAGAGAAAAGATGGGAAATTGATGACTCTGTGTTCAAATTTCATTAACGTAAGGGTGAACGCACAAATAAATGATACTGCATTTAATGTATTTAAACCTGCTTTACCAATATGGAACTCTAAGCTCAGCACTCCTGAAACCCTATAAATGCTATATAAAAACACTTATGAGGTAAGGGGCTCTGCTCACCCCAATCCTTCTTCTAACAAAGATTTAAGGACAGATACTGTATAATGGTCTATTCAACATGTGCCCATGTAGAGTAAATAAATCTCAAATATTTTAATCTGAAATTGGAGTTTTTAAAAAGCAATTACACAATTTGCTCTAGTTATGGCAGGATCACATGGCAAAATGTTAATATGCTTGTTAAATTGTGTTTCTATACTTTTGTTGTCTCTATCTGAACTTAACTTAGGGGTATAACCCACACTTGAGTTAAATCGTGATGACATCAGACTCTTTTTTCTGTTCAGGAGCCCCAAAAATCGATGATTTATGAGTCCTTGGAACTCAAACTATTTCAAATCAGCAAACATGGACCTATAATTGAGTAGCTAAAAATCATGAATTCATTAAGTAACAAGTTCTTCACTAAGACCTGACTTAACAACATTACTACCATATGGGACTAAACGGTCCTTTTTGGTTGCGTGGAAATAATAACTATACAGTATCCTATAAAATGTTGAAATGCTACAGATAGTAACTTCAGACATCATTAAGTTGTCCACACTATACACTAATAGAGAACAAAGAGTTGTCCATACATACAACATGTTTGCATCATTTAGAAAACAGAGGGAAGTTTAATTAAGTGCCTAAATTATAAGAAGTTATTTATGTAGAGTAATACTAATACAATAAGCAGGGGTATAACACTGTTACTATGGTGATAGCACCATCATTATTCTCCAGAAAAACTCTTCATACCTTGACAATAAGCTAACCAACTAATGGAATCTTTGGGCATCAACCCCATTGGTTGGTCCAAGATGTACAAGGATTTCTGCTTTAAACTTGTTTTAGTCTTTAGCCTGTGCTACTTCCAAATCAAATTCTGTGGGCTTCCCATTTTAGGAATGGCAAAGCTATGCGATCAGACGTAGGCCATCCTTCTCTCCCGGTGGTATGCTGTAACCTCATCAGTGGCCCTCTCTTCTGAAGGTAGTGGCTGGCTGGAATGCTGTTTGGGCACCAACCCCATTGGTTGCTCCAAGATGTACAAGGATTTCTGCTTTAAACTTGTTTTAGTCTTTAGCTTGTGCTACTTCCAAATCAAATTCCATGGGCTTCCCATTTTGGGAATGGCTAAACTACGCTATCAGAATTAGGCCATTCTTCTCCCCCGGTGTTATGCTGTAACCTCATCAGTGGTCCTCTCCTCTCTTCTGAAGGTAGTGGCTGGCTGGAATGCTCTTCACGCAAAGACCCAGAACCACCAACATAATTAGGTTGCCGGTCTTGTTAGTATCGGAATCAACGTATATTTGCAAGAAGTAAAGTTGTCAATAGAGTACTATTTCAGAAAATGTCTAGTTTATGTCTCTGTTTCTGAGTCTTTACAGCTGATTGTATACAAAAATTCAAACAGCTGCTGCGACTCCATCACAAAGCAGGATCTGGAACTGCACTTTATTTCTTTGTATAAAGTTTTCTCCGAGCATACGGTTAACTTTCAATGCAGCATTTTTTTTTTATAGTATTCCGGTTTAGTAGAAACACAGACAGCATATTTTCTTCTACTTCCAAGGCCTTTAACACACCTGCTGGATTGGGCATTTGGAAAGTAGAGATCTCATTATTTTGCTTCAAACTTTTTGTCAGCTGGAGGGGACAATCATAATGTGAAAACTATAAAAACGCAGCCAAGCACTCTCCTAGTATTTGGTCAAACTGTGGTTTAGCAAAATGGTGGCACGCGGGGCTCCTTTCACCACGCAGACAAAAGTACGGCATATTTTTGAAACAATTCGACTTTGACCCTGATGTCATTGGACTCCCTCTTCTGTCTTACGAGAAACTTGCGTGCGTTTTACAAAATGACAGAAGATTCACCTCCACTCCTTACTGAGATGAAATAGCCCATCTTACATGGTACTGTCATATCACAAATGTATCTCGCGTCCTGTGCTTGTCCGCCGCTTGCTTAAGTCAGTTCTTTAAGGATGAAGAGCGATCACTATGGGTATGCTCATGTAACTGTGACACGGTGCTGAGAGTCAAATATAGATCACCAAGGGAATGGACCTAATGGACGTTCAAGGGCAAGAGAGTAGACTCACAGAACCGCCAGGCAACTCCATTTAAAAACATGCCTTTGTGAGCCAAAAAAAAACCCAGCACTTTTGTTTCAGTATTTACACATCGTCTGAAATGGAATCCCGGGGTTTCTCTAATCTTTTGAGATTAATCATGTGGCTATAATGGCTAATAAAGTGAGAGCTGAAGGCTATAAAACAATAAGACATGGAGGGCATATACTTCTAAGATAATGACTACAGCAAAGTTCTGTGCCAAAGGCCTGTGAAAAATAAAGCAGCATTTCCAAGGTCACTTTTCATCTGCCAGCCTACATGAGAAGGGTGCTGCGTGAGACTGAAATTGCACCGTGCTGAAGAAATGATGTCGAGAAAATAGGCTCTGATATTTTTCACCACTGTGGGGCAAAGACAAAACGGCTGTTCATTTTTTTTTATATAGATCTCTATTTTATCAAAAACTTGCATTTCTACTATTTTTGCTTATTTGTCACATATAAATGTTTCTGATCACCCCTTTTTTTTTGAGATTTCGGTAATCACGCCTGGGGGTGACATTGAACCCAATTATCAATTTCATTTGGTTAATTGGTTGATTAGGTAACTAAAGGGCAATTACTTTTTCACACACAGGGATGGATAGCTTTTTTCCTTGTAAACATCATTTAAAAAACTGCATTTTGTGTTTACTTGGGTAATCTTTGTCTAATATAAAAACTAGTTTGCTGATCTTAAGAAAACATTTAAGTGTGATGACAAATATACCTCTAGATTGTGAGCTTGTTTGAGCAGGGCCCTCCTGTCTCTGTAAGTCAAATTGCTGTTATATACTACTTGTTATGTCCTGTCGACCCATTGTACAGCGCTACGGAATTTGATGGCGCTATATAAAACAATAAATAATAATAATAAAATGCAAAAATAGGAGAAATCGGTAAGGGGCAAATACTTTTTCACGGCACCTGCATATTCCCTGGGGAAAAAGAAGTCCATGTCCACAAAGTTGGGGAACATGACACATTGTAGACATGTCAACTAGCCCTATAAGAATAAAGGCAACTTTGTCTATTTTTATATGTGAACACTAGTATTACTAGTAGACGTGCACACAGACTAAAGTCTTTTTTTTGGTTCATTTGTTTTTGGAAAATGTCCTGTCGTTTTTGTTTGGATGAAATTCGGAGGGCATTTTTGCTTCAGAAACAAATAGTTTTTCGTGTTATTTATAGTGATGTGATATATATATCCATAGGTAAGCTATATAGGACACTAAACCATAGAGGAATAATACATATTAAATACACTCTACATGCAGCCAAACATGTGTGCTATTGTCGGGACAGTTGGCAATTATTGCTACACAGCAAACTGGGCACACATTAGAGAGAAGGAGGCGGACAGCCGTCGCGTGAGCTTCACGTGTGTCGGGAAACAGTTATCTTTGTATAAATTAATAAAGTTGTAGAATAGGATTTGCGGAACAGACTAGCTCGCGATTACCTGCACCGGCCCGCGGCAGCTCGGTGGTTAAGTGCACAGGGAAGGGGGAGGGTCTGAAACCAGCCAATAGCAGAGGCTGAATAGACCGGAATTCAGTAAGAGTGGAGGCAGCTTTATGGAGCTGTCGTGGCCGGTAATCGCAGCGTAACTATCGGCAAAGAAATAAAAGGCCCTTCGAAGTTCGGGTATCGGCGCGATGAGCGACGGACAAACACCGCCCAACGGGTAACCGCGCCAGTGTTAATACATTAGCGTGTACTCCTCGCCTGCCCATCCCTGCTGGGAGTCGAGTGAGCAGCTCCTGGGCTGCGATCTACCTTTATCGAGCTGTTGCAGAAGTTGGGTTGGGTTGGGATGGGATGCGATGCGATGCGATGCAGACGTGTGCGTGTCGTGTACCGTGTCGCTTTAACATTGGTTTCTGACGATCACAGATTTCTTTTTATTCATTTTTTTTAGCGCCATATTTCTTAAGGATGTTTCACGCGTAGGTTCTGCTACATAGAAAGCTAAAAGTTTTGCCAAAATCTTTTACTTCCGGTCAGATCCTTCCTGTTCAACGTCACAAACTGGTTTCACAAGCAAACTATGGGCTGTGTTTGGAAGGGACATTAAATGTCCTATTTATTCACTTTACAGTGAAGTAATCCGGATTCTTGTGCATCATGTACTTTATCATAAAGGGTATGGAGGATGATCATAGTCTGCCCATTTATTCTAATGTAATGACTCAGACCCTAATCAGTCCTTAGTCTCCCGTGCCTGTATTACCTTTTACCGCTTCTGATGGGAGGCTGTTCCATTTATGTACCGCCATCTCGGTAAAGTAAAGCTCCTTTACACTCCATCTAAGCCTCTGTTCCACTAGTTTTAAATTATCACCTCTCGTTCTGACGTTTCTCCTCCCGTGAAGTAAAATTCCCTCTTGTACTTTGTTAAATCCCTTTGAGTATTTAAATATTTCTATGCCGCCCTCTCTCCACTAGGCTGTGTTCATATAACTTCCCTCAGGAATCCATGGCGATGTAATGATTTATTTTATGACCGTGTAGGATGTAACGTGACTTGTGAATGTCTTATTTAATATCACCTATAGTTATTAAACATGTGGGGGGGGTTAAAACACCTCTTCTTTTGGAGCAGTTAAACTTCTCAGGCTTCACCTATAAAATCCACATAGTTTAATAAACCTGTTCTGGGATTTCTTTTGTGCTGTATGTTCTAAAATAGATAGTCGGGGAAATGTTGTGGGTAGTTAATGATGGGGCTCATTAGCTTCCTGGGTTTTATGGGACAAGGGGGTAAAAACTAGCCAGGGCTACCATTGTGAATCCAGCACCCTACACTTTCCTGCAAAGGCACGGTGAAGAGGGTGCCATCAGGGTCACATAATGTGCCTCGTGGCACCCGCTTCACAGAGCCCCCACGGGAAAGCATAGTGTGCCGATTCACAATGGCAGAACATATGGAGCGGCGTGGCAGGTCTCCACAAGTTGGGGGGGGGGGGGGAGTAGTGTATGTCTATACCGCGTAGTGTCAGTCAGTGTGTATATGTATAGTGTGGAGTCCGTCCGTCACTCGGTGTGTGTGTGTATGTGTTTATACACCTTATCACCTGTAAAGGCCTTGTGCTTTTTATGTCGATTGGTTAATTCGGTTCCTGTCTCCGTTTAAAGGCATGCGCCTGAAGCATTGTGCAAGAAGCGTGAAGATTACTTAGAATGGTGCGAATATTTCATGGCTGTGGCGTTTTTAGCAGCTCAGAGAAGCAAGGATCCAAGTTCCCAGGTCAGTCGTTTTAATGCAGTTATAGGGCAGAGAAAAGTAACGCCTGAGTTGCTGGGTGGGAATAATTCTCCACTTCTTGCTGACGTAAAGGATCATTTGGATTTGTACCAATTTTTACATTTCTTTGCAAATTTCGGTAGTTAGTATGAATGTCCGAAAATGAGGAGGGACCCCAAAGGAAGAAGCAGCAGAGATCTCCAAAGTTTCGTTTGCATTTCGTTGCTCTCTCGTGTGGTTATTTCACTGACGTACCCCCTGTTATTACTTTAACCACCATCAACTGCGTGCAACATTTCTTTCTATTTAACCTTCAGGTGGGTGCGTGCATAGTTAATTCTGAGAACAAGATTGTTGGCATTGGATACAATGGGATGCCCAATGGTTGCCATGATGATGTGCTTCCGTGGGCCCGCACTGCCCAGAATAAACTGGACACTAAATACCCATATGGTACGTATGAGTTGTGTGAAGCAGAAATCTCACTTGATCAAGTGACTAGCCTGCAGAATGAATAAAATTGTTGTATATCTTCAGAATTTCCATGGATTTTGTCATTGGCCGAGTAAGTGCCTTTTATTTCAGTAGTAGCATAGGTACGTCCTGACCTTCTTGCAGAGGCAGGGATACATCCCTGAAGGTACATGGGAGATCAGCCTGGACTCCCCCCTGTCAGCGCGAGCACCGGAAAACTGTTACTATTTCAAATGCCTGGCATTCCCTTGCGTCGCTGCTGACGTCATTGGAGGGCAGGATACCCCCCCCCCCCCCGCAGGGTCTGTCCAGACCCTGCTGGGATATCTGATCGCTGCGATGAGGCACAGACACAGTGTGATCGGAGCAGGGAGGAGAGTGAAAAAACAATGCTGAAACACAAATCGACAAAAAAAAAAGTTTGAGTTGTTTTTTTTTTTTTAACAATTTAAAAAAAAAAAACAAAAAAAAAAGTAAAATACAATAAAGTGAGCTAAGTTATGTCATTGTGACATCAATGGCATTAATAACATGTTTAAGAGGACCTCTAACCATTAAAAAAAAAATACATAAAAAAGGAAAAACCCTTACGTCCCATTGCCCTAACACAAAATCTAAAAGGTATAATCCTCCTGCCCCCGTTCACAACCCTCAACCCCATTAAGCCATAGGTATAAAAAATACTACCCTATAGGGTACTATATGCAGCTAAACAATTTTGGCCAGGTTTCTCTGCCGTAACACATACCCTGTGCAAACAAATCTAAGCAACACAGACGTGTTGGCGAGAAAAAAAAAAAGTGCAGGAAATAATTTCTGCGGCCACCTATGACAGTGATTGGTGGCCAAATATCTGCGTGAAGAATGCCCACGTACCCCTGATAGGATTGTCTGCTTTACAGAAATATATACTTTTGTGGGGATTTTTGGTTTCTTTGTTTAAAATTAGAGTTGCAATCCCATCATACCTAACGTAAAAAATTCTACGGCTTTGTAAAGAATATGTAGACCTTATAGTATGTTCCCTATAAGTGCTGGGAAAGTATGGCAGTTCTATATAAATTAGGTATTTGTGAAATCAGGATGCCTGATTTGATAAACTTGGAGGGGATTTTCCGTCACTTTACCTAATTTTGTCAGGATTCAGAGGGGAAAATATGTATACATTTTCTCTACTTTTTACTAAATTTCTCATATAAATTTTCAGCTAATCGTCTAACTATGGTATCAAAAGAAAACACTCTCTCTCCTTGAAAAAACAATATATAGTTTACATGCGCACACTATTCACAGGGACAGAGAATAATCGCTGAACTGACATGGCAAAAGTGCTCCAGGACTTGAGGTACCAAAAACCCCTGGGACTGAAGGGGTTAAATGTACTTTTCAGCTATGGTTCCCCCAATGTAAATGCATGGAGTGATCCAGCAGACCCCCATTCTTCCCGTTCCATTTGCCTCTTCCCCCCCCCCCACCACTCAGCCGCTTAGCTCACAGGAGATGCCTGATGCCGGTGACCCCGTGGTGTATCGATCGGTAGTCGGCTCCAGCGCTGGCTTTGTTAGATTTCCGGGGAATATAACTAGACTCCCTATGTTCATGCGCAGGAAGTGTTCCCGTTGATTTCAGTGCAAGTGCCTTCCTGTCACTGGCTGCCTTAAGCGGCCAATCGGGAGCATGCAAACAGGACCACGGAGAGAGAGTGGTGTGCTGCAGCTCTGATTCAAAAATGAATATTAAAGTAACTTATGCAGTCTTTGTTGATGAGGCTGCACAGGCAACTAAACTGTCCCTTTAAAGAGTAAATTAAAATCATTTTAAGTCTTAAATCCTCTGCTTTGAAGGTTATTGATTTTGTTTTTCTTCACATTCAATCCAAGAAAATTGTGGTGGTGGTGGGGAGTTTACTTAAAAGTAAAAGTAAAAAAAATCCTTTTTTTATTTTATATACATGTGTATTTTTAAATTCTTGTTTTTATATTTTATCCATCTGTCTTATGTTTGGTACACAGCTGTTTTTATACCGGGATACAACCATGCTACTACTTGTATTTTAAAACATTTTGCTTTTTTATTTCTGACATTTTCTTTTCATACATTTCAAACGCAGTCCCGGTAGCAGGATAGGTTGATATATGCTTTTAGAAAATTTCTTTCAATAGCCTGCAGGAAAGGGGTGAAGGAAATAAATTATTACTTTATTTTTATAAGCCAATCTCATTTTACTCTCACCCGGAATAAAAATTGTACTGCATTCATAATAAGCTTAGCTGACTTTCTGATATTCTGCATAGAACACCTGTACACCTTATGAATGAAGAATGCAGAATAAATGGGTTTCTATAACTTTTACCACTTTTTTTTTTTTCAATTTTTACATTTATATTCCTAGAACTTCTCTGAAATGCTAAATTGAATTTGTCAGTAAGAATCTGTTGCATGAACGGTGGTGGTAATGGATGTTCTGTATGATGCCGCTAGATTAGATACTGGCAGAGAGGTGTATAACCATACCTAGGAGCTTTCTGAATGAGCTCACCCTGAGACTCTTGAAATATTAACCCTTTAGTAGGTTCAAACCCTGAGAGTTCATCTTTGGGTATTTAGCTAATGTCAGCTTCCCTGGTGACACGTGATAGACTCCTCTTTCGTACCGGGGATTAGCTAGAAAAAGAATAAAACCCTTACCACAGTGTTACGTTTAGTGTTTTTCTGCCTACCTCGGGTACAGATGACTCATTGCTCGTTTATTTTATTTTCGGCTCTAGAGTGAGTGTTGATCCCCGGCGGGGGGTGAAATCTCTCACGTTGGCTGGTGTCTCGGTTTGCCCGGCAATTCATTCTCCTTGTGCGCCTGAGGTCTTGTCCGGTCTCCAGACACACCCTGGCTCTGTCCTGAAGTTGTGTCTGTCTTCCGATCTTTGGCTGAGCGAATTGTGCGTTATATCCAGGGGCCCTGTTGCGAACTCTGCTCACTTCCAGAAGCCTTGTTTGGTCACCAGAAGTGATGTAGAAAATAACAGATTATCCACACTAATAAGAATCAAACTACTCTAGCCTCAGATTCTGAATTTGTTTATCTGGATCAAGAGGACACCTCTGAGGAGCTCTGACAACGCCTACCGTTTTCCAGCTGAAGAGGTGGTTACCTTAATTTATGCGATCATATCAGCCATGCGTTCAGCAGCTTGGGCTGCTGACAATACATTTAAAAAAAAAAAAGACTCAATATTCCATTTCATGGGAACCCCTTGTTTGGTGAGGAGCTAGAACATCTGCTTGATAGAACCACAGGGGATAAGAACTAGTAATGCTATCTTACTTTTTCCAGAGGAAGAGTAATAATCAGTGCGTTGCCTTTCCCAAAATGCAACAAAACCTGAAGAATTTAGCATGAAGTCTACCTGTAGGTGTCGGGCTCAGATTCTACAATACGGACTGGTTTTCTCTCACCCCAGACCCCTAGATTAGAAGTATTGTCTCTAAAGGCTACCGACAGACCTTCAGACGGTTGCCTCATCTTACTCAAGGTATGGTCCCGCGAAGTTTTCTATTTTAAGCTATCAACCTTGTCACAGTAACCCACTGAGGTTGAGGATACTTGGGGCTATGTTTGAGTTTTGTGGCGGGGGCACTGGTGGATTCCTGGGGAGACTACTCGCCTGCCCAGTCCCCTCCTATGTCTAAGTAACCCTGTGCGCATTGGGGGACAGAGGGTGATCGGGAAACCCTGTCTGGTCTGCCCCATCACAAACCTGTTCCAAGAAACAAAAGTTATAGTTCCTATCCAGGAAAGACATTTAGGGGTCCATTCCCCTAGATTTATGATATCAAAGTCCAGAGGGGATTTTCGTCTCATTATAGACTTACAGTTCCTGAACAGACCCTTCCAAATATATCAAATTCATGATGGAGACTGTAAAATCCACTTTAAATGCATGATTTTGCCAAGGCAAATCTGCATGTTGGCTGCTTGGTGAAATCTTTACCCATTCACTTGCCCCTACCCGATTGACTGTCTCTCTGAGCAGCATGCATAATTTATGTTGTGGTGTTTTGTTTTGTTTTCTTTTCCCCTATTGTTTTGTGCTTTGGTATATCTCTTATGTGTCACTAGCGGTTGCAGGGAAACTGCTAGTTCTACATACCGCAAGCTCCTTTTCATTCCATCCCTTAATTTTGATAATCTTTTTCTGTTAATGTTTTTGCATGTAACTATTTCTCCCTGTGCGATCTTTGATATTCACCGAATCATAGGTTTCTTATGTTTCAGTTTGCCATGCTGAGCTTAATGCCATTATGAACAAGAACTCTGCAGATGTGAAGGGCTGTGTCATGTACGTCGCATTGTTTCCGTGCAATGAATGTGCTAAACTCATCATCCAAGCTGGTAAGTGTGTGAATGTCGCTTGTTGTTACTTTAACTGCAAGGTCAATACCATAATGTTTGCTTAGCTGCCATACTAGAACCAATTCACGGGTACGTTATTATACATCATTTAATTAAATTCCTCCGTAATGGAAAATCGGCAGTTTTAGCAGTGATATTACTCATAAACGTAAAATGTGCCAGTGTTTTATATTCAATTTGTACAGAGAACCAAACAAGAAGTGTATACTAAAATGTAAGTATTCATGCCATGCTGCTTTTTACTCTTGTTCCTAATCATCATGGATCCTTTGGGGGTTTTTTTGTTTTTTTTCTTCTGAAAAAACCCTTTTCTATGTAATACATTAAGAGCAACAACATCCCTGGTACTATCAATGCCTAAACCCTTCCCGGAAATAATTGTTTAAATAATATTTGCCAGGAACATGTAATTGTCATGTGACAGAGAAACAGTTGCTTATAGGTTTTTGCTATTGAAACTTTAATTTTTATTTTTTTAAACCTCCAGAGAAGAGAACAAAAGTTTATTTGCGTAACAGCTGGTGGTGCTACCCTGGCTTAGGGCCAAAGGTAAATGCAGCCCTGCCATTCTCCACTTTATCTTATTTATTATTATTATACCCTTAGGTATCAGAGAAGTGATTTATATGTCTGACAAGTATCATGACACTCCAGAAATGCAAGCTTCAAGACATATGTTTGACCTATCTGGCATCAAATACACGTAAGTTCAGTTTATGTATTTATCGTGATTTATTCTAGGGCCATTTGAGAACATAAACTAGTGATCCTCTTTTGTGATGGCTTCCTGTGCAGAATAAGATTATCTATGATGTCAGTTTCCCTGTAAAGGCTTATGCCGCTTTTATAAGTGAAGGCATCATTGAGTGTATCGATGTATATTCTGCGTGTGTGCATTTCTGATCGGTATTTTGGAGATACCCAACTTATTTTTGGGGTTTCTATATAATGTATCTTTCCATGGTATAAAAATGAGGCTGGTTAATAGAAATTGGGAAAAGAAAAAATGTCGGTGCGCTAAGCTAGTCTCAGGCTCAAATAATACAAATGTATAATATGAGGCCTACCAAACAGTGTGAGCATGCTTTTCCCTGTTTGCACGTATTTGAGGTTGTTGGCTCCTCATCAGTCTGGTTGCAGCTTGCTGTCCACGGGTTAATGGGGAGGAGGTTTAATTGCACCTCCCCCAACACATTAATAAGGTTTTGGTAGCCGTATAAACTGCTTTGTGTGCCCACTATGTAGGAGGTGAGAGTAGGATCTCACCCTATTGAGAGTGTGTCTTGACGTGGCGGGTGAGCTTAATTATGCTTTGGCCAATTCATATAACCAAAACCTCTCATTTATATTATGTTTATATATTTGTTGCCAACTTTATTAGGGTGAGAAGCGCAGACAGTATTTTGTTTTTTGGTTAATAGAAATTGTTTGTTTACGTTCATCAGGATGTAACCTAATTTTATTAGTGAATGCTGCTGCAAAAACATATTAAATTGGTAAAGTGTTACATTTTCTAATTTTAAAGAATGTATGGTTAAGAGATTTTGCTTGCGTCATTCGCAATCCAGAGCGACATTTTTTGTGTGACCGGTACATCCAGATGTTACACCTGTCATACCTGCGCTCGTCTTGGTGGAATACTTTACAGGACAGAAACTCGCACAGATATAGTCAGATTTTCAACCATAGGTTTTCTAAAAATTCACATTCTAGGAGCAGCCAGTGTCGCCTGTCTTACAATGATCACCCCCTTCAATACCGGTTGGGGTGTTTCCACCTCAAATGCCGGAACAATTTTGCCTTATTGTGACTGTTTTATATAGTGCCACCATATTCCGTGGTGGTGTACAATGGGTAGACAGAACGTTACAAGCGGTATATAACATAAGTTTGGCTTGAAACGCAGTCTGCCCTGAAAAAGATCGAGAGGTTCATCAGTGCAGACATTATGCACGGTGTTGTATATTTCTGAAAATGTTTAAGTGGGTCTCAACATATACTAATTGTGTGTGTGGGGGGGGGGGGGGTGCTGGGGCTTCTAAGGTGCATTGAGTATTGTTAGTAAAGGGAAGGAAATAAAGATCATAATATCTGTCCCTGGCCGTAATATAGGAGAAAATGGGTTGCTAAAATTGAGTCTGTGCTCCGATTTGAGCTTGCTCGTTCATGTCAGGTCCCATTGTTTTCCCACCCTACGGAGCCCAGTTGGTGTGTCATGAGATCACCAGGATAACCTATTAAAGCAAGCACTTTGTTCATGTAAAAAGCAAGTTCTTTAATGTTTTTTTGTGTTTTGATTTTAGTGAATGGGATATAGAGAAAAACGTGTGTACCATTTAATAAATAGATGAAAGACCGAACCTTGATAGAGAATACTTATGTTTTTACATTAATTTCCACAAAGAAGGTGGGAGGGTTCTTTTTCTCCAAGCCTTTGGGTTTTTGGCAAAGAAACTCCTTTCTTTCTTCCTAGTAATTTATGATCAATGTTAGCTGACCCCATGTAACCTCATGTGTGTTATTTTTGTTTGTTTTCTACCGCTAAGGATTCTCTCTGCATGGGGGGACTATAATTGGCTTCTCTAAAGAAGTCGCAAATCCTAAGAATTGGATATCATCTGTGTGTTGGGGTATACCGTTTTTGGTTTTTTTTTGGTTTTTTTTACATCGAAAACTGGTTTAGTGCCATGTTCTAACATACTTTTTATTTCCTTTTTTTTTTCTCGTTTATTTTAAGGAACTTTGTCCCCAAACGAAGAAGGATAGTCATCGACTTTGATTCCATCAATGGCAACAGACAGAGTCTGAGTCCGTTGTAAAGCATCACTGTGTCCTTTTGGACTGGAGCTAAGATTGCAAATGTGCCAAAATGTACAAAAGTATTTTTATTATAGTTATTGGTAGGTATGGCACAAGAATAACTCTTGTCCAGAGTTTTTTTGGATTGTAGCCTAGAACCTCCTATGGCTTGTTGACGCATCAATGGAATTTGTTACACCGATTTGAAAGAATGTTGCATGTATTTGCATGTACATTTTTAATAGCTGTATGTTAAGGACGTTAATGCCTTAAATTGATCTTCTATATCGACTGGAAATGAGTACTTCTGTAGATAAAACGCATGATGAGTCTCTCAGCTGATGCTACCTCCAGCCCTGTGAGTGATGCCTTAAGCATGGGGAAGAAGCGACCTTCAAATAAGCACAAAGTCCTAAGGTCTAATTGAAAATACATTTTGGTTTCTATAAGTGATGGGGGGAGGGATATTTGAAAGTTATTGGTTGTTTAAAGCAGTGTCAGTCGCAAGCAGGAAGTTTATGAATTCTTAGTGGGTTTTTAACTATTTTGTGTTAGTGGTTATGTTTTGTACATAAAGAATATTGTGTAACCCCAACAATGTATAACTTGTTTTATTGGTGTGTGTGGGGGTATATTTTGCTACTGTTTACAAATTGGCTATTTAAAATGATGCACACATTAAGGCTGTACATGGGTGACAGGTATCGATGGCGGCACCCAGTTTCACCTGTTGAGTGGTATTTCATGTACCTGTAACAGAACATTTGACTGTAGCATGTTGCTGGCATTTGAAGAACAACTTTAAATTGTTTTTATATTTTTGGCCCCCCTCTTAAAGGGATCCTCCAGCCATCATATGCACTTTAATGCATATAATAGCTGCGTGGTTCTTCAAATGCATATGGAGGTTCTGCAGAATCCCCTTGTATGCAATGTAGGGGAGAGGCTTTCACCCTCTGGTGTAGGATACATGCAGGATCTGTTGCTATTTTGCAGTATGGCTATAACTTTTGTCAAGTGTTTTTGTTTCTTCCTTTTTAAAAGAGTGCGTATCGGAGTACCTGTAATATGCATTCTTCTATAGTAGAGGTATCGGGCATGATAAACTGTTCCTTTAAGAATCGTACCATGTAACGACATAAACCTTTTAAAGAAGCCATGAGGAGGAGGACCATATAAGCAGGTTTGACGTTCTGCTAAGTAATGTACACGTATATACTTATATAAGGTGTTTTTTTTTGGGTTTTTTTGTTTTTGTTTTTTTGCAGCTCAAACAATATATTTATTGCATTATTTTGTCTTTGAGATTTCCTTTTATAGTCTATAAGATAGATATGTAAGATTGTTCACTATTTAACAAAAGATGCCCCTACACATGTTTGGAAAGAAATAGAAATTCCAAAGAAATCATCTTTAAAACAGAATCAAAAAAGGTCAAGACAAATTTTGCATGTAAATTCACAAAACCTAAAAAATAAAAGAATAAATAAAATAAAAAATACTTTTGATGTGCATGAATCATAACGGTATCAACAGCATGCCAGAAATGCAGGACTTACTTGATTTAATGTTTCATTTATATTAACTGCCTCCACTGTATTGATTGTGACAAATACTTTAAAGTCCCATTGCCCTGTTATTATCAACTATTTATTTCGTTGTTTAAAACAACATGACCATTCATTTGAGGTATAAATAAAAGTTTTCTCATGTGAGACTCAAGAATGTGGGATACCTTTTTATTATAGTCTTCAAAAAACAGCCAAAGAATGTTGCTTTGGGCAACAGAATAAGGGAGTCTTTGGTATTCATGAGCAAGGGTGACAGTTTGTGTCATGGTGATTACTTGAAGAAGAAAATAAAAAATATCTTTTGTTTTTTGTTAGAACATGGTTTGGTGTACAAGACAAGTATATTTAATGATAATTTAGAATGTGTAAAAGCGTAGACGATCAGCTTCATGTATGTAAGTCTAATGATATATATTGAGATTAGGAAAGACATACATTGCAATGTGTAAAATAATAAATTTGGGTCCCTGTGGCACATTTTGTCTAGAGTATACAGCCATGTATAATTGGGGGTTATTGCTTGTAACCTACGATCTTCAGATATAACTGTTTAAGTAAACAACTACTTTCACCCATCGTAACTTATTGATCTGGTTATCCGTCATGAATTTGGGGGCTGTAACAAGTGTACAGGGTAATATAGTGAAATGGTTATTGTGGGTAAGTGTACAATCTTTGTATGTAAGGTACTACACATCTTATAGTTTGTATTATTTATATATAATAATGAAATTCTGAAAAAGGGATGGGATTGCATATGGTTTATTCCGTGAGACACACACATCAGAAACAGAAATAAATACATCTTATTTGTAATGTGATTTGGGTCAAGACTCTGGTACAGGATCACCAGTGGGCAAAATAAATACTATTT
This sequence comes from Spea hammondii, assembly GCA_029215755.1. Classification (NCBI taxonomy): domain Eukaryota; kingdom Metazoa; phylum Chordata; class Amphibia; order Anura; family Pelobatidae; genus Spea; species Spea hammondii. The sequence continues at coordinate 30,664,031 of JARDYJ010000001.1, forward strand.
GAGGGTATCCACTCTATTTTTAAATTCAGGGTTTTCTAGAATGCTCTCAATATATCTGATAATGGGTACACTGAAGTATTACAAATAGCGGGAGGTTGTAGGGGTCCAAGTTTCAAAGATGGACTGGATTTTTACAAACTAAAACAAAGTGCACTATAATTCAAACATTGCTAACTATTATGTTACTTGTCTTGCTATAGACTTTCCCACAGAAGTCAAGAGATTACTACAAAAGCTGAGCAGTATAACATTTTTTTTTTTTCTGGTGGATAGGCTGGTTAATATTTTTTTTTTTTTTCTTCAATTGCCCTTTTATTACTGTAAAAAAATCCATATTCCTTACTGTTTACAGCTTATTCAGAAGGGAAAATATTTGTTTGAAATATCCTTTGGTATCTTCTAAATTACCTTATATAACATTTTTTTATTGTTTTTATTCTTTAATAAAAGAGCATAGGTTCCATTTAATATTGCGATGTTCTCAATTTATTTACGATTGTTATAGAGACAAAATGAGACTGTACAAGGACCGATTCCAGATCAATAAAACATAAACCTTCTACTTTGCTATAGAAACAGGCTTCTGAAAATTGTTATAGATTCAAAGCTTTGGGTGCCGGGCCGCAAGCATTGGATCATTTTATAAATACTAGTGGTGATGAATGCTTTTGGGCAGTTCTGTTCAAGGACCCTTTTAATGGGTAACTATTGTATTGAACATGTTGGGATAACAAAGATCATAGATTGGATAGTAAATATCCAAACAGGTCTATGTTTAAGCAACAATACGTTAAGTGCTATTTAACTGATTAATATCAGATGCCTCCCTAAATTATGTTGCTGTATATTTGTTTGTAGTCACTTGGGGCTAGATGATGTATGCAAAGATCTTGTCTCTGAACTTGCTTTGTGCACTGGGGCGCAGCCATGCTGAAATAGAAAAGGGCCTCCCCCGAACTGTTCCCACAAAGTTGGAAGCAAAGCATTGTCCAAGATGTATGGTGAAGCTGATGTACTAAGATGCTTTGGACAATGCCATGCTTCCAACTTTGTGGGAACAGTTTGAGGAAGGGCCTTTTCTATTTCAGCAGGAGTGTACCCCAGTGCACAACAACTTTGGGATGAACTGGTGAACATCAGTGCCTGACCTCACAAATGCTCTACTTGATGAATGGGCAAATTTCCCACAGAAAATCTTGTGGAAAGCCTTCCCAGAAGAGTGGCAACTGTTATAGGTGCAAAGGGGGACCAACAACATATTAATGTATATGTATTTAGAATGTAAAGTCATAAAAGTCTCTGGTGGTGTGTCAGGTGCCCCGATACTTTTATCCATAGAATGTACGTTTTAACCCTACGATTTAAGAATCTGCATAGATGCATGGCTGCCACCATTTGGTGTGAGGCATATATAGGAGGAATTAAAACACAACAACATAGATATATCTTTTTTTTTTTCTTTTTTTGAAAATAAATATGAAGTGATCTTTCCTTGTGACATAATGTTGCTTAAAAATAAATCACTTTTTTATTTTATTGAAGATGTATATCAAGCAAGAAAACACTGGCTGTGAAGACATGTCCGTTGTATGTGGTGGTAAATAACTGCCTTTAATAAAAAATAAAGCATATTCATCTGGTAACTAACAATATCACTAAAACAATGTAAACCCTAGCAACTTAAAAGGGTCTATTCACTAAAAGGGAGCATTTGCAGAGTCTTGGGGTATCAGAATCCTGAGCATTGAACGCCGCCATTCAGTATATGGAGGATGTTGACGCCCCGGGGAGGGCCCAGGCATGGCCCCTGATGCCGATCTCAGTGTTGCTGAATGCCTCGACAACGTGGCATTACAGCAACACCGTTTAGTTGTTTCAGCCTTACTTTCTACGCTTAAACGATAAAATCGATAATGAAAATCATTGTCAACTATTTTCATTATCGATTAATCGAATCGATTTTTATCGATTATAAAAATTATAAGCCGACCTCCAACAGAGATCGGATTATAACACTAGAATCCAGATCCCCCGCAACGCTGCAGGGGACCTGGATTCCCCTCACTGTCGGCCGGTCTCTCACTTCCGTCTCTCTCCCCCCCCCCCATACATCACTCTGCCTCTCTACCCGGCTCCGTTACTGACTTCATAGAAGCCTCAGCGTAAGTGAAGGTTAGTAACGGAGGCGCATCGTTTAGACCCCCACCGGCTGACAGAGGATCATCCTCTCTGTCAGCCGGTGGGGGTCTGCATCGCACAGACAGCCTTCGTTACTAACCTTCACTTACGCTGAGGCTTCTATGAAGTCAGTAACGGAGCCGGGTAGAGAGGCAGAGCGGTGTATGGGAGCGGCGAGGAGTCAGAGGGGTGTATAGGCGCCACCCTCTCATACACCACTCTGGCTCCTCCCCCTCCCATACGGCACTCTGCCTCTCTACCCGGCTCCCTGGTGTCTTGTGAACCTCCGTGGCTGACAGGAGGCAGAGTGGAGTATGGGAGGGGGGAGGAGGCAGAGTGGAGTATGGGAGGGGGCAAAGTGATGTATGGGAGGGGGAAGGAGGCAGAGTGGAGTATGGGAGGGGGGCAGAGTGGGAGGGGAGGAGCCAAAGTGATGTATGGGAGGGGGAGGAGCCAGAGTGGTGTATGGGAGGGGGAGGAGCCAGAGTGGTGTATGGGAGGGGGAGGAGGCAGAGTGGTGTATGGGTGAGTTATAGTGGTGTATGGGGGGTATTATGAATTTCAGGGCATATAGGGGGTATAAGGCATATCGATATTAGGCATATCAGGGGGGCATAAAACATATCTGGGGGTGAAAGGTATATCAGGGGGCTCAGTTGCATATCACAGGCATATAAGAGGTATAAGGCATATATGGGGGCAGAGTGGCAAGCTGGGGGTCAGATGTGCATAACCGGGGGCAGTTTGGTAAATAAAAAAAAAATTTAAACAAGGCTTTTTTCTTAGTTTTTATTAAATATGAAAAATAGTTAACATATGAATTCATATTTACTAATAACTTTGTATTAAAACCTAGTTTGAGAAACACTGTTTGGGTTCTTGTAGCTTTTATTATGTCAGTAAAATAAGAAGGTGAATAGAGAGAGGCCATTGTGATAAAGAGATGAAAGTGTAAATTGTACGTTTTTTATTACATTATTTTAAATTGAAAAAAAATTTAATTTTTTTATCCGATTAATCGAAAAAATAATCGGCCAACTAATCGATTATTAAAATAATCGTTAGTTGCAGCCCTAGTAGAAAGTGATTGTACACCATTTTCCTGCATGATAGAAGCTATGCAGTTTTAAAGTGTGTGTGACACACACACACACACACACACACACACACACTTTAAAACTGCATAGCTTCTATCATTAGGCAAACATTGATACAGGTACAGCATAACACCTATCACTATATACTGAGGCAAACATTGACGGTGGTACAGCATAACTGCTATCATTATACTGAGGCAGACATTGACGGTGGTACAGGATAACGTTTATCGTTATATACTGAGGCACGCACTGACGGTGGTACAGCGTAATCTCTATCACTATACATTGAGCCAGATATTGACAATAATGCAGCATAACCCTTATCACTATATACTAAGCCAAACGTTGATGTGGTGTAGGCCTACCACTTTAGTTTCTGGCTTAGTATATAGCAGGGATGCACCGAAATTTAAATTCTGGACCGAAAATGACCCCCCCCACACACACACATACACACCTTTAAAAACAAAACAAACGCTTTTATTAAAAGTAAGTAACACACCAACACTAGACCAAAAAAATCAACAGCAATTAATATATGTATGATTAATAGCAATCACAATCCTATCATGCCCAGGCATACACAGATTCCAGCATGTACTGGCTGCCTTAGCATGATAGGAGTGTGATTGCTGTTAGCAATCATATATATATTAATATTGTTATGGTCCTATTTTGGTGTGTTACTTGAATGAACATATTTTTTATATAAGTGTTCCTTTAAAATAGTTCTTGAAATTCGCAAACATCGGTTAACTCTCAAACCTAAAGAAAATTTTTAACGGATACATATCCCACTGTCCTAATGCCCGTATGGTTAATCGCTTACCTTGACAGGTGGATGGAACTTTTTGACATGTTTGAATTACCTTGGCCATTCAAGTTTGAAGGGAATTTGTTTCTTCCTGGCTCTTCTGCTGACATATTTATTAATATGTAATATAAACAGACAGTGTTCATGTTGTGAAAAAAGGAACTTTTAGTCTCTAGTTGTTCCGTTTGGTTAGTCTTCGGCCTCTGGAACTAAATGTTTTATTCTTTGTGTGGATTGTTTTTACCTCATTAGCAGTTTTTGCCCAGCTAGCCATAACATTTGAAATATTCTGTGCTGTTTTAGTTTGCTTCACCCCACTGCCTGCAAAAGCCTACAACCTTGGGTTTTAACATTTCTTTTTTTATCTAATGTACTTTAAAACTCTCCGCAGTCTTCACCTTTGAAAAATTCCTTGTATTTTGGTTTCAGTCCACTGCACCGAAACAGATACAAACATATAATGCTAAGTCTCCTTTCCACTGTTCCCAGCGGTGATTTCTATTGATTTTGGGAAGTCTGATCAACATAGAATCCCCACTGATAGGTTGACTGTAGCTCCTGCATATATTCTGCTTGTCAGTCCAGCACTTGTGATGTTGACTGAGCTCCCTTTATACCAGAGAGCGAGGTGTTTCAATAACAAACCAAGCTAAGATACCTTAGATACTTCTCTCATGGTAACAATAATAATTTAAAGAAAATAAAAAACTACTTTTGTTTTAGTTTTATTGGATTCTGTAACCATTACTGAACTAATGAGCTGTGTAGACTATACTTTATTGATATGACACTTTCCTAAATCTTACATTTTGTAGTGTGGAATACTTAAAGGTACAATCCAGTATATTTTGCCATTTGTTCATACAGAGACTAACATTAATTCGTTAAAATCACCGTTATACATTTCATCTATTTCCCCGCCCCCAAGTTCCTTTGCTTATCAGAGAACTTATCCAAATAAATATGCCTTCTGCTCAGCAGTGCACAAGAGCAGATACTCAACTCCATCGTTGGTTTGTGTAAGATTTCCAGGTGGTATAATGAAACCCCGAAAGTGCATGAATATTTGGTGCTCTTTGGTTTCGATGGGAGCACTTTCATGAGTGCTTTAATATACATTCTTCATTGGTGCGGGTGTTTGGGGCAGTAGAGTGTCCCTTTAATAGACCTATATATTAGATGTAAGGGAGAGAGTGAGAGATGAACATTCTGAGCTTTTTACTTGGTTTTCGTCCACTTCTTGGTGGTGTCTGTCCTAATTTTAGGCACTTCATGTGCCAAAAATCGATAATTCAGGGCCACGCAAGGCAGGTGCACAGTGCCCAGGCGTCAGGAAACGAGAGAGAGAGAGGGGCTTTCTCATGAACGAGTTGCTCGTTCATGAAATAGTTTTCAGCAACTGCGTTCTTTCCTTCGCTTCTTGCCACCACCCACCTCGGTGCGAAAGGCCTCCATATCCCACCACAGGACTTCAGCAAGGTAAGTGAACAAGAAAAAGGGGATTTCTATGTGTGCAATCTGGTGCTGGGCAATTTCTGTGGATGCAACCTGAATGCTGGGGCAAGTCCTATAAGTGCAATTTGGGTGCTGCAGCATGTCCTGTATATGCAACCTGGGTGCTGGGGCAAGTTGTTTTTATGTAACTTGGGTGCTGAGCAAGTCCTGTGTATGCAAGCCGGGTGCTTGGCCAGTCTTCTGGATGCGTTCTGGGGCAAGTCCTATGATGATATGAGTATTTTTCGAACAAAGGCTTTCAGATGTTTTAACTTCAGAACATATAGACATGAAATGGAAATAATCAATTTCTAAAAACTTAACCTTCACCTTTATATATATATTAAGCCTAATATATAATATAATATATTGTTTAATGAATTTCCTAATGGTTTTTGGGTCATCCATGTGTTTGTTGTTTTGTTGGTTTTTTTCTTACATTAAAATGTACAGTAAGCCAACATAGTTCTCACACACGCTGCTAAACGGATATTGACGTTTCCATCCAAACAAGTACATGTAAGACATCTACACTTGAAGAAATGTCAACGATTGATATGTCAACTGAACCATGGCTGAAAAGTCTTCTGTGTCCATTAGCATAGTGAACAGCTCGTAATGCTCCAGCTCCTTGATGCATTTCACATTTACATATACACATTAAAGACAGGCCAAGATGCCAGATGTTCAAATAAGTGGCCTTGGTAAAAGTATGTAGGCTTTTCTGAAATGGTAGAGACCTGCAGGTAACGATCCGAGGGGATTTATTCACTAAAGGGAGAATTGGGGTTTTAACGCTCTCATCCAGCTGACAATGTATAAGTGCAAGTGAACAAAAAGAACACAGCTGGTATGTGTCAATAATTGCTTTGTATTCTAAAACCACTTTGTAAAGAAAATAATTTTGTAAATACATTACGTGGCAAATGGGGTATTATTTATTTCCCTCTGGTTTTAACCAGTTGAGAAGGTAATTGTGTTAGGCACAAGGGTTTAGTTCTCTAATCATTTCTGTGAATTATGCAGACCGGATAACCTCTCGCATTGGTTTTTAACACTCTTTTCTTTATTCATGTGTTTGTTGAAGCATTTCCTCCCCCAGGGCTGAGTGTTAGAGCCATTGTAATATTATGTTGTAGATCCTCACATCCGGGTCATGTAAAGGAGAGAAAAGAATTCCGAAGCTGGATAGGTGGAGTTTCTGCTCTACAACCTGCTAATAGCTGTTATGTGTACTGGGATTTCTTTTGGAATACTTTTGTTAGAAGCTGTTGATGTGTTCGCCACAGAACGGGTTTACATAAATAAATAAAATAAATGTAGCTTTCTTGCATTCTTATTTGGGGCTCCAGCTTTTAAAAGACGAGGGAGTAGAAAGTTTCAGGTTAGTGCATTAAAGTCTACACTACAGGTAATGGTTTTACCGTCAGGTTACTCTTGCGTATCCAAGTCACTTTACATACAATATGAAGCAAGTTCCACAATAATCTTTATACAACCTTATTATTTTGTTGGGTAAATCCAACTGACTCTGTAATGTCCCATGTAACTTTAAAAACAACCTGTGTAAAAAAAAAAAAAAAAAAAAGCTTACATTTAGTTGAAGCTGCAGCCCCAGAGCTGTAGCGCAATGGCATATTTGTGGTCCCATGTTCGTGACACTGATTGGCTGAAAGCAATGAGAGTGCTTTATGTGCATTCCCTAGAACCTTTAAGGAGTCAGCACTGGGGTTCACTGGCGGTGAGTATATTACAAGGTTACATCCAGCAATAGAGGGTAAAACAAACAAGCATGGAGGTGTTGCTTATCGGCCCGGGGCTCTGGGCAGCCAGCGATAGTGGGTCTGCAGCTGACATCCTTGAGACGTAAGTTGCAGTGTCTCGGAAACGTAATAATATGTCCACAGTCCTTAAGGGGTTAAATAATAATGATGCATTATACATCATTTAAGACCGCATCAATATACTTTTTTTTTTTAAAAGCAGACCTAAAAACAAAACCATAGACACTGGGAAACAAAATGAATCTAAGGGGTGAAAAATAAATGGTTTTATTTCCTCACCAGATATTGTGAGTTGCTTCCTAAGAAAAAACACTCTATGACTTTCTTATCACATAAGTGCAGCCTACGGATGGATACAACAGGCCAAACGTTATGTTTTTATGCTAACATAGCGTGTGGTTGGCCGTATCCTGATGGTGAACACACTGCTGCATTTGATCTGGTATGGAAGGCCAGGTAACTATGTAGCGCTGCTGACCAGTGGCCCACTGCGCGTTTGCCTGGTGTGCCAGATGGCCAGTCTGGGCCTGTCCATGCCCGTATTAACATCTACCACTTCTAATAGAGGCTGTTCCACTTATCCGCTACACTCTCTGTAAGGTAGAACTTATTTTTTAACTGGTTTCATCTATATGGTATCACACCATCCTTTGTATTAAATTAACGTCATTTTCAGTTCTGGGTATGAACTTTGGTTGTATATCTTGGAGTTCCGCTGAGGAACTGTATTGCTGATACATTTTTGGTACCATTCCATTGCATATAGGCTCCACGACATATTAATTTTGAAAACCAATGAATCCAAGGGTATTTTATTTGAAATGATGGGATTTCATGGAGCCTTATCGCTGATGTTGCTTTGGATGCCTGATACTAGGGACTCCTAATCCACCGCTAAACATATGTGTGTGTATGCCACATAAATATTACTATATTACTATAACATTAGGCAAGTCGTTAAAATCACCTTAGCAGCTAGAAGACCACCAGCATAAGTTCGGATTCGCTTGGACCCCCCTTTGATGTGTAAGATTAAACTGAAGATCTCAGGCATGGATGCCCATAACTTTCTTTGTTTTACCATCCACTCCCCTTCTGTTTTCACTGGAAATATTGGACACATATTTCACTACACCATTTTCTTGTTTGTGTTAAGGCGAAACAGGTATAAAGAAATCAAGTAAAGAAATTAAAAGCCCTTCTGCTTGGCTATATCTAGAATAAATCAATGGTTTTTGTCATGACAATCACAAACAAAGCTCCTTAGAATAATTAACATCCAATGCTTCTGGCTCCTTGTTTCCTCTTCCTCCATCTCCTTTTCTACACATGGACTTGATGAATAAACAATTATAATGAGGAAACTGTAAAGCATTTTTATGTGCGCCAGATTTTCCATCAACAGCGAAGAGGACAATTCTACTTGTCTTATTTATATATGTATATTCAGGCATGGAAATCTACTCGGGCACAACAAACATATTATTCCAAGGCCATTTTCTGACATTTTCTCTAATTAAATTGCGGTTGTGGAAAGAATATGGTTATGTTGATAGTCCTTCAGTGGATGTGTTTTAATGCAAGGATGCATTGTGTCATGAGTTGTGAAGAGAAATGTTATAGTGGACTTTCTTAATTCAAGGTTTTCTCAGAAAGTGGGATCATGGCAAGCTAAACTACAACAAAAGCCGAGACCTACAAAGGGGATGCAAGTTCCAAATATCGCTGAAGCTTAAAACTAAGAGCTAAGATTTAGAGCAAGGGAAAACTGATATATATATATATATATATATATATATATATATATATATATTGTGGTAAAGTGTATGGGAGAGTGGTTGATGGGATATATGTCTCACCTGGTTACCTCAGCCAGGCCTGGTAGCAAACCCAGGTGCTCTCAGGTGAGGCTTCCTAAGCTCGTTACTGGGGAGGAGGCCTTAAAAGAAAGGGCTGTTAGGTTTTCAGAGGGAGGGAGACACTGAATGAAGGAGCAGCTACAGCCAGCGCTGCAGCCCACCAGGTATGAAGCTTTACCCCATACAAAACTGGTTACTTTGCTTTGCGTCAGACCTTAGGCTGCTAGAGAGGTATCCTGCTGTTTAGTTAGAGCCGGACAGGCTTATAGTTTGTTTTGTTTACAAGGTGCTCTGTGATTACAACATCTAAATAAACACGCATTTACGTTGGAAACCTGTGTGAAACTGTCATTGCCGCCCCATGCGTGAGCTGTCCCCTACAATATATATATATATATATATATATATATATATATATATATATATATATATATATATATATAATTTACATAAGTAATAATAAGTATTATTATTTATTACTATATACAGTATACTATATGTATATTACAAATGTTATATTTTTATTAAAGAGACCGTTTAATGTCCCTGACAGCCTTACCAAAGAAGATTGCATACTAAAGTACTTTAATATTCTGTAAAATGCAAAAAAACAAAACAAATAATAATACTTATATAGTGTAGGGAAAGCTGCTAATCACCACCTCCTCCATGGTCCAATGATTCTTGCCACTGTGGGTCTCAACTCTCCCCCCCGTAACGTCTTGTGAGCCAGCGTTGATGCTGACTCGTGAAAAGTATATCACGTGTTAGGAGATGTGTTCAGCTGGAGATGGGTTTGTATTTTTTTTTACTTTCTTTTTTCTTAGTATCTAAATATTTAACTATAATTGGCAATTGTTAATTCAGAGACCTCTATCTGGATTCAAGAAAGTTCAGGTATGTTAGCTCCATGGACAAGCCTTACATATATTGTGAATATTATACATCCATTGCTATAGCTGAGTGAACGCACATGCGCCATCAGTATGCATTTACATTAAATTCACCGATTACACACACACTTACTGCAAAACGTGCCTTTAATGCTGAAGAAAAACATACATTCTCTCTACATTGGCACTTTAATTATAGGAAAAAGGTCCTTGGCATAATATTCATCCTCATCTCTCTAATTTTATGATGGAATAAAAGTAAATATATAAATAAAAGCAGGAAACTGTTGTTTCCCAGTCACTAAAAAAGTGAAACATGTCTATTACAAATTCCCTCAAATGTAATTGTTTAGAAACAAACCATGTTTTTACATTAAATAGTAATACTTTCCAACACCTTTTTGGTTCTAGACTACCACCGCACACCAGTAACTAAGCTGGGACAATTGTAACTAAAAACTGCCTAATTCTGTGAAACATTAGAACAAGTTTAGGTATTGTCGTTGTTCTGAGGGTAGTTTATCATACTGAGTTGTAGTTGGCTTGAGAATCAAATTTGAGATCAAAGACCATGAACATTCTCCTTCTCCAAAGCCCTAATGTAACAGTTCTCCAACGTGATTGTGACCTTCTTAACTGCCTGGGGCTACAATGTGATTACTTGAGGCAATTGGATATCTCATGCTGTCCAAGTGTCTCGGTAACATCAGTGTGACAATTGATTCTGTAACTTATGCTACAGAAATAACGAGAAGCACATCTTAAAAAGCAAAACTGGATGGTGGTTGGAAAGATACGCATGTCAGATGTATCATTGTGGCTTACTTAGTAAAAGAGAATGAAGGTGGCTTCAGTTTTGTAATAATGTATATCACTTTTTTGCGTTTTTGGACTTGTATCATGTGTAGGGTTATTTTAAGAACATGACATTGTGAAAGGAAGATGAGACTTTGGCCGTGCACAGATCTATTTCCACACCTGGAAACTTACCAGGTATACAGGCTAATATATATTTCTTTGTGAAGGACATTTGTTAAAATGCCCCATAAGCAACAATGACTTCCGCTAATCTGGTCATGGACACTTTGCCTACCCCTGACTATGGATCATTTAAGTTACAGCACCAATATAGCCAATTTACTAATCCATCAGTTACTAATTATCTTGTTTTCATTGTGTGAAAGGTTTATAAAAATATATGTTGCTGTTTGACTGTTTTGGTACATGTGTTAGTTGGAGACAACAAGACAATATACTTTTTCATTTTACAGTTCTTAAAGATGCTATTATTTAGTTTATCTTTTTAGTCTGGAATCACATCATACATGTCATAGATTTGTGAAAGCCATATACAGTAACCATCATTCATATACCTTATTTTAATTGAAGCAAAGGATTTGTTGGGATGGACAATAATCTCAGCAATTTTCCTAGATTTAAATGGAGGTGAAAATTGACTTGTTCTGAGAAGCTCACCTCTCCTGCCTGTAATATCCAATTTCGTACTTCTACACAAGGCTTTTTGCTTTAGGGCATCATGCCTAAAATGGTCCATGTTTTGTCTTTGACATTCCCACATGCAACTAAGTTTTGTGAGCCGCAGGACCCTAAACTCCATAAACAAAAATGTCTAAGAGGTGCTGTTCTGCCTTCTCTGCTGATTTTAAAACCTGTGTGACTAAATGAATCATTAGAAACATTCACAGTGATGTGGAATAACTAAGCTTTTGACAGTATCGTTTCTTCACTAAAGAAGCAGGAAACCAGGCCCCAGCGATGATATGCCTTCCTTCCCTTACTGACCGGAGTCAAGAGAGGGCCAGATCTTCTAGGGTCTCCCCTGAAGAGGTGACCTATTGAAGTTTTCCAGGAGTCTTCTAGGAGTGATGACAGCTGTAGTGCCCGGAAGAGAATTGTGATGTAAAAGGGTTAATAGTGTGATGAAGACTGACTGTTAAGGAAGGAGCTAATATGCTACATTTTAGAAATTCTCTGCATAAAAACAGGAACTTTATATCAAAGTTATGTCACAATAAGAATATTCCAGTGCAGCTTAGCAAATTTTTAACATGCCCTTGACCCACAGAAGTTGGAAGCCCCCCAACACGAACCAAAAATGGGAGTCTTCAAGAACCTGGCTCCAATGTAGCATTTTCATAATGGCCGCTTCAAAAAAAACCATATAAAATTACAAACACAGGTCCAAATTCTAAAATGTCACACTTCTATCAACTTCCAGCAGGAATCCAATATAATAATCACTGGGGCATCATGGGAATTTGAGTACAAATTGCATGTCTGTGCCTTTGATGAAGTCCATATCTATGAGCTGGAACATGTAAATCTTAAAAACATTAAAACTGGGTTTTAAGGAAACATAACAACATCAGTAAAGTTCTTCTTCATTTCTGGATTTGATTATGTCTCAGGGATTACAATAATTGATTTATCTCCTCATTTTGCCATAGAATGGCAAACAGTGTGCAACTGGTAAAAAAAATAAGGAAAACCATATTGGTGGAGTTTTGCAGTAAATCTGTCTAGGTAGCTGTCTGTATGTCTTAAAGAGGTGTAATGGATACTTAATTTTATTTCTCTCCTCATTTTCTCATAGGTTCGCAGGTAATGCATATGAACCCGCATGAGTTACACCACTGGCACTTGGAAATAGCTGCACGCAGTATGAAGCATCAATCTTACCTTATTCCAGCAGACTAAGCACGTAAATAAGTGATAATATATTTGAAACCTAATTCCTGTTCCAAGCGAGTTTGATTTAAAATAAAACAGCAGAACAAGCCAGAACAGTAATATCCTATTTTATTTAGTCATTGATGCACTAGAATTTTTGCAAGGTGATGAAATTTGATACAATGCAAATGGGTTAACACGGACCCTTTTTCAACATTTTTCCTTTCAATTTCCCTTATTCTTTGAAAAAAGCATGTACGTTTTTCATTATTTAAATTTCTTTTTAAGGGATACATAAAACCTATTATATGTGTCGGTGAGTTGGAGGTGACCTTCCTTTGTCTTTAAAAGTCTGTTACTTTCACAACACCGTAGTCTCGAAGTTGCCACCTAGCTGGTGTTTCACCAACAGGGCAGTAAAAATGTAACTTACACGACGAGGTGCGTTCTGCTGCAGTATCTTTACTACCCAGTGGGCCCGGCCACATTGTATCCTGACACCCTTATTCATGGTGGTCAAGGATGGAGCAGGGAGATCTCTTCTCCTGATCCCCACACACAGAGCTCCCACCTCCGGTGGACCAGCTGGAAAGAAAGTGTGGGATGTTGGGGTACTGTGCTGTAGTGGAGGGGGACTAGAATTTCTTCAAGAGGTATACATTACTTCCAGAGCCGGCCTTACGTGTTCTGGCGCCCTGCGCGGACTACTCCTCTGGCGTCCCCCCATCCCAAAAAAAGAAAGGAAAATAAATCTTGTCACAACTCCCCTTTCTCACTATCTATCACCTCTGCCCCCCCTCTGCCCCTTCTCACTATCTAACACCTCTGCCCCTTCTCACTGCCTTCCCCCCCTCTGCCCCATCTCACTGCCCCCTCTGCCCCTTCTCACTGCCTCCCCCCGCCCCTTCTCACTGCCTCTCTCCCTACTTCTCATTATCCTTACTTACCTTGTTGAGTCCTGCGGTGGGAGCGGGAGGCGTCCGTCTTCCCCCTCTGCTGCGGTGCACACTTCACAGCTGAGCGCCAGAATATGACATCATGTTTCGGTGCTCAGCATGAAACGCGGGCACCGCGACAGAGTCACGGAGAGTGAGGGGCGGCGAGCAGTTGCTGAAAACTTCACGAGCGACCCCGGGACTTAAATTAAAACATTGGGGGTTTTTTTGTTTTAACTTTATTTAACATCCTTAGAAAACTTTACTTAACATGGAGGATGTTAAATAAAGTTAAAAAAATAAATAAAAACGGCACACCCCTAAGGCCGGCCTTGATTACTTCCATAATAACCCTATGGAAATAACTGCATTGACAATATGTTACATCACAACACATGTCATGCAATAAAGGTACAGCATAATGTGATACCCCAACGCTGATCATTGATGACATCACCGATGGCGAAGGACCAAATGTTGATGATTATACATTGGCAACATTCACACTGGCAACACTGACATTGAAGCTGGGAGGATTGCTAGACTATGGTGATAAAGGAGACGCCAATGTATATATCATATTTGCTACCCTTTGTTAGTGAGTTGAAAATATCATTAATTAACCCTTTTGTGGTTTCTGGTGAGGTTAAAAGAAGGTATTGTCTTTGAAAAATTGTTAGGATGACATGGAAGAAAATGTTACAAGTGTTGAGTGACCAGGCTTTGAGGAATAGCATTTTTCCACTCAGGGATATTTTAAGCTGGTTTTAATGGAGCACTTATAATTTACATATAAAAGGTCCATCTTTGAGCAAGTATTTCCTTTTTGCCATCTCATCAGGATGCCGAGATGTATAATGTCTCCCTTCATTTCCTTTCGTAATGAATATACCTTACATCCTATATTAATAAAATTTTGCAAAGAGCTAGCTCATTTCTTTATCTAAATTCCCTGCTGCTTTTCTTGTAGTTTTAAAGTTTCTTTTGAACAACAATTATTCTCAAACTTGTATTGCACCTTTAACCTTAATCTAAAAAGAAGAATACCTCATGGGCTCCTCGAATAGAATATTAATTTTTTTCCCAGATATTTATGTGGCAGAGAAAAAAAATGTACAAAAGCGAGTAGGAAAGATGTTGGATAATAAGAGAACTTGACCTATATCTCAGTATTGATATGTGGCAACCAAACTGAACAAAAGTCGGATTCTGAGATATATACAAAATTAGATATGTAAATGTAGATGAAGATACTTGTAAAAGTGCTACGTATGTATTCCTTTGTTTCCCACAGAGTGAGCAACGAGTTGGTTAAAGGTTATATATTTCATTTTGAGAACTGGATATGATTAAAGTCATACCTCTGCCATACTAATCTTCTTATCCCATTGATAAAATGAAATAATGTAGTTACATATAAGATCACTAACATCAAAATAACATTCTCAACAAAATTGAATTCATGATTGCTTACTTTTTATGCTCCCATGCATTGCTTCTATAGTATCTATAGTATCTGAAGACTTTCTGGATTTGTCTTGGATACCCCAGCAATCATATTTGCTTGTCAGGTCATTGGGGCATCTTTTTAGTCTCTGGGTAGTGGGGTCAATGATTACAGACAGATTACATTCAGTCTCTTGTGCCTTTTAAGTTTCAGTGTATTTTGTGTTCCACGCTTAAACTTCCAGCATTGATGGACCAATAAACCTCCTAGGTACATTGATCCACACACTCCCTGGTTGCTTGATATGCCACTTTCTAAATACATCATATTAGAGGGCTGGGTGTTTGTGTCTACATTAGTCAAAATGTATATAAAATGCCCATAAAAGGTAAGTGAGGTGGAGAAACATGGAGATGTTTGGCCATAATGCACAGCGCTACGTTTGGCAAACACCATATGAGCACAAACACCTCATACCAACTGTCAATTTATGGTGGTGGAGGGGTGATGATTTGGGATTGTTTTGCAGCCACAGGACCTGGGAACCTTGTAGTCATTGAGTCAACCATGAACTCCTCTGTATATCAAAGTATTCTAGAGTCAACTGTGAGGCCATCTGTCCGACAGACAAAATTGGGTCATGCAACATGGCAATGGTTCTAATCACACCAGCAAATCTACAAGAGTATGGCTGAAGATCCAAACATCAACCTGATTGAAATGCTGTTAGTGAACTTTCTTTTTCACACAACTGTGTATATTATAATATTAATAACTATAAAATAATTAAATATTCCCATATTTAATAGCATAACTAGAAAGAACATTATATATTATTGTTGTTGACCTTACAAATATGACATCGGTGTTTACTCTACTGATTATTTGTTCCCCCGTTGGAACTTTGAAATACTTAGAATGTACTGACATTGATATAATAAAGTTATATTTTACGTTGATTTTGAATACTCAAGAATAGTTCATTTCACAGTCCCTATAAAACACAAAGTTGATTTATATCCTCCATAGTGATGGGATAATGATATTATTGTTGACTGGCTGGCAGAGACAATTACATCTATCCATACAAAACCCAATATCTATCATGTTTAAATTACACAGTAACATGTCCTGGAATCACACTTTATTTACATCAGGCATTAGAAAAACAGCAGAATTAAGTAGACGTTGGAATGACATTTTTCAAATGTTTGTCATTTCTGCAATACTGAGAAAATTGTTTTCTGTAAATCTTGGTTAAACAGTACTAAAAATGCAGGGTTTTTTTCCATTGTGATGTCATTGTCATTGATATAATATAGATACCATACACTGTGACTTTTGCCAACCCCGAAAGAAACCAACCTGCAATCTTGACAGATCTTATCTTTGTCAGAAAGTGCTATTCAATTACAGCAAGAAAGGTCTTGATTAATTTACGAGGAAGGACAATGGGAAGCGAGCCTGAGATGCTCCAGGTGCCTTTGTTCATGTCAAAATAAATGCTCCAGAAATACAGAAACAACCCGTAGCGTTTCTTGTTCCGGAACTGATGGGTAACAATTCATAGACACAACATTAAATAAACTATTCTCTGTGCCAGTAGCTACAAGAAAGCATAAGAGACAGAAAAATGATAATTACTTTCTAGCTATTTACCCATTTATAAATAGTTTATGGGAAATATAAGAAGAAAGGATAAAATGGTGCTAGTCTTTTATATTTTGGACACTACTTTTTGTTGTATGCCTTATGAACATAAATCACAAGTAAATCACATATTTTACCATGATGAATGCTCTCTGATTGTAGAGCACTCACCATAGAAGCCAGCACAAGTTTTGCCTTTTTATTAATGTTTTACCTTTAGTATCACATCTGTTCTTATAAATATGGCCATGTTTGTCAATAAGATGTACATTGCAATGATGTATTTTGGAGGATCAAGGGCTGTGTACCTTCAACGCCCAGCATGTTGTGGCCATCATCACCTATGATGTCACATCACGTTGCTCAAGGTGCCACGTAAGACTCCTATGGAGGCTTTCCAGCTTGTGTGCCATGCCAGGTTGCAAGGCCCCTCTGTACCCTGTTATGAGCCCAGATTTCTCCATTGGTGTACTTGGGAAAGAGTAAGTGCTGGATATGCACCCCAATGAGACATCTTGATTTTCAAATTGGACAGGGAAGAAAGTAACAATGACCAGTTGATGATCAGCTTCAAACGATCATATATGCAGTATGATTTTGTTCCCCAAAACACAGGTCATCTTCTCTCTTACACACAGTTATTAAATTGCAATTATATAAAATTCCAATGCGTTGGGGTGGTACTTAAAGCTGTTTTTTTGCTGATTAAGAGAAAACTCAAATATTTGACCTCTGCACAGATGGACCTTAGCACCGCTGACGATCTTTGCTAAATTTAGCAATACCTTATATAGCGATAAACATATAGGTTTTGTATATGTAATATAACTCTTCAAAAGTTGTAGACTGAGGCTCCCAGAAGATTTGCCTTCATTTTAATCGGTGTCTATCACAGCTCAGCTATCATTTCCCTGCTGGCCCCCCTACCATAGACTTGTCTGTGAAAGTACACCTTGCATCTCCATGATAAAACCATGGAAATCATTGGGACCTTTATGGTATTTAGAGAAATACAGAGGATATCTTTTCAAAACAATGTCCTCTTCATCCATTAGGTTGCCTTCTATTCCCACAGTATCATTCCAAAGGCTTCCCCACTTCAACACCCTTGAGAAGGTTGTTCTCTTTCACTTTAGGTAATTTTCAGTGACTGTGAAAACTGATCCTTCCTATATGTTGGTAAAACAACATATCTGTGACTGCACTGAAAGGTAAGCTAGCATCAGAAAGAACTGACCACAGCAATGACTCCACCTCGTTGCAATTCATATCTTAAAGGGAAATAAGCCATGAAGATTTTATTGCTCAATAAAAAAAGAAAGCAAGATGTTCAGTGCTTTGACATTAATAGGATATAAATAACTGGGGTGTATTATAAACTCATACCTGCACTAATGCAGGATAGCTTATGCTGCTTTTTTTTCTATCATGTTAACCACTAAGCTGCAAAGTTTTCTTCTGATGGGCCCCTCTGGATGTACAGCAATTAAGACTACTTCTTCCAGTACTTCTCAGAATGTCAGAGTTTAGCTGGGTATAATTTGCACTGCACATAATTACATTTCCCAAGGTACTATAAACATAAAAATTCTCATGTTTATGGATGGTTTATCAGGCATCTGGTCGATCCATCATGTTTAGTGCACTTCCAATACTTGAGTTGCTTTTTTACTTTACAATGCGCTTTTTATTTTTCATTTTTTGCATGCATGCCTGCTGAGGCTGTTCCATAACTCTGGCGAAGCTATATCTTTGGGGAGAGTAGTTAGGAACCATATGAAGAAGATTGGTTGGTATATAGAAACAGGTCAATCACCCATCATCCTACACTGGTCCCAGTAATATAAGGCACATCATAAACATTGAACTCTTTCTAACTGTTTGTGTATTAAGAGACATGCTATGAAATACCCCATTGGTATCCACCGGAAACATTCTGTTTATCTCCTTTCCAAGCTATTTCACTTACAGTAAATGACAGTAGTTTTCTACAGTACATTTACAATAGGAAAAAGTAATATCTGAGTTTCATGTAAAGGCCTTGCTCACCGATGCAGAATTTTGCATGTTTTATGCAATCTCGTACAGTTTAGTAGAAATGACCCGAGTCTGCCCACTGCTCACTCAAAGCAGAATGGAAAACATTTTTTAACATGGCAAAAAGTCTATAAAACAAATACTTTTGGCACAGGAGCATTTCTGTTTTTACAGAAAGGTGCTAACATTCAGTTAAATGATAGGATAAAATAGCAGGTGTATTCATCACATAGACAGTGCTGTCTGGAACATAGCAAGTTGTGTTAAAAATAAGTCAATTCAAAATGCAATGGGAATGTATAAATAAACATGCCGGTGATAGGTTATTCTTATAAAATACTGAGTTCTATCATATTTCTAGAAGTGATGTCCAGATCAGTTATTCAGTTGGGTTATGCTTTTGCTTTAAAGTGATTTCTGCTGTCAGTCTAATCAAAGCCCTGCTGGCATTAATCAATTTGATGTCACCAGTGTGGTTTTGTAAAATGGAGCAACCTGAGTATTTACTAATGGGGAGATTTTGGGGAGATTTTGGGAAAACTCAACTGCCTTGATTTATAATGCATTAGGATTAGTTTTTCACCTTTCACACCTTTCAGTTTTGCTTTAAAAATGTCTCAGATAAATGCCAGCAGGTGTCAGATTTTCATTCCATGTGTGAATTGGGAGATAATTTACTAAAAGTTGGGAGTGCCCTGCCTATTCTCTATAAATTAAGTTGTGTACTGAAGGTTAACTTCTAATATAGGGGTTATGGATGGTTGTCGCACAACAACTATTATATACAGAGCCGGCCTTAGGCGTTGTGGCGCCCTGTGCGGACTACTCCTCTGGCGCCCCCCCTCACTACCCCCCCTCTCTGCCCCTTCAAACTACCCCCGTCTGCCCCTTCAAACTACCCCTCCCCTCTGCCCCTTCAAACTACCCCCCCTCTGCCCCTTCAAACTACCCCCCCTCTGCCCCTTCAAACTACCCCCCCTGCCCCTTCAAACTACCCCCCCCTGCCCCTTCAAACTACACCCCCCCTGCCCCTTCAAACTGCACCCCCCCTGCCCCTTCAAACTACACCCCCCCGCCCCTTCAAACTACACCCCCCCCTCACTTACCTTGTTGCCGGAGTCCTGTGGTGAGAGCGGGAGGCATCCGTCTTCTCACTCTGCCGGCACTTCATGTTGAGCGTCGGAATAGTCTGGAGCTCAATGTGAGATGCCGGCACTGCGATGGAGTCACGCAGAGTAAGGGGCACGGAGCGGTTGCGGAGAACTTCACGAGCAACCACTCGGCGCCCCAGCCCGGGACTTAGATTAAAGCATCGGGGGTTTTTTTTGTTTTTTTTTAAACTTTATTTAACATGAATGATGTTAAATTAAGTTTAAAACAAAAAAAAAACCGATGCTTTAATTTAAGTCCCGGGCTGGGTCGCACACCCCTAAGGCCGGCCCTGATTATATACACCTAACATCCCAATAATCAGTCAATGGATTGGTGCCCGCAGGATCTTTTCCAGGGAAGGACAAAATATCCCTTTGCCGTCCACTTTCGCTTCTGTATCTTCTTGTTCTTGTTCTTCATCTTCTTTCATCATCTCTCTTTTATCTTCTTAGAGGATTGGAGGATTGGATTGGAAGATCGGATTGGAGGATCGGATTGGAAGTCAGCAAAAGTGTCTCAATTTGGATGGACGTTCACCTTAGGGCATATTGGCAGCGCTTCTGTTGATGTCCTCTACCCTGATCTGCCCTTTTGAGGAAGAGAACAGAAATGATGCAGATAGATTTGTGGAGAAAGAGAGGTTCAGAAACACTGTCTTCATTATTCTGAACTCTTGATGAATTTCCACAAAAGGGCAGTTTTGAGCCTCCAGTTTGCCGGTAAACAAGAATGATGAAATATATTGCGTGTGAAATTAGTGTGCAGATAATACTGTAAGTGAATAGAGCAAACCCTGAGACCTACTTGTCCTGCACTGGATGGAATTCAATCTTCCATCTAAAACCTTCACATGAGTCTCAAGGGTTGTGTGCAATGTAGGGACATTAATGTACCCATTACATAGAATGGGGCAGGGAACCTCCTTTCCTAATGTACACATATATATATTGCAACCTGATTGAAATGTTATTATATGTACCTTGTGTTTTATTACACTGTAAACTTAAAGGTGCTAAGCACATCTGTTTTTAATAAACATAGATATACATACACACACATACATACTCGATGATGTATGTTAATCATGAAATAAGTTTACAAGCTGCAGTTTTAATGAAAACCCATTCTTATACGACATTTTTGTCAGCATTGCTGAATGATGTGAACTTTTACTAACCTGCAAATGACCTCAAGGCTTTTCTTGTCTGTGTTAATACATGCATAACGCAAATGATCTATGCAGGAGCAATCGAGTTGTGTTCCAGCAGTGATGTTAAGCTGTCCTTTAATCAGTATTTGATGTGTCTTTGAAGATGATCTTCATGTTCTCTCGGAGAACTGACACTATCTGCAAAAACATCACAAACCATTTCACTAAATGGTCAGAGGAAACCAATTCGTCTATTCTGAAAGTAATGGGATTTTTTTCAGAGGTTGTATTTGTAAAAAAAAAAGAAGCTTGCAAAAAATTGTTTCTTGAGATTTTCTTTGATATAAATAAATATTCAAAAGAACTGTAGATAGAAAAAGTAAAAATATGATATCCGCTTATGTTTCATCATAGTATTTAAAACAGATGTGAAAATGTGAATGTATATTTTATTATTAACTTATCTGTCTCTAATGTATGGTGGACCTGTAGTTTACAATGTTTTTGATGTCAGTGGCAGCTTTTGATATACAGGCCAACCAGGATAGGATTAAATGGTCTAACCTCGATTAGTGCTGATAACATAAATTTGTTTCTAAAAAAGTATTTTGTGTTAGACCTAAACTAATGGACCTATCATAGTAAATAACAAGGTTGGTGCATCAATATGCCATAACCAGAGCAATTCAAGGGAAAAAAAATAGAATATTTTTACAGGTACACCAAAGAACACACAAGTCCAGACTTAGCTCCTGCATGACAAACAGAACTTTTTGATGGCGAGGGTAGCACCCAGCTGGGATTCTGCCAAGATGAGGTTGTCCAGCAGGGGAATTCATGTAATCAAATATTGTGTTGCCAAAAAATGAAAGCGAGTTGGCTACATTTAATGAACAGCCAGGGTTATCTACACCGATACAGAAACAACTGTACTAGTTTTTAAATGGCTGAGACACATCTACGTCAGGTAGATCATGTGCAACTTCTTTAAGTATGCGGGGTGTTTATTGTCCATCTCAACCCAATCCCTATACTGTATGTAAATATTTGAGTCATGTCCAGACATGATGTGATGATTAGACTTGTGCATTTTTTCAACTTTACCAATTTTATCAATTTGTACGGATCTCTGGAAAATGAGGAGGGATCTCCAACAAAACAAACAAAACCAAAGCACAGAGCTCTGGATTTTGCTTCTGTGTCCCTGTCTCTTTGCCACAGAGCTCCGCTTCTTCTCTTGCATCTGTTTGTTCTGCCGTCTTCTTTCTTCTGTCTTCTTTCTTCAACCGTTTCTTCATGGACAAGGCCTCTCAGTGAACTTCCGCAAAAGGGCGGAATTCATAGACACGAAAGGCCAAGAATTAATTGTTCAAAAACAAATGGACTAAGACAAAACAAAATTTGCACAAGTCTAGTAGAGATCACACATGAATCGTTGCTGGCAAGCCTACATTGGCCATGACCTTGTATATATTACAATTAATTATATATATATAAATATCCATACACAGCATAAAATTCTGGAGTAGGCTAGAAGCGGTGCTTCTCCCGGAGTTCTCTAGGCCAAACCCGGAGAGAGTTCCCAAGTATGCTGCCCACTGACAACAGTGGAGCCATCCACAATGTCAGCTAGACCGACCAAGTCAGAGGGAAACCCTACCCACATGATGCAAGGGGGGCTCCAGGGAGATGGAGCCAAAAGTTCCCAGGTGTGGTAATGCTACAAATAATCAGCAATATCTGTCCTTATTAGAACTGAATCTCTTTTTTTTGTCAGGAAACAGAAAGATTATGCACAGCCACATGCTATGTTTTTATGCTTGTGTAGCTTGCGGCCAAGCATAAATAGGTGTTGGCTGGAGCACCCAATCTGCTGCCAGGGTGGCAGATTAGGTGAGTGGTTGCTGGTGTCGGCCAATGGCACTTGCCCTGTGTGCCAGACGGCCAGTCTAGGCCTGTACATGATTGAGTGCATTTTTGAAATGAGAACTAAACATATGACCTCTAAAGCCAAATGCCTACAACCCACAACTTACTCGCTGTATTTTGCTGGAAATAAGGTTGACCTTTTCTTGAGCCATAGATACATTTTGAATTTTGTTTTCCTTTGCCTCAGTTCAGATGGTACTTTTTGACAGCAGCTGTTTTATCACACAGGTTCCTACTTCGCAGAACGATGAATCTTACTCATGGACTGGAATAGTACATTGTCCTAGTCACACTCCAGAGGGCACGTTATTGATCATTTTCCAACAACTAAATTGTTATTAGTAGAACCAACTATAGCCAGGAAGGAGCTACATGTATTAAGACCACTTGACCAGCTAATGTGTCATTTTTCATTATTTTCACTAGAATTATATTTAGCATTTTAATGCTATGTATATAAATATTAATTTATATATTTGGCAGTAATAATAATCTGCATAATCTGATGCATTTTATTGTGATTGGGATATTATATAAATATGCACAACTTTGTTTTTGCAGAAATATTAGTTATAAATAAATATTTTTATATATATATATATATTAGTTATAAATAAATATATATATATATATATATACATATGACACCACAAGATCATGATAAATAAATATTGAAATCAAATCTTTAAAAACCAATTGACAAATGTTTATGCCATTATTTCTTCTGTAAACAACAGCTGTTCACTCTCTGCTGGTTTTTAAGATTTAGCCAAATATACGTATTTGCTAGAAAATTGAATCATATAATTCCGTTTGCATAGTAAAGTTAATGGGCCTACAGTCTATAATTGTTTTAGACACTTATTGGAAATATTAGAGTCTGAAAGGTCTTCACAGACCAAACTATATAAGTTCTTTACGCTGTCCCACATAGTAATGAACATACATGAAATCTGCCAGTTTAAAGATACACTCTTTTGGATGACTGGGTCAATAGTCTATTAAAACCAATAATACAGAGTTCATTCGTCCTTCACAACCTCCCTTATTTGTATGGTAACTATACACCATACCATGGTAAGGAGTGAGCATTGCTTCTCGAGGCTTGAGTTCTTTTCAAACCACGCAAGGTATTATAATAAATAAATAATAATAGTTAATAAATATGGAACATTTGTGGAAAGATATCTCTGTCGAAGCAAAAGACTACTGAGACCTCTTGCCAACTGGGACACCATTAAGTGTTCAGCAGATGATATGGTTGGGTGCTGATACTGATAGAAAGATTAGAATTTCGAAAACCTCAAACACATTTCAAATAGAAGTATTTTGTTTTGGATTATAGTATGTCTACAATCTACCTGCTTTTTTTACTTTAAATGTATTTCTTTTTTTATTTATTCTGAACAAACCAGAAGAAGTTGTAAAGGGCTTTCTTTAACTCCATACATATGTGATTAATCTCTTTATATATCTAATTCTTTGAATCACCTTGATGCCATGAAAAATGTTTAAAATATGTGTCCACATGGCCACATCTTGAAATCTAATATCTCTAATGCACATGCTTCCTCAGGTCCTGACCTATAGATTAGTCATTCATACACTTTGTTTTTTTACATTACACGACACTCGGTTTGGATTGATGTACAAGTTCACACAATCACATTGATAGAAACAAAACAAAAAAGCAGTACTTCTCCCCTTAAATGTTAATAATAATAATAATATTAATAATAATAATATTAATAAGAATACTATTGTAATGTTAGGCTGGTGTTGCATTGGGGGGGTCTAAGGTGTCACAACAGCGAAGCAATGGTGGAACGTGGTGCTATTTAAAACAATAAACAATAATAATAATGTTTCAACAGTCTTTCTTGAACGTGTAGGTTTTGTAGATAATTTCAGTATTGTTGAGCTATATTGTTATATTGTTAACTAAACATTTACTTTTCTTTATTTACCGAACGTCATGTTTTCGATTTTGTATTATTATTTTAACGTCCCTGTTTATTTAATTAGATCAATAATTGTTAGTACATAAGGAAATAAAATACATTTTCTGTACAATTTCAGATTTACTTTGGAATGAGAGCAGACAGTTGTTACCAATAATAGCGGTTATATTTACTAATAATTGATTGAAGCCCCTCACAGTGCCTCACTTCTAATGGCGGATGCAGGCATCCACACCGCAGGAATATTAAATTATTAAAGTGTCTGTTGGCTCCACGGTACATCTGGGCACAGAGGAGCTGCCTCTTTTGTGTTGCTTTAAAAATGCCCCTGTAAACAAGTGCGTTTTATAATTTTATAACAGTTATATCATCATTTGACCCGCACTAACTGCTTCACACAGCTTCTCTGAAATTGTTTCTCATCTCTTCTGATCTCAGTCTGATCTAAAATGATTCTTAAGTGCATCCAAGCACATAACAGCTCCAGGTCTGTCCTCTCCACCTTTCCTGCCGTGCTACAGAAAAAGAGAACACAATACATAAGGAATGACAGGGGAGTCAAAGCGTTAAAGGATAAGTTAATAAAATAAAATAAAATAAAATAACTCTATTATATTAATTTCAAATGATGACATTTTGTTACAACATAATACTTAAATGAATTCAGATCATAACGGAACTTTTGTGAATTAGCAAATTGTATTGACAAAATGCATCCCGTACAATGGGTTAGTGGTTGAAAGATATTGTGATATGAGGGTCTGCGTCTACACACACATGTGAAAATATAGCAGCTGACGTAATCCACAAGAAATTGCGTTCTTATTGTACCCACTTTTACCTTGGAAAATTACATTTAGGTATTTCTAAATGCTTGGAAACAGGTCAAACTTTCCCATTGGCAGCATAACTCAGTAACCAGTGATGAGACACGGGAAACTATAAATTTGTAACTTATTTTATGTTAATACAATGTTTTCACTCCCTGCTGTCAACTCCATAATTATGTTAGATCATATATCAAAATAAAAAATACCCACCAGGATAGGCAAACAAAACTTGTAGTATGTCAAGTTTTATGTATATTTGAGCAATGCGGCATCGATCCAGAACACCGTATCCTGTAGCATTATTAATCTACGGCTTCTTTACTACCCAAAGCAGGTCTTGCTCCCTGCTGCACCTTCCGGCTTAAAAGGGACTTTTGTGATGACCCGGTATAAGGCACAAACAGTCGCCTGGCTTTATTGAAGCTGTTGGAATTTCCGTGAAACCTGCCAGGACAGAAATACATTTGACTTTCTTTTATCCTCTTTGAGTTTCTTCCTTCTAATCCAGATTTTCTGTCTTGGCTTTTTAATATCGGTATGCATAGTCAAAACTACAAGGGTCCTTTAGTGTCTATGCAGGTGACTGTCTGATTCGACAATGTTTAAAAGACATTTTGTGCCTTTTGTAAGTGTAACAGCCTATCAGTATATGTTTCCATGGATACAGAGCATATGGTTAGTTAAGCAACAAATATATACCCACTACATCCGAAATAGCTTTCACTTACATCCTAAGGACATACTAGTTTCTTGCCATGCCGTGTTTGTATAGTTTGCAATTTAGTGTCTCTGGTGTGCCCTGCTGCATGTACTTGCTTCCTTATAGTTCGTTACATGGTCTTGGTACCCCAGCCCACACCTCCACACCCTGGGCAGCTGCCTAGTTCATCGAATATGAAGCAGCCAACATATATGCATCAACATATAATGTCACCAGCTGCTTGAATGTTGTGTCTCTCACCTGTATTAAATAATCCACCATTTACATGATTTTTGCCAATTCGGCCAAAAAAGCTTTCTGTGAGGTCAGGCATTAATGTTGGATGAGAAGGCTTCACTTAAAATCTGCATTCCAATTCATCCCAAAGGTGTTCAGATGGGATAAGGTCAGGCCTCTGTGGAGCCACTAGAGTTCCTCCACCAAACTCATCAAACCATGTCTTTATGGACCTTGCTTTGTGCACAGGGATACAGTCATGCTGGAAAAGAAAGGACCTCCCCCAAACTCTTCCCACAAAGTTAGAAGCATACAATTGTCTAAAATGTCTTTGTATGTTGTAGCTTTAACATTACACTTCACTAGAACTAAGGGACCCACACCCTGAAAAACAGCCCCAGAACATTATCCCTCTTCCACCAAACTTTACAGTAGGCACTATTCATTCCGATAGGCAGCGTTCTCCTGGAATTCGCCAAACTCTGAATCATCTATCAGATTTTTACAAAGTGAAGCGCGACCATTGGTCTCACTGCTCCAGGAGTTAAAAGTCCATATGAACGACCAACAGAGTCACTCGTATGGACCTTTAACTCTTGGAGCGGGGTCTCCCCAGGCCAAGTTCCGCCGTCAGGAGTTAAAGGTCTGTGCAAGTGACTCTATTGGTCACCTGCAGGGGCCTCCTCTGGCATTAACCAATTGCAATGCTGCGTAAATAATGGGAGCGGAAATCCGTAGGTTCTCCGTCAGGAGTTAAAGGTCCATAAGAGCGACTCTATCAATTGGTTGATGCCAGAGGAGGCCCCTGCCGGCGACCAATAGAGTCGCCCGCACAGATCTTTAACTCCTGGCGCGAAGATAAGGTAAGCTAGATGGGGAAAGGACCAGGGAGATTAGTAAATGAAGAATCTTCTTGTTGTGTATCTTCGTGTACGTTTTGCCGCCGCCGTGTTCGTTTCTTCAGTATTCGGGCTGAACAACGAAAAATCACCCTTCGTGTTCGTTTTCATGTTCGCGCGAATACAAATGCACAAGTCTAGTTTCCACTGCTCCAGTGCTTTACACCACTCCGACACTTGGCATTGAGCATAGCGATCTTCGTCTTCTGTGTAGCTGTTCGGCCATGGAACCTCATTTCACGAAGCTCCCGATGCACAGTGCTTGTGCTGCATTCAGTTTGGAATTTTGTAGTGAGTGACTGCATGCTTCAGCACTCAGCAGCCGGGCTCTGTGAGTGTGTAGGGTCTAGCAATTTGTGGCTGAGCTGTTATTTCTCCTACACGCGTCCACTTCACAATAATATTACTTACAGGATTGGGGTAGATCTAGAAGTGCAGAAATCTCACAAACTGACTTGTGGCAAATGTGGCAGCCACGTTTTAAGTCACTGGGATCTTCAGTATGTTTGTCTATGGAGATGTGTTTGATTTTATATACCTGTTAGTAATGTGTGTGGGTTAAACACCTAAACTCAGTAATTACAATACCTTTGGCAATATACTGTATGTTATGATGTGCCATAAAACTTTGGGTACTTCTAATGGGCCTGGTAGATACCTCTGAATATGCTTCATCTTAAACCTTAATGATATTTAATAGGAACCTATTAAAACATGTGGTAAATACTAAAGCAAAGTTTAATTCTGGTGCTATTGGGATTCTAAAAAAGTTGAGAAGTAAACCCAAAACATTTTGTCCCATGTTGACATCCCTTCTTCTCCCACTTGTAGTTATAAGTAAGGAACTTATTTTACCGTGAAATGTTTAATTAACACATTAAGTGCTAGTTAAACAAGATGCTTATTAAATAACGAGCGGGAGACCCTAAGTGAAATCAACAACCCTGAGCAAATTACAAAAATCATGAAAAACTGCTATTTATACCAAGGGATTTTCAATGGCTTCTTGATGAACATTTGTTTTGATAGACACGTAATTAACATTTTCTTTCTACAAACTTTCAATAAACTCTGATTACGCTTTCAACCAGTTCATGTCAAAGAACCCTTTCCCAAAATCAACAATGCTGCCTTTGTCTTTCTTGACATTTTTAGACTTGACATTTTTAAACTTTCATTTTATTCTGTATAATGTGCTTCTGGTACATTAACAAACTTCCTTAAAAAAAAGGCCCCTTTCACTTGGCACAAAAAATTTGCATCTTCTACCCCCCCATGCTGTGTATCCTTGGCATCCACCTTCTTCAGCTGCCATAGAGTTGGTCCCAAGTGACCTGAGGACCTCTAAGGTAATTTTAAAACCACAAGCAGAAGCTGTGTGACAGAATGACCCCAAGCAATGATACTCTGGGTGTTTGTTGATCAGAAGGAAAATCAAGCTTTAGGTTTGCTTGTGGTGGCAGCGGCACTGTCGATCATGATTATGATGGTAACAATGAGGCGGTGGCCACTACTGCAGCGGTGGCATTTTATTTACATAACAGGCTGCAATGCTTAATAAGAGGTCTACTTTTATATGAGCAAGGTGAATGATGAGGAGGTGTTATTCCAATTTTTGAGGCTGACTCTAGTTAAAGGCAATATATATTTTATTGTACGAAAATAGAAAAAGATGTAGTCACATGAGCTTTCAGGACCTCAGAGTTCACATCCACAGATAGAATGAAAGAGTCCTCAGAGGTCCTGAGAGCTGATATGACATATCTTTTTATACCTTTTGCTTATATCTTTTTGAACCACTTCAACTTGGATGTGATAATTGTTTGGGAGTAATGGCACATTTTTTTCCCTTGTAACACTGCATGGAACATGGTACCTTTCACTAAATCTACTTTATCATTATTAATTTGCTCTGTGTCCACTGCATATTGTACCTGATTATCATGTTTTTTAATTAGTGGGACATATTGTGTGTCATTGACTTCATTATAATCATAACGTTATTCTGTTGGCTTTCTAAAAGTCTCCCTTCCCTTTCACTCATATTGTAGCTCTGCTCAGTCAGGTTGTGATGAAAAAACAATGTGGCACATGGACTTGATGTCTTGTTTGTTTGATCTAAGAGTTATCAAATGATGATGAGGATCATAAGAAGACATACCGTACAAATATGAGGTCTTGATGTCATGCTCCTGAAGCAGTAGCTGCTACTAGCCATAGGGGTTGGAGGATTTGGACTAGTGCAATGTTGTTGTCAGATTCAGCAGTGATGTAGTGTCCATCATGTTTTTATCATTAATATATTTTCTTGGGAAAAGAGGAGGTGGAGCAGTAACAGATTTCTGATACTTGTATGTCACTGATATTTATCACTATTACTACGTCAAAAGATGTAAAACTTTAAATATTAGGTTAGTGGCTAATTCTAGATGGTGGCTTCAGGACGATGATGATGATGATGATGACGATGATGAGAATGATTATGATGATGATGAGAACGATAATGGCAATGCCAGTACTGGTCTGTGCTTGAAGATATTCTTATATTTATAACAATTTAGATAAATGTCAACTCATCGAAGGAAAGATGGAAGACCCACAATTTTTATTGTGTTTTTGATTGCCTGTATTTTGTGTGCTGGCTGGCGCAACTTGCAGTAGCACCGCTAGCCGAAGCATTACATTACAAAACAGAACGGAAGGTATACTATTATCATTCTTTTTCTGTTAATGTGTTTATGAAATATTATAACCTGTAATAATGTACATACACACAGAGTCAAAGGCTATTTTATGAACTGATGAACAATAAAAGAGACTATATTTGTATCTGTATGAATTATTACAGAGTTTGCAACTAAGCACCTACCTATTTAACAGGAGAAAAAAAAAACATTCTTATTTATACAGCAAAGTATAAGTGAGTAATTCAATATGTAGTTCTACATACATATAGATTCCACAGAACACATGCAAACCCTCCCAAAGTTTCAGGAGTCCAAATGAAGTTAACTGCATCGAGAATGTGTCTGACGGAGGGAGTGAGCCGAGCCAGAGGCATGGCCACCCGCCAACTTTACACAAAGAGCCACCTTGTGGCATTCAGCTTCAGAGCCTTTTTCGTACTTCTGGTGCACCCAATTTTGGAGTTTATGGCTCTAAAGACATGCATCATTATTGTGGCCGAGATAAGTATATTTGCAATATTTAAATATTAATTTTATTTATTGTTTTATATAACGTCATCATGTCCATGATGTCCATAACGTATGCATTTACGTGAGGGTGAGGCTTTCACAGGTGGGAAGGACACACTTATGGCTTTTCCTGCTTCCTGGCAAACTAGGGGAGCATAGAGGAACTGTTACTGGTTTTTTTTACCATTTTACTATGGGAACCAGCAGCTGCACGCAGCTACTGATTTCATGTAGATCCCCGCTCAAAGGCAGGGATTTGATCATTTACTTTTCGTGCAAGAGATGACGAATTCACTAACCGATCAATAGCATGCATTCCAAATAGAGAATTGACATTCTACACACATTATTTTTTAATATACAAAAATAGAGGAGACACAACCTAAAAAGCATAAAAAGGTACATAATTCAGATCCCCAGGTTGCTGCTAGAATAATAGTGACAAATAAATACACAAAACAAGAATTCAGAAGAGTTTCAAGAATTTAAAGCCTTCTCTGGACAACATTAATGAGGCACCGGTGTGGCAGGAGTTTGGTGAGAACCTGCAAGTATGCACAGCACAAAAAATATACAAAAATACTATAAAAACCCCATACATGCTAAACAGCACTGCATTATCGTAAAGCACATCCACTCTTGCCTTTCTTTTTTTTCTTTCTTTTAATGCACTCCCATAGTTTTCCCATCTAACCTGCTAGTACAAGAAGCTTTAAGCAGATTATGGAATTTCTTTAATATATATGAATGTTGTGATCAATTATACACGAACATTGCTTTTATTTACATCAGTTGCTCGCTATAGATAACTATTCTGCAAGATCTTATGCACCCACAGTCCTTATAATAGTGGTAGTATTTTGTTTGGTCTCCAAAAGTCAGAAATGATCCGACGTTACACACTCTGCGTTCACTTGTAAGCCTTTAGAACATTTTCAGAGGTATGCAAAGGTTAGAACTTAGCACACATTGCTGTCTCATTCCTTCACATGTTGCCGCGCTCTGCATACTATGTCATATGATGTCACGTCCCTTACAAGTGTGACCACTAGAGGGCACAGGAGATCTTAGCAGCAAAACATGTAGATAATTATTAGTACCATTTGGTAGCCATCCAAAATGCCAAACCAACACCCAACCACAGAATTAGTGCTAGACTTAAATGTAAATACTTGCAAGTCTATTTGTAAGAAGAGTACAACTCTGATTACATGAATAGCATCCAAATTGTAGTTAAAAGCAAATACATCTTTACGGGGAATATTTGGGGAAAAAACAGATTGCTCAACTCTGTTTATGGAAGACTTTTTCCTATACTGTGAGATGCCTGTCTGTCTGAGCTGTTCCAAGACATAAACTGTGTGTCAGGCTCATAGTTACCTGGAGTATGACGGTGACATTGTCAGCTCACATTACACTGTATTGGGATAACATAATGTAACGCAAAGCCCATATCTTTTCTGGTATAAAACACTACATTTCTTACAGTTTACACTTAACTATAATATTTCATAAATGTTCTCAGTAATATGTGATAATGTGCAGATTTTACTGCTTGTAAACATGTTAATCACAACAAATGCATTTTAGTTAGGTGAAATAATTGCTTTGTGGTTTAGCTGCATTTCACAAATGTCTGTTCTAATGGTAGAAGCCTAAATTCTACAGCTAGATATTTTAATATAGTCCTAGAGTTACCACCCTAGCAAATATGTTGGTGGGGGTCTTTCCACTTTGTCTGTAGCCTGTGTCAACATCAGACACACCATAGATCCACACAATGGTTTGCAGTTCAGCAACTAAAGTTATAATGCGGTAGCTAGGAACACAAGAACACCCAACGTCACGTCAGATCAGATCCACAGGAGTAACAATTGGTGGAGCATAATCTGTCACATACTCCATACTTATCACAAGGTCAGAGGCAGTTGAACAAGGCCAAATAATCCACCAGTGGTGTTTGCCAGACAATGGAGTTGTTCATTCCTACGTTTGTAGAATATTTCATTGTATTCCCTGATTAAGAATAACACTTAAGAAATCATTATATAAACATAAAAGCTTTTAGTATATGCTATGTGATATTCTGGACCTCTGTAAATAAACATAATGAGGAGGAATAATCATGCAGATCCTAAGAACAGAGAGTTAAGATATCAAGGACCGATTAAGATCTGAGTCTGCAAATCAGGAAAAAATGAACTGACTAGATGGGTCAAATGATTGCTATCTGCCGTCATATGATATGTTTATATATTTAATATGGTTGCTCCCATACTGGGTGAGTTTATTTAGAAATAAACTTGAAGAATAAACAAATAAAAATCGAATTGTTTCAACATGTTATAACTTGATACGGTAGTCTTTGAAAATATTTGAGTAGTGAATATTCAATGTATTAATTAGTGAATGTTCCGAAATCTACTTTCTTTTCAGAACAACATGTATTTTGCCATTCATTTTGTGCTAAGGATGAGCATAATAATGGGGCACTGTAATTGTAGCCTTTAAAAGAAAACCTCATTAAATGGTACTTAGGAAAATATGCTATATCAGTGCAGTCTCTTTAGAAGTACTATAAGTACACAGAGTTTATTAGGTAAACCAATGATATTACTGTCATTTGTTTCATATAGAAAACATTAACCAAGTGCAATTAGGATTTGTCCTTAGGAGTTCAAGAGAACATTGAAGATAATTCCCCACATATACATGAGACATCTGCTTCACTTACACTGCACCAGTGCGGATTGATGCGTCAATGCATGCGCAAGTATACCATAAAAACTGCAAAAGAGGGTAATGTCAATTATTTCATAAAGTGTAGGGGAGGGGGGAAGTATGAAGACAATAAGCTTTCTGTAACATGTAAAAACAAGCAAATGTAAAAGTAGAGGTGACCTAGGATTGCAGGAGGACATTCTAAAGAGGTCTGCATATTACTTCCACATAAAATTACATGGTACATTGCTTTCTGATGTACTTGAGGGCAGGAATGAAAAAATTGGTATAAAAATTACTAAGTTTGTGCCAGCACTAGAGGGCACTACAGTCAAATAGGTGAGATTTCGGAGCTGGTTGGCCTGTGCCGAAAAATACAAGGATCATTACTGTGATATTGTTAACTCTTGTCCCCCCTCCTGATTGTTCAAACAGAAAAAAAACCATAATCACAAGTTTGTTTAAATTCATGTCATTTTATCCAAACAGAAACAAATTTAAAAGCAATGCATTATGTAACTGCCTAATATTTTGTAATGTGAAATTCCTAGGTTCTTGTCATTCTTTGATTTGGATAGATGGATGGATAGATAGATAGATAGATAGATAGATGGATAGATAGATAGATAGATAGATAGATAGATAGATAGATAGCTAGAAAGAAAGAAAGAAAGAAAGATAAACTTGTAGTGGAACCGAAAAGTTAGTGTCTGCTGCACATTAATATTTTGGGAACTCTGATTCCATAACCCTCTTTTTGCCAAGGCTCAGAAAAGCACCATTTTGCTAGAGAGGAGTGAAATAATTGTCTTCACTTGCTTAGTCTGCTTTTCATTCCCTGCTCTCAGACATGATTCTGCATCCTACCGCAGGCGTATTTGTCACTAATAACAAATGACGCATATCAAAAAATGAAAGCTGCTTATGGTCACTATTATATATGGGGAGGCATTAGAGGATGGTGGGTAGAAACATTATTTTTAAAGAGAATACACAAAAAAGTCAAATCGGCCACCTTATGCCTTAACTCTTGTTAAAGTCTTGCAAGTTACATGTGAGATTGTGAGTTTGTCAGTGACTGATTGTCAGCTTCTCTGAATATAAAGAATAACTAAAGAGTTGACCCTTGTTTGTAGACAGGAATTGATACATGGAGAATGCAGCTTAGTGCAACTGCAGGTTTCCATGGTAACAGAAAAGTATCTGCATGCTGGCAATTGCTCTATTGTTAGATAAGCTTGCCAGCAGTGTTGCATTTAGGCTATGGCTGCTCCAGGGTAAAACCACAGCTGCCCCCAGAGCTTAGTTCCGTATCGCCTTTATCTATGCTGCGAGTTGGGATATGATGTCATATACTGGCGCTATGCCTTGTAAGGATGCACTGTGCGGATAGTGACAGAAGCTGTGCTGGTTAGCACAGGCCCCATAGTGTAAGACGGTTGTTTACAAGGGAGCTCTTTGATGTTTCCGACTCATCCATTAAGTAAAAGGGGAACCAGGGAGTCTGATCACCCATTATGGCAATCACCTCCCTGAGAATGCCAAGATCAGAATATGCAACTGTTTCCGATCCCTGCTACCATGCAGGAATCAGACATTGTTACATCACAGATGTCCATTCACTTGTCAAACCACATAAAAATAAATAAAAAAAGTTTTTCAAAACACACAAATATGTTTATTTAAATACATTTCTCAAGGGTGGCTGGAGTGGTGACTGTTTGCCATCACCCTCAGTCAGAATGACCACCATAGGGGGAGAGATGTGTCTGGACCCCTGGTGATCAAAGAGTTACTTTGGACACAGCACAAAAGGGCACATTCATTCTCAAGCTGTATTAACATATACATCTGTTGGGATCTACACCAATATAGAAAACCAGTATAGAAAATAAATTTTTATTTCCATGTTAGCTGATGCTAGTTGTAGATTGTAGCCTGTTTAGCCAAAGCTTACTAGGGTGTTACTGGAAGGTGAACATCAGATAATTAACTACCAAAATCCACATAACGTGTGTGTTTTTTTTATCAATGAATAATTTTAGGATGAAATTGCCCTGTGAAGCGGTAAAGATTACATTCATTTAGAATAACAGTTGTAACTGAGACATGTTTAAAATGTTTCTGACCCCCACCAGCATCAGCCAGTTATAGAAACAATTTCACAGCGTAGGTGGCTGATAGTTAATATCCTATTGAGTCCTTATGGCAGATTCAAAAGAGTCATTTTGAAACTCTACACTTTGAGACATTACTACTTTTTAGCAATAATTGAAAACACTAAAGCTTGTTCAGAGTCTATCCAAGAGATGATAGCTAATATATATTTAATGAATTTAAAAGGTATGCAGCAGAATGTTTCAAGTGCTTGCTGTCTATTTCTAAAACACTGCCTGACTTTACCATAGACTAATAAAGTACAATGCAGATCTGCACCTATACTGGGATTCTATACCTTCCCAGGCCTCAGAGAGGAAGTTACCAGGGCAAATGAAAGGGGCCAAGGAGACTGTATGCATTGCACCCCTTTTTCTCAGGGGTGAGCCTAGGCTTAGTGGCGCCTGGGTGCAATACTTCTTTAGTACCCACCATAACTAAAACACACACAGATAGTAACATGCAAACATCTACTAGTTCAAACACCCTACTTACGCTTACAGATACATACACTATCTTTCTCCTGTTCCTCACCCCAACACCAAATGTCATCACTCATGCTAATATCATATACTAACACCCTCATGCACATACACGATGACCCCAAATAATAACATACTCATGCAAACACCCCACACACACACTCTAACACCATATGCTCAATCCACACACTAAACACTCACCTACACATTACATACATGCTAACGCCATTCTAAAACCATACAGAAAACCACATACTTTCTAACATCACATGTTGGCACACACTCATATTTGCACCAAACACATACACTTAAACACCATGCAATAATATGCACACATCAGGGCCGGCCCGACAATGGAGCCGAGTGGGGCAACTGCTCCAGGCGGCACTTTTGAAGGGGCGGCACTTTGCCGCCCCAAGCCCTTTTTTTTTTTTTAAAGCGAAAGAGAGAGAAAGGGGCGCTGAGTGGTTTTCGCTTACTAAGCTGTCAGTACCCGCTCGGCGCCCCTCTCTCTCTCCTCTGCGGCGAGTCTCCCTGTTCAGTCTCGGTGCCGTCTTGTAATGCTGAGTGCCCTGCCACACACACATTCTAACAGCACCCTCTCATACATGCTGGTACCATACACTAACATATCCATACTCTACTGCCATCTCGCGTTTCAGTTACTGGAAGCCTGGATAGCATGCGTCTGGTCCCTCTTTCCTTCGTTAATGTCCCTCTTTTCTAGGAGCTCAGAATGTTCTGCTGTCCTAAATGTTAGCAGAACAATGTATAATTTAACTGTGCAAACAACATACATTGTTCTTCTTCAAAATGTCCTTTATATAAATAGCTATTAACAGGTCACAAAGTCACACAAAGTCACACGTGTTACACAAATCTTGATAAATCACTGTTCCTTGTTTTATTAAGCATGGGAACAGGCCAATATTATCAAGTTGTTATACCCAAACTATTCAAAGAAAGTGGTCTATAACCCCTTCATGACAAAGACCGTACATGTACGGGCTCACAATGCATTGTCATTAATAGATTTAAGGACAACCCGTTGTCCTCAGTGGCGTCGCAATTGCCCCCCCTAGGTTAATCCTTGCCCCCCCTGTTGCCCCCCTGCCGAATGCGACTTTAAATCCCATCTTTTTTATTTATTTATTTATATATTTATTAATGCAGAGGAGAGAGAGGGTGCGACCCGCGTAAGATCGGCAGCCAGGGCAACTGATCTTACGCGGACCGCACCTCGAGCCCTGCTACTTACCTGTGGGAGGGTCTTCTGTACTGCATAGAGGAAGCGGAACCTAGCAGAGTTCAAGTGGCATCACATGACTCTGCTCCAGTCCTGCTTCCTCTCTACAGTACCAGAGAACGCAGAGGGAGGCCGCGCCCTCTGCTGAAGTCTGTGAGCGGCATTGAGGAGCTGCAGTGCAGGTAAGGGGGTGGGGAGGGTGTTTGAATGAGTATGCGTGATTGAGGGAATGAATCTGTGAATGAATGAGTATATGAATGAATGAGTGTGTGTGTAATAGCATGGATGTGTAAGTGCTGGAACCTAGGCATGATGAGACTGTGATTGCTGTTAGCAATCACACTCCTATCATGCCAAGTCAGCCAGTACATGCTGAAACCTAGCTAGCTGCCCCCCTTCTGTATTGATGCTACCAGCATGTACTGGCTGACCTGGCATGATAGGAGTGTGATTGCTAACAGCAATCACAGCAAGCACAGCCGGGGCTGGATTTGGGGTGTGCAACCTGTGATCTATACCTGTAATTTAGGGGGTTTTAAATATACCTTTTAATGACGTGTTTTTATGTGAATTCCAATTGATCTATACCTGCAGTATAGATAGGTGCAGTATAGATACCTGCAGTATAGGTTTTTGCGTTATTCTGTAGATCCATATCTATATATTTCCATTCCTTATTTATGTATACCTGCAAATACAGGGTTTGTATGTCTTATACAGTTGATTAAAACCTGCAATGCTGTTTCCATGTTTTTATTTGATCTATACCTGCGATGCTACGTTTCATATACTATTGTATACCTGCAAATACAGGATTTGTATGTCTGATTCTGTTTATTTGATATATACCTTCAGTGCTGAGATCACAAGTTAATTTCAGTTGCTCTATACATGCAAAGCTTGGTTTGTGTGTTAATGTGTTGATCTATACCTGCTATCGGCAACTGGGGCTAATGTTAATATATATGGGCAGCAGGGGCATCAATACACAAGGGGCAAAAACACTAAGGGGGGTATAAACGACAATGCAGTGTGAAAAATCCATCCTGATGTAGACATCTGTGATGTAGATTGTGTCCTGCTGTTTGTGTGTTTTTGGTTATCAGTGTAGCAGAGCCTGTCCTCGGGTGTGTGTGTGTAGGTGTTGGTGTGGCAGAGCCTGTCCTGGTGTGTGTTTGGGTGTTGGTGTGGCAGAGCCTGTCCTGGTGTGTGTGTTCAGTTGTCAGTGTGGCAGAGCCTGTCCTAGGGTGTGTGTTTGGGTGTCAGTGTGTCAGAGCCTGTCCTGGTGTGTGTGTTTGGATGTGGGTGTGGCAGAGCCTGTCCTGGTGTATGTGTGTTTTGTTGTCGGTGGGGCAGAGCCTGTCCTGGTGGTGTGTGTGTCTGGGTGTCGGGGTGACAGAGCCTGTGTTGGGGTGTGTGTTTGGTCATCTGTTTCCTGGCACTTAACTTACAGTAGGAATTATTTAATTCATATTTATCCATAGATAAAATGCCCTCCTGAAGTTGTAGTGACTTCAGGGGACAAAACGTTCAAGGGCCTGAAATCATTTAGTGGAAAAGTTATTTATTGTGTTATAATATTTATTTCAAGGATTAGTCGCACTCAATTGTGGCTCCAGGCTTCCCATGTTGAATGATCAAGTATTATTTTAGCCCAATAACAAAAGTATAATTCCATAGCACATTACTTTTGGAAA
Source organism: Spea hammondii (assembly GCA_029215755.1). Classification (NCBI taxonomy): domain Eukaryota; kingdom Metazoa; phylum Chordata; class Amphibia; order Anura; family Pelobatidae; genus Spea; species Spea hammondii. The sequence goes on from JARDYJ010000001.1 coordinate 30,703,271, forward strand.
TTATGAATGCCCCCCCAGTTTGACTGTGGTATCTTGTGTGCCCCCCCTATATATTGTTTCTAGAGTCGCCACTGGTTGTCCTTAAGCAGAATTGTCACATTCCTTATTTTCTCTAATCCTTTTTTACTTATATATATATATTGTATTTTTTCCATTTCGATTATGATAACCTTTTTTGTGCAGTCTGGTAAGACAACAAAGGCTTGCTATTCGGAATTGAAGTCCAATGTAACCTCAAATAATTGATTATGGGAAAAATAGGTAAATTCACATGTAGTATCTTGGCTATATTTTAAATAGTGACATTCAAACCATTAAAAAATACTAACAACACTAATTTTGCATGGTTATATGTGCTATATTCAATGATAGGCAGATCTCAACAATGGCAATCCCTCTTAAATTATCAGTAAATTATTTTTTGTGTTACCAAAAAAAAATAATGGAAGGAAGGCATTATAATTACAACTATATTTTGGTCAGTTTTTCTCCTAGAGGTGTTTGTGAAATTTACAAGTCCCAACATCCGGCATTAAATTGTGATTATGTAGATTACCTGGTTGATTTAATTAGGAATAAAGCTGTGACAGCAGCACCCAACATCAGTACAAATGTCAAGTCCATAAGAGATGCTTGTTCTGAAATGGAAAGGTAGATTAATGGAGGAATGGAGTCTACTCTTTATACCAGATTTCATTGGAAAAGATGTTAATCCTAGATGTTCTTGTGTTCTTGAAGTATCATGTCTTCTTTTTATTTCTTAGAGGGCTAGGTGTAGTAGAATATTTTGAATAATGTGGAATCAGCTACACAGGGAGGTAAGTTTAATATGGTCTTGTAGGGAGTGGAGAGGTTTGGAAAAGCTGTTGCAGAGACGGTGGACAAATGTCATCATCAGTGTCCCTTGGTGAAGCTTTACTAGAGTACAAACAAGATGAAGGTGGGTTATGTTGCCCTAGAGAAATAAAGCTTAGCTATATAGGTCATACAAAGCTGACTTAGTTTTATTAGCCTTATTTATTGTGACAGTAGACTCAATAGAAATGCATCATATCACTCTATTAAAGACATTTAAAGGTTTCATTATCAATTACTTAAAAGCAACATTAGAAATATGAAAAATAAATCACATACGAAACAAAATGTGAAAAAACCTCAGGCATAGCTTATGTCTGAAAATGTTTTTAATTCTTGCGATTGTAATACTAATACTGAATTATGTCTACAGGTGTTTAACGCTTAGGTACTAAAAATCATAAACTAATCTATTTAAATAAAATTTTAAAATACATTATTTGGGTTTAGAAACAGAATCTTGTTTTAATTGATATCATTACTGGGACGAAATCCTAACTGATCTCACAGTATAGGTTTTAGCATGGGCGTAGGAACCCCTAAAAATCTGGGGGATAGCATTTTTCCCCATCAGATACCCCCTTCTTTCTCTCCATCAGATACCTCTTTCCTCACTATCCCCTACCCCACTTTCTCCCCATCTCTTTTTTTGCAAACAAGCACAATAATATATAACTTAAAACACTGGTAAAAATAATGTATGTTTAATACATTAAATGTAGGAAAATAAACAGCTAATCTTTGTAACAAAAACATTTTTTTAAATATTGAAAAATTGTACCACAGGAAAGCATTTTCTTGGGCCCCGCTCCACAAACCCTACCATGCAATCACTCCCTCCGCTCCCACACCCAAAAAAAATATTTACCACACTGACTGCAGATTAGGGGCTGACTGTGAGTGTCAGTGCAGTCTTCCCTCCTTTTGACCCTTCCGTGACTTTGAGAGATCCTCTCCCCCGTAATCATTCACTAAGACACACCTCTCTTTTCCTTCCTCTCTGTAGTTCAGGTATAGATCAAATAAACAACACATGTAAACAACATTTGCATGTATAGATCAACTAAATAAGACATACAAACCCTATATTTGCAGGTATACATAATGTATGGAAACATAGCATAGCAGGTATAGATCAACAGAATAACACACAAACCCGGCTTTGCAGGTATAAATCAACTGGAAATCACATGTAAACTCAGCATTAAAGGTATAGATCACAGCATTAAAGGCATAGATCACAGGTTGCACACCCCAAAGGCCAGCCCTGGCATCCACATTGCCCACACAGAACCTGACCAGCACCCAGATTACACAAACAGATTACAGTCCAGAATGAGCCAATTTTGTCCCCAGACAGACCAGCGTGAGCCAACGTTGTCCCTGAACAGCCCAGCGTGAACCATCTTGCATGGGCAAAGGCTACAATGACAGGTTATTTAAGGGGAAAGAAGTACATACCCAATTAAAATTGTGTGTGTGTGTGTTCTTTAAGGTATGGAGCAGGTGTTGGCCCTTTAAATGCCAATGAGCATGCTGTGTAGTTAGATTAAGGTAAGAGCAAGCCTTTTCATGACTCATTGCAAGGCAAGGATAATGAGAGCTTGCCCCCGGGTACCCGCCATTAGTACTCCGACAAGTGGGACCGGAGTGGCAGGAACCCTGGGAGGGCATGACATCTGATCAAAATAAATGTATAGAAACTTAAGGTAGAGGAATTATGGTTTATATAAAGGAATACACACACACACAATTTTGTCAGGTAATATGGAAATTATAGAAAACTTTTGGTTACCATAGAAACTGGAGAGGATGCTATTTTCCATTAGAAGATATACACAAAACACCTTTTGTAAAACTAAAATGGCAATCAAACATTGTTTGTAGCAAGGAAACTTAACACAAAAAGTATGAGGACATTTTTATAACATTGTGTCAAATGTTCATTGGACGTTCTCTATAGCCGGATCGTTTGAATGCAGGTACTGTAAAATCTAGATTGCATAAAAAGGAGAATACGTAAACAACATAGGAGCAGCCCATCATCTTGCTTCATAAGAAAGCAATGGTGGATTTGTAAATCACAAAGACACATGTGGGACCTGAATTAAGATTCAGTCTAACCTGTATGAGGGAACTTATATATACCTTAAGGCAGATCCAAAAAACAATAAAAAACAAAAACAAAGCAAAACAAAATATAAGACAATAGTGCAGTGGGTACTGCACCCACTACACTATGTGCCTTATATTTTTAAAGGAGAATAGACACCCAGTTGAAATCCCTTGGTGTGCACTTCCTTCCCCTTATACCTGCAAATACCCTCACTCACCTTGTAGCCTATGCTATATTTATTCTCCGGGTATTAATCCTCGTTACTGCTTTGTCTTGAACCCTGCACCGATTTCCAGTTCCTTGTCTTGACCATGAGTTGTCTTGTCGCCTAAATTAAGATTCTTGATTGTTCTTCTTCATGTTTCTGCTGTTCCTGTGCCATGTTTTGCCAATCAGTTTGGTTTGCTTTGCATTGTGCATCCCTATCCTGACAATAAGTCTGAATACCCAATATTAGTAAAAATATTAATAATAATAATAACTATTCAGATGCCAAACCCTTTTTTGCTTTTACATTTATCAAACCAGAAGAAGTAATCTGCAAAGACCAAAAGGCAGTACACAATTTCCTCAAATAATCTCATATGCAGTGATAAAACCTTTAAACCTAAATTTACTAGAATTTAAATATGATTTAGAATCAATGATTGTTCTCAGCAGTCTAGGCCAAATTAGACTGTATGGGTTTAGCCTTATATGGGTTCCATGTTTTAGAACCTATGATGTTCTTAAGTTGTCAACAATGGCAAGTACTTTGTGTAAATGGAAAATAGTACCCTTTAAGTGAAAGATGGATAATTTGGTTAAAATCCTAATAATCAGTTTACTCCATAGGATTGTTCCTTCAATAAGGCAGCCCCAAACATAACGGGAACATCTGTGGAACAGATTTTGTTTAATTAATCTGATAAATAGCTTTAGCCCTCAGTGGCCAAAGCAGTTATTTTATATGCTTTCAGGATCAAGCCGGATATATATTATGAAAACAAAATTAATTCTGTGGTTATTTATGAGTCATTTTATATTAACATTCCGAAGAATTTTCATTTTTTTATAAATTCCTGTTCACTTTTCCTTGTTTGGGATCATTTATAAACACTATTTTTTATCCATTTTATTATTATGTGTTAACCGAACTGGAAATAAAAATAATCTAGATAAATAACGGACAAAAAAGTATACAATACCATATATTTACTGTATTTTATAGAATACACTTGCTTTTTTGGTGGAACATGTGCTTAAAGAGTCCCTTGTTTCTATAACTAATTGCTACAAATAAATTGTAATTTTTACTTCTTGCCTCAAAATATCTCAACTTCTATCTTGAAAAATGCAGTATTAACATGTTAATAATAATTTACATAAGGGATTTTTTTTTTCATGAAGATCAATTTAAAACATTGTAAAAGTTATAAATAACAGAAGAAGAAAACAAACTGATCAAAAACAACTGTTCTGTGAATGCAATGAGAAAGAGGTTCTGATGAAATGCTGAAAATAAACCAATGTTATTAAATTTTAATAACTATTATACCTAATCACTTGAGTATTCACTATACCTAATCACTTGAGTGTTCACTATAGAGAACCTGGACAACACCAGTGGATGAAATTTCGCTTGTCGGCATGGTGATATCAACCTTGACACCTCTCAAAAGGAAAGACTCGTTTATCTCAATCACGGTTTTGTTAGTTTAAGTAAAGATACTAATATTTTAGAGGAGTAATATATTATTGTTTTTTATACACTTCCTTCATTAAGGAGGTGGATCAGACCAAATGCCTTTGGACAACGTGTGCTGACCAACCTTGTGGTTTTGTCAAACATTCTAAAAGTCTCCCACCATTTTACAGCTGCATGATGACGTAAACCTATGGGTGCTGTGTACATAATATATAAAAAACAGGATATATTACATATAAATTGCCAAAATATTTTCATACAGTTAGAAAAACACAAAAAGTCATGTTTAAATATCCTCTCTTGGAATGTATTCAATTTGATGTGTGGGCACCAATGCCTCCCCTAGAATTAATGCAATTAGGATTAAGGCGAAACTCAAAAAACTCAAAGACAAATGAAGTCAAAAAAAGAAAGCACAACACAAATATAACACATAAAAGATAAATGTAACATTTACAATATCCAGAACGACCATTAATAGATATAATTTACAACAAAAAAAACAGCATTACAGGCAAAGACAAAAAGGCTTTGTGAAATAACAGAAAGCTTCAATTAAGAAAACCAGGGTTATCTTATACGACAAATTAATAGAGACCAAATTAGCGGGAGCAGCTAATCACACACTGACATAAACAATGATCTTAGATGCAATTAAAGCAATTTATATACTAAAGTAATTGTATCCAGTTCATTCAAAATAAATACATAGCAACCCTTTTCCTACTCTGCCATACTCTGTCCTGCTTTACCCTACTATCTATAGTAGGCACACAGAGCATTAGCAGTCTGCAACATCAAAGTTCAGCAACACATTTTAATCAGCAATGGTTAAAGTGGATTTGTCAACAATTTAGGCTTTTTACACAGTAAAATAATCCCTAGAGGCTGTCTATGTGTTTACTTTACCAGAAATATTAAAGGTTCTAGTTACGGATTATTTTAATCACAAAGAGCTCTGCTTTGGGCCTTGTTGTGCCTGTTGTGGTAAATTAGGAAGACTTAGACATTCACCTTCTTCTCTCCCCTGTTTCTAATGATACCAAGCTTGGCATGCACCAAATAGGCGGGAATGATAAATAGAAAGGAATACCTATGCAAGTCTATGAACACGGGAGCCCCTGGTAAGAATTCAAGAAGGAGGCAACTTCACTTTCAAACATGCAGAGCGGAGGAAAAGGAGACAGGGATGCAGAATCGGTTGGTGGAGAAGGTAGCAGGACGTTGAGAGAGAGTGAGAGATTGTGAGAGAGAGTGAAAATATGCGAGAAACCGAAAAGCAGTCCAACAAATGGACCAAAAATGAAATCAAAACTCTTTTCAAAAACCGTTTTTTTGTCCATTTGCACAAGTCAATACATGCCTTCCACAAGCCTTACTGCAGGCTCTTGTTTCTGCGTATGGACAATTTACCTTTGTCTTTATGGGGCCTTAAGCTGTCACTTGAATGCTTGAACCGCCCATGCTTGTTAATCTCCTGCCAGTTACTAATTTTGCAAATAATACGGAATGTCATGCTATATAATGAAGCAAAGTAATGTGCTGCTTTGTTATTTTAAAGCTTCAAATCAGTCAATTTGAGTCAATCAGTCAATTCAGTCCAGTTTTACAGATGTCAAGACTTTGTGAGTACTTGATGAAACTTGCATTTAGGGTACAGACTTTAATTTGGTTCTACTCAAGTGTGATGTAAGTATATAGTGCAACCCTGAGGCACCAGACAGTATAAAACTGCACTACATTTTCTTTATTTTGACTCTCCGCACTTTAGACACTCTATCATTTTCTCTGCATTGAGAAAATATGTCTTCCAATGCAATTTCCTCTTATTTACTTAATGGTTTATACGAATAAAGAGTGATGAGTCCCTAAGTGATATTAAACTGTATTTGGTATTCCTTCAGCACATAATGGAACATTTTGAGAGAGTGTCTATTTCTTGAGCCCCAGAGAACACAGCTCTCCCCACACCTGGGGCAGCAGATGGATTCTTGAAAGTCACTCTGCCCAAATTAGGTTAGCCAACACTCAATACTAAAAGTGAGTAAGGTTCTAGTGCTTCTGCTCTATATCCTTCCTTACTCTGGTGGATCAGTTCTTTTAGTATTGAGGAAATGCAGTCCTATTCCAAGTGATATGATGTGTCTGCCTGCCGGTGCCTGCTCAGGCCAAGTGTCCTACTGCTGCTGTATCTTTCCTTACTCTAGCTTATCAGTTCTTTTCATTTCAAATATTGCAGAAATTAAGTCCTGTACCAAGTGGCTGGATGTGTCTGTCTACCAGTGGCTACCCGGGCCAAGTCGGTTAATGTTGATGTTTATCTGTCTCCTTCCTTACTCTAGGGCAGGGGCGTCCAACCTACGGCCCTCCAGCTGCTGCAGGACTACATCTCCCAGAATGCTCTTTCAGATAAAGGGCTGGCTGAGGAGGATGGGAGATGTAGTCCTGCAGCAGCTGGAGGGCCGCAGGTTGGACGCCCCTGCTCTAGGGAACAAATTCTTTGAAATTCAGTTCTGCATCTGCCTATCTGTTAGTGCCTGCCCAGGCCACATGCCTTACTACTACTACTGCTGCTGCTGCCGCTGGGGTGTCTAATATTGGGATAAATTCAGACTTGTACCTTGTCACTGCCAGTGCCTGCCCTGTGCCCTGCTGTGCCTCTGCAGCTTAATCTCCTTCCTTACTAGTTATTTATTTTAATGTTTAATATTTTGCAGTGATGTACAATTCTGTATTTGTCAGTCTGGCAGACACATCCTTCCTTATAACCCTTCTTACACTGAGGGATTAAATCATCAAAATGGTCTAATAGCATGCTGTGTATCCATTGGTATACTGCTGATGTTGATGGTGGCCCTACAATGAAAACTCGATTTAGAGACCATGTAATTATTGCATCGTATGCTAAAATCCCCACCTGTGTGTCTGGACAAGTGGGGCATTAGATTAGTCCTTCATTATTTATTCTCTATCCTTAACAACACATCAATGGTTAAATAAGAAGCTTATATTTTATTAATATATCAATCAATTCGCTAGAAATGGCAAGATAGATGGCAAGGAAGAATTTTATTAGAAAAGTTTATTTTAACCTCGCTTAGCAGAGTTCACCTCTAAGAACGGCAGGCAAGTACGGAGTTGCTTGGGAACCAGGGCATGGCATAGCCATTTAATGAAAGGTTTGCCTTCACAAATACAAATACTAAGCCTAATATTTTGATTAAAACTGAAGGAAATTGTGAGGATCGAAGGAGCACAATGTCACCCGTTGGGCTCTCCAGGGATACCAGTTGTCATAATGATAATCTGATTCTTCTGTGAATGCGTTTGTCTCTGTGAATCATAAAATATAAGACTCTTATTGAAGTCATATGTCATGCTGGAGTGACACGGATGAAATAACACGAAATGCAGAGATAAGAGTGGGATAAAATAAGAAAGGACCCACTATGTGAAAGGGCAATTTATGGTAAATCTGAAAAAGCCCAAATGGAATAGATAATATCATTATGAAAGTGACATTGAGTTATGTATTTATATGGTTAGATGTAATTGTCAGAGTTACTTATAGAATATAGCAGTTTTGAGTCTGATTTCACCACATGGCTGTCCTGCATATTAATCCAGGCGTAATAAATGCACATTTTTAAATAAAATAAGAGTGGTAAAAATTAATGAGAGGTTTCACACAAGTCACACCCTAAAAAAAGAAAATGATTTGGGATCTATTGATCAAAGGGTAGTTTTGACTGTGCTGACACCCAACCTCTCTTTAAAATGAGAGGCAATGCTACCCAGCTTGTTAATGTGAATAGCCTGATGCAGCTTCTTAGGTCAGGTGGCCAAACACTCATAAAGTAATGAAGTAACAAATATAATAGACCCTACAATCTTTTAATGAGTGGATGCCATGCAGATATCCAGACCACACCGGCCTGAGTAGTCTTGCAAGCCTTTAATTTTACAACAGTGAAATAGGGGTAAATAAACTATCCTACCCCGTGGTTACAAGTTTGGGGATTGAGGATCACTTTATTACAGGATTTATGGGTATATCCATTTAAACATAAAAGATCAAACCATACACCTTACTTAGGGCACATTTATCACCGTAAATAGGTAATTTTACTATACAGCTGGAGCAATAACAATTTCATCTTAGATTGCAAAAATATTATTATTATTTTTTATTGTTTTATATAGCACCATCAAATTCCGTAGCGCTGTACAATGGGTAGACAGGACATAACAAGTAGTATGTAACATAACAATTTGACTTACAGAGACAACAGGCGAGGAGGGCCCTGCTCAAATGAGCTTAACATATTGACAACAGTTGCTACAATTAAGCACTAATAAATGCAGACATATCATAAGTCAACATTCACCACCCTCCTCGCACATTATAAGGCCCACGTACTTCTTTCTGCAAACTAATGATAAAAGGTTTATTGAGATCTTGAATTGTATTTTCTTTGTATATTAAATATGCTTCCCTGTTGATGATATGGTGTGCGGAACAGATAAAGCCCTTGACTCTATTGTTGTGTGGTCAATGCTGAAATCATTTAAATTTCCTCCAGACATCTGAGATAGAGGGATTTATCTTGTAAAGCATAATGACTTTGACAGTACTAGATGTCTCGTAATACATCCAGTGCACTTTATTATGCTGCTTAAGGCTCTGTTTTTAGAAGTTTTGAAAGGTCTGTTAAGCATTCCCTATTACGGCATTCATTGGTTTGTCACAGGAGTGACTGGCAATGAAAATCATCATATATTGAAATATGTATCAGGTAAAGACTGCTGAATCTCAGCTATGTCAAGTCAAGATGATAACCCACTTTCTTATAAAAGGTAACAGTTGTGTGAATAACTTCATTAATGAAAATCAGTGTAATAGTTTTGGTGGAATTCAGTTTAAAAGTTCACTTAATGGACTCTGGGACTGATGGCATCCTGTGGCAAAACTAGAATTACCTAATCAATTACCTAATCCATTCTTCTGTCCTACAATTATCACCCTTTCCCTCATTCTTATCCTTAACACCAACCTGCATAACAATAGGTGGGAGATAACATAATGGAGATGGAGACGAATAATCACGCAGATTCGATGGATTATAAACTATATAGCTATATGGACAGTCCCTGAAATGGCCTCACATTATAGAAAGTTCTGGAAAAAATCCAGAATTAGCAATCATTTTTTTAATGAGAAACCAGAATAATGATTCATTCTACAGCAAAGCCCTACATTGTGAGTAGTCAACAAACATTCTATGAAAGTCAAAAGAATGTTTCTACAGTTTGGGCAAAATATAGTACTTTGCATCAGAAACTATCCATATCTGTATTTTTAAGAAAAAGCAGAGCCCAATTTAAATGTGCAGTAAATACGTGATTGAAAGCTATGTTGCATTCATGATTATAATGCAGAGATAAAAATCTAGAATGGTATCAACAGGACACGTTTTTTAAATCCAGGACTGAAATTGGCCCTGGCACTTTAAGGCCAGCAGGCAGTAAATAACACTCTAAAATTATGTGTGAGTGTGTGTGTCCAGCAAGCGGTCACACAATAAAGTGTGGTTTTCGCAAGATCGGTACAGTTTTGTTTAAATCCTTAAGCTATTTCTGCAGGCTTTACCCACCTATTCTGCACAGAAGAGATTTTGGTTTTACCATATCTGGAAAAATCATTATAGTCTCTTGTAAATGCTGCAAAATCCCAGCTTGAATTTTATCATCTCAGTGAGAAATTTGTGACTGTGAAATCGGACCTACGGCATTAACACATGGCCTCAAACACGTATAAGTGAATTCCAATGCATTTGAGAATACTAAAAAAAACAGGCTCAGGCTTAGACAAACCAGACCTCCCTTTAAAATGGGGAATGTTTGTAGAAAAACATACACCCTGCAAGGCAGCAACGGATTTAGTTTAGCCTTGGAGTATATATTCCATAAACTATGAAGTTGGGTGAGTGGGGTGCAAGTTCTGTTCACCAGTCATGTAAAGGCAATAGTTTTAAACAAAAGGAACAATATTTAATTTGTTAGAACACGCGCACACACTCATATATATATATTTATATATATACTGCATTTGTGACACTTATGGATTGATCAGCCAGCCTTCGTCACCCAAAGCATCTTCTATCTTCAGTTCAAATTATATAAATGCAATTTGTCTCCATTAGAAGCAATGCATTGAACCTTGTAAGATATACAGATACTGGAGGAATCCATTTGCCAAATGCCTGCTAGCTCGTAAAACATTGGGAACAAAAGAAGAAAAATGCATGATAATAATTGTTTCTTACTTCATTTACAACTCATTCACTGTTTAGTAAATATGTCCCACTGATGTTGGGTATATATATATATTAATTGTAGTTAACTATTGGGTACTCTCTCTTTAGGAGCCCTACTAAATGTCTTTTTCTTTTGGACAATAAATGCAATTGTTTTTTTGTTTCAACCCATGGTACTCCAGACTGGTGCCAAATACTGATTAACAGACCTGATGCAAAATTCAGTTTGTACTTTTTTAGTGATGTCTCTAGTGTTTAAGGATCATTGTATGAGCTCATATTTGTAGCCTGCTATGTACTTTTAAATTTATTAGATGAAATGGCTGCTGAATTAGGAACTGTTTTTTTTCTTCTATTTTTATGTATTTTCTAAGAATTGCGACCAAGCTATTGGCAGCATTTGATTTGATGACTAAATCGCTAACTGGAACGCAAGTAGAGTATAATAAATCTCTTGAGGTTTTGCAATATATGAAACTATAAACATGAATCAAGTTAATTACTAGCGCACTACATCATGATGCCATTGTTTAGAGGTAATGGATTATAGAATACTTAAAATATATATATATGGACTTGACCTTAAACAGTAAATTTCTTGCAATAAAGAAATGTGACCAGGAAGAAGATGTGACACATAAAGAATTGACGGGGGTCATCTTGGAGGGGAAGCTATGTGAAAATTGAGTTGTCTCCTGAAGTCAGCAGCTAGAACAGTATTGAACAATTTGATTAGTTTGAGTCTACATGTGGTCAGAGAATAGCCAGTGTGCAGTTCTACCTGCCATGGGCCATCTAAGGTTTACAGGTAGGGGTGTAATGTTGGTCCCTCCAGCTCCATGGAGACCCTTGGGCTTTAAAGGGCTCCCAAGGCTTCTAGGTAAACAAGTGGTCCATTTGAAGCTTGCTCTAATGACATGTTGCTAATGAATTCATTAATTATTATGGGGAAGGTAATCATATCACATATCACAGGTAATCATATCATGATATAACTACATATAAGCATCTGTTTCACACATGTGCAGTATATTTTGAGGCACAGCTAGTTAGTGGTATCCAAAACGTAATATACACATGCTCTTTCTCCCACTGAGCCAGTAGACAAATTGCATTTATTAAAAAAGGGAATACAATCAAGGGTCTCGGAAGCACATAATAAAGTTACTTAGTAAAAATTCTCTATTATGTTTAATTGAGCTGATACCCTAAGGAGATGACTTAATATGATGATAAATAGGTACCTAGGATTCAATAAAACTATTTAGAATACATGTCGTTCTAGAAAATCTTTTCTATCTTGCTGCTTTCCAAAAGAGTATGAATTGTTTGGGGAAACAAAATGTGAATTCTGGCACAGTGATGGAAAATACTGAGATGTATTTTTCCTAATGAGATCATATAACGTTAGAGTGTAAATAATTTGAGTTTACTTACATTTATTTTTAAAATATACTTTTCTAATAAAAAAGTTAAATGGTATATGTCTAAAAAGCTTAAAAGTATATTAAGTGAGCATAATGGAAAGAGCAGCTTTTTGGTGGAAGGAAATGATGTGGTTTTTACTCTTGTCCTTCAATGTAAAAATTCTATTTACTTTCTGTATTTTACCAAAGCTATTCATCGATTTTCATACATAAATTCATGGTATTATGTCCAGTCAGGCTAGCCTACATTTCCCCATAGTGCTAATGATAAATGTAGGAGATGTTGTGATGTGATTGTTACCATGAATTTTATTTGGTAGGAGTGCCCCTTACTCAAGATTTCAAGTGTTACAACTATGGAATGAGGTTTTCCCTGCCCCTGTCCAAAAGTCGCCTTCACTGTTTTTATTGTCCATTGTTGATTGTCGATAATGGTAATATTTCTGTGTGCAAACTGGCCATTTAAGGCCAGTGGCCACCTCATGACAGAAGTGTGGCTGATAGCTGGATTTGCATAGTGGCACGCTATGTTTTTAGGCTCAAGTAGTATGTGGCTGATCTGGTGAGTGGCTCTGTTGGCCAGAGGCTTACTGGGCACTTGCCCCGTATGCCAGATGACCAGTCCGTGCCTGCTATTATCTCCTAAGTCACTATTGGCTAAGCACTGAAAATTCTTTTTTATGTCCCCTCTGTTGGTGGACCAGGGAAAAAAAACTGTTAACATTGCAATTGCAGAAGTATGTAATAACCAACTTTTGTATTTTACCATCATTCCTCAGTATTACATCTGCAGAGTAAAACTTCTTGGAACCATTTTAGCTCCTTGATGATTATTCAGGCCCAGACTGGCCATCTGGCACACAAGGCAAATGCCCAGCGGGCCACTCCCCACCAGCACCACACACCCACCTGTTCTGCCCCGCCAGCAGCGGATCGGGTGGTGCAACATGAGGCCAGCAGCTAGATATACACACCTGTACACTGCACGAGCATACAAACATATCCAGTCATCAGCCGGACTTATGTCATCAGGCAGCCACAAGAGCCAGGGCCACCACATCATTGCCAGTCTGGGCCTCATATACATTACTCAATAAACATTTGCATTGTTTTCATGGAAAACTGTATCAGTCTTACACACTGTTCTTTAATACAGTGCTTTATGTTTTAAAACATCTTTTCTGTACATTTATTTTAGTTTTGTTTTAAAAAATATATAAATGTGAGCTCTACCGATTATGATTTGTGGTAATTGTCTATGGCTTCATTTAAATTATCTCCAATACATATAACTGGGTCAATAGATACAATAATATTGTTACTCATGTATTACTTTTGCCTGGGAAACGGAACAAATGCAAGTGTCTTTCCAAGCATAACAGGCACAAATTTGTTTCATACTCCGAGAATATATCTATATCAAGATTTCATTATTTGAAATCTAAAAGGAGGTAAATACAAATTTTTGATGGATGATAATCCCATAACCTTGCCTTATCCAGCAAATTATTATGTTTACCCATACCTATGCATATGGTGATCTATCTGGATGATACCCTAAGCCTGACTCAGGGCAACACCCCAGCTTCACTCTCACTATTCTTTGTTAAGTGCTTATTACAAGGGAGTTGAGATCCCAACAGACCCAACAAAATGATCCGCCTGTGGGGTTGTGGCTGCTTCACCTGTAGACCTGCCACTATAGCAGTGGCATATTTACCTCATGCACTGGCCTTCGCAGTCATTCCCTCCACGACCACCAACCTTATGATGTCATAAGGTCATTTAAGGCACTCAACACCTCCTCCATAGTGTAAGTGGGACTGTTGGGAAGATCAGAGTTCTTCCTCGTAACTGGCCTATGGAGCAGTAGCCCACTTGGGGACTTATCACCCCCTGGACCTGCTGCCTTAGGTCAGAACACATAACTGCAGCCTAGGCCAATATCTGCTGCTATATATAAAATGTATGCCAACAGAAGTACAGAGAACAATCACTGCTGCACAATCAAATACTAGGTGATTGGCTGGAGCTGTAAATGCAAACATTCCACTGTACTATCAGGACACAATGTATAACATTATAACTTTAAATTGCAATGTGATGCCATCCTCTGCCCATTCCATGTGCTGGCATCCTAATGTCACATTGAATTCTACCCACTTTATGTTACTGCATCATTTCATACTAGGTCTACGTTGGGCATATGTAAAGCCTGTTTTGCTAGAGGACATTGATTGATACTGTTGGCCAGTTGTCCCGCTATTGGAATTGCACCTGACAATCCAAGATTTAAATTAGGCCCTGCCTGGTGTTATCATTACCTACATTAGATTGCAATAATTAATTATCACTCGATATTGACAACTCGACATTGACAACAGTGAATTTTTAGCAAAGACATATCTGGCAATCTACTTTGTGTCAGACACTTTTATTTTAAGTACTATTGGACACATCAAAGTCTGATACCGAGCAGTGATATCATGTGTATTCCTTCATACACTATTCAGCTCATTACTAGCCTGGGTATGAGTCAGCCGTTCTAGTTGAGTTAACATCTTTGATTTACCTTCTTGAATATTATTTACTAGCATTTAACTTCAGCAGTTTGTCTCCAATAACTATTAATTTTCATGAATTTCTATATATATATATTTGTTTCCTATTTTCCCGGCTCACAGTAGTGGACTTACCCTGAATGACAGCTGTATAATTATTTATAAAAAGCCAGTGCAGACATGTGTGCCATTGACACAGTATCCTGGGGGGAAAATAAGTTTTAATTCATAATTTATTTATGTGTTTGATGCATTATGTTATTAGGCTGGTTACTCAGGTTTGCATTAGCCTAATTGTGCCCTCTTCTCCTTTTTCCCATCCCACCACAAAGTGACTGAAGGAAGAAAAATAACATCCAAAAATTACATTTTGATACTATTCTAGATAATTGGTTCTTGCTGGCCATATATTTATGTCTACCTTGCAGACACACACACACTCCAGACTCCAGCGTCACAGAAGAGACATTTCATTACAGCAGGATTTGAGGGTCCAGTATATCTTTACGTCTTTCAGCAACATTCATTTTAGACAATATCAGTCTCACATACTATTTTAAGAATTCTTGGCATTCTGTTGTTTCAACTGTTCCTTAGAATGTGAGCAGGTGTTAAGCTGACAGATATGATAAAGGAGTCTGGAAAAGATTTACTGTATTAATTGCCAAAGTAAAAGCAATTGGTAGCCAGTTATACATAACTCTTTTGTACAGCCAGCTCTGCAAGTAGGGTGGGAGATGTGAGCCATTGTGGTGTGAAGCTCAATACCTGCCCAGGTCATCAACAGCAAAGAAACCAAAGTCCAAGTTCTTGTCTTCGGGCCTTCATGCACATCCAGAAATACACTTGCAATGACCTGTGTATCCAGAAAAGGATTACTCCTCTTGATCCCTGCCATGGGTATGTCATCTATCTGTTAGTACACCTCCACAGGGCAGTTCACTGATGGGTTGCCAAACTGTAACATGTGAAGCAATATTATAAACGACATTTGAGAAGACAGATGGAATCAGATTACAGGTGTCAAATACAGGACGTCCCACTGAGTTGATCTGGAACCCAATGACAAGGAGCAGCAAACAAAATGCAAAAAGTCCAATAAGGGAAGAGCCGTGGTCAGATAATCCGATAAAAATATAGCCATTTTTGAAACAGGAAAGAAAATTCCTTCCTGCAGAATTTAGATCAGAGTAATGTCAGGCAGCACAATATCACAGGTCCAGAGAGTAAGTCAGGAATCAACACAGGGGGTGCAGGATTGCAGGAACCAGAATAAGTTCTGGACTACTGAAAGCTGGGCTTTAGAATAGTCTGGCACTGAGCTGCCAGCATTCTGGGAATTTATAGCCCCAGCTGCCTGGGACTGCCCCTGTTGCTAGGGAAACGAAGGTGGGGCTTTCCCATTCATTATTGAAGATCCTTGGGGGTGTGGGAGTGTCTCCCCAGCCTCCAGTTAAAGAATGCTTTAGGGGGGCACGCACACACCACGCCCCCCCATGGACCTGGCGCTTGCTGGATCATGCATTGTTAATACATCCGCAAGGGGCGAGTGGCTTCACCTGACCCGTAGGAGTGGAGATAAGGGCCGATCCCAGGCGCCGTGACTACAAAGTGAAAAGACTCACAAAATAAAAGCACCTCCTTGTCTGAGAACTATGATTTTAGTTGGTTTCTCCAAGTGAAAAAAAAACAAATGAAGTCAGTTATTGTACAATATATTTAAGACTGGATTCTCACATCTGAAACAATTTATCCAAAGCAAAACAGCACTACAGCTTATCTATTTATATCAATATAATTCAGCCTTTGGCGTATAAAAGGAAAACGTTACAAATAAAAGTTAATGATTCATCTTATAATAAAGCGGCACAGTCTAGAGCAATTAGATATTTTTTTAAGTATATTGAAACAGTTGCTTTTATAATTCCCTCAGTTAACCAGTCATCCAACTCAGTGCTTTAAATATTTGATTTATCTTAACTGATGACTTAACAGGAGCAGGTTAAAGGGAAAACAACAAATAAAAATACATATTAGCAGTATTTAAGTGTTGGCTTTGCATTCTAAATATATATGGCAGTACTACCATCAGATAATAAATAAAAAAGGTTCCATTAGGAACTATGTTTTACATATCAGGACATAATAACAATAGCAAGTCTAAAAATTAGCTAAATACAACCTCAGATAAACACATGATATTTTACACAAAAATTGAAAAATGATTCAACAAAAATAAAGCCAAAATGGAGAAACCTCTAAGTACACCCTTACTGCTTGGAAATAATGTGCTAAGTAGCAGACAGGTGCTGCTAATGAAATGCCCTTGATTAATTAATCATTATCAAGTGTGACCACCTCTATAAAGGCCAATGTTTTAGCAGTTTGCTGGTCTGGAGCATTCATATGTATATAAACACAATGTCACGGAGCAAAGACTTTAGTAACAATCTTAGAGAAGCAATTGTTGCTGCCTGTCAATCTGGGAAGGGTTATAAGGCCATTTACAAGCAATTTCAAGTCCATCATTCTACAGTGAGAAAGATTATTCAAAAGTGGAAAACATTCAGGACAGTTGCCAATCTTCCCAGGAGTGAACGTCCCAGCAAATGCATCCCAAGGTCAGATTGTGCAATGCTCATTGAAATTGCAAAAAACCCAAGAGTTACATCACAGACGCTACAGGCCTCAGTTAGCAATTCAGTTGTTTAAAATGTTAAAGTTCATGACAGTACAATTAGAAAAAGACTGAACAAGTATGATTTGTTTGGAAGGGTTGCCAGAAGACCTATTCCCTCTAAAAACAACATTGCAGCACAGCTTAGGTTTGCAAAGTTGCATCTGAACAAACCACAGGACTTCTGGAACAATGTCCTTTGGACAGATGAGACCAGAGTGGAGATACTATAATGTACAGTGCCACCTTTGACGAAAACCAAACACAGCATATCAGTAAAAACAACTCATACCAACTGTCGAGCATAGTGGTGGAAGGGTGATCATTTGGGCTTGTTTTGCAGCCATTGCAAGTCATTGAGTTGACCATGAACTCCTCGGTATACCAAAGTATTCTAGAGTCAAATGAGAGGCCAACAGCTAAAGCTTGGCCGAAATTGGGTCATGCAACAGGACAATAATCCCAGGCACACCAGCAAATCTACAACAGAATGGCTGAAAAAGAAAAGAACCAAGGTGTTACAATGGCCCAGTCAAAGTCCAAACCTCAACCTGATTGAAATGCTGTGGCAAGACCCTAAGAGAGCTTTGCATAGACAAATGCCCGGAAGCCTCAATGAACTGTTGTAAAGAAGAGTAGGTCAAAATTCCTCCAGTATCTGAGAGACTGATAAAGTCTTATAGAAAATGGCTACATTCAAGTTATTGCTGCTAAAGGTGGTTGTACAAGCTGTTGAGTCATAAAGTGTACTTAGTTTTTCACACATGGCTTCTCCATTTTGGCCTTATTTTTGTTGAATAAATCATGACATGTGTAATATGTCATATGTTGTTGTTCATCTAAGGTTGTATTTACCTAATTTTAGCCCTGCTAAGGAACAAATTATTGTTATTATGTCCTGATATGTTAAAGCCATAGAATTCAAAGAAGGTGTACTTTCTGTTTCACACCAATGTACATATGTATCACAATTTTTTTTTTTGGAATGCTGCTTTAAATTACCATAATTAATGAAACATGATAATCCACCATCAGTGTCATATGCAGAGTTTACAAAATATGCTTTTTAAACAATGACTAAAAAGAATGGGTTCCCATTATCCAAAAAAATAACAGGGACACAGACCAAAATGTATGTGTGATATATAAGAACTGTATTAGTTATAAATATATATATATATATATATATATATATATATATAGTCATGAATCAATAGGCAACCAAAGTATGAGAAAACTTGTCTGTGTTGTATCACTTTGCCATACCTATGTGCATGGATCTCAGGTTACTGTACATTGATATTTCCATGACAATGACCTAAACACTTATGAGTAATAATCCTTCTTCCAGCTTTAATCAATGATTTGGAGCAATGGAATAATTGCACTTAGCAAACACTATAACTTGATCTATGCTCCTTAGAGAGTCTATCAGTATGTATATTTGGAGAAGCCCCACATTTCCTAGAACAATAATCTTAAAAATCCACTAGTAAATATGTGCCAGAAATGTCGTTGTGCTGAATGAATTTTGTGGAACTCGCTGCAGGAAAATGTATTCAAGAAAAGGTAACTATAAAACTTATTGAGACTTTATCATTTGGTACCTCTTCAAGCTGCCATTGTCCAGTACAAACAGACTTCTCAAGGTTCAACCTCTGGGGTAACAGGGCTGAGTAAGGTGAAGAGTTAGATCTTGCATACTTTCTCTCTCCTCTTCTTTGTACCTTAAAAAAGAAATGTATATCATATTCAAATGTGCAGCATATATATCAACTCACCTCTCCTTTGTTGATTAATTATATTCAGATAGTAAACAATATTATCTTTAGATGAGAAAAATATTGTGTATTTATTTAAAATGCTGTAAAATTTTATTAAATATAATAAATAAAAAAATAACAAACTACGTGATGCGCGTTTCACCTGCTATTTGACAGCTTTGTCAGGTTCCATTGATGAAGCTGACATGCAGCAGGTGAAACACAATCTAAATACCCAGACACACATAGTTACACACACCATACCACGCACATGGGCGTAGGAACCCCTAAAAATCTGGGGGGGACAGCATTTTCCCCCATCAGATCCCCACTTTCTCCCCATCTCTCACACTATCTACCCCCTCTCCCCCTTCTCACACTATCTACCCCCTCCCTACCCTCCCTTCTCCCACTATCTACCCTCTCCCTACCCCCCTTCTCACTAGCTACCCTCTCCCTATCGCCCCCTTCTCACTAGCTACCCTCTCCCTACCGCCCCATTCTGACTAGCTTCTTCTCCCTACCCCCCCTTCTCACCAGCTACCCTCTCCCTACCCCCCCTTCTCACAAGCTACCCTCTCCCTACCCCCTTCTCACTAGCTACCCTCTCCCTACCCCCTTCTCACTAGCTACCCTCTCCCTACCCCCCTTCTCATTGTCTACCCCAGGGGTGTTCAAGTTTGTTTTGCAGTGGGCCACTTCATCAGAATTGTATACGTGCGCGGGCCGCACTCATTTTTCACTGTGAGAAAATATGGCCTTTAATAAAATATGGAGATTAAAATAAAGTAAATGACACAAAACCTTTACTTTTCCTCTCACTGATTTCTGGGCCTAGAAAGTTTTGTGACTACAAATTCAGGACTCAGGATAGTTAAAAATGAAATCGTTCTATTTATTCTAGGGATGCACCAAAATGAAAATTCTGGACCAAAACATTCACGGTTCACTTAGCCGAAACAGAAAATGACCCCCCACCTTTAAAAATAATAATAAAAACTCACATTTTTAATAAAAGTAATAGTAATAATAGTAATATGACTTGGCATGATAGGAGTGTGATTGCTAACAGCAATCAGACTCCTATCATACCCAGGCATCCAGTATATGCTGGTACAGGGTGGCTGTAAGTGATGTGCAGACCCCATATTGCTGGCAGCATCAATACACAAGGGGGGCAGCTAGCTAGGTTTCAGCATGTACTGGCTGACTTGGCATGATAGGAGTGTGATTGCTAACAGCAATCACAGTCCCATCATGCCTAGGTTCCAGCACTTACACATCCAACCAGTAAATGCTGGAACCTAGGCATGATGGGACTGTGATTGCTGTTAGCAATCACACTCCTATCATGCCAAGTCAGCCAGTACATGCTGGTACAGGGTGGCTGTAAGTGATGTGAAGACCCCATACTGCTGGCAGCATCAATAGACAAGGGGGGCAGCTAGCTAGGTTTAAGCATGTACTGGCTGACTTGGCATGATAGGAGTGTGATTGGTAACAGCAATCACAGTCCCATCATGCCTAGGTTCCAGCACTTACACATCCATGCTATCACACACACACACACTCATTCATTCATATACCCATTCATTCATTCACAGATTCATTCCCTCAATCACGCATATTGACTCAAACACCCTCCCCACCCACTTACCTGCACTGCAGCTCCTCGATGCCGCTCACAGACTTCAGCAGGGGGCGCGGCCTCCCTCTGCGTTCTCTGGTACTGCACAGAGGAAGCAGGATGTGATGTCACGTGAACTCTGCTGGGTTCCGCTTCCTCTGTGCAGTACAGAAGACCCTCCCACAGGTAAGTAGCAGGGCTCTTGTTGTAGCATGGCTCGAGGTGCGGATTGCGTAAGATCGGTTGCCCTGGCTGCCGATCTTACGCGGGCCGCACCTCGAGGTCTCACGGGCCGCATTTGCGGCGTTTCTATTGGGGGGGGTCCTACGGCCCTGGGGGGGATTTCTTAATTATCGGTCCCCCCCGCATGAGTTACTGGGGGGGATCTGTCCCCCCCATCCCCCCCGGTTCCTACCCCCATGACCACGCATAACATACATAAGGAGACACACATTAAGATACCTAGACACACTAACATACTCAACAACCAGAAAGATAACACACTAACACAACTGTACACACACTAACACACAGACACCCACGCTAACAAACACACCCGCTAACATACCCCCACACACAGACACCCAATGTCACACACCCAGAACACACAAAGTAACATATCCAGACAAACACTCAGTCACACATGCTAACATATCCAGACACACACACATAAGCAGTCACACACACTAACATTCCCAGACAAACACAGAGACACAATAGCAAACAAAATAACATACTCAGACACACACACAGACATATACAGACACATGCACACACACACTGACATATACTAAGACAGTCACCAACAGTGACTGTCACTAACATATGCAAACAGACATACACACTAACAAACAGACACAGACAGCACGCTAATTTACCCACACAGAATCACCACACTAACATACCCAGACACACACGTAGTCATACACAACTCACTTATGTTTGTAAAGTCTCACCTTGCCTTTAATGCAGCTTATAGTGCAAGCTGCTGCGCTACTACAGAAAGGTCATGCAATGCATTGTGACCCAGCTGGTGGAGGTAATTTCCCCGCTGCCTACTAAACACTAATCAAACTTCCCTCTAAAGTCCATGTCCTTTACTAATAATAGTTAGAAATGATGTATAATCTGTGTTAAATTATGAAAATAACCTCAAATTCAATTTTTTTTAGTAATTTAGAATGTTGCATTGATTCATAATACCTGTGTTATAGAAAATTGAGTGGTACCCGTAGTTCTTCAGGAAAAAACCCAGTTTAGTTTCTCATTAAAAAAGTGTTTGATGGACAATAGTGTTAAAAGGCAAACCTGATTCAGAGAACTGGATAAAACCCTTTTTTATTTGAAATGCAACAAATTGAACAACAACAGAAAGAATCACCTTGCATGATGACTAATCAAGGGTAAAAAAAAATCACCAGTTTCTTTTGAGTTTTCTGAAGTAGCAAAAGAAAGAAGAAAGAAGATCTGGCGATACCCTCTGCCAATCTGAGAATTACCATGATGTCACACCAGAGCCACCTAAGGCGACATTTAAGAAACTTTTTCAAAAGGAATAAAAAAAAAAAAGAAAGGGGACAATCAGCCACTAAAAAAAACTAAGAAAAATCTCCAGACGCCCCCTATTTCAAAAGACTCTTCTGCAAATAAAAGACCTGGGCAGCTTTCTTTTTCTCAAAGGAGGCTAGGAGTTGAGGAGGAATTTGATGCCATGTGATTTACGTAAAATAAATTGAAATTGTAAAAGAAAGGTTTTTTTTATTTCTAAAAATAAAAACCCCTAAAACTCACCTCTCTGAAAAGATCAGCTTAATTCAAGAATTATGTAGAGAAACAATTTATAGTGTCAGAGGTCCAAAAATTTGGTGGGTTCTTCAGAATCCATTTTTTATGCCTTGATAAAGTACACATTGTAAATGGAACAGCTGTCGGCTGGTTGGATCTTATTTTGGACTTCTGTCTTTATCATTTTGGCTCAATTTTCTAGATGTGTGCGCTTTTTACTCAACAGGGGATACTTTTTACATATTTGCTGTTTTTATTTTAAATGTTTATGATCAATGTTCTTTTCCTGCTTAATAATTAAAGACATGTTAATAGTTTATTGAGGGTAATATGGGCAGTTATACTACCTTTCAAAAGTGGATATTTATGTATTGATTTGGGGTTATCTATTACAAAGCATGTACGTCTCACTATCCAAGCATGTACGTCTCACTATAGTCTTTTTTTGACTCTGATAGTCTATGTAGGGATGCTATTGAATTTTTCGTGTCAATTTTACAAATCATCTTGCACAGTGACAAATCAAGGGCAAAACGTTGCCACACAAAACTTTGTTATTGCCAGCATTGTAATGGTGCTAAAGGCTGATGTAGAAAACGATATTGATGATATTCCTACACAGAATGTGAGTAGCAAGAATATTGGGAAAAATATTGTCACCAATGATAATGAGATCATAATGGTGTCACGAGCTGAGAACACAGGTTGATAAGGAGCCCAGGTGCAGGGGATACAAGGGGCTCTGTCTGTACCCCACGATGCATTATGGTCTGGGGTTGTTACAGGCAGGCGCAGGATTAAACCACAGACAACAGATCTGGATTAAGAGTTGTATTGAATGCGATGGTACATCAATAAATACAAAGAAAGTCACTCAACTTGGCAGGAAGCCCACTTGCGGGGCACACGGCAGATAAGCCCTCTTGCGGGGCACACGGCAGATAAGCCCACTTGCGGGGCACACGGCAGATAAGCCCACTTGCGGGGCACACGGCAGATAAGCCCACTTGCGGGGCACACGGCAGATAAGCCCACTTGCGGGGCACACGGCAGATAAGCCCACTTGCGGGGCACACGGCAGATAAGCCCACTTGCGGGGCACACGGCAGATAAGCCCACTTGCGGGGCACACGGCAGATCCTGGAACAAGGCAGGTTCTGGAACAAGGCAGGTTCTGGAACAAGGCAGGTTCTGGAACAAGGCAGGTTCTGGAACAAGGCAGGTTCTGGAACAAGGCAGGTACTGGAACAAGGCAGGTTCTGGAACAAGGCAGGTTCTGGAACAAGGCAGGTACTGGAACAAGGCAGGTACTGGAACAAGGCAGGTTCTGGAACAAGGCAGGTTCTGGAACAAGGCAGGTTCTGGAACAAGGCAGGAACCAACCAGGTAGTCCTCAAACATTAATGTCAAGGCCCAGACTGCAGGGCTGGGCAGGTTTATCAAGGCTGACTTGATCAGGTAAGCCACTGCAGCTGGACCTGATAATTAGTCAGAGTGGTCGGAGTGGCAAGGGCGGCCACTAGTGGTCGGTAAATAAAAATGAACAACAAAGTTTGAACAAGTCCAGCTAGCGCATGGTGAAACGTGACAAATGGTGAGGGAAGCCAATGAATAAAACAGTATTGGGGACACTATCTTACTTCATATTTTGACTTCACCAACGTTATGATAACAGTGAATAAAGTTGATGAAGAAAACAGCATTTCTCCAATTATCACCTTGGGAGGAAACGAGGAACACAGCTTGTCTGTCCAATTTTACATTGGTGATGTTTCCCCCATGGAAACAGACTGAAGAGGCCACAGAAAAAAATCGAGAACATCACCAGCACATTTGAGTTTTCTGACGTAGACAAAGAGGAAGAAAGAAGCATTTTCCAATTATCATCCTGGATGAAAATGAGGAGCACAGTGTGCCAGTTTGACTTTACATTGGGGATGTTTCTCCACGACAGAGGATTTAACAGGCCATGAAAGAAATTGAGAACATCACCAGCTCCTTTGAGTTTACTGAAGCATCAGAAGATGAAAGAAGATCTGATGACATCCTCTACCCATCTGAGGATTACAATGACACCAGATCCATTTAAGGTGACAAGGTGGACAAAGATGTTTGGGTGGCTGAGAAAACTGTTTCAAGAACAATAAAAATTAAAAGAGAAGGGACAGTCAGCCTCTGAAAAACCTAAGAAATATCGCCTGTTTCAGAAGACTCCTTCTAAAGATCTGGACAGCGTTTATTTTCTCAGGGGAGGCTAAGAGTTGAGGGTGAATTTCATTCCATGTGATTTATGTTAAATAAATTGAAATTGTGAAAATTCTAAAAATAAAAAATAAAAAAAATCACCTCTCCTAAAAGATCAGCTTAATTCAAGATTTATGTAAAAAAACAATTTACTTAACAGTGTCAGAGGTACAAAAAAGAATGAGATACATGAACTAAAAGATTTAAGTCTCCTTTAGTTCTTAAAAAGCCATGGGCATATTAAAAGAAGTTGGAGTGGCAAAACTGACAAAAAAGATACATTTAGGCTGCCGACAGCTGCTGCATACCCAATGTGCATTAAAAAATGGATGTGTTCTTTAGTATCCATCCATTTTTTTAATGCATTGATAAAGTACCCATCCATTTTTTAATGCCTTGATAAAGTACACATTGTAAATGGAACAGCTGTCGGCTGGTTTGATCTTATTTTGGACTTCTATCTTTATCATTCTGGCTGAACTTTATATATTTGTATGCTTTTACTCAACAGGGGATACTTTTGACATATTTGTTGTTTTTGTTTCAAATTTTGATGCTCAATGTTCTTTTTTCTGCTCAATAATTAAAGACAGCTTTATGGGTAGTTATACTATGTTTCAAATGTGGATATTTATGAAATTATTCAGGGTTATCTGTTACACAGCATGTATGTCTCACTACCCAAGGGTTACAAGATATATATATATATTTTACTCTGATAGTCCATGTAGGGATTCTATTGAATTTTTCACATTCCGCTTATAAATTAGGTAGCTAAAACCTGAAGCGCCCAGGGCATCAGGATGAGCTGTCAATGAACACCAAGAAGTTCAGATGACTCTGGTTTCCAGCTACACTCAGCAGGGTTTAAAGACTTTACACTGAATTCAGCAGGGTCTGAGCTGAAATCGAGCCCCGGCAAATACTGGGGGGAGGGGGGGGGGACCTATGAGTTAAAGAGATCATTTCATTGAAACTCTGACCATTAATTCTTAGATTTGTGTCCAACCTCTCTGCAAGGACAACATTTCTGCAGTTTATCTTTAGGAGAACACAGCTGTCCTTTACAACTTGTTCTACTGAGAAGACAGAAAGAGAGATGTGGTGTGTTGGTACGCTCAAGGAAGTTCTTAAGGGACTAAAATAGAACTTGCGTATAATATTTTGATCCAAAAGTTTGCTCCAAAAATCCTGTTTTATGGCATTCATCATCATTGATAAGCACTGAACTATGCCAACATATTAATTAACATTCTACTGTTAGAATCTGCACACTCTGCTGTACATGATTTCCAGTTAAGTTCATACAAACCTTTTGACAACATCGCGTTCAGCAGACCAGGAAAGTGCCAATTATTGTATTTGTGACAGGCATCCAATTGTTTCTTATTCAATTATGTTTGAATGCTGAAAAGATCAAAATGAATTGGTATGGCAACAGCTAACCATGTCATCAAAAAGTGGTCTTAAGGCATGAAGTAGTTAAACACCTTGGAGGAAAAAAGTAACATTTATTTTAATGTATTTCACTTGCATGAACCTCTATCTGTTACAATATCTTCCAGGCTTTTAACTTTTTTTTAAAGATGTTTCAGCACATGTTGGTAACATAAAAGCTTCTATTTTTATTGCTTGAACTTTAGTAATGGGACTGGAGGTAACAGGTGAAAGTTTTTTTTCACATGCTCAGTAAAATGTAAGATTCTTAAGGGCATATTTGTACTCTGTAGTTTCCTTATGAACTTTGAGAGAACCCTTATTGAGATTTCTGTTATACCGATCAGAAGGCTTTATAAGCATTAAAACAATTCCAGCCCAATCATTGATTATTTTTTCAACCTTTGGGCGTATCACATTGCCAGGAGCAGTAAAACATGCAGCTCGAATTACTTTCCATATGTCAATTTATGACCGCATTGCAACTGACAAAACGTGTCACGGGGTTCAATTTTCTTTTTTACTCATTACTCAAAAAATCCTGACTTAAGGCAATATATGCAAGTTAGCTCTTCAGATCCTATATTAGACATATATCTATATATACGTCGGCCCATTATGTGAGCTCAGTACTCCTTGAGTTCTCCCAGGACCTGCCACTCCTTACCCTATAATTTATATCAGGTCACATAGGATTTAAGGGTTTAGCATGCTTGATTTATCTTCCTGTGTGGAACATTCCCACTTCCTGTTAGTTTCTCCTTATTACAACATCAGTTGTATTCCATCCAAAGCCAGGGATAAGCTCCAAGTTTTGCTGGCTCAATGTTGTTTGACGGCAGTAAAAAAGTTCCTTTTAAGTTCACAAAATGTTCTTAACGTGTGAAAGATATATATATATATATATATATATATATATATGTATATATGTATATACCCTGCCCTTGTGTGCTTATAATCTATCAGGCCATTGAGGGAGAATGTGAGAGGTCTTGAGGGAGAGCCTGTATGGTTTGTTTGTAGTGAGGGTCACTTGGAGAAGTCAGGGGCCTGGGGATCTAGAAGGTAGAAAAGATGGTTCCTTTCAAATTGCATTTTTTTGGTATTAGGGGGTTAGATTGTATGCTCCTCTGACCAGGTGAGTTTATTGAGCATTTAAAATTATATGTGAGAAGAATCTAACAGTACAAGAATTTCAAACAACAGTTCCAGTTAGTGCAGTTTTTTTCACCACTTTCAGGTGCCTGTTGTTTCTTTCCACCAGGACAGGGCCGAAAATGAATGCACTTTTTTTTTTTTGCATAAGCCTCCAGTTGCCCAGCGTTTAATTTATTGTTGGCGTGAAGCCGTATCCTGATTTTATATCTGCTATTGACCGCTGAGAGCACCAGAGACTACAGCCTGCAACCCAAAGTCCAAGAGCGGGTTTGCGTTTTGGAATCCAAAACAAGGTGGGAGCTGTTTTTGTTTCTTTATATTGTGCTGTGCTCAAATATTATTGCAAGTCGGGTGCTTAGAATGACAGTTCATTATCAGTGAATGGCCATTTGGTACATGGGTATACATTTTTGGGTATGATGCATGCACTTGACTTACCCCAATGTTGTTAATTGTCATTTTCACAAAATCTGACCTATTTTCTAGTGCACTTTTAAAAGCAGTATGAAATTTCATAATCAATTGCCATGTTTGGGGATTGCCTATTTTGAAAAACTTAACTGAACATACAAGTTATAAAACTAGTTTAAGAAGGGACTGAGATAAATTTAGAATTGCATTGCACTGTATAGTTGTAACATATTTTATACTATTTAATATCTGAATTAATACAAATATTCACAAGAAAGGAAATATATAATATATTATATAATAATATAATAATTATAATATTATAATATATAATATATAGTATAATAATATGAGAATGTGATCTCCACATAGATGATGTGACTATGATTGAATATGCTATAGAGCACACAGATTAAAACATTGTAATTATGTCAACTGGTAGACACTGAGATAATTAACATGATTTATGAACCACATGAACAAATGTCAAATTACTGTCATATTAATACTTTCAAACAATTTGGTCTGCTTGTAGAAAAATAGCCCATGATTTCATGTTATTATACATCATGTAAATATTAGAGCCCCTGATGAGGCTACAGGCTACAACCTTATTCTCTTTCTATGTATTTCGTTTATTCACTTGTGTTTAATTTTATTAACATTAATTGCATATTCTCATACACTTCCCTAAGTACCAGAGCCTCTAAAAACTGTGCAGCCCGTACACAGATTTGGGGCACCTGCATTTGGGAGGGGGTTTTATGTGTTGTGTGTTACTCTCCATCGGGTCAGGACTTACTGGACAGAGACCTCCATGGCCAGTATCTGATATCTGGATCTGATATCCAGCAGGTTTCAGCCAGAAGTCAGGGAACCGCCCGTGTTTACCATCCTCCCCACAGACTACAATAGCGACCCCCTACTGGGCAGAGGTGGGCCGAGGTGCACCGAGTGTAGCCCTGTCACCATCCACTGCAATATTTTCCGTACCAACTTTTGCTGTACTACAGCCAATTTTTTCTGTTGTGGCAGGGGATGTGCAACTAATGCATGCTATAACACTTTAATAACCATGTTTCTTCAGTGATGAGCCATGTTTCATGCCCCAAAGAATATTTGTGTGGATTCCCAGGCACCTACAACCAAACTAGATATGGTCAGATTTATAGCGACTGGGTAAGTAGCTCTCCGTGATAATAGCTAACTGAAGCCCAGGTCATAAAGTGGGTTTGTAGCCACCGTGCTACCGGTGGAACACCAGTGGCTTCAATGTGAATCAGTATGTCTATACTAGGGTTGGTTTATTTATATGGTAAATGTATGGTTAATAATGGTGATGATATATTTAGTTATGTGAACCCTTCTCTTTGATGGGTTTCAGGTGGAACTTTTATACATTCACCACGTGGCTAGATCAACCTTAAGCAAGTGTAATGTTATGTGTTTATGGTATGTATTAATGATATTATAAATACACACTATAACATTATGACCACCTACCTAATATTGTGTAGGTCCCCTTGTTGCCACCAAAACAGCTCTGACCCGTCAAGGCAAGGACTCCACTAGACCCCTGAAGGAGTGCTGTGGTATCTGGCACGAAGAGGTTAGCAGCAGATCCTTTAAGTCCTGTAAATTGTAAGGTGGGGCCTCCATGGATGCATCCCGGTGTCATGTGTTCTCCAGGTATGCGACGCACACACCCGGCAATCCACGTGATGTAACGGAAAATGTGATTCATCAGCCAGGCCACCTTCTTCCATTACTCCGTGGCCCAGTTCTTATGCTCGTGTGTCCATTGTAGGTGCTTTCGGCAGTGGACAGGGATCAGCATGGACACCATGACTGTGCCACTATACCCTACAACTTCTATCAGAACCAGAATTAACTTTCTCAACAATGAGCTACAGTAGCTCATT
This sequence comes from Spea hammondii, assembly GCA_029215755.1. NCBI lineage: Eukaryota > Metazoa > Chordata > Amphibia > Anura > Pelobatidae > Spea > Spea hammondii. Next base: position 30,733,258 of record JARDYJ010000001.1, read on the forward strand.
TGTTGGACTTGACCACACGGGCTAGCCTTCGCCCCCACGTGCATCAGTGACACTTGGTCCCCCATGACCCTGTTGCTTTTCCTTCCTTGGACCACTATTGATAGGTACTGACCACAGCAGACTTGGAACACCCCACAAGAGCTGTAGTTTTGAAGATGCTTTGACCCAGTCGTCTAGCCATCACAATTTGGCCCTTATCAAAGTTGCTCAAATCCTTACGCTTGCTCATTTTTCTTGCTTCTAAACATCACAGTTAACGTTAACAAAGTATCACACCGGGTGCCCCTTCATTCAAGAATGAACTTCATTCTTCAATCATCACAAATAAGAAAAGAACAATCCCCAATAGCATTTGCAATTGAAATGGAAAAGACACAATATTGCTTTTTTCTGTTGTAACAAGTTGCAGACCTAGATATAAAAGAATAATATCATTCAGTAGGTTCACTCCAGATTATTTCAAGCCACTTCTCTAGTACAGTGGAGCTATCCAGTTCCAAACCCTCAATTAACCTGAGCCTTATAAATCGTTATTTGTTTCTGATAGCAAATCTTAACATTTATTTTATTTTTAAGCCTGTATGTCATATATAAAAAAGAAAAAAGGGCAGTCTGTGTGAATAAAAGGCTAATGTGTGAATGAAAGTATGTCAAATGAAACACAGCAATTCATCTGTAAGGTTTGCTTTTTTACATTTATCTATCTGTGCAGTCAAATTAAATCAGCCATACAATTGTACTAAATATTAATAAATTGAAGAGTTCTTGCATAAGCATTGAAATGTTCTGATTCTCTCTTCATCACATGCCAGATTACAGAAACCAATTAAATGAGAAAATCACAAGTAATTTGGGATAGTAAATGAATTTCTCCACATGAGTTGCTGAATATTTTATGAAAAAGCTATTTAATTAAAAAATATATATATTTTGTTATTAACAGCTATTCAGTGGTTATCCCTTGAGTGCTCCTTATTTCACACTGAGTCTTGCTGGCTTTTTTTTTTCCACTATCAGTTTTGTTATTCAGAATAAAATTATCCTTTTTGAATATTTTATAACATAGGGTTTTCAAAAAACATTTATGGCTATTACAAATATTCCCTGGTGGAGGTTGTCCTGTTGGGATAAATGGAGGCAAAATTGCTTATCTGCAAATGTTGTTTTCTGATTGTCATTTGAAAACCTTGCAAACCTGTGTAAACAGACAGAATATGACTAATTATACAACGAGACCCATAAAACTGGTAATAGTTGTATAATCCAGGAATTATCTGAAAGCTAAATTTGTAAGCAATAACAAGTTAAATGGAGACTATCATTAAATGTTATCATTTTTAAATCTAAGCACCATGCCTATGCTATAGTCGTGTATCACATGACAAATGACCTAACTAACTTCTTTGTAAATAAACTGAAGGAACATAGTATGAAAATGATATTGCAGTTATGATGTTACAGAAAAAATGTGATGTCATGCGATCAAGCGTGTGTGAAGATGTCACTATGTGTAGAAGTGTTATTACCCACTCGTGATCAAATGTCAGCTTTGATCTTGACCTAAAAGATGAGTTGTGAGATTTACCCCACTCAAAAATACTATAAAATCGAAATAAAATCAACGTCCGCCAGATCCTTCAAACATGGGCTTGGGGAGAGGGGCAAGATGGGGTACCCGCTCCTGGAAAATCATATATGCCCACTGGAGCAGCAGCAGGGGAGGGAGAAGCAGTAGGCTGTTTAGAGTAGGTTAACTAGACATAGAGGCAGCTATTTGTCAGCAAAAAAAGCTTTTATTTTATTCTGTAAACCCCTCTGCTGTCAGAGTGGTTTGGTCTGCTCTCTTCCCTCTAGCTAGTCTCCTCCCCTCCACTTTGGGAGCTGCTTCTTCACAGGCACAGAGTCACTGCCTGGGCAGAGACACAGTTTACAGGCTGCAGATACAAGGTAGTTTTATTTCAAACATCTGTTACAGCTAGGGTTAGTTACTCAAACTTCCACGACTCTCAGCCAGTCTGGTATGTTAAGCATCATGGGAAAGTGAGTACAACTGGAGTGTCAGAAGTTAGCTTTTATATCATTATGGATTGGCAATTGACTGCTGTGGAATTCACATCTCATGATTCTTAGCCATCCATTTAGGTGGCTGAGCACCATGACAAATTTTTACTCTTCTCTAACTACTTTCTTTTTTATAACCTTAGAATGCTACTCTACACAACACATTAACTTTTCTTCCTGTGGATGCCCATGCCCAAATATATTTTGATATCAATTTAATCTTTACCACTTGGACAGTGTAATTGACAAGTGATTCTGCATACATCATTAAAGGGTTTATCTAATGCTTTGTGAGCGAGTACTCTGTAAGTGATTAGTTGACCATGTGCATTACTGCAGCTGAATGCATCTCCTGCAAACACATGGAGAACATGGAAGAAAGCAGATGCATTGATAGGATCCTGAGAAATCCATCTATCCATTTTCATGAAAAAAACAATAATTTTAAGGTGACATTCACCTGAAACTTGGATGTAATGGCTAGAGTATCTCTTTAAGTACTTCATGGAGCAAGCTTTCTAGTTAAAGAACAAAATAAATGTTAAAAGTATGAATTACACCTGGATATAAGTATCATGGGCAGAAAGTTAAATATGTGTGCTGAAAGCCTGAGTTTTATGGTTGTTTGGAGCAGGTGGAATTTACTTGGCATCCTTTGGCAGGGTTCTTCAATTCTATTTCTCCACAACCCTGTACAGTAATATCACATACACTCTGTTCTTGTGCTTACAGGAGAGGGCAGGTAACTTATGAGTCACAGGGCAAACCTAACCAACTGGCTAAGTAATACAGTGGTACTACTACTCTAAGGGCAGAGTGAGATGCCTGTCAAGACCAAGTGTCAGGCATCTTGATACCTAGTAGTGGGCTAAAACACATTTGTGATATAGTGACTCAGTACAGTCATTTTAACCTTGTTCCTGTTCTCTTGGTAGCAAACTCTTATTTGGTGGTCTCATGATGACCAAAATCTTGAAATTTGTGGCAGGACTCAGATGATATAGGTTGTTTTTATTGGAACTGTGCTTACCTTGGACACATTAAAGAGATTCTATGGTAGGGGAATACCACCAATATTGAATGCATTCTTGGATAAAATCAAATTAACAAGTGCAGTTTAAATTTGGGTACATTTATGGGAACCCATCTAATCTGCAATATTCTGTTGCAACAAGGTGGCATACCATATGTTTCATAATGCAATGTCATTATAATATGTTGTGTAGAAGACAAATATTAGGGCATGCAGGAGATATATTGTCAAGTTTTCCTTCAGGAGTTATTCTGTTGGAGTCTTAAGCTGTTGGCTTCAGTACAAAGACATTGCAGAGTATGTTACCGTCTCTCAAGAATTATAGTATTGTCATTAAAAACACTAATTATTATAATATACCATGCCTGGAAACTTCTCAATGACAGCTGTCTGGAGACCCCTCTCTTGCTCCTTATAGGAGGCAGGAATCAGGGTTCAGCCAAAACCATAGCATGGGGCTAGCCACACATAGGGATGAAGTTAGCCCCAGGTTAGAATTTGAAGGGGTTTATAGTGGGTGGCAGCAGTGGTTTATTTGGGGGACCACTGCCCTATACCCACCCCAACAACGTGCCTTGTGCCATGAGGTCTCTGTTATGAGCATCCAGTGCTAGTTATTATAAAGGTTATAAAGCGTTATAAAGTGGCAGATAAAACACAATGGATAAAGAGCAAAAGCCCAAGGCTGTGAGGAAAGTACATTGTGTTGAGATACATTGTTTGTCGAAAACATTTCAACTTTGAAAACCGTTCAGTCTTTTACATATTGTGTCATTTTTGTTTGCTTGATGTCAGAGACAGGACATAACAATATTTAATGGGCTGATATAGAGGTTTCTATTACAATAGTGTTTTGAAATGCTAATTTAACTTGATGTACTTAAGACAATAATTTTGTTTATCCAGAACTGATTGACAGCTATGCCTTGCTTGCACATACAGAAAAAAATGTTTATGTGGCAATTTACAGGCCTGTCTTACAAATTCAAAGGACTTAATGTTGTTTTGATCAATTTCCCTCAAGTCTATTATTGATTTAATGCATTTTCCTGTACGTACAATGGCAATTGTGTAGCATGGTGAAAATGTAATGAACGGAGCGCATCTGGCATTTTGTAATTATTTTATTGTGTAAAAGGAGGATTATCATTTTTAGTTTCTCTAGGTAATTAGTTGTGCATTGTGTGCATTTTTTTAACCCAAGACATTAACCATCAAATGGATTCTAGGTACAATCACAGGGCTCCCTGCAAGTTTGCCACAATAAATAAAGCTATATCAGCTTGTAATCTCTCTTTTTATCAGAAGGATACAAAAAAATGGCATAAACAAAACTACTTCAAGGGCTTTCAAATGAAATTTGACATCTGAATTCTAAAAGGCATAGTCAACATGAAGTTCGGGATCATAGGAATCAGAATATACCAACAAAAATACTTTTGGCCACAAATGTTCATTATTTTTCCTAAAATGTAGTGCTACTATTTTAAAAGTCAAATTTATTCCTCATTTATTCATTTGGTCAGGATATGATCAGTGATGACAAAATAAGCTATTTTACTGTTTGTATGATATGATCAGCCAGTAAGGAGAGACTTTTGAAGTCACAAGTCCATAACAGTGAAAGTTGAATGTCTCTCTGCTTGTAAGGAAGAGGCAAGTCTCAGAATTACTGTCAATATTCAAAGCAGCTTGCAGTCACAGTAACAGAGATACCCTGTGCAGGTAGGAGCTTTCATCATGGAAGTGAATGTTTATACACGTGTGTATGTACTTATTTAGCGATGCTCTCTTTAGGAATATATAAGGTCTCTTAAAGGGAACTTCCACAGTAGTGTACCTACTACCTAGTGTTGTGTGTTTGGTAGGTTATACGTTAAGCAGTGTGCTGGACAGCGTACCTGAAGTTTTTCATTGGTGTCCTTTGTTACCTGGCTCCCTCTGTGTGCACAGTGTTTCGTCTATGTCCAAGGTTCTCCAGTGGTAGCCAGACCTTGGACAAAAGGGGACAGTGACATCCTCGGCTGACGCCAGAACCCCTCGCATATTCCTGAAGATAAGGCCACATTTTGCCTCCGTTTTCGGCAACATGCAGCTCCTGTATGGTATGTTAGATGCCATTTGTGCCTTTATACTTACGGATAATATTGTGCAGTCTTTTGAGCTCCATGTGGCTTCCAGGACGTGAGGAGAATACAGGAGAGTTTCATAGGTTTATGGAAAGGTGAGGAGTTGTACGCAACAGTTAAGTAACATTAAATATATAAAAGGACTTAATATAAACATATCTGGGAACTTACCAGGTTTTACCCGGGGACTGCGGGTTTCTGACCGTTTCTCTGGCTCTCTGAGTGAAGGCGGACATAATCCAGGTCACAGCTGGTGATGACTTGTTAGCACGGATGGACTGGCCTACTGGGATTGTTCTTCCGCACCAAACTCATCCAGCCATGTCTATATAGACCTTGTTTTTTTGCACTGGGGTGCAGCCATGCTGGAATAGAAAAGGGCCTTCCACAAACTGTTCCCACAAAGTTGGAAGCATAGTATGTCCTCTCCAGCAAGCTGACATTGCTAAAACCTCCTTTCCCGTTTATTTCAAACTCTGTTTGGCTCTGTAAAATGCAACTTAGTAAATAAACACATTTTACATACTTTCTCAGGGCCAATGTGATTCAAAACAGAAAGTGTCCAATGCTAGTGAACTTGCTTTCCCCATTAAACCCTTTAATATAATTGTAAATATGTTATATGTGGATATGTGTTCCCACTTACTAATAGGATGATAAATACATTTTTCAAGTACGCACTGTACCTTTGGAGCGACGCTGCTGTAATTAATCCTTATCCTTGCTCTTCATCTGTTTTCTATACAATTTCAAAGTCTCATATTTTTAGTATCTGTTTTCTTTTCAGTTTTTTCAGCAATTGTGGTACCATCTTGACAGGTATCAGGCTCACCATTAATTTGCCTGACTTGTTACGGAAAGTAATGGATCTGTTGGTAATGTAGCCTGAGTGCTATTTTTTCATCTATTAGAGTCTCATGAGCTTTTTTGATGTTCTGCCAAACCTGCTTGTTCTGCTCCGTTTGTCTTTCTTTGTTCTGCTGATCCGCCGCTGTTAGCTTGCCATTCAGACCTAGCAAGCTCTCAATTGGCTTCTTTCTTTTTCTCTAAAACATATGCAATTATATACCCTTTCATCATATATTGCTCCTTTTCCATTCTAATTGTTTACTTTCTGGAAGCTAACAGATATTTTGCCTGCTATTTAGACTTTTGTTATTATTTTGTTATTTTAAGGAACGTAGAGTTGAAACAAAGGGCATATTTGAGGGATTAATACCGAAGTGTGTATGTATATATATGTATATATATATATATTTATATATATTACACCATATTCCATTCCCTGACTGCATCACAATGATTTGTGAGTATGGGTAGCATTTGTTATTGAATACTGTGACGTAGTGTGTGAGGGAACTGTCTGTCACTGGGGCCCCTGGAGAAGACTGAAAGCAAGCCTGCTACTCACAGATTATGGACCCTGTCTCCCTGCCCTGGTGACTGGGACTGTTGTCATCGCCTGGGACCCAAACTCCCCAGTCTTCAGGTGCACCCTAGTACTGTTTAGTTGGACAGGTGCCTCTTACCTCTGCATCCAGAACTCTAGGAGCGACAAAGCTGTGCTCTCCGACTTAACTGGTTGCAGACCCGGTTGGTCTTCTTTTTAAAGGGGAGATATGTGGCAGAATGTTTTACAGCAATAAAATGTTCATTCTTGCTGTACTCAATTGAAGGTAGTTGTGTCTGCTTATTGGGTACACATGGCAGGGTTCCAAGGTGTGCATGCTGGCTGGTGCTGGAAGTTATTCCGGGGACAACAGGAGGATACAGCTGGGTGAACTCTGGGAGCAGGGCCGGCCCAAGACAAAATGCCGCCTGGGGCGAAGTTTAAAATGCCACCCCCCCATTATCTACCCTTCCTCTCCCTCCATCCATGCCGCCCCCCATTATCTACCCTTACTCTCCCACCCTCCCTATTATCTACCCCCTCCCCTTCCCTTGTACTTACTTTTCAGCAGTCCTGCAGCGAGTCTCCCTGTTCGGTCTCGTGTCGGCTTGTAATGCTGAGCGCCGGAAACGACCTCATCTTCCGGCACTCAGCATTAAAAGCCAGCACCGAGACCGAACAGGGAGACTCGCCGCAGAGGAGAGAGAGAGGGGCGCTGAGTGGGTACTGACAACTTGGTAAGCAAAAACCACTCGCCGCCCCTCTCTCTTCCGCTTTAAAAATAAAAAAAGGGCTTGGGGCGGCAAAGTTGCCCCACTCGGCTCCATTGTCGGGCCGGCCCTGTCTGGGAGTTACTACAGCTCTCTTGGTGAACCCGTTACACATACTAAGGTTGATGCCATCTCACAGATGAACCTGTATTAATTTAGATATTTAATATTGGTGGTGCATCGTACCATTACATAGAGCAGCCTTATCAATGCAAGAGGACAATGCTCTAGATTGTAAGCTCTTTTTGTCAGGGCCTTCCTCACCTGTTGTCTCTGTAATCAAATTGTTGTGTTATATACTACTTGTTATGTCCTGTCTACTCACTGTACAGAACTATGGCATATGATGGCGATATATAAAACAATAAATAATAATAATGATGTTTTAAAATATATGGACAATACATTGAGGTAAATAAAAAAGAAGACAGCATATCCATATAAACGTATGTTACTATACATCTTATAACAAGTATCACCTTCAACGACAGACGCCATCTTCTCTATGGCCATACTAGTAATTTTCCTTACTCATACCACCAATTTTTTTCATAATTGTTAAATGTTAAATCATTATTGCACTTTTTAATCACTATCCAAAAATACTTTGAATGACTTACTTTGCGATATTAAAATACGGTACTATCGTAATTGTATAATTAATTGATATTTTAATTAGTCCTTAAAAATACCAATTAAAACACAAGGAAACTTCATAACTGTATATATTGTTAATATTCCTTGTAGAGCCATCCTGGATGGGTTTTCATACAAGTAATTGCGTGCCCTGACCTTTTGAGTTTGTATCCATCTTTAGTCCGTGTTGTGTTATCAGTTTGTTATTTTCTATGATTTTAAAGTGTCCCCTAAGATGACATATTGATCTTCACGTTACATCAATAGCTTTCTTATTTCTCTAAAGTATGACATATGATATCCATTTGCTGTGTAAATATTGCATAACGCATTATTTCTATTCCCCATGAAAACAGTTTCAATAACAAATGCTACCCTGCAAATCGTGATTTAATTGGCTGTCATCAGACAGTCTGACCTTGTAGAACAATGAAACCTCTAAACATAACCTTCCTATGTATTCAAGTGCTACGCTGTTTAGTATCAAATGTGCGTTTTTCTATTTAACCTCTAGGTAAGTCGGGCCACATTTGTACCTTTAGGAACCATAGGCACAGTTAATGGGCAGTCCCTAATCCTAAAACCAATAAAAAATTTAGAATGTAGATAGAATGCAAAATGAGTAGGGTACGGTCTTTAGGGGACCATAACAGTGTGAAAAGGAAGCCAATCAGCTTGACTCGGGCAGCACCTTTGGAAAGTGAAGCTATAAGCCAGTGTCTAATCAATCGGTGAATTCCGGTTGGAAATTTTAATGTCGGCAACATACAACATCATATTCTAATAGTGGTAGAAGAGTCTGGAATTTAAAGACCCAATGAGTAAGCCAGGTTAAATGATAACCAGGCCAGCCACGTGTTTTAATGGACGGAACAATGAATGAAGAGTGGAATCAAGAATGGAAGGCCATCTATCTATCTATCTATCTATTGTATATAATAATATAATAATATAAATGGAACTTGTATTGTTGTTTGCTGTTATTTTAATGAAATGTACTTTTCCAGTAACAGCCAATGTCATTGGCAGTCATTGAGAGTTGGAACACAAAAGCAGCCATAACTCGTAGCTTGTAGATTTCTTTACATTTACCAAAACATTACCAAAACAAGCACACTGACCTTATCTTACCATAAGAAGAAGTCTTATTTTGCATTTTGACATCATTCGATATACAATGCGGGATTTTAGTTTAGAACTGTGCATACTTTGTTTTTGATTCTTGGAGCTAAGTTGAAGAGCAGTACTGTTTACTAAAGCCCTAACGTAATTTTAGCATAATGCGGACAAGCCCAATAATAAGGATGTAATTCAATCACTTTCCCCAGAACCTGTAAAAAATTACTATATCCTCAACCTCCCATTTGAAGTTAAGTGTCTGCCAAGGATTTGAGAATATTGTGCCCACTTGCCTATCTACTTTCTCAAGCGCTTCCTTCCCAAGAGATTAAGGGGTGTGGTAGGGGCTGAAGGCTTTTAAGTAGGAAGCCATTTCCAAGTGCAGAAGTAGTTTAGGCATTGCTAAAAGGTTTATGTTCTCAGAGTTTGTGATGTTGAGGATCCCATAACCAATAAAAAATCATTGCTGCAAATAAATCATTCTGTAACAGCTGTCAGGTGCATAACAGCAAATGTAACTCATGCTTTTCCCTGTTGCTTTGCCTCCTCATTATATTTCAACCATAAGTAAGAGATGATTTATCCATGTAATCTACATATAGGTCATATCGTGGACCCTTTTTTATTTTTAGGGAGGCAAAAATGCTTATTCAATGCACATATGAATGACTATTGGAAAATAATTAACGTAAGCAATGCTGATAAGATCACAGCATATCCTAACAGAAAAATGAATACCAGTGTATTAAGAATTCTGTTTCCTTTAAGGAAAAGGAGTATGGAATATGCATAAATTAATTGACTGATGGCTGTTTATAATAAGAAGCGATCTTGATTAAAGTAGATTAAAAAATGAAGATGGTCACAAATTGACGTAGTTTAAGGTTAATGAAAAAAATATATTAATCTGGGACGTAAGAAAATATATCTACAATGTTTTGTTGTAAAATAAATCCAGAACATTTCACGTACTGTTCCAAATGCACACTTTCAGAGAGAGATAAAAAGGACATCTTCTCACTTGTGTTAGTGTAGGTTATTGTCACTGCAGAAGCTCATTGTAGCTAATGTGATATAACCTATTGTATGATTAAAGTTTTATGATGTTTAACATTTCATTACCACTGTGATAAGTTATTTTGATTTTGTAGCTAATAATATTCTGTTTAGAGTGAGTCCAGGGTATAATGACAAGCAATTCTCTAAAGAACACATCTCCAATGCAGATTTTCTAAACATTGTTACTAGTGGTGTCTTTAAGAGGCAAGTCCTCTATAACCCCTAAATACTTAAAGCATGAGTGGAAACTATGGAGTTGCCCCAGTAAGGATCATTCAACTAGACAAGGTTGATGTATCGAATGTCCTTTTTCATTAAATAATCTCTACTATGAAAAGTAAATTAAATACCATACATTTCCAGCTATTAGTCTATTTGGGGCAGTCCCCAGATACCCATATCTTCCAAAGTTCATCTACATTTGCTTCGAAGCCCTGAACATACCTGGAATCTGTCTGGGCTTATCTGAAGACTTGGGGAATAACAGCACTCTGCATTCTGGGCAGCTCTGGATCTTCAAGCAGGAGAGGTTGTTCCTCTCAATTCCTTCTTCTCCTCTACCCCTAAAACAGATTAAGGTCTATTGATTCATAATCCTTCACTGTGGGCACCCCCGGAGAAGGGGCAGGAGGGAGAAGCTCCAGGAGATGAGCCTTGGGGAGTTCCCATGTATACAAGGGCAGTTTTTGGGGGCCATAGGATAAACATTTGGGTAATGCCATCTGTACTGATGGTAATTTAGATTTTACGTAATTTATGGAATGCAGTAAATGTGATTTGAAGTTTGGTTGAAAAAAAGTATTTTGAGTTTTCTGTTGTTATATATTATATAGTTATATAGCTATACGTGCATCAAAAAAGCAGGAACATAATATTCAATTGTGAGAAATCAACAATGTAATCAAAACCAAAGTTTTGTATCCGTAACACAATTTGAGACTAACCCAAATATTCTATTTCTGAGCCTTTTTCACAATATTACATTGTGCATTGTTATGATTTATTTTTCTTGATCATAAAGGCTCCAACTGAGCTGTCATAACATGTATTCACTATGTGTCATCCTATGCAGGATTCTGTAATTATAGCCGACATGGCAGCGCAGTGACCTCTGTGCAATGTCCCATATCAGAGCTAATATACAGACAAGCTCTTGGACTCTGCTACAACCCAGCTTTTGCATCGTAAGTTTGGCTTTAAGACATCATAGAACATCGTGCTCCTTTCTCAAGTATAGCCAAATATTCTCGGAATATATTTATCATGTATTCTTCATGCAAATATTTAAGTCGGCTCAGGTTGTTTGTAGAAATCAAACTAACAATCCAATAAGAGCCACTTTCCTTAACCTTTCTACTAGTCGCCATCAGTACGATGAGAATGTTTTGCCAGGATGTGGTCATGCCAACGTTTCACAATTTGTATATAGAATTACTTTATTCTGTAAATGGAATCAATGTATCAAACTCTTCCCAGCTGTCCCCTTTCCAAGCAGATCAGGATATTTGCTTTCAGCGGCAGCAGCAGTATTGTTCTTGTGGATATGCCTCATTAGAAGATCATTACGCAGGTTCACAGAGGTCAGCATAACAGGCCTATAAACGAAGGTCTGCAAATGATGTAACCAAAACTTGATTAAACAACAAGTAAGCATAATTATTGACTCTATGAACAGACTGTGAGAATTTATCTGAGTACGTATCAATACCATTTTGGAAAATGACAATGTTTCTAGAGGATGTATTTGTATTAGGAGGCTATCCATTCCATAACTAATTTTTTCGTTTTTACAAGCAGCAAATTGTAACTCCAAATTTTGCAGATCGTTTGAAGTCACCATTCCTCAGCTATTCACCATCAACTTCTTAATGTTTTATGTAATTAAACTTACCTTTGTGTGAAATTCTCCTGGGCAGGCTTATCCTGCTGTTTAGCCTTGGCTGTCCTACAACTTTGAGAATAAAAAAAAAAGCTAGTGGAAAAAGTGCAGACATTGATTTCAAACACAAATATCTTCATGAAACAGCTCTTCTGAAGTAATCTTCAAACTTTAGCAATAAATGCTGGAGAAAAAAGAGTTGCTCCTGAAGAGCAGTTTTTGCTAGGGTTTTAGAGAGACACCAATGACCACGTTCCGGTCTCCCTTGTAGAGTTCCTCTCCATTAGTCTTTAAGTGCGTCCAGCTATTGGAACATTCACTGATGTCAGTTAGCAATCACCATGGGTTCCCTTAGAAAGGTGGCAGCAAAATATCATGTTGATCTTTCCTACTCTTCCATGGCTTCTTTTGTTTAAATCAATTCCCACCCTTATTTAATTATTAATTCCCTGATTTTAGACCACCTCAAGCTGTCCTCCAGGTTAACAGGAGAAACATCCATGGAAAATACAAGTGCCCCCTTTTGCTACTGCATGAGGACACACGGGGTGCATGAGGGTACCAACAGGAACAAGGATGCACAGAGTTCAGACACACCAGAGTATGTTATTCCATTCACTAGGAGAAGATGGGATACTTTAGTAAAATAATCCTGTTGGTTAACACTTTAACCTGGGACTTAGTTTACTCAATCAGTTGAATTGAAAGCTTGGTTTGGAATAGAAAGCAATATACATGGCTTCCTTTTCTTAACTACAGTGTAATGCTGACATGTCAACTTCCAAGGAACACATACATTGGACTGTCTCATCAGACACTTAAAATAAACTATATGGACAAATGTATGGAGACACCTGAACAACAACAACTTTTATGACACTTCGTTTTAAATACACAGACATTAATATGTAGTTGGTCCCCTTTTGAAGCTATAACAGTTTCTACACTTCTGGGAAGGCTTTCTACAAGAGATTGGGGTGTTTCTGTGGGAAGTTTTGCCCATTCATCCAGTAGAGCATTCAAGTTTCTGGAGTCAATACTGGGTTGGCCTGGGTCAACAGGATGTCATGGCCAAGAGTGTGGCAGCTTCAGTTTAGTATTGATAAATGTAGAATGATGCACTTGGGATGTAAAAATCCCCATTGTCCTGTCAGTGACAACAGAAGAGAGGGACTTGGAGGACTTACAGGACTTGAGCATTGCAAAAAAGCAACCAATGTGCTGGGTTGTGTAGCTAGTGGCATTAGTAGCAGAAAGCAGGGAGATGTAACGTAAGGAAGTTTTACTTTACGGAGAGTTTGGTAGATAAAAGAAAGAGCCTCCTACCAGCCTCCTACCAGAAGTGGTAAAGGCTAATACAGTAAAGGAATTTAGACATGCATGAGATATCCTGCATATAAGACAAGATCAAGGACCCGGGTTTTACATCATGAAAAATGGGCAGACTAGATGGGCCGAATGGTTCTTATCTGCCATGAAATTCTATGTTTCACACTGACCTATCTTTAATCCTGAGATAACGTATTGCTATCTTGAGTATTTGAATATAGCTTGAGGTCTGTAGCCGCTCCTGAGATATCTTTGTACTGACATTGATTAATTTTGTGTAGCATGAAGTAATACCATTCCCATGTGTTTCTCTTTTCTTAGGTAAACTGTCCCAATTTGTCAGGTCTTTTCACAGAAAAGATACTGTTAAGATGGCCAGATATTAGATCATTGCTTGTTTCCATATTTACTGTATTCTCTTCCTACAGGTTTTCAAGCAAAGAAAACTCTGCAGTCCTCAAGGCTGCTTCACCAAAGCTTCGCTATCTTTGCTGTATAATAATACGAATTGCATTTTTTTTCTTTTATTGTGTAAAAGTTTTGTCCAGAAGAAATGCCAAAGTGTATAGGGGTCAGATATGGGAGTAGTGATGGTTTACCATACCTCTTGCAGTTTGACCACTGTGTCTATATTGCCTCTGTGGACCTCTTCACAGTGGCTACTGAGTTGATGGCATCTTCCACCTCCTGCCCAAGTCTCTTTTGAACATCTGCACCCTTGCCTTTCTATCTCCTGAAGAGGGCTGGATTCAGTTATCGCACCAATGGTTTCTCTGAAAAACCAGTGACGACATGTATTTTAGTCTCTAAATTAAGGACTGTTGTTTTTGGTAGATGTAGCATACAGTATCTGTGTCCTAAATCTACATAATACACTAATAACTCCTGAATTCCAGTGGCTTCTAGTATGATTATGCAATGTAATGCTAAATTGATGCCTTTGTACATCTGGATCAGCAGTACTACTAATGCAGAATCAATATACCAGAAAGAAAACAAATATCTTTAAAATATACATGTCCATGTGCAATTATACAATTCAAATCAAACATTGAGGACAATTCTTATATGTATGTCATCAGCTGAGCCAAGCTGGCTTTTAATCAACACAGGTCTGAAGGACAATCACTCAATGGCCTGACCTTGCACATCTGAGAAGATACTGAATGATGAGAGTCACCTTTAAGAAGTTCTTCCATAAGGTCAGCTAAGCATACAGTAAACAACGTTCGAGTCAGCAGATAACAAAAGCATAATGTATCAATATGCAATGGTCCATTGTCCTGAACAAAAAAGGTTGTGATGCTGTTTAGTGGAGCAATGTTTATAGTATAGTAAGTAAGATGTGGCAGTGTAGCAGAGGGACTCTGACATGTTTGAAGTATTGCTCTGAATAACATATGATCTCAAATATTTTCATGGTTTTGTTATAAATACCTAATCTACTATTTCCAAAATATATTGCTGATGTAGTATTTATGACCATACCCTTTATCTTCCATGGTAATAGGAGCCTAATAGTTCATAACATTAAACACTGCTAAGAAAGAAGCCCTCATTAATCTTCCGTGAATTATAATATACTTCTGTGGTGTACTGTATGGCGAATGCAGTTTGCAAGTCTACACTTGCCTACTATTAAGCACAAGCTTATGTATGAAAAGGGTAAGGCTGTGCAACGTTTGTCTTTTGTTTGTTTGTTTCAGATTTTGCTTTTGTAAGAGCAGAGCAGACTTAAATTCTCCATGTGATGGGAAAATAAAGTAGATAAGAGTGTATAGCTAGCGGAATGCCCTAGCACATCACACTAAAAAGATGAGTATATGCATTCTATTCCTTCTACTCCTCGTTGGGGATCGCCGGAATATGACATCATACAGTATTCTGGCGATTCATGACTTAAAGGTGCATAGTTAATTTTTAAGCTGTCACTTGTAACCAGCCCATTGAGCAGTAGCAGAGGGGTCCTCCATTTTTGTGGCAGGAGGATTGCCCCCTGGACCTGCAGCCCCAGGGCTACACCTAATCAGCCTAGGCCAGTACACATTGTTGCAGTGCTCCTCTTGTGACATTTGCCAAGCCAGTGCTGCAGCAGACCAGTGGTAAGTGTGCCATGATATGTGTCTGGCCAAACACATCTCCTGCATGGAAAATAACCAGGAGGTGGGCAAAGGGGCAAATGCATGTAGTTTCAACTGGACCTCGCAGCATACCTGAAAACTTTCTAAATGAACTGACCCTGAGACTCTTGAAATATTAACCTTTTAGTAGCCTGAATATTCTATGTAGTGACTTGCCAAATGTCTCTAATACTGGCCCTCATAGAAACCTTAACTTGCCATTATTTAAAGATACATTTGCATTCAAAGCAGGGATAACAACCATAACATAATGGTAGCAAATGCGCCAAATGGGAGTCTTATATGCGATCGCAGTAGTTTAGAATAAATAATAATAAGAAAGAATAAATAAGAAAAAACACCTAAATAATCAGGACCAACAAGTGAAAGACACAATTCAATAAATACTTCCTTAATGTACCGCAGCAACCTGTAGACGTACTCCTCCAGTACTTAGAAACCAAAACCAAATCCAAATAGAATAGGAAAGAGGCCGCTCCAGACTGTGTGACCCTTGAATTTTGACCTTTCACCCTGAGAGAGGGGCAACAACTCTGAGATTCACCTACCACATGCATTAAAATGCATATGATAGCTGGACATCCTTTTAACTAAAGAGAATAGATAAAATAAGACATACTCTATTTTTAAGCTTTACTTTCCCTTTTCTCTGGAAAAATTCTTCATACTGAGATATTAGACCTAAAAACCAAAAGACACATTTATTGGGATGGTAAGTCAAATTTCTAACTAAATTGTTGAAATACTAGCGTATTTCACAAATACTTGTTGACAGTTATGTGTTAATTATGCAAAGCAATTCAACAAGCACTATGTCTTAGTTTACAGTTTGAACATAAGAAGAACTATACCAAACTATAGAAGATCCATAAAAATCAAGAATGCATGGTTTCAATGGCTTAAATCACATTGATTGTCTAACATCTGTAATTCGACAAATATATATCAATAAGACTAAACAGTGGTTATTAGGAACAACATTTTTTTTATAAAAATGTAGTCTAAAATATGGATAGCTACAACAAAAATTATTTATAAAAAATATTAAAGACCGTAGATAAACTGAAGTATCTACAGCCCAGAATGCAATAAATGTTATTCATTTACACCAGCCAATATCTAAAAGAAATGCTTACATTTGCCTCTTTAAAAATAATGAAGGTTTGTGTTAAAACTTTATGCAGTGTTTTCAAATCTCGTTTTTTTCTCAGGATACTTTAATAAGGTCTTCTTCAACTTAAGCCAGTAATGATTGGTATACATTTTAATATTAAATAGGAAGTGGGCGGAATATTAATTGTATTAATCATATGGTAACTTTCCTATATTTGCTCTAGGGTGCACTGTGGCTCCACTTATAAAGGAAGACTTTTAATTAGGATATACGAATCACTATTTAATGGTTTGATTATCATTTTATTATAGCCTCCAAAAACTTCTGGAATGTCATAAATTTACCCAAAAGACTTTCGGAATTACTGTTCTCTGCTTGCTTGAAGTATATAACAGAAATATATATCTATCTATATATATGGTATATATATATATATATATATATATATATATATGCACACACTATATGGACAAAAGTATTGAGACTCAATGAATTCAAGCGCTGTATTGTGTATCCCTGCTAAATGTTTGACGGTAAACTGTAAATTATATTATTGGAAAGTGGAAGTGTTCAGGAACAGCAGCAACTCAGCCATGAAGAGGAAGACCATGTAAAGTCACAGAGCGGGTCACGGAGTGCTGAGGCGCATGGTGCGCAAAAGTTGCCAAAGCTCTGCTGACTGGCATTAATATCAGCACAAAAACTGTGTGGCGGAGATTCTTGGAATGGGTTTCCATGACTGAGCAAGTCCATGCAAGCCTCATATCACCAAGTACAATACCAATCGTCGGATCTAGTGGTGTAAAGCCTGTCGCCACTGGATGAATCTCACTTCTCACTTCTGCCTTGTGTGGCAGTCTGATAGACGCGTCTGGGTTTGACGGATGCCAGGAGAACATTACCTGCCTGTTGTGCCAACTGTAACATTTGGTAAAGGAGGGATAATGGTCCGGGGCTGTTTTCCAGGGGTTGGGCCCCTTAATTCCAGTGAAGGGAATTTTTTACGCTTCAGCATACCAAGATATTTTGGACAATGCTATGTTTTCAACTTTGTGGCAACAGTTTAGGGAAGGCCCTTTTCTATTACAGCATGACGGTACCCCAGGGCACACAGCAAGGTCCATGAAGACATGGTTGGATGAGTCTGGTGGGGAAAGAACTTGACCGGCTCTCACAGAGCCCTGACCTCAACCCAATTGAACCTTTGGGATGAAACTAACCAGCCCAGCTCTCCTGGCTGGTTAGTTTCCTACCTTGAGCATAACCAGCCTGGGTTTAGATTAACTGGACTTTAGTTAACAGCGACTCTATTAATGCTGCTTCAGCTCTGACTCACCTAACTTACTGGGACCTCCATCCCTGGGTCCCTTAATAAATGTTTGGAAATCTCAGAAAACATCAAGTAGTCTGCCGAAAACAAATCTGTTTAACTTGCTTAGAAAGGAAGCACATAGTGGATCAAGGTTGGCCATATAAATCTCCCATGAATCACCTTAGCACGGATGCTGTTACAATATATACAGTACATTTATGATCTATATTGCTAAGGTATAAGAACACCTAAAAACTTAGTTCCTACAAGAATTATGACACATAAAAATGAAAATGTCATTTTTAACAAATTAATTTTTTAATCTTCCAACCTGAGGTTATCCTATTGCCTCCAGTGACTTCTAAGAAGATTTAAGATATGTATTTCTGATGATAGCCGCCAACAACGCTTAATAGAGGTATGAATTTCCTTAAGACAAGTGTATGTGACTTACCGTATTGGCTCGAATATAGGCCGCACTTTTTTCTCCCACTTTAAGTCTTTAAAGTGGGGGTGCGGCCTATATTCGGGGTCTAGCGCCCGACGCCCGGGACATGCAGTCCCGGGCGCCGGGCAGGCAGCGGGGTTAGGATACAGATCCTCCGCAGCGGAAGTTGTTTACCCGCATCGCCGCAGTCGGTGACTGTCCGCACGATGCGTTTTACCTCTGCCCCCAAGACTTACCAGAGCAGACTCCCTGGTGTCTTGCGGGGCCGGCGGGGGACATCTACACAATACGCGTATACAACTTCCGGTGCTGGCACACAGCTGATGTGCCGGCACCGGAAGTTGTATACGCGTATTGCGTAGATATCTTCCGCCGGCCCCGCAAGACACCCGGGAGTCTCCTCTGGTAAGTCGGGGGGGGCAGAGTGGCAGCATATCTCAGGGAGGGAGGAGGAGGACAGTGGCAGCATATCTCGGGGGGGGAGGAGGACAGTGGCAGCATATCTCGGGGGGGGGACAGTGGCAGCACACCTCGGGGGGGAGGACAGTGGCAGCATATCTCGGGGGGGAGGACAGTGGCAGCATATCTCGGGGGGGGAGACAGAGTGGCAGCACATCTCGGGGGGGAGACAGAGTGGCAGCATGTTTTTTTGGTGCTTTTTTAAAAAAGGACCAAACTTTTAGGGTGCGGCCTATATACGGGGGCGGCCTATATCCGAGCCAATACGGTATATATCTTAACATTGTAAAATATAAAAAAAATGGACACTACTCACACAGGAAGAGAATATAACCCCCCAAAAAAGATAAAACATGATTGAGAACTTTGTATTAAAGTACTTCCCATGCACTTAAGTATGCATTTTTATAATAAAAAAGTAAACTCACCTACATTTAGGAGAAGCTGCAGCTTCATGGCTGCAGTGCATCCTCCCATCCACAGTCAGAGTTCCACTCTTGACAGTTTTAATTTATGGGGTTTTTATGGAGCTATCCCACACATAGTTACATCGTAACAACCTTATTGTTTTTTAATTTACATTGAGAGTGTTGGTAACGCAAGGACCTGCCATAGGCCCTTATCTTGTCTCTAAAAGTCTCATTCAGTAGGAATATCAGGAAACTCCCAGGGTCCGGCAACCAGGCAGCTATCCACATGCAGGGGAATGGCTATCCGTGTATGTGGACGGGGATAGTCAGGTAAGTAGGGTAGCCTCGAACATCTTACATTTCTATGATTTTTGAGAGAGGAATATGGCAGTAAGTGGGTGTGCCTAAATGCTGCCCCTAGTGACCTGCAGATGACCTAGAGAACAGGGGAGCGGCGCCTCACCAGGAGTCTCTGGGCGAGACCCAAACATTTCCCAGGTAAGTCAGTAGGTCCATCAGCAACAACCTCTACAAAATGAAATGAGTGGGAATGCTGCTTGCCCTAATACTTTGCAGAGAAAGCAGGTATAACACACAATCAGGGCTGTTCTTGATGCCAGGTGTCTCTGGGAGCTCCCTTGGGCACCAGACCCTTGGTTGCCACTTGTCTCAGTTTCACCCAAGAGCCATGTCCCAAGTCCAGGACAGGTGAAAGGGAGTGCTCCCAAGGCAAACACCAAGAAGAATGTGTGTAGGGGTTGCTTAGTGATAACCTCACGATAGTGTGTTTACATTATCTTTTATGTTTTCTTATCTTACCATGTTAATAATATGTTTTATTTTTTAGATGTTTTTATTATTTTCGCATGAACTACAATTCACATCATACTCAACTAACAGCTGCAGGAGAATGCTGGGAGTAGTCGCAGTTTGTGTGTCAGTAGCTGCCTGTCCTAGTGTTCTGTATGCAGCAGAGCGATCCTCAGATCCCTCCGAGGTGCCAGTAACACGCAGCTCCCACAGGTCACTGCAGCAATTTACAAAGTAAAAATCATCTGGTGAAAAATGCTGTGTTTAAGACAAGTTATCTTAAACATGCCATTTGACTTTGTGAGCTGCATGTAAGTGATTATTTACATTCTCGTTTACTTTCCAAGGGTGTTTTCTAAAGCCATTAGCCATTCCCTTACAAAAAAAATACTGCAGTTTTACTGAAGTAATACTGCAGTTTTTTGGACATGAAAAAACTGCAATACTGCACTTTTACTGCAGTATTACTGCACATTTACTGCAGTTTTACTGCATTTGTACTTCACTGTACTGCAGTTTTACTGCAGTTATTTATGTACGGAAGTACAAATGCAATAAAGCTGCAGTACATTGAAGTAAAACTGTAGGTTTGCAATATAAAAAAAAAAGTGCAGTAAATGTGCAGTAAAACTGCAGTACAGTGAAGTACAAATGCAGTACAACTGCAGTAAATGTGCAGTAATACTGCAGTAAAAGTGCAGTATTGCAGTTTTTCCATGTCCAAAAAACTGCAGTATTACTTCAGAAAAACTGCAGTAATTTTTTGTAAGGGTTTCCTGATGTTTCTATACACATTATGGTGAAATTTAAAGCTGTAAGACAATGTGATAGACTTATACCCAGCAATCATTGGAAGCTCCTCGAACACTCGGAGGAAAGAGTGGAAAGAGTAGTTAGGGTTCCAAAAGATGGACACATAGAGGTATGCAATTCTTCTTGTCACAATAATTCATGTAATAATTCAATAATATACATGTTAAAGAGAAAATAAACCCAGACTAGACAAGAAAAGGGAACACCAGCTGAAAGGAGAAGCAAGATACTACGGGAGGGCTGGAACCTTGTGGCATGTAATGTAATAGCATAAGAAATTGTGTATCTGTGTGTGGGATGGGGGTTACATTATGAAAAATCATATGATATACTGTATTTCTGGATTACCTTGATTAACCAAAGAGATCTTATCTAGGGTTGTGATGGGTCTACAAATAATGTTTGCATCGTATTATAATTCACTGACCTTCCAAACTAGTTTGATCTTCATTGGGATACTGGGCTGAATATAAATATGTGTGCATGTACTTCAGCATTCTTATATATACCTGATTCCGGCCTAATGTTTTTGTGACATTGTGGTGTAACATGGCTGCTGGTAGGTGTTTCACTATAATTATGTCATGGAGCCTAGGGTTTACCTCCTGGACACATGAACCGCTCTATGCGGAATCAATTCGTGCGTCCAACAGCCTGCTCTTCGTGCAGCCAAGCGGTGGGAGTTCAGTGAGCTTACATGACATCTTGGGCAGCCCCAATGATAAACTGACAGCTGGTTTGGGCCACAATACCTGAGCCATGAATGGATTGGAGAGCTATAATATCTAAATGTTATTGAACATGTATCCAGTATATGAGTCGGTCATGGCAGATTTTTGCAATTAAAGTATTGCACCCATCAACTGCTTTTGTGTAGAATATTATATGCGCCACATATCAATTGTATACCCGATAAAATTAAAAAAGTAGCTTTGTCAATGTATTTTCATCAAGGTTTGGCCATTAATCCTAGTGGGCTTCTTGCTTTTTATTACCCAGGCCACACCTTAAAGTAAAACACGGAGAGAGGCTTTTTTGCACCGAAACATAAACTTCCCACTTCTAAAAGTCCACATTGTAGGGTTGTGGCAAAGTTAAAGGATTTTTTCCCCCTGATTATCCTTTTTTTAAAGCTGAGTGTAGTAACTGTTTAGCCGCATTGGCATGAAATAAAGGGCGCCGCTGTCCCTATTGAGTGTAGGCACAGAAGGCGGCATGGCAGAATAATCTGTTGAATTACCTGACTCTGCATCCGAACGGTTTGTATTTTTAAAAAAGATACGGACTGCCACATAACAGCTGAAAATCTGTATTGTGTGGTCTCTCTGGTACTTGCAAATGAAGCTTCGCTCTGTAAATGGAACCTGGGTGTTGAAACTCTGCCATCGGTTTTGAAGCCGCATTCTTGTGTATAAAACCCACCTGCACAGACTCTACAGCAGATGGTAAAGTCTGCAGATATGGAACACTGCCAACACAGGGTCTCCGACTTTAACCTGATAATAAAATTCTCCTGGCCTAATCCTTTTATATGTTTCTTTTCAAAAATGCCACCCAAGCACTTAATGTTTCTTCTGGATTTTATTAAGCTACATGAAAATTACAAAAACATGTTGGAAAGTTACAGGTCTGAAAAAGGTGATATTAACCTGACTTTTGTGAATCCTTTTAGCAAAATCTTATATTACTTTCTATGGAGCCGACATACAAATGGCTCTGTAACATCAAAAAGATATTCTGATACAGGGGGATTTACAGAAAATTGTTATTCAAGAACCATTAAATTTGCAGCAACTTAAGGGTACAGTCTCACAAGCAACCGTAGAATTAGACATTGAAGAACACTTCAATATGCCTTTTGTGTTTTGGGTAAGCAGAGCGCTCTTACAAATGCTCAGGGGCCAAAAGCTTAACTATAGGAGAGGTTTGAGCTGGCTTGGCTCTGGCATTTGCCGCTAGTATTTTTACAACCCATTTCCTAGCTAGGCATTAGGCCCGAAACTATGACAGCGTGCCCAGTTATATATCACACAAAATAATAAAGAAAAAGGAAATAGGATGATTGTGGCAAATTATGGCAATCATTTGTAACAAGAAAAATAACATTTAGAGTTATAGTTAATGAGAATGCTAACTTAAACTTAATTTCATGTTATATGTTGCAAACCGAGGGTCCCCTGGTATGACATGTCCATGTCCGTGGAGAAGAACCCACAATGTAGATGCACTGGATACAGTAATACCAGCTTCCAAAAGCTATCAGGATGTCTTGGGCTTAGGAGTGCACCAGATCTTTGCTAGCCATTTGTACTGGAGAGAAGTCCTAGGTGAGTATTTAGATTGTGTCTTACCATTCCGTTGCTAGTAGTGGTTTTATCTAATAGCTACAACTTCCCATATTGTTTCTACACCCATGATTAAAACCACCCTGATGCCGCCTGGTACGTTGGTCCAGCACTGCCGGGATCTCACCAACCCGCGGTTGAGTTTTTTTTTTTATCAGTTTCTGCATCGCAGGGAATGCAGCGGACATCGTGGTAGAGAGTTTTTCAGTAAACAAATTTGCATCAAGTGTAAAAAATGCAATTAACAAGATGTTTCCTGTAATAAGAAAGGCAAGGTGAAAGAGAATGAGCAGCTAGAGGTTTCATGAATGCTGTTAAAGCAGTAATGTTAATAATTTCAGATCCTCGCATATTAATATAATCTTCCCATTTACACCTTTTGCCCTCTTACATTGGATAAAGATGGTAAAAGACTCCCTTTAGCTTCTTATTAGGTTTTTTTAACTCCGTTTTTCGTATTAACATACAGCACGGGTCCCATAATGCGATTTACTTGTAAAACCTCACTATAACATGCCTCCCATGTTGGTTAAAAACAGGCATAGCCCTGAGGCAGCATATTCCGGGGGGTGCTGTATTTTATCTAAAATATTAATGCAGCCTACAAAATAAAATTTTTGCACTATTTATATTCTATGCCGTGTACTAAAACATGTTTTATTTCAACATCATTTTGAAACTAAATAACTCAATAACTAATACATCAATAGACATCATGTACTGTAATTTTGATTTGAGATTGAGATACAACAAAAGCAAGTCTATCCAATGGAGTTGGCAGTTGAGTTGCAGATGTTGCTTTATTGCAGAGGGCTCACGTGTTACATGTCCTTGCTATAGTAGCGGGGCAGCTTAAGAGTGTGAGCCGCACTAAAGATAAAGGAAGAGAGAGGGAGACAATGCAATATGAACGTCACTGATGATGGGAGGGAAAGAGCAAAAAGAGAGTGTGCATATGTACTGTATATTAGAGTGAGTGTGCTTGTGTATGATACTGGATAGTGGGTTTACGGTATGTATATTTATGATGTTAACATTTGTGTGTCAGTGTAAGGTGTTAGCATGAGTGACTGTACGATGTTATAGCATGTGTGTTACTGTATTGAGTTATAGCATTCAAGAATGGTGTTAACCAATCTGTGTATGTGAGTAAATGGTCTTAGTGTATATGTTACTGTATGGTTTTAATATGTGTGTGTTTTACCATATTGAGGTTAGTATGAGTATGTGTGTTAGCATTTGATGTTAGCATGTGTGTGGGTCGGTGTTAGTGTATGGAATTAGAATGAGTGTGTCAGCATATGGTGTTGTGGAGAGTGTGTGTATGTATGTGCAGTGGTAGGCGCCAACATTGCTCATGGTGGAATTTTACTGGAGTCTGTGGTGGACAATTTAATGATGTTTTATGGACCTTCACAAACTTTGCCACGGACAGGGGGGTTCTTGTACGGACACTTTGCCTATCCCTGTGTATGTGTAAGTGCATGGTGTTAGAGTGAGCGTGTGGGTATTTTAGTGTATCAGAGTGAGCGGGCGTTAGGGAGAGCCTATGTGTAAGTATGTCTGTGTATGTTTATTATTGTAGGCATTTTAAGCAGCAGCAGTTTGGGTTCTAAATGCATCAAAGCCATCAAAGGAAATTGCCCCAAAACAGCTCTGAACCATTCATTATTATTATTATCATTATTATCTTTTATTTATATAGCAGCAACAATTTATGCAGCGCTTAATACAATACATATATTCAAGGGGTATTACAAGACGAGAACTGACAGACTAAGACAAACCGATAAATTAGGTGGAGAGAGCCCGGCTCGCAAGCTTACAATCATTGCAGCTAATACATTTTTAAGTGTATTTCAGCATGTTTGGAGAAGAAATGCCAATGACAAGCCATGTTTATCTGCAAAAGAGGGATACAGAAGATATCCATCTTGTCTTTTCTGACACCTGTTTTTTTGTGTGTGTTATAGTAGACGTGTGCTTTCGTATTATAGCTGTGGATAAACGTACGTGAAGACGAAGATGCATCTTTGTTTCTTTGTGTTTGTCTTTGTACATATCTCCTAGCTAATCTCCCTGGTCACTTCTTCCCACACAAGTCGTTGCCTCTAGCCTATCTTAAGTCTTGGTAGTATAGGAGGGGTTAACGGGAACCTATAGGATCACACCAGGAGTTAAAAGTCTATAAGAGCCACTCTATTAGTCGTTGGTAGGGGGCTTGTCTGGCATCAACAAATGAAAAGCAGCTGCCCTTCATTGGTTGACGCCGGCAGCCAATAGAGTCGCTGTTACGGACTTTAAAATCCTAGCGCAAAAGCTGCTGCTGTTACATTTGTTAACTCCGTATTAAACTTTGCTAGAAAACAAAGAGAAAAACAAATACGAAGAACATATACAAATATTCACCGCAAACCAACACGGGAACGAGTGAATATTCGCAGAATAAGAAGATTTTTTTTTCTCTCCCAAAGACGAACACAAAGTCTATGTTATACTTTGGATTTCCATATCCGAGATATTAGCTTTGCCTTATCCACAGGGTTTCGAAGTATATAACAGAGTGCTGATTTTTCGTAGCTAAGTACTGTATATTTTTTTGCCTCACAAGTGGCAGCATGAGATGCAAATTCTGCCATTGCAATTACTATTTTTAGTAGAAATCCAGCTAAGTCAACAATTTGTCTCAAATGTTAAATGTTCCGATACATCATATAAATTGTCTTTCCCCCATTGAAAACCTGTAGAAGACTGTTACAATAACACTTAGTGATTTGGTGAGTTGTGAATGAGAATTTAATATATACATCACTTTTGCTTCACCATCTGAATCTATATGCAAAGAAAACTGCTTCATATATAAAGATGATGCCCACTTAAGATATGAGATTAAGGATAAAAATAATGATAAAACTGAATAAATAACCCATATTTAATCTTTTTTGTAATTATGTGAGCACGTGGAATCTCTGTCCTGCTTATCTCCCATTGGCTGCCTGGTGTTCTAGTTCAAACCCTCAAATATATAAACTATTCTTTTACATATGTAGTTATGAAGACACAAATTGACAACTTGACTATAAAAAGAGATCTGATGGATTTTGACTGTCACAAATATCTCTTAAAGATCTCTTGTCTACATTCAACCTACTTGATCTTTTAGCCCCTTTACAAGTTGTCTGTATCCTTTGTTGAACTTAATGGTTGTAGCGTATAACTTATACTATGTACTCATGGTTCCAAATATCTCTCTTGTTGAATCCATGATCTTCCTGTGGCTTGTGCCTGTCTCCTCACTTTTATGCTAACCACATGCTGATAGACCACAAGTGCTTTGTTTTCAGATGTTTGTTCCTAGCATGTCATGTAGGTTGTACATCCATGATTACCACCACTCTGATGTACTGTGATACATCAGCACAGTATGAGGGGCAAATGCTAGATCTGTCATTTCCTGCACTTCAGGGGACACAGCAATAGGTGTTGTATATTTTTTCACTGATCAAATTTGTCTGAAATGTAATAATTGCGATACGGAAGCTGTTTCAATTAAAAAGGCATGTTGTATCTGGTCATTAATGATTTCAACCCATTGCTTATCCATCCTGTATGGAGCTTTGTCTTTTCCTGATGATGTATTCATCAGCTGGCTGGGAACTCTATGGGTTTTACACTGAGTCTTGTGAATGCTCAATAACTTTGAGACACAGATTCTTCCCAAAAGAGTTGAATAAGCAGATTTTATTGCTCGTGCACACGAGGGAGTGTCATCAGCCAGACTACTCTCTCTCCATGAAAACAACACATGTCTTATATACCTTTACAAACAAGACAGCTACGTGCTAAGATCTGTCTACGTAGCAAGTGTCCTGAAATATACATACAGAAAGATACAGAAAACCATTCATCCTATTATGGTCAGTTTATGTCAAAGACCATGTCTGCAGCCGAGATGATCAATCACTTCTGACCGCCCTCATTGTGGTTTTGAATAGACTTGGTCAGTTTCTTTTAACTTACTTGGATCAAGAAATAGCCAACCACCTGTCCACTCTTAACCTTTCATTGCAGATAGAGTCACACAGAAAAGGACACTCAGGGTTAACATAAAAATACCCGCTGAGAAGCTTTACAGCTCCTGCACACTTAAAGCTCGCTAGTAATATATAATATGAAGACGTATATATTTCCTCTTTACGGAATGATTTTAGTATTATATATTTATATATATATATATATACACACGTTTAGTTTATTAAACAGTAAAATTTTTGGGCAGATTTCCCCGATCCTGATAAATCAATGTTTTATCAAGATGAATATGTCACATGGAAGCTAAGTCTGCCAGGAGAGCTTTTTTCACCTATAAAACAACCTATAAACCGTTGTGTGGTCTCTGTTTGCTGTTTTACACCAGGTACACAACATTTAATTGTAAAAGTAGGCCAAAACAGGATGTTGGCCGTCTAGCAGTGCCAAACTAATTAATCTAAATCAGAATCTCTGATTATGAATCTTTATTTTAACGCCAGGGGGTATGTTACAAGACACTGCTCCAAATTCACTGGCAGCGGGCTTTATGAATAAAAGGAGCACCATGCATTTAACTTAAATGGGAAAAGTAGGACACCGGCTTTCACACTGAGAATTACAATTTGCTAAGTTGGCAGTATGAACTGACCAAAAAAAAGGAAAAGATCATTTTTCCCGCTGGGAAGCAGATGAACCGATATTGACATATTTTTCTATCTTTGTGTGAATGGCTGGGTTTTACTTCGGAAACTTCTTGAAATTCACCACAAAGCACAGATTGTACCAAATCACCCATCACACTCTATTTAATATTATCA
Source organism: Spea hammondii (assembly GCA_029215755.1). Taxonomy (NCBI): domain Eukaryota; kingdom Metazoa; phylum Chordata; class Amphibia; order Anura; family Pelobatidae; genus Spea; species Spea hammondii. The sequence continues at coordinate 30,761,365 of JARDYJ010000001.1, forward strand.
CACCTCATTTGCTTCATTATAGCCTACGTTTATGGTTGCGCCATATTTCAAGCCAGTGTGTTGGAAACCTTCCTGCCAAAGAACTCATCCATAGTTGCAGTACTTTAAAGAAAAACGTAATACTCATTCACACACATACTCTTAGGGAGCTCTGTTATAGTTGTTATTCAAGTATGGAAATAAATTAAGTAGTATAGAAGTAATTAACAGTATTTTTACATAATTCATAGACACATGTAGACTGCCTTATTGTCATAACTGTGATCTTCCCATGGTAGGCTACTTGGAGCCCTCATCTCCTGGGGAATACCTTCACGTAGGGGCACGGCTAGCCCTAGATATCCTTTAATTGGATGGGACTAGACAGTCCGCAGGGGATGTAAGCAAAAAAATGGAAAGTGTATAGGCACAGCCAAACGCTTCAGAGAATGAAGAAACGGACTCAGAGACCCATAAGCAGGGCTTCACCCAGAGACTCCAAGTCAAACCTGGAGAGATCCTAGGTATGATTATTGTGCAAGCAACATGTTGCTCCAATGTTGAAACAAGTCATTCAGTACCCTTTGTTCTTTTTTATCATGTATTGCTTTTCAAATTGTAATACTGGTATTATTGTGTTATTACTGTTGACGACCCTGACAAAAGTGGTTTAGGCACATGCAATCTGTTCTTCAGTCTTAGTCGTTGTAATACTGGGGCGTAGTGCAGAAGGTATTTCAGGGGTTAATTTGGTGGTTGTAACAGGTAATCAAGAATCTGGTGTTGTTAACCCTGTCACTCCCACACTCTCCCCTCTGCCTCAGCCGGGCACAAAGCCCTCATCTGTGACAATGACAGATACAGTATGTTTAAATAAAAAACTAAGGATCAGCGTATTGTGAACTTTATAATACTATAAAATCATATTCTTTGCTAATCTGTGTCATTCCATAGCACACTGGACAAAACTGTGCACTCTTTGAGTTTGTAGTACAAATAATTCATTTATAATACTATTTGCTTTGTTCAGTTTTTTGCCTTACAATATTGCTATATGCAGCACTTAGCAAACCAGGTGTCAAATTGCTTTAGATGTAGCGTTCAGCACAAACTGAAAGCGTAAGCTAAAAATAGTTTAACTTTAAAAGAAATTATAATCTTGCCGCATCTTCGCATTCACAATATTCAGCGTTGTGTTGTCCTGATGGATCCAGAAACTCACGGGAGGGCTCGGTGCTACCATCTAATCAGAGCCTGAATTTTAAGATGTTGGTTGCTGTAACTCATGACTCTGCAGCATATCCAATTATGTTAAGATGCAGAAATCATTAAATACAAATAAATAATTTGTAGTTGGTTTAGGTAAATCTGGATGGGGAAGTGAAAACTATTGAAGTTTGTTTATTATAGCGTGTGTCAAAAAGTAATCTATTACCACTTTCTTTATAACACAAGAAAGACTTTTTATTAGGAACATTTGGGGAATTGAAAAATTACATCTAACAGTTTACCTGGCTACAAATCGAAGACGATACTCCATAAACAGTTATTGTAAACGCTACGATATCCAAGAAAAATAAGATGATGTTGCCAAAAGCTATTTGAAGCCTATCATAAAGTGGCCCACCACCTAGCCATAGGGCATTATGGAGTTAAAGCTGATGATGCAAGCTTGCGAGGTGTCAGATCCTTCTAAAGAAAACATCACTCTGCCGGCTGTAAAACCTTTCCATGTCACTTGAATTAGCTCAGGCCCCTGCTAGGAAGTACTGTCGCTTTATAAGATGTGATTGATGAAGGAATGAAGATCGATAATCACATTGTTTGGCACAAGCAACAGCATAGTTATGTTTGGAGTGAAGGTGTTTAGTTTCATGAAAGAAAAGCTTAGCCTTTACAAAAATGATGTCATAACACGTGAACATGTAAACGGCTTAGGCCTGTTTTGGTATTGAGACTTAATGCGATTATCATGGAGTTAGGGTGAGTTAGTGGTGTTTTGTGCAGAAGAGAATAAAATTAAAAACATACGGGAAGATTGTAAAACATATAAAGAAAACGCTCTCTTTTCAAGAGACTTGGTGTATTGCTCCTCAACACAGGAGCATGGGATTGAAGAAGACAAGGCTTCTTCCACAACTGAGTTCATGCTCCATTAGATCATAAAAGCACTAACAACGTCATTTTTGCAAATACCTCGTAATGAAACAAGTTGAAAGAAACCTTAAAGGGGAACAAGCACTATGGCCGCATACTTGAGAGCAGAGTAAGTTTGTTCTGTCTGCAGCAGAATTAAAGAGGCAGACTAATGCGGGGCACGTGCAGAAGCGATGATGAATTGACTATACAGCCAAAATCTTCTGATAAACAAATGAGTCACATTAGATTTTTTGAAATGTAGCCAAGTAAGATCAGAAACATAACTAATGTGTCCAATGAGCTTACATATGAAACCATTGCACCCAGGTGTCCCTCTTTAGGCCCCAAATCCTTCTGTCTCTCTTTCCTCTCCCGATGTCTCTCACTTCTAGGAGCTGAGAATGTTTGTTTGTATGAGTGTATCAGTGATATACAGCCCTAAAAGCCACAATAATGAGAACAGAAACAACAGAAGATGGGTGTATAAATTAAAATTGTATAAATGAAATGCATTATTCTTCTCCTAAATGCCTAAACTATAGGTTGCAAAGTACCCTAAGACCGTTTCAGATGTTGGGAGGAATGTCATCCAAAATTTATACATATTAATAAGGGGTTAATAATTACACTTCTTGGATGACATCTTGGAAGATGACTCCATTGAGGAGTTAATAAAAGCTTATGTTTACTTTGGGTAGAAGGGAGATACATAACAAGGGCCTTCTTTGAATGCCTGCCACATTTTTTTTTTCTCAAGCTTTTGCATGTCGAGTAGATGGACTCATGTGGCCAATCTCATTTATCTGTCTAATATCTGTACATTTTACCACATACTGCACCACAACTGGTTCTTTCAACTGAATCCTTACTCGTTAAGAGACCTCTGCCTTAGAAAAGAGGGATTTATTGTGGAATTACAATGCCCAACATGCTTTCATAATTTCCGAACATTTCGTATCGGCCAAAAAAAAGGGACATTTATGCCTTAGGGGGTGGGACGGTTCTTCCTAATAGAGCTACACCTAGGACTCCGGGTGCCTGGAGCAGGGTTGGGGGTCTCATTCCACGCTGATGTCACATCTACTTCTCAAAGTGGAAAGGAACTCGGGAACATTGCTGCCAGTCAGCTCAAGCTCATCCCTCACGCTGCAGAGCCTGGGGCAGCTGCCTGTGTTACTGCGTGGAATTACAGCCCTTCTTCCAATCAAGGGACACTTGGGATGCATGTGCTTTGCTAGGGTATATATATATATATATTATTCTAGCATCGATGTATATGTTTGGTGTGCCCAGGGCGATACCGTTTACATGATTAAATTTTTTGTTTACTATATATTTTGTGAAGTGTTTTTTCTTTCATTCCGGTGTCAGTAACCTGCTGTTTTTATACAATGCCTGGCAAAAGTATACATTTTTGTTATGTTTTCACACTTATATATAATGCCTGACTGCTTTAGGCAATGTAACATATTTATATATACAATATTCCCCGGACAACAGATCCAAAAGGTAACAAGCAAGCAGTCTCTGTACTAACTTTCACAGAATATAAGTTACTTCTCACCTTACTGTTAAAGTCGACATTAAGAATCAATATTTAAACATGCATCTGTTTGATGAGAAAGGTGCCAATTTAAGATCCGGTTTTAATTAAACATATCACTCACATTAGTCTAATTTAGGATTTATTACAGATGTTCAGATATTGATTTGGAGCTAAAGTATTAACATTTTTTGTGACACTCAGAGGAGATTAATACAGCTCTCAATGTGATATATCCCATTGTTAGATACTTTTACTAGATCTTTTATTAAAGTTATAAGCATCTCTATACATGAAAAAGGATGATGGGGTTTGCGGACATAGATTTTGCTACATAGCATGATCTGCTCCCGATAAAGGAGAGACGTTGTTTTCAGCAGTTTAATTTCTTTGAAGCGCTTTAGTTTTATGATGTCAATGCGTTAAATTTGGATTAAGAGTGTTTATCTCCACTTCAAGATAAAGGATCAGTAAATTGGTATAGGGGGAGTTTGCATTTTTTTTTATTATCATTCTACTTACATTGGAAATCCAATGACATGGCCGTAAATAACAATTGTAACCATGATGCAACTTGCTTCTAGAAGAGACCACATACATATCTCAACATACTGTTTTATCTCTATTCTGTGGGCAAATTGGACTCCACACTTGGCAAGTGTCTGAAATGTTCTGTAAATAAACTTGGTGTATAAATATGTTGTAAGGAACGAGGAGCTACAATCAGATGAGAGAGTTGATACCATTGTATTAACGCCAAGGACTTGTTAAACCTCAGTTCATTGTTTAGGTATTTGCCCCTTACACGGAGTCCTGCGTTAAGCAGTTTATCCAGTGTTAATAACCCCAGTATAATCGCTTATCTTTGCATCAGGCCAGTTAAAGTTTGGTGATCTTCATCCTGCTGAAATGGCCAAAGAGACCATAGCGAGTCTACAGAGTCTTGGAATTTGACTAGTTACCAGCAGTAATTTGGTGAGGACTATCTTTTAGATTGATCAACTTATCATGAACGAATATGCATATTAGTACATGGGCTTTTGAAATAAATAAAAAAAGATTGTGAGTGTGTGTCCGTCCGTATGAATGCCCTTGGAGGGGTTCATAGTCTCCCTAGATTTTTTTTTTCTTCCCCCACATGCTGTGCCCATGATAAGAACACTAAGCATTTTGATATTATGTTTCCAAACTTTTAGTTATTTTGGTCTTTATCTTAATATTTACATTGTAAATATATGCATACACCTTTTTCAGTCTTGGTGGATGTTTAAAGTTTCCTCTTGTTGTCTGCCAATAGTATAGCCATATAATCGTATTAGAAACATTATCATAATCATGTATGTCATTCAGCTTTGCTTTACATTTTGTACATCCTAAATACTAAACATTATAGATAAGCATTATTATTTTGGTCATAGCATCTCATGTAAGCATCAGAGAATATTAAGGATATAAAACAAGAACAAATCCAGTTTCAACCTCTCAGGACTTATTGGGGAAGAATTATTCTGCACAGAACTGGAACATCAAGGCGTAAATCTGTGGAATAATAGCTTCTAAGTTTAATAGTCCATATGATATATCAGGCAATTGCAGGATTCATTTGAACTCCACTAATTGGAGATCAAAGGGGAAACTTTTTTCCTGCCAACACATTCTGTAAGCTTAGCTGGCACGTAAACTCACAAACAGACGTGTACATAAATCATTGGAGCAAAGTCAGACGTTTCATTAGAAAGTCTATATTCGGACGTCTTAATTACTATTTTATATTGCAACCTGCAAACCGCCTTATTGACAAAGGCTGTAAAAAAGCAATATCCACTAGTAATGGTGATATTATCTTAGTAATGACATCACACGATCTATAGGGTTGGATTTTATATACAGAACTGTCTGGAACACATTTTTGTATATATATATATATATATATATACACCGGTATATATATATATATATATATATATATATATATATATATATATATATATATATATATATATATAGTATATCCAGTACCCTTTGTTTCAACCACCCCCGAGACAAATCTCTTAACACTAGAATTTAACACCCTTGCTCCGGGAGATATATCACCCTTCATGTGTTTTAATTCCTGCAAATTGTGCACAAGGATGAAATACAGTATCTCGCTCAGCTCATCTTCACCTAAGGGGGAGGAAAAAAAAAACCCTGCAGGTTATCAGAACATAAGTACAGCGACGTTCCAGATTTCCGCTCCCGATGACAGCGGGTGGCTTTAAGTAGGTAGACACCAATCTGGCTATTTTTGTTAGGACAATAAAGCAAAAGGTATTACTACTATGTTTGAATTTTATTTTAATAAAAAGTTTTTTTATTTGAACCTCCATTTTACCTTTAGGTTTCAACATAATAATAATAATAATAATAAAAAAAATACTCAAAGTAATTATTGACATGTTTCAAAAATCAATGGTTATAAACTGCTCCAGGAACACAGGAGGTACCGTATAATGTAATTAATGGTTATTGCGTACCACTTGTCTGCAAAGTACACATCACAAGGCCTACTGCATGTTTTATTTGTAAATATACATTTCATTTTCTGGTTTGTTTTAAAGCTCTATGCACACGTGGCTTTAGAATATAAATATAAGATTTTCTAAAATGACTTCCAAATAACTTTGCCAAAAATTATCAATATAGTAGCTTAGGAATCGCCTCAAAGTAAAGGGAATCTATCATCAAAATACACCTATTATTATGTTTGACGCAAAACAATATAAACGTCTGCGGTATATATTTTTTTTCTCACAAACACCAGATTATATTTTCTGACAGCTTATTTTACCTAGAACTAAACCGATCCATGGTATGATAGTATTGCTCACAAAGTAACCCACGCACTAAACCGAGTCAGGGCTATCATCAAAATAAAAGCTTTCGGATTAATGAAATAAAATCTAGAGTCATGAGAGAGAATAAATTCTGGAATTGTATTTTCCATAATAGTCATCTACATGCCACTACCATGCATTTCGGAAGAAGTACATGACACAAAATACATTTTCATGATAGATCCCCTTTAAGGACAGTAGCACATTTCCCTTTAAGAACGCTACAAAACAATTAGTAGAAAAGGAACCATTAAAAGCTCTTACATTCATTTTTTTTAATCATTTTATTTTATATATAAACTTTCTGAAACACTTTTACATAAATTAACTCCTCTGAGACTAATATTTGATGTACAGTAAATTGTAATTCCTATAAAAATCCATAAACAACTTGTTTCACATAATTTACAAAAAAAAAAAACAGATTCCTTTGCTGAAACTTGATGAGAATTCTACTTGCGACAGTTTTTTTTTTCACTTTTTGTTTTTCTCAAGGCAGACCATGTTAGCATTGTAAATTCTGTTATTAAAGTCGCACGGCTGTATAACTCACTTGTGCCAATGTTCTTTCGTAATGCAGCACGGTAAAAGCGGTTGAGCTGTCTATAAACAGTAATTTTGCTCCACGTTTCAAAATGAACAATGATATATACCACATCCTATGCAGAGAGAAAGAGAGAGAGAGAATCCAGAAACTACTCTTGTTAAGCAAAGGTCAACAATTCAGTAATAATCATCATCAGCAGCACTGTACCAATCAATTTAAATACAGTGCCTGGTTAAACATTTATACGAGCCTACTGCAAAATCTATAGGCTTTCCACTTCCAGTCCAAGTGCAGTGATATGCATATGTAAACATATTTTCTTAAAGCAGATCGACTGTTAAGGTCATTCATAAAAACAAATGGGTGGAGGAGCTTCGGACTGCGTGGTCGCTCCTCGGGAAGGCTCTCTCTTCGCAGAGTCCAACAGAGATTGTGCTACAGAAAGAATGTCTGAGCAAACGTGACGTTTAGGCTCAAATAGCAATGCAGCAAACAGTTTTTCTCCCTGGTAGAGGAAGCATATGGGTTGGGTCTCTTTGGCAGCCTCTACAAGGCCAGTGTGTTACCTTTTCCCTATTTCGCTTTGTCTGAGAAACTGTATATTGTTAGAGCTGTCCGCCAGCTCGGGGTATTGCTCCACAGAGAGTACATAGTACCCATCATATCCTTGTACTTTTCCAGCACTCAACAGCTGTCTCTTTTCTCCTTCAGTCCACAGCCTGGCGCCTTCTTCGCCGTCTCTCACCCTCTGTTGTTCCCTGGCCCAGGAATGGGAGAGCGCCCTTTGTCTCGCTTGCTCCAGGATACGCGCCTTCTCCTCATCGAGCGTCATGCCGTAACGTACATGAAGGGCCAGGGCGCCGTACTGCATTTCAACGTCTGCGAACCTGCGAGTTCTTCCGTTCACTACCGTAGTCGATTGGGAAACTGTCACGTTGATACCGTTTTCTAAGGTTTTGCGTCCGCTCGTCAGTCTTAAGGTTCCAAGGTCGCTCTCCGGTGTGGTGGCTTTGATGAAGTAATGCGTGTCTCTCCCCTCGATGGTAAAGTGTAAGTTCTCCAGGTAAAACGCGTTGTTGAGCACCGCCGCGACTTTGATGCAGTCCTCGTTTGCAATGTTCAGCGCGTTGGTGATGACTTTGCCTTGATTAACAGCCAGCATCACCCCCTTACCGATCAGAGATTTCACCGTCGCAAACCACAGCCACGACTTCTCCCCAAAGGACTTGTGTCTGTATATCTGGATCTCTGGCATTTTCCCCAGGGACAGGAAAGCTTTAGCCTGTCGTGCCACTTGTTGTTGGACTCCGGATATTGGCTAAAAAGAGAAGAAAAAAATAAATTACTAACATACTGCAAATCCTTCATTTAAAACAAATCGGATAAGCCAGTAAAGTATGGATATTGTGATGTTTTATGCACATTTTTATAGTCCCTACAACTAGACACATTCCTATATTTTACTTGCCTATTGGATGTCATCTTGACAGAAACAAAGCTGCATTTATGGTCCATAACTTTGAGTGATTACACATTTAAAATGCTGCAAACAAACTCTACTGCACTTTTTCATGCATCCCTCACCTCATTTCATTCTGTATGAATATTTTAAATTGTAATACCTTCGATCAGCATCATAAATCATTTTAAAAGAGCTACTCGAGAAATGTGTGGAGCCATACTTTAGCCTAAGTGTGGATTCCGAAGAGAACCGGCAAGTAATTCACTATATCAGTATAATAAAACGTCCCGTATGAACAATTTCAAATTATATTTATACTCCTGATGTGACCTCACATGTCCCGGGTATAGCAGTGGGGTAGACGCAAGTCATTATTAAATTCTTGTTAATCTCCTATGCTTTGTCCTCAGCAATAGATGAGATGTGACCAGGGAATATTCAAATTCAGTATCCCTAATCAAGAAACGAGGAGGAAAACGCATGAAGATACCTAAAAACCCTTGCAGACCCAGGAAATAGGGGGTCTACCGAAAGCCTTTGTTACTCTAACAACCTACGTTAAAAAAGAAGAAAAGTTTCAGGAGCTGGAAAGTTGGTAAGCACCTTGTCTTAAATTAAAATGGACAGGTGTGATCAGTTATGATGCATCTGTGATGATGTCATCAAACGAAAATAGAGAACTATGGCAAGCCTGCGCTGTTTATGCGTTTGTATGCACAGATCCGCAGCGCTCTTCATCAGGGTCATGTCAGTGTTTTTAAAGACACGTTCAGATGAATGCATTGTTCCCGGGGAAATCGAGCACATTGGTTTTATTGTCAAAGTTTGATGGATAGTTCTCTCTCAATGGTACCAGTAGCCTGAAGCTAACGAAAAGCCCAACTGTCACTCTACTCATAGTCATTAACACATAATACATGTATCTGCTTGCCAATTAAGCTGACTGTCATTTACAAACTTGCAATTAAATCTAACTCTGATTTTTCATTTTTCAAGCAAGTGGAATGAAATCCACCTCTTTTGCCCACCGGCTTTTCCTTTTATAGAACCCGGCATGCAATTTTGTTACATTTAGCTGTAAAAATGACACACAAATGCCCTAGGAATGTGTGTAAATATGTTTACGGATGGATCGCTGTGTTCTTGGAAGAGTAATTCTGCTACAATGTACCAGGGCATAATAAGATGACTACATTTAATGAGGTCTCTTTAAAGCTATTATGTATGCATAATGCATGTACCTTGTATGAACACAAATGAAACCTTGATTATGGATGTCTATAATATCACTGTATTGTAAGTGTCACGCCGTACATGAAAGGAGCAAGAAACACTGTCCAAATGACTGAATTACTCTTTTCAGGGCCTTTGAACGTTTAAATTACCTTTCTGACTTTGCATTGTTTATCGGGACAGTTATCTGATTTACATGCAAACAGAGCAGATCTGGACAGTGGCGGAGATGGAGAAAATCGAGTCTTTAGCGGCTGATGATTCCATTTGTTGGGCCAGCATTGAAAAAGTTGTAGAGTGACATAAGAAATATGACTTTTCTATGTCAGCTCAATGAAAGCAGACTTTCCCGGAACTCCAGAAACAGAAATTTATTTTTATGTATTTCCGTAATGAAGAAGACCATTTTGTGTAAGACGTCATTGAAAGGCCTGGTCCAATATGCCTGTTTTTGTGTTAATAAATATAACCAAAATGCAAAAAACCCAAAGAGACGTCTTCAACATCTAAAATCTAATACCAGAAGGGGAGAGGGCAATATATTTTGTAGTCGGTAACCACCAAGCGACACAGAACAGGTTACACACAAGGTGCCAGCCCGGTATCTTGGTATCTATCAGGGAGTGGAGTCTGAGGAAAGGATATCGCCCGGTTACATATGCATCACATTTGCCAACCATTACGAGCTAGTTATACGGCATCTTGTTGTGTTCTTTAATCACAAATCCACGGAAAGGTGTGACTAAGGAAAATCAGTTGGAGATGTCACATGCGGCTCTCAGCAAGCTCTGTGCAAGTGCTAGGATATCGACAAAACGCAGCCGCTATACAACTAGAAAGTATACGAGGTGTTTGGAGGATTTCGAAATTTGTACCTTCCTGCATCACTGACTCATTTCACGATTAACATTTCACATTTCATGCGTGAAGAATGCAGATTTAACGCTCTGCTCTGACCCCTTTTCTATGACCAGGGGAAAATGTTTTAAATATCATTTCGTATTTATCTTTATTACTGAAAATGCGTTCATCCTTAAACAAGATATAAACTAGTATACATCTTCTCTCTCGCAGTTGTTCCTTTACTCTGATTTTTCTCTCTCTTTCCAAGTGATCAGAGTAAAATAAATCTTTTTAATGGACACTCTGGGCGTTTGTTTGTCGGCATGACTGGCTTTCAATTACACACTGGGCGATTTGCGCTATTTTGAACATCGCAAACCAAATGTAAGAATGTCAGTTTTGTACACAGTCTATGTGATTTCATTACTTTTCCCAGCTCACATAGTCTCTGTGTCTCGGTGGAACCCTTGGGAAAACAAAAATCCATTTTTAGAGTTTCCTTTACACATTAAAGGATTTTCAAGAAGGTTTTATGTTCTAGTTTGTGGGGTAAATTCTTTGCCTTTTAGAAAGAGACCCAATTTGGGTTCTAATATTTCAGAGGCCAGGGGAAAAAAACAGGGTTACTGGGTCATTTGCCCCAATTCTGTAATCTCTTGTTCAACAAGTATCTGCACATCTGATGCAGATATAGGGTCATAGCTGCTGATGACTATGGTGTTTCTGTTACATGGTACATGGATCTATTTTCCCAGGCATGTTATTTTGTTATTTTCTGGGAACACATTTGGGGCAGATCTGTTCTTCAACAAGGGACAGATCACAGCGTTCCTGCTTCTAACCCATCAGAGTGCCAAATAATGATACTATAGCCCAATGCCTTATGTCCATATACACAGAGAGGTATGGGCAGTTTTGGACCTTTGGAACCACCTACCCTCCATCCATGCAAAAGGTAAATGGAGTGGGGGTAGCAGTTTAGGAGGGGCCCCTAACATTAAGTTTTAGCTCCGGTAACTAATCTACATCTGAAAATTCCTTAGCTGAACTTGAAATAGATATTTGTATCAAAGTTTGTGCATCACAACTGACGCCTACTCTTTGTGTACCCAAACTGCAAATAAACAGGAAAACAAGCAGCACTTACTGGCACATCATCCCACTGCTGACTCTTCAGAAGCTCGTAGGAAGGTTCGGATAAATCAAATTTAGGGATGCGAAACCCAGGAATGGCATTGTGTAGGTGGAATCCGAAAGTCACCAGCCAGCTGTTAACATCTACAACAAGAAAACATCATTTATATGAGAACACTGAAGGCAGACAGGCGCATATGAACAGAACAGCGGTGTAACGCTAATTCCTAACCCCCTCCTTCCCATGGAAACACGTGCTGAGCAGTCCGTCTCCATGCACAGACCCTGTTTTAGACTTAAATGATCGTGTCTTGGAACACGTTATTGAATATTACAAGCATTTATGGAGCTCACAAACCCAATTTGGTGCAAAATATAAACCAGGTGTATGTTAATAATAAAATATTACATTAAGGGCCAACTTTTACAGCAAGAACCCTTGGGGGCCGCCAAGTACACAGGGTCTGCGGGGGGGAGGCTGTACTTCGCCCCTGGAACAGAAGTTAAAGGAAGAAAAATAGGAAAAAAATAGATGTGTGTTTTCAAATGCACCCTTCATTTAACATAAATGGTTAAACATTAACAGTTTAGGCTTCCTCGCTAGATGTAGAAACGTGCTGTTTTTCATATGAAGAGGGCAAATCCCCCACGGTAAATCACTAATTAGATGGGAGTGTATTATAGCCCCCTGCCACATTACACAAACTCGCCATTTGGAAAACACGCACATACATTTTGTTCTGACCAATCGACTTTTACACTGCTCTTAATACAAATTATTATTTCGTATAGACCGGGGACAAGTGTGGGCTCAGGTGCTTAAGGCTTAGTTCTGAGGATAAGTAAAATTTCAGGAGAGAGTCCCTGTTTACATAGCATTTTATTAAATGACCTTTTCTGGGGGTACAGAAATGGCCATGCCCAGCAGAAATGAATGAACCCCAATGTGAATTCCATTAAACTTTAGTAACTAATCTACTATTCATGGGGCTTATCCCAAAGAATGATGTACGCAAGTCTTTTAGATAAGACCTTTTCTTTCCTGAGCTCATCAGGAAATCGCAATCATTATGTAAATTGGCTCTAGCGCATGTTAAAGCAGGTCTTCTAAAACTCATCATATGCGCAGTCCCATCCAGCTAAAAAAAGAACTGTAGCGATAAATCTCCCGTTGTCTCCATATTCCGCATTATAAATATGGTGCCGTTTGCCAGTATTATCACACAACAGGAGTCAGTTTATAATCAGATCATTACAGCATTTGGAACAATTCAAACATTTAGTTACTAATATGATGATAAGCTCGTGGTAACTCGGAGCCAGCGCTGGGAGGAGGTTAATAACATTATGGAAGCAGGTAGATCACAACAGCAAATTTATATTTAACTTTTCAGACAATTAGCCACAGACACATTTCATCGGTTCCCTGGAAATCTAGGAGAGAACCCTCGTATATCATTTAAACTGTTGCCCGGGGCAACCTGTCTAAGGGGTTACGTTTAAACATCCAAATGTCATCTAGCCAGGATGATTAGTATGAAAGGAATGGCAGACTTATTAGTCATGGGAGAAGCTCGGATATCCAAAATAACTGAGCCCCGAAAAGCCAGGTTTGTTATGACTTCACTGGCGTCGATGGGCGGTCATATTCAAATGTTGGGAATAATTACCATGGCATACCGTTAACGCATTTTCTCTAGGTTAGCTACGATAGGAAGTAGTTTTTGTAATTTTACACTTTCTAAATGATAATTATGAACATATATACCTGATAGAACGTTCTTCATGTGGGTGTGCATGTGTGTGCGACTAAAGGTCTGAGTCTCGTACAACCTTGAAAAACATAACATGCAGGCTTTATTACCTGTGATGTAGTCCTTTATGTCATGGATTTTACTGACAGGGTTGTTGTTCTTGAACATGTATAGATTAAAAGGTGCTGGGTCTTTGCCAATCCTTTTCCATATATCAATATCAGGGGTAGTCCAACGTCCAGCTAGTATATCATAGTCTCTTTGTCCGAAGTGTATGAGTTTAGTGAGCGGATCATATAACCCTCCATGAAACCCTATTACAAGCTGGAAGTCAGGATTCGAGTCAAAATAGATCTCTCCGTAGGCGGTATACTGGATTTGTTTAAGCATAAGTCCATTGCTACTGAAAACTGCAAGGGGTGTCCCGGTGTTGTCCGAGGCGATATAAAATTCTTCCCCGCTGCTTACCTCCATGGCAAAAAGGTGACCCTGAAGGTCGTAATACAAACAGGTAATCTCAGAACTTGAATGATTATAGACGTGAGTTATCCTTGATGGATAGTTAAGATCTGCATAGAAAAATTGCAGATGCTTCCCGAGGCTAGTTTTACTCGATATCCGGCGGCCGAGTCCATCATAACGGTATATTACGGTCCAGCCACTACCTTTGCTGTAAACTCTGGTGAGAAGACCCTTGGAGCTGTATTCAAAAATCTCTGTTCCTCTTTGCCGAAGGAATCCATCTTCATCAAGCCGGTACTGAACATCCCCTAGCCTTGTTATCCTGTCTCTCAAGTCGTAACGGAGCGGAGTTAATCTTGCGCTGTTGCCAGGGTTCAATAAATGAAGGTTCCCATTCAAGTCATAGTTGTAGCGCCACATAATTTTCTCATTTAGGTAAACTGTCTGGAGTTGTCCATCTACATCATACTCATAAGCATATTTGGTAGTATTTGCGAAGGGCCCGATTTTAATTTCCCGTTTTGTCACTCTCCCCATGTTGTCATACTGTATCGTTATCCAATACATCAGAGACCTTAGGATTTCATACTGGATCTCCTTGATTCGACCGTGAGCATCAAAATGTTTTGTGTACGTCATTACAGCCGTAGAGATGATTTGATTAATGTCATAGTATATGACACCAAACTTTCCAAACTGGTCTACTTTCCCAGATATATCATCAAACTGATACAGCTCAATAGGAAGTGGAGTTTCGTTGATCACCCCCTGCATGCTGGTAACCCTGAAGCTATTATCATAGCTGTAGTCAAATCTTGCATTTACCATGCCATCCTCGCTAAAACGGAATATCTGCCGATCAATCAAGGGGCCAATCTGACGATAGCGAATTGTGCAGATGAATCCATCACTTTGGAGGTTCACGGTTTTCAGGACACCCGCAGTCTCGTCGTAAGTAAAACTAACCCTTGTGCTATCGTACAGTATTTCAGAGACTTTGGTTTGGCGCCTGTATTTAAACAGAACCCGGCGACCGGTCCCCAGAAAAGCTGTTTGCAGTAGTTGCCCTTCTTCGTTGTAATCCATTATGACGGAAGCATTGCTTTCTGGGGGATTATATATGTTTCGGTAATAGCCAATGGAACGTATCGTCTGCATGGTGTGTCTGGCAACACTGGGCATTGTGACAGCAGACAGCCGGTCCAATAAATCATATTCAAAAATATACTGACGCTGACTGTGAAGGAGTAAGACCATGGTCTAAAAGAGAAACAAAATATATAATCTCAATGATTAATAATACAAACACACGGAATAATAAAGACTGATTCTCTACAAAGTATCATTTAGCTTTTTCACTCGCAATTTTTTTTTTCCTTTTAATTGAATCGTTCTTGACCCTGCGTGTTATTTGCAATTCTGTGCTTAATTTAGTGGATGCTTTATAGTGTCATTTCCTGCAATTAGCAGCGAGAGATTTATAATGTGTTGGTTGCTTTGATTGTGCCATTCTTTTGTCAAGTACAAACAGCCAAGAAGCAGATTGTCAATGGTTATGGGCGAGTCATATGTGATAACTGAGGCAGAAGTGATGTTCAACGGAGTGCCAATATTTCAACAGCATACAGGCTGTGCGGTGACTCTTTAATTAGGAGCTAATTCTAACTACATATACTGTGATAAAGGTGATACGGCTAACCAAGGATACCCACAGTAAGCCTTTTTCTTGTCAATATGTTATGGAATAAGCCACTTGTGCAGTGCCGACAGTTGTTTTTTTTTGTAAAAGTATAATGTTAGATGTATAATGAGCCACGTTCGTGTACATTTGTTTTTTTCTAAGCCTGCTCCATCCTACCCCCCCGCGGGACCACAAAGAGTGCCACGTGCAAAGCGAACACCAGAACAGCCTGACCAGAAGCCGGCCGCAGCTGCTTTCTAAAAGTTGAAAATGCCTTTTCATGCTGACAGGAGGCCGAGTCATAGACATTTTCCCTCTGTTCGTACAATCGCGGAGCATTTAAGCGTATCTTTGTGATCTTTGATATAATCAGTGAGATACCAATTGACTTGATTCAGCTGCATTTTAATTCCATTTGGACTTGATTACCAAGTTCACTCCTACCAACCAGTTTTAGCATTGATGGTTCCCCCCTAACTTTGGCACAGAATGGGATTTTAATCATCTGCCTCTTCTCAGCATGGTGAATTATGTTGAGTTGTGACAGATTGCAGATTCTGGAATCCTGAGGACATAAACTCGGTATGTTAATGTTTGTATACAGAGTTAATACCCTGGTAACTTAACACAATGCTGTACGGGGTGACCTGTACTTTCTATGGCTGTTTGTTGTTTACTCTTTCGCCACCTTAGGAGTAATATTCCCTAAATGGCTTTGCAAAAGTCTACTTAAAGTCAAACAATGTTAGGCTGGCAAATGGGGATACTTTGATTTTATTTATTTCTACTTAGCCAAGCATGTTTTTGCTGCTTTGAAACAGAAATGCAACCCTTCAAGAACAACACTGTATGATTTCAATATATAAACCAAGAACAATGGGAAATTGCTTTGAGTGTTATAAAATCATGGCATAAACTATGCATGAAGTAAAAGTTTAATAACGTATACATACAAAAACACACAAGTACATAAGTGAGTTTGGATTTTTATTTAACTGCACTAAGTCTCAACGTCGTGCTCATAAAAGCCTTTGTGCTGCTCCCATAGAGCTCTTTGCAGAGAATTAAACTATAGTTTCGCTTCTTCATGCATTTATTTGCCAGGACTCGTTGAATTCCGCCCTAACAAATAATTTAAAAGCCGCAATTAGCAATATTCAATAGTGTACTGCATCTTTCCAGCAGACACGTCGATTAACTAGAGAACTCAAAGAAGATACTTAACAAAATATACAGATGTGGCCAGAGTTAACATTGTTATTTATCATGACTCCTTAAAAAAATGGGGAATCTTCAGTTCAAGTCAATTCAAAGTCTTTGTTAGATCAAGATGGCAGAAAATGGTAAGGTTCCTTGGACATGCCAGCTTCCAAAAAGCCTTTTTTTTACTGGCAGTCCCCAATCTTCACCTAATTTGCACAATTTTACTCCTGAAACTGTCAGCATCAGGAGGAAGGGTAAGAAGAAACAGCTGAGCTTAGTACAAGGGAGCTGGTAATTGGTTAATCTAGTTTCATCTGTATCTCTAATGACAAGCTGCCAACGATGATTATAAATCAAATGATTTCATATGCCATGTTTTGTCGGCAGCTCACCTTTTCTAGGTATGTGTAGCTCCAACTTTTTCCATCAGAGAACATCCTGGATACAATCCGTCCCTGTCCGTCATAATCTACCTTCTCACTGGTGGTGCCACGTTGAATTCCGGCGACTTGGCCAGTAGATGAGTAGGTGACATTTACGGCCATTAGCTTACTGCTTGGGAACCAAAGGGTAGGGTGCCCGGAGGAATCGTAAACAATCCTCAGGAGGAACTTCCTGTGATCGTCATAGATCTTTTCTGTCTTTGTGGTTCGATCATAGTCGACTGAGAGAAGGTTTCTCCCGTTTACCTTTTATGACAAAACAGTTCCAGAAAAAAAAGGTCAGTTAATAACTTCTCAAAGTATCAGCTTTTTGTTTAGAAAGCATTTATGATGATTGATTTGCTTTGCCGGTAAATGAATTTCGCAACTACTTGGTATAACTGTAAGGCATTAGACTAACTGTTGTTTGAAAAGGCTTCATTAAACATAGAGACAGTCTGGCATTTCTATAACCTTATCTAATCTGAGATCTTTGGAACTAGGTCAGAAAGAAAGAAAGAAAGAAAGAAAGAAAGAAAGAAAAAGAAAGAAAATTTTAAAAACAGGGAATGAAGGAAATGGAAAATGGAAGCAATGATAGTACAGAAAGAGAAACAAGACTAATGTTAAATATTTATTTACTAGTGGTACCCGAGTAGACCCACAACACATAGAACTCAGCAACGAGTTAACTATGATGTACACTAAAGATCTTGCAGAGTTGACGGTGCTACATCAGCAGTAGCATCTGATGGAACCAAATAATATTACCATCGATAATGCTGGATAATAAAAAACAACTCTGTCACACAATATTGATGCACTGATATTGCTCAAATATTTGGGTTTGGAATTAAATGTATAGGCAATTTATTTTCTTTTTGAATGGACGCCTACTAATAAAGTGTGGGATGTACGTGCTATTTATTTTTCACAGGATTAGTGGCTGAATCGCTTTTCCAAGGTCGGCAGAGTCTGAAAATCTATACAGCTGCTCTTCCCCTAGATACAGCACCTCGGCGTGTTTTGAAAGGCCTGTAAATAGTGCAGCCGTGATTTGTATTGTAAATTTTTCAGCATCTCTATTGATCCATTGGCAAACCATATAAAAAATTAAACCATAAATCTTCTTCAGATGTAAAGATTATGGATCAAAATTCATAAAGTGATGATTGATAAGGGTCATTTAAATAAACCACTGCAAGATCTTCAGATCATGTCATTCACTATATATCTTCCAACCCTATAAGGGAAGCAAGATCTACTATACACTGCTTTGTGTAACCAGTATTGCAGGGAAGGGTGCTACAATTGTTCATACAAATTTCAGTGTAAATAAACCAAAAAAATTTTGGTCAAATTACATTATGCATGTAGGCATTACAAATTGCACTCAGCCCATTCCACCAAGCAAGACAAACCCAAAATAATACGAACCGCAAACATTGCCCTTCGTTACAGTAAAGACTGTTCCTTACCCTGAGCTTCCGACCAAACACATTGACCTTTCCCTGAGCTTGCTCTTTCCGGAATCTCCATTCTACGAGGTTGTGGCCATTGTCCCCTGGAAGGGTCATGTTTCTTTTTGCCACTGTTGGATTGGCAGGTCCTGCTAGAATGTGCGGCTCTGTTTGGAAGTGAGAGTCCATTCCATTGCCGTAGATAATTCTTATAGAACCATCATACCCAACTTGATAGCTGTTTCTTAACTGATCTGGTAAACAAAACAAATTACGGAATATAGTAAGTAGTGCGTGAAGGAAAGTTGCTACAATTTTTGCATATCAGAGGCATAATTACACTCTATGGAACATGTAAAGTATTGGGTTTGGGTGTTTTAGACCGACGTGGAATAAAACTTTCCTTTACAGTATCCGTATATTACTATAATGAACATATCGCTCATGCTGTGTGGATTATGAACGTTCTGCCCAAGTCATGGCCAAAGGCATCTCCACTGCGATGTGCAAGCCACAGTTCACAGTGCTCAGCAAGAGTACCAAATGAGAAGCTGCTACAGAGGGTTATTATTTTTAAGATGTCATTACCCCTGCAGACTGTGGTCTATTTATCATTCAGCAGCATAGGTTTGAGGCCTGGAGCTTCTTAAATCAATTGAACGCATGTTTTTATCAGTCAGACTGAGAACAGTACAAAAACTCTGGAGCATCGACATTTCTGAATTCTATACTCTGTGAGTGGATCCAGCTGAAGAGACTATGCAAGAAGTAATATTTTCTATACGAAAGGTTGAAAACAACTTGTTTATAACATTTCCAAACCATATTTCATTTGGAAGGGAACTCACAAGTAGAAACTAATTAAAAGCCCAGTTAAATGCTCTGACTAGGCTTCCTAAATTCTACAGATGCTGCAGACTCTTAACATTTAGAAAGCCCCTTGGCAGCGGCGGAAAGATTAAATGTTTCTGTTGTATATTTTCTGTCTTCCTATCTCTCAAAATGCTTTCATTCTGTTTAGCTTAATATATTGACAAACTTCCTTTGTAAACTTTTCTTTGTTGTCGGACTCGCCGCCATTAGCGTGCAGTAGATAAATGTCGGTCAGACAAATTATATCAGAATGAGAGTCAACAAGGTGCAATATTTCAGCAAACAGGATTCATTTTGGAAACTTTCCATGTATGTCTGTGTGTATACATACAGTATATATACACTGTCTGTGTGTATGTATATTATATATATATATATATATATATATATATATATAATATGTATATTATATATATATATATAATATACATACACACAGACAGTATATATATGTATATTATATATATATTATATATATACAAAAAGTCATTTCCGTTGGAGTCGTTTCCTGGGATGATGATTTATTTACTGCATTAAATGTATATTTTCCATTTATGCCATTGAAAACGTATCTATGTTGTGCTCTTGTTGGTGCCCGATGTATGCTGAAATACTGTAAGTAGTTACCTTGGACCATTGTGTAAAAGGAATCAATAGAAGATAAGTTGGAAGTAATGCTGACGTCTTCCTCTCGACTTGATGACTCTATATCTACTGTGATGGCCTTGTCCATTTCTCCGTGGAGATTTGTAACAACTCCGGTTGGGAAAGTTACGTTGGTGAGGCGACCTTCACTGTCATAACTGAAACAAAGAAATCCATTAGGATGAATGCTGTCATGTCTCTAAAAAATATACAAACTAACATTCACACCACGTTTTCTACAGTCTAGTTTAAAATAGATTGTGTAAAATGCAATAATTTTGAATTAATCCAGATATATTTCAACTGAATTTAGGTTAAAAGGCAGAATCCCCAATGGTGAAAAATTCCTTCCCAACTCCAAAATGCTGATTTCTCCCTGGATCAACAAGTTATTACTGATTCTTTCCATATAACAAATTTTATCCCTGTATATTCTTCTTTGCTAAAAAAATCCACCTTGTCCATATAAGGCATTTATTGAATTTTATAGTGCAACCTCTGTTTTTACTATAAATGACCACTTTTGTTTGTTAACGATATTCAAATGTAAAAATACATTCACATGTTTTAATTCAGCCAAGATAAGTTAGTCATATTTACAAAATGCGTGTTCGGAAAGGAGATGTTCTATCAGTTTTCTTTCAGTTGCTTGACTTCAGTAATTATTTCTGTTATTAACTTAAGCGCAAATTGGCAAGGATCACTTGCTCTGTAAAAAGCTCATTAGTGTATAATTTACAAAAATGTACAGTACAATTACTGCCATCCTTTTTAAAGACTTGCATTCCAATATGTACACAGCGAACCTTTGCCTCTTCCTTTCGCAAGACAAAAAAACATTGTTGCATCTTTGATTTGCTACTAAATCATTTGGCACACACGTAACCAATGAAAACTCTGCATAATGCACAATTAAATCAGCAAATTATCCGTGAATGACATTTCACTGATTCACACATTATGCAGGGTCATCATATTCCTTCCTATAAGAGAAGTCAACAAGGGTTGGCCTTTCATTATGGACAGGCAAGTTGGTTGAGTGGAAATCACCTAATTCACAAACTTACTTGACCAGAGCTGGCTGTATGTATTATGAAGTTCATCCTATGTAGGGGTAAAAGTATGGCGTCCAAGGCCAGCCCCACCACACAGCTTACCTAGGAAGCTGCCAAGGACGCAAGGCTGGAGAAGATGCCAGTTGGGTTGCTGTGGACCACCAAGAGAGTGCATAGGCATGACTAGTGTATAAAACAACGGCAAATTGGAGAGGGGTATGTACAAATGCCTATAGCTGGACTTCCTGAAGCACATTCTTAGCCAATAGTTATTGGGGAAACAAATTAAAGCAACATTGTTACCCTTTAGCGTGCGCCAAATAATCCCGGCCATCTAAAAGCCACGCAGACTCTCTGTTGAACAATGCAAATAACTGGACGTAGGATGAGTTTTGCTGAAGAGGAAATTGCTCAAAATCGAAATTAAAGATTCACCCAAAATAGTTTCCAGCCTTTGTTTAATTGAAATGGCAAATAGCTTGTTTGCTAGCTTGCCATTCAAGTTCCGGTAACTCGCCATTAAAAACGGCTAATCAAAAAAACAACAGCTCCTTAATGAAGGCGAACAGCTGTGGCTGCGACAATGCATTGGCTTAGTCAGAGAGGAGTTTTTAGCTTATTCATTAAGAATTACAGTGTTCCGCTGACCTCCTTACACTATCATTGATTCACTCCTCCTCCATGCTTCCTTTGCATTATACTGCCTTCCTGACTGATCAGGGGAGAAGATGAAGATGATGATGTGAAAGTGTAATGTTGTGAGGTGAGCCAAGTGATATTAAGATAAGGTGCTAGCTTTGCCGAAAGCTTTGAGAAAATAATAAGCAACCGAAACAGAACAGCAAGGAGACCGGATCCAGCTTAACACAAAGGAATCGCTTCACAGAAGATGAATTCACGAAATATACATACATTCAAACGTTATACAACCAACTGATCGGAAGAAGTAGAATCAAATTCAGTGATATTTTATTTATAATATCCAACATTCAGAACTGGGATTGTATTCATTGTTTTGCTAAAAAAATGCCAGTTGTCTTTTAAGCAGCTGGACAATTTGCACAAGTCAGATCAGCCCTACAAAATGACCATCATGAATTGGTGGAAACCAACAGAATCGATTAAGGATTGCATTATATGCTCTATTCAGATGTGAACTGAGCTCAGCTCTGTTTCTTTAGTTAAACTGCGGGGCACGGAGCTTTGGACAAGACAGTAACAGTATGGTGGCATGGATCAGGCTCTGCCCACGGTGTGGGTGTCCAATCTTCTATCCGTATCTTTGTTTCCCATCAAACAGAAAACCATTCCGAAGCAATGGTATACAGGAAGCATAAATATCAAGAAAGAAGAAAAAAAAATATGCAAAGAACACTGCTTTTCCATAACCATATACTTCTCTGCTCAAAGCTACTGTCCCCAGTATGAGTTATACCTCATCAGATGGGAGAAAACCATTTTATCGCTGCCAATAATAATACTAATGATAATAATAATATTGAAAGAAATCCATGATTAATTATTAGAACATCAAGTTGCCACCTTTCTGGGTTTCCATGAAAAGAGTGAACTAGAATGTTAAGTCTGTAGTTACACCGTGTAGCCTAGACTAATCCATAATTAAGTCAAAACAGCACATTTACTGGCATGTTTAAAAATTCCCAGACACTAGTGGATGGATACATAAATAACTCATATAATCTATTGCATATTCACAAGTGGGACACGGGATTGTCAGTACAGATCTTGATAAAGCTGAGCAAAGCAGCTCAGCTAAAGTAAATATCAAAATCCCGAGGCACGATTCGAACACAAATCAATGTTCGTCCGTTGATAAGTAACTCCAGCTGACTGGCAGCTCAGCTGGGCTCTGATTACGGATTTTCCTCCCTGCTATCCGATCTAATGTGTGAGTGAAAACTCACTCGGCGAAATGCCTAATAACACAAGTTACACCGGGTGTTATCAAACCCACTGGTAATACTGACATTTGTTTTATGCAGTGTTTTTTTATGACAATATTTATTATATTGTAATATTTAATATTTTAGCAAGACATTCAATTTTTTACGTATGTTCTTCCCGGCGTTTGAGGGCTGTGAGGGAGCAGGCAGTAGAAGAGTTGTTCTGAGCCAAAAAAGGGTAAGTATGTTACTGTGTATGTGAGCGTATGTTAGTGTGTGTGTAAGTACCGGTATGTTAGAGTATCGCTGTGTGCCATAGTATGTGAGGAGTGGAAAGACGAACAGAAGGAGTGGGACTATCCCATCTAATGAGGGACACTTAAAGCTATGGTACTATGTTAGATCAGCATGGAGGATATTAACAGTCTGTATGCTATGGGATAGTAGATAGATTACTATAGATTATATTTATATTTTTCCCATTCATTGTTGGTGAACTGTGCAGTCATTTCTGGGGGGCTCTTGAGCATGCAACAATCAATGTTGCAAGGGTTGCAACTGCGACCAGGCCTACCACCCTAGGGGGCCTGGGTGACCCCTGCAACCACTTCCCCATAGGCCCACAGCTTATCTCGGTGTTGCTCGCACACTGTGCATACAACCTCTCTTTTACCGCTGAGGGGAGGAAGGAATGCAGCGGGAATACAGTTGATCTATAACTGCAATGCTGTGTTTCCATGTGTTATTTATTTGATCTATACACGAGCTACATAAGGGAGGAAAAGAGAGGTGTGGAAGAGTAAAAGTGGGGATAAAGGGTGATGACGGGCAGGGGGCACCACTGTGGTGGCCCGTACAGGGCACTTAAACACCTAAAGCCGGCCCTGATCACAACTCGCACTGCGAGTGACATAGTACTGGGGTCTCCCCTGCGTGGGCAGAAGAAGGGAAGACCGCACTGACTCTGACAGTCTCTTCCTCATTCCGAGTCAGCAAAGGCGTTTGCACTTGACATGATTGCATGCCAAGGAGTGGGGGGGGGGGGTCAAGAAAATGTTTGCCCAGGGTTCAAACGATATTAAATCCGGCCCTGGTATCACCACACTATTTGATTTTGAATCTGTGCCAAATTCATGTCTAGAAAAATAGATGCTCATAAATTACATAGAAACCAATATCAACCGCACTGAGCAAATTAATCAAAACTTGTAAAGTAATGAGACAAATATAATGACAGCCTTCCAGCTCCAAGGCCTACAATTATTTTAAAATCCCGGAGAAAGTAAAACAGCAAA
Organism: Spea hammondii; assembly: GCA_029215755.1. Taxonomy (NCBI): domain Eukaryota; kingdom Metazoa; phylum Chordata; class Amphibia; order Anura; family Pelobatidae; genus Spea; species Spea hammondii. The sequence continues at coordinate 30,785,875 of JARDYJ010000001.1, forward strand.
AACAAGTGATTTCCTACTGACACATGTTTTTAAGAGCCTGCAATAAAGCACTACTTGTAATTTACATTTTACTTCTCAATATTAACCCGCCTTCATCGCTATCGAATGATGCTCTATCCCAATCGTCAACCCTTTTTGTGCGGAACTGAACAGCAACACAACACGACTAATCAAGCAGCTAAGATATTGGATGTATTATTCTTCATTAACATTGTTAGATCTTAGTTCAACAGTCCTTTTTTATTGCTTTCACCAGACTGGGTGATGAAAAGACTATGTAAGCTAGCCCCCGGCACACAGAGAGTTAATAGTTCTACCATTGATGCAACCAACAGCTATTGTAAACGGCAGCTTCGCTGCACTAAGCCTATTACATCATTATTCCTTTTAATACTTTTTCTAAAAGCCCTTTCACGGATATAGAAAGCATTCTTAAAACTGGCAAAATAGACCTGGAACAATTTAGAACAGATTGGCTTTTACAGATAAAAAAGGGGGAAAAAGTTAGAATGTGAAATGGAAAAAAAAAATAATATTTATGTTTTTATTTATTTAATATTTATGTTTTATATTTATTTAATGTTATCAACAAAATGTGTGCAGAGTATTATTTTCTATGTTAATCACCGTGAAGCTTTATATATATATAGCTGGAGTGTTATCAATGAAACAATGTATTAACATGAATTATTGCCATAGAAATGTTTACCTTAACGTGTATTATTTGAGGGTCTAATGCTCTACTTGTCCAGCTTGGAATGAATCTAGAATAGGCCCCCCGTGGCTAAATATATGTGACGAGGGAAAAGCAGATGAATGGAGGCATTTGATTATCCCTGACAATGAAGAATAACATATTTTTTTCCAGTTTGATAAGAAAAAAGCCCAAGACTGCTAATACTTGGTACCCCCATTTAATAGAACATACTCCATACAAAGCCCATTATCGAAGAATGTTTTCATCACAGTTTATTCTAAGAACTAAATACAACAGGGGGAGAGATGTATGGCGTAGATTGAGGATACAGAAATACGATGTCATTCTTCGGCCGGCTTAGGAGGACCCCGCAGTGAGTCAACTTACTGCCCCCCTCGCGCACACTTGTTCATTGCTGAGTGAAGTAGCGCTCTAAGACATGACGATGTATGGCAGCTCTCCACGTTCTCAGAGATGCAGAGGCCACAAGAGATCTCAGAGACCAGGACCCCCTGCTTGCCCCTCCTTGAAAAAAAAAGGGGGTCCCGAAAACCCACCTTGCCCGGGCCCTGCACACCCTGAGGATAGCCCTGCTCTTGTTACATATAAAGCTATTACATCTTTAAAAACTGAGCGGCTGAAGCTATAAGCGCACTATTGTTGTGACCCGTGAATATACTACTTGGCGTCTTCCTAATATGAACACAAGAACGTGTTTTATATGCAGACAGCAGCATTACTGCACGCTAACGCTGCAGACCTAATCATCACCCTCCAAAGTCCACTTGTAGGAAGATATGTCTAAGGGATGCACCAAAATGTTCTTCAGCCCATAACCACGCAGTTTAACGATTTTTTCATTAAGGCTATTTCCAAACAGTACATTTCTTTTAACTTTAATAGTCTAGGTTGATTCAGAGTGGCCTTTAGCGATACATTTACTCGAATTTCAAAGTGAAAACAGTTTAATGGGTTTCTTTAAAATGTGCGCATACATTTGTGCCTATCTAATTAGAAACGTATTTTCCGTGTCAAACCAAACGGGGGTTTATTTACCTGAATAAAATAACAGAAAACAGAACCTCAGCATTGTGGATGGAAACGTGTAAAGGAATAGGGGTAGATAGAGATATGGGCAAGCAGGAAGGTTGACAGAGGGGTAACAGAGAAAGGGGCAATTGTAAGCACAAGGATATAATGGGAAGGGGTGAGGAAGGAGGACGGGGTAAGAAAATAAGAAGGGGAGAGTTATGAAGACAAAAGGGTTTATTCACTAACGTTGAAGTTGGCAGGAGAATTTGCAGAAGAGCTGTGGTTTCATCAGGCCAGGACTGGCTGTCTGGCACACCGGCAAAAGGCCCCCTAAACCCAAACTGCTGCTCCAGCAGCCACACTTGCTTCATTTGGCCATAAATTGCAAGGGCAGCCTCATTATCCCCAGTTCGGCTTTAAACATACTGATTTAAATATGCTTTCTACAGGGCCACCCAAGCTATTCTTGCAGGAGAAGCTCACTGGGGATGGTCCTAATATAAGGTGAAGTCAGACTAAAATGTAACTCTCCTGCAAACTTCAATAGAGGACAAGGGGAAAGAGGCGGCCGGATGGGGAGAGAATGGGATTAGGGGAGGAAAAGCAAAGGTTCCCTCACATACACATGGAGTCCCGCAGCAACAGCTAAAGTCTGATTCTATGCGCTTGTTTGATTTCAACTATGGATCTGTAATGTGGAACGAGAAGCAAAATATTTGGAGAAGTTATTGTGTAAAGAATATCGCATACCCCACTAAGACCCGTGCCTTATCCCAAGAGAAGAGTTTGCTTACAGGATTATAGCATTCCTCTGATACAGAAATAATGTGCATGAGAATGGTAATTCATTTTTGAATTTTCTCTTATAGCAGAGGGGGGGGGTGTGTGAAATGCATTCTTACATAGCATGAAAATAAAATATTATTTCAAACAGCTTATGTGTGTAATTGGCTTCAAATCCAATGACCCTTTCAACTGAATTTCATTTTCGTGTATTCCACAAAAAAATATATATTTTCCATTTCATCAGAGTTTGCTCAATTCAAGCATATGAGCTACTTACTGTATTGCTGGTCTGCCGCTCTAATGATGAGTTCTATAAGCTTAAAGAATGTCTTTCATTGTGAAAACACATTTAATCCGTACAAATCGCAGAAACGGCAAGTTATTTCATTACATTCCAGAAAAACAAAGTTTCAGCTGATGTCTTTTGCCTGTTAATTACTTAAATATTTTTTTTCTTGGGTAATTGAATACTTTTTAGATATATTCAGTTATGTGTGCCTGACTGTAACATAAATATAAGACAATTGAACTTTACATTGCAAAACATTTGATCCATACATTGAGTATTACTGTATTTGCTCGATTATAAGACGACCCTGATTATAAGACGACCCCCCAAAATCTGAATATTAATTTAGGAAAAAAAGAAAAAGCCTGAATATAAGACGACCCTATAGGAAAAAAGTTTTACCAGTAAATGTTAATTCATGTAAACTATTACAGTTGGGGAAGGTCTGTGCGATGGACGCAGACAACCCTCGCTGCTAGCCACACCTCCATCCGGCTGCAGCGGAAGTTGTCTACGCGGATCGCGTGGACGTCAACCCGCTGCCCCGGTATACAGCAGGAAATTGGAAGCACCGGTAAGTGTGTGGGGTGGGGTGCGGTGGGGGGGAGACAGAAGGATCCAGGTCCCCTGCAGCAGTGCGGGGGATCTGGATCTTAGTCTCATAGTCAGACCTCTATTTGAGGTCTGATTATAAGACGACCCCGATTAGAAGACGAGGGGTAGTTTTCAGAGCATTTGCTCTGAAAAAAAACTCGTCTTATAATCGAGCAAATACGGTAATTAACCAAACTAGAGCAAACGTATACAATGGGGTATGTTGCCTTTGATTGGGTGATTACAAAATTGGACTTGGGGTTACTTTAAGTGTTTTATTTGTTTATTCTATTCTATATAAACCTCCTCTTTTCCAGACAACGTTTGTGCTGCTTTCTCCTGCAAGGTGGCCCAGGTATGGGTGAGATATCTGCAGCTTGCCAGGTATGTGTCGGAGATCCCTGATACATATCCACATCTGATTACAGCTATAGCTTATTGGTGTGGATGTATTCATGGGTATTGGGACAGATAAGAGACCTACACACCCGCCCACAACGCACTAGGAGTCGAGCAAACCCGATTGTCTCAACATTTTGGGTTAGCCTCCAGGTGTCCATGAGGAATGAGCATTACATAGGTGGCTAGGTAGACCACACTGGCCATTTTTCCAGGACACAAGCATTTCGCATGTTGCTGACCTCAATATGCTGCGTAAACTGTTGGCGCTATATAAATAAAGGATAATAATAATAATAATAATATGTTGGTAAGTAACACTCTACCGTTCAAATGTTTGGGGTCACTTAGAAAAGTTGTTTTTGAAATAAAAGCAAATGTTGTCCATTAAAATAACATGAAATGGATCAGAAATTCAGCGCAGACGGTGTTAATGTTGTAAATGGCTGGAAACAGCTGATTTATAATGGAATATTTTCATAGGTGTACAAAGGCTCTTTATCACTCCCATCACTCCTGTGTTCCACTGGCACTTTGTGTTCGCTAAGCCAAGTTTACATTTAAAAGGCTAATTAATGATTAAAAAACCCTTTTGCAATTATGTTACAGCAAGACATTATCTTGTTTCCATGAAAACAGCTAAGTGACCCTAAACGGAACAGTAGTGTGACTTTTTGCAGGATATATATATATATATATATATATACACATTTATATATATATATATATATATATATATATATATCCTGTAAAAAGTCAGCCACCTTGTACACATAAGGAATGAGATGGCTAGCCTTTAAAGGGTGGCTCGGGGGGTATGTCAGTATTAGTGAAAAAGAGTAATAAAAGGCATAGCTGTTCCTTTAACCCCTTCAATCCCCTATAGACGTACCGGGACGTCCAAAAAACACCCACAAAGAAACCCCTATGGACGTCCCGGTACGTCCAGCCCTTCGTGCAGCGTCAGGGACACATCCCTGCCGCTGCACGGGAGACCAGGCTGTCGTTTGACAGCCTGGACTCCCCACTGACAGCAGAAGCCGGCTTTGCCGGCTTTCTGCTGTCCGATCGCCTGTAACAGCTTCCGGCATGAAAGCCGGTAAGCTGTTACCGGTAAACTGCCCGATCGCGCAGTTGCAAACGCGCGATCGGGCATTCCCTTCCGGGTTACGTCACTGCTGGCACAGAGACGCTGCGATCTCTATGCAGGTCTGTGAGGACCTGCATAGAGATCACAGTGTGATCGGTGCAGGGGGATCGCGGGGAGGGGAGTGAGAAACCATCTCTCTCACTCCCCCTCCCGGCCTGTAACAGAAAAGCTGGGGAAAAAAAACGGTTGGTCATTTAAAAATAATATTAAATAAATCATTAAAATAATAATATAAATAATACCCCCAAAAAATTATAATATGAGCTGTGATGTCACTGTGACATCACTGGTATGTTCAGGAGGTCCCTAGGAGGACCTCTAACCATTACTGTGTAAAAAAAAAAAAATGTAAAAAATACAAAAAATGTAAAAAAAATTAAAATAAAAAGAAATTTAAAAAAAAATATAAAAATAAATAAAAAAATTCTTAAAAAAACCTTACATCCCATTGCCCTAGCATAACATCTAGCCAGTATAACCCTCCTGCCCCCGTTCACAACCCCCAAACCCGTTAAGCCATAGGCATAAAAATTATACACCTTATAGTATGCTCCCTGGTGCTGGGAAAGTCTGGAAAATCTATATAAATTAGGTATTTCTGAAATCAGGACACCTGAATTGATAAACTTGGAGGGGATTTTCCATCACTTTACCTAATTTTGTGAGAATTCAGAGGGAAAATGTAAAAAAAAATTAGTTTATTTTTCTAATCTTCGCTAGTTTTTACTAAATTTCTCATTCTAAATTTTCAGCTAATCATCCAACTATGGTATCAAACGAAAGCTCTATCTCTCCTTGAAAAAACAATATATAGTTTACATGGGTACACTATTCACAGGAAAAGAGAATCATCGCTAAACCGACATACCCCAAAAATGGCAAAATTGCTCTGGGCTTTGAGGTACCAAAAACCCCTGGGATTGAAGGGGTTAAAGAGTCATCGACTTCCAAGACTTGGCAGCTCCAAATTACCAACAGAGGATTAATATAATTTAGGAATTTTTTTTTTCCCACTAAAGATAGTAGCAGCATCAATGTAAACTGTCTTGGAATCATAATAAAAATCAGTTCTGCCCCACTTTACATATTTTCCACATGTGTTTATGTAAACCCCCTGCTATTTCTAATTATGAAATTTTCATGGCTGGAATCACTTTTTGCGAGATGTTTTGTGGATCCGAAGGGGGGAGAGCAATAAATTAACATTTAAAAAAGTCGTTCTTAATTCTTCAAATCTTGCAGTTTTATATAATTATTCAGTCATTAATTTATTGATTAAACAGTGTTAGAGCAGAAAGGAAATAACCTTTAAATGTCTAATTGGTTGATGATGGTATAATAACCTAGGCTTTTTATCTGTAAAAGGTGGGTGGCTGAGCAGTACTGTATAAAATATGTTCACCCATCTAAATGTCTGCATGGGTTCTGATAACTATTTTAACATTAATTATTTTTTATTTACATTATATGAAGCTATGTCTATTATGGTTTTATATTTTCCAATCAACATAATTTGGAGATACAGTATGGTAAGATATACTAAGGTGCTAAATTATGGCAAAGGCGTATTTCTTCTACCCTCTATGGCTGCCAGCTTTTACTACAAGAGAACAATACTCACAACTTACTTAATATGTGTGTATGTATATATATATATATATATATATATATATATATATATGTATTTGATTTATTATAAGACGATCCTGATTATAATTTATCTACAGTAATGTGGGGGTAGGGCAGGGGGTAGTACTCTGGGGTGGTGATTTAATCCATATTTTGTGTATATAAAATCTTCTATACTCACCTGCCTATCAGTCAGCGGCTCAGTGATGAGTAGCACATCTTTTGGAACAAAGATGATGCTCAGTGAACCTTGAGGCGCATTGAGAATCATGGGATATGTAGTCCACGAAGATTTGCTCATATCTGAACCAGCTTCTCTGATAGGCAGGACAGGTGGGAGAACATGCTCATGCACTATGCATCATATACTATGCGAAGATCGTTCGTCCCGTGACCTGTGCCCACACGTGTCCACATATTGGCTTGCATTTCAGAATCCGGCAAGTCTTTGCCAGGAGGCTATAGAAGGCTACAGAAGTGCTGATTCAACAGAAGTGCTTTATCGGAGGATCAGCTACTGAAACATATTTGTTCATCACAATAGGCAAAAATAAAAGTTGGATAGGTACTCACTCAAAAAAGGTTGTCCATCCGGTTTCATCACTTTTAGTTGCCAAAAGTCCACTGTTGCCATGGTAAGTAAATAAAACCAGCTCCTGACCTTGGGCCGTCATACTTTTCAGACACCCATTGGTACCGATAGTTAACCAAATTACTTGGTTGTCAGGTGACACTATCCTGACCGGCATGCGATTTGGATCCCTCCTGATGCGCAGGGTGTTTCCGTTGCTATCGGTAACTGCCGTTATATCATTTTCATTGCTGTAGCTAAAATTATACAGGTAGTCCCCGGTTACTAAACTCATGGTGAACTGGTGTGTGCCGTTGACATCAAAAATATACAGCTCTTGGTCGGCTGGTGAGGCCACTTCATAATAATTCATGGAATTAAGAAAAGGCCTGTTTTTAGAGACTGCACGGATTCGAATATTTCCCAAGTCCGCTATGTATAAAGTGCCATCTGGAGATGCAGCCAGAGACGACGGGGCGCTCAGTTTGGCGTCTTTCGCATAACCGTCTCCATTTTGATAACAATCGCAGTTGGGATCATTTTTGCAATCACATTCTGATGGGATGCCTGCGACCAACGATATCTCTCCATCCGTGGTGACCTGTCGTATTCTGTTCACCTTCTTTTCGTCGGTTTCTGTGATGTAAAGTACACCACTGTAAGACACAGCAATAGCTGTGGCGGATTCTAAAATTGCTTGGACTGCGTATTTCCCTACAGAGTACTCAATCCCGGGGACTTGGCAATACATTGGTCTTCCAGCAGCGATGCGAACTTGACGGTTTTCAGTGATCTGAAGGACGACATTGTTGTCCAAAACATAGATAGAATTATCCATTGGATTGATCGCCAAGTCTGTGGGCCATTCTAGTCTCACCTAAAATTAAGGAATATTTAAGACATGTAAAATAAAATGTAGAAGCAGCCATGGAAAAAAGTGTACCTTTGGTTCCACTCAAGTCAGTGATATAGGTGATATAACAATGTTTTCATTATAAAAGATAAAATGTAAGCGATGGCATTTAATGCTGTAATCTCTGTTGCTTATTTATGAATAAATTCCAAAAATTTTCATAAATTTCGGTATGGGATGAAATTACCTCACTGATATGCATGCTCGTGTCACAGGTTAAAGGCCGTGCGGAGGTCAGGTCGTTTGAACCGAGAAGGGTTGATATTATGCCATTCTGATCCACTCTTCTGATGACCTTTCCATCAACAAAGTAAATTAATCCATTCTTATCCACAGCAATACCTTTACACAAAGAGAGAATAGGTCAGTGCTATTCATAAATATTTCAGTCTGAAAATGTTAAATGAACTAAAATGTTTATCTATTGCCAGTACCTTTCGGAGCCGTGAGTGTTGCCTCCACGGCCTTTCCCCCTTCTCCGCATTTTGCTTCGTCGAAAGGTGTGCACTGTTCCCCTGTTCCTGCGATCACCTCGGCATTTTTGATTAGATCTTTGGCACCCGTGAGTGATTTGGGGCGATAGATCCTGCGAGTGTTTGCGTCGGACACGTAGAGATCTCCAGTCACGGGGTCGGTGGCCAGGTAATAGCGATGAGCCAAGTTACTGCTGTGTGAACAGAACATGTATATGTTAAGTGAATTAACATAAAGGTAACCTGAGATATGTTCATTGTAATCCAAATGGCAGCTTCAGCTACTGGCTATGTGAAAGGAGGAGATTTGGGGCAACCAAGTTGTTGAACTAAGCCTCCCAAAATACTCATCAAAAGCTGTCATAGAACCATGGGCAGTTTTCTTCTAACTCCAGAATGCTACCATTGTAAGGCATATTTTAATATCACTTTGCCGATTAATCACGCAGTGAATCTAGGCAGCAAACGGCTGCGAATCAATGGATCCATTCGTCATCGCTCCTTATTCTACAGCTATTTGTCATTCCACAGGAAATAACATTCTCTAAACGAGTGCTGAGGAAAACACTGCAAAAAGCATTTTTATTTCATCTATTTACCCCGGCACCCTCCTACCCTTTAAACCTCAGCAACCCTCTCATTGCTTCTCTCCCACATACAATGCAACTCCAGCATATGCAATTACGAGGTAGGTTATTCAGAGCTTTTTGAAACACAAATGAAGAGAATGCAATATAAATTACATGACATATATTGAGAAATCAAACAACAAAGGACCAAAGCATATTTCACAAAAAATGAGAAGCGCTGGAACAAAAGGTCACAGCCCAGAGCAGGAAGATGACAGACAAAGCAAAATATGGAAAAGTTTTACTTTCTAGAAAAGGTAGTGTTTTCAGCCTACCAGTAGAGGTCACAAAAGCTAATAAACGCAACACATTTTTTTTGGATAAAGTTTTAACCGGCCAGAATCCTGTGAAATATGCCTGGTTTCGGTGCAGGGCTGCGTTGGAACGAGGATTAACCAAGGAATTACACTTGCAGATCCAAGGCTCTAGGTAGACTTTTTATTTGCGACTGTGACCTACTACAAGCTATGTTTTAATCATCAAAGTGACAAATTGTATTCTGATTATGCAGGTTGACTTATCAACACAATCCTGCAGTTTATATACACATTATTGTGATACCCTTGTGCCCACCAGCTTCTCTAAACTCCTAGAAAATGGGAACGAGGGACAGAGTGTCGCAAAGACAGACTGCTCAACCTAAAGAACAACTGACAATGGTGTCTGAGCCCTGCCTTCAAACCCCCCGCTTAGCTCTTCATTTGCCTTTTATTAGCCATATACGAGGTCCAGCACGTGGAAAGCCACACTAGGAATTAAACTAAAGGCAAGTTATTTAGTAACAGGGGAACACTGAGTGAACTGGCAGAAATCCTAACGCACATACGGTACATTTCTACTGAGTATGTGGCAAGATGAGATCTAATGCACCCAGTTAAGATCACAGTAAAGAAAAGTGCAAAAAGGGGGCGAATTATCTCTTTGAGTGCCAGAAGTGAAAAAACTGCTATCCTTTCCATAAACGGAGAGTTGGGTGAGAGTTTATGGAAGGAGGTGGATCAGGCAGCATAGTACATGAAACATGTCCTTGGATAACGATATGGTAGACGTGGTGACATTACGTAGAGGAAAGAAAAAGGATTAAAAGTATTAGTTGGAGGAGATAGACCAAGATTAAAGATAAGATTAAAGGAAAAGATAAAATAATATTGGTGGAATTACTCCGGTAAACGATTCGATTACAGATAACGGATGAGAAATGACAATATACAGAATGGACAGAAAGAAACAAGAACTGGTCAAGGATTATGAGAGTTGTAGGCTATGAGGATCTGGAAACATGTAGGATGCCTAATCCTGTTTTATAAGATAAATTATACTCGTACAATGTAGGGGAGCAAAGTGAGGATAATTTCATTTCCAAGTAAAAATAAATGTATTATTTCACGCGCTCGCAGCTTGTACCAAACACTAATTGCAGGGTGCCAACTTTATACAACTTTCTAATTAGCACCAGTACGTATACCTGCGATTTTTTTTCCTTTTAATCTCTCGGGGGTATTAGCAGGTATTAACACACAATGACATTCTCCTTTCAGCCGGGGCTGCTGTTTTTATGGAACGGACAGGGTTTCTCCGAAGAGCAGACGCGCCGCATACTGAACACACAGGCGTCCTCGAATTGCCCTTTTAAATAACGTCACGTTCACTAATAAGCTAGGGCACTCCGTCTACTTAGTGGTCTTTTTCTTTTTTGAGTAATTGAACATTGCTCTATTTTTCTGCTTCCCATTTCATTCTGGCGTGCCGCCTCCACTGAAATATGTATTTTTTATTTTTGTGAATTACACTTAACGTGACATTGCTTCACAATAAATCTGGGCATTCTACGGTATGTGTTTTATGACACCAGGGATCGAGCATGTCACACGGGTACCAGCCACGCCGGCGTGAGAGGCTCGTGTCGGTTTAATTGGTGAATTTCTGAAATCCAGAGGAAGTGACACAAAGCTGTTCCCTCGAGGGCTCCCACCTCGCTGAACTGAGCGCTGCTGCCTCTCTGCCGGCTCGGCAGGAGAAGTGGCCTGTGGCTACGATTTGCATAATGGGGGTGAAAGGTAAAAAATAATTAGAATTATTATTGATTGAAAAAATCTAAGATGTAAACAGGACAGGGAGGAAGAAGCTGTAAAAACACACATCCAGCAGCCTGTAAGATGAAGCTCGTCACCCCGGCATACGATACGCGTCTTTTAAAATGTATTCTGTTCTGTTAATGTGCCAAATCTTTATCGACGTGTCATTTAAATGTTTTGGGGGTTTTTTTTTAGGAAATTTGTTAAATCTGAAATGAATTAAAATACAAGTTTCAGTTTGATTTCCAACTAAGGAATGGACTATTATGTTAATGTATTTAAAAACAGTATATGATGCATATTTTCATATTTACAAATGGGGAAAAGAAAGAGAAAAATATATAGCAGTGCTTGGAATACAGGAAAAATTAGTTCCAAATCAGATGAGTTTACAAATACAGAACTAAAATAAATCTGCATATCTATGCAAGCCTTAAACATCTGCTCATACTGTGCATGTGATATAGCAAAAACTATATATATTTATCTACAAAAATGCAATGGAACACAAATGTAAAAACATACTGTGCCTTTATTTTCCATAAAATGCACATTTTGTTTTCCAAATGCCCCCTAAATTTTCTTTAATTTAAACATACGTAAATGTAGTGGTTTTTGCAGCCTTATTATGTTGCAAAAGAAATATTATATTGGTAATAAGCAAAGCATATTGTAACGGATGCTGGATCCCCATTTTAGGAAAGAGGATTGCAATTTTATATTGACTTGCAGGGGTTAAATTGTAATAATTTGTGATTGCACCCTTCTGGTCTACATTTAAGTGTTACTGCCCTAATCTCTTCACCTCTGTTGCGTAGTCGCCATTGTTGTGCGTGTGATGAGATTAGTCTGCTGCTGATGTTGTCTGTGTGTGTTATGTGTTATTTATGTCAATCCTTTCCTGTTTCCTGTGTATGCCAATTTCCCTTTACAAACTATACCCAGTCCCAATAAAGCGTTCTCCCTTCCATCCTGACTTTTGTGTTTTGCCGTGACTGGTGGTACGATTCTTTGGGAGATCCTTTTTCCCCGGAGAAGAACCTTTACTCTGAAAACCAGAGCGGCTTTCTCTACGAGGCAGGCGGCAGTGATTGCCAGGGGTGTCCCGGGAAAACGCCTGCTTACTGTTAATGTATTCTGTATAATTCATAGATAAATTAGGGAGATTTCTTTAAAGTCTCCGCACACATATGCAGAGCGAGCTCAGCCTTTCTTGCTCTCAGAGTAATGAATAGTTAAATACAGATATCCATAAATTGCCTGCAAACCTTCCCTTTAGTGAATGAACCCCAGTGAGTTAAAAAAAGAAGTACATGCTCGTATCCCCTTTTCTGTGCTATTTTCATGTTCTGTTTTAAGGATCTCGTTCCATAAATATGGTGACTTAGTACCTTTCTGTGTTATCGATAAAAATAATAAAAGAGAATACTGTTGAGGATTTGGCTACACTAAAAATAATACACAAAACAAATGTGCTAAATGTTATCCAAACCAAGGTCAAGAAAGCAGGAATTTAAGTAGAATTTGGTTGACTAAGCATTGTATTTTTTTTAAGATGGTAGAATTTGGTTGACTAAGCATTGTATTTTTTTTTAAGATGGTAGAATTTGGTTGACTAAGCATTGTATTTTTTTTTAAGATGGCTGTCCCTAAATCCTTAGCAAAACAAAAAAGGTCAAATGGTTAAAACCTTAGCGCAGCAGGTTAGTCATTTTGCGCATCTAATGGACATAAAATGACCAATTATATCTGGCTACCAATCATGCGATGAGTCTGCATAAAGAAATAAAGTGCTTCGATATCTCCTAGTATACAGGGACACTTAAGTGCTGCATTATTATTAAAAAATCTTTACACAGGCACTCAATTCCCTGCTACGAGCCTGCATGCTGCAAATGCTTATTAAAATTGTTCATTAATAGGCAGCAACAACATGGGGCTTTATTTAAAACAATTAGCAAAACAAGCACATTTTTTTAGCATTAAATTAGAATACGGCTAACCATAGAGTAGTAGTTGTCCCCCTAGCCCCAGTAAGCCATTTCTATACAAAGGAAATATACAGCAAAGTTTAAATCATAATATTATAATATATTGAATTTGGAAACCTTAACGCCCACTATGCTTCAGAGATCATTGTTTTTCAAACTTTTAAGAGCCCTGTATTAGATTACTATTCAAACTGGGGTAGTTTCCACATTTTAACAAGGAAGGCGAGTAGTAGACGTTTGATGGTAAAGCCCAACGTTTTGCTTTCACAACATATCAGAAGAACACTGCTTTACTAGAAAATACCCCATATTTTAAAGTACCACTCCATGCTGGGATGCAGATTTTATTTGTTGTGAAATACACTACGCTTTAATAAAAAATGAACAATACTGGTCACATCTTCTTCTATGATCGATCACCGCCTGATCAAATAATATCACAGTTATATATTCAGCAGTCAAAACATTCGGGTTACAAAGCAGAGTTATTGTCAGATCGCCGAGCTATTTAATGGTCCTTTCTCTCAACAAACGGTGGTATATTTCTAGAATGAAAAAAAAAGAAGAAACATCTCAGTCATCTAGTGGATGCATCTCATCCGTTTTTAACGACTTTGCATTTCGTTATTGATTTTGTTAGTGAATTTTATCGTGATCCGATGGCTTGGCTGTCAGTAACAATTAAATAGCCATAGATAACAAAGCAGATAATTCAAGCTTCACAAAGCTTCAAATATTTAACTGGCTGTGCATGAACAAGGACTGCAATGACTTATTATTCTGGCCACCAGGACCCTATAACACAAGGGGAAGGGGTTTATTTAAATGGGGAGGCTCTGACTTTATTCATAAGTCACTATTAATGACCATAAGAAGATCATAGATTTGGATGGTGTATGTGTTACATAGTTGCCAACAGTCCTGACAACTGGGGTTATGTCTCGTTCTACTTAGCAAATCAGACCTTTCTCCCATAGGATTAATATTGGCCATTAGCCCTTTGTTTTACTAGTCTGATGTGCTTACCCCTATATAACGACCAGCAAGCGAGTTTGATCAAAAGAAAACTTAAGAGAGCAGTCAGCATATAACAACTCAAGTCTGACTTGGTGACAAGACACTACATTATTGTTTTAGGTTTTCTGAGGATTTAGGATTTCGTTTTAAATCCTACCACAATCATTAATCACTGTCAGCGAAACCAAAATATAAGCTTCTTTCATTATGTCAGATAAAAGAAAGTAATCAAATCTTGTTTTCAACAAAGGAAATATATGAATGCTAGAGTTAATGCAATATTTCAATTGTGTCAAATTCACTACTGAAGATAAGCCTGCGAATATGACTTAAACAGGTACCTCATTCCCAGTTTTCACTTTGCATTGACTGGTAAATTATATACTGCAATAAATCATTCTTTGCACACTATCAGCCCCAGCATTCGGTGAGCTACAGGTCTGCTCTGTGCATGAATAACCCTTTGCATTAAACCATATAAGAGGTTGATGCACCAACATGCAACAATGGAAATTAGAACAAACCATAATGGGGTGTGTATGTGTGTGTGGGGGGGTATAGCTAAAAGTACTCACTAATAAAAGTTAATGAATGCATCTCCCTGAAATGTGTGTTTTTTGGAGCCCTGTTTCAGAACTAACATGTTCAGACACCCTGTGTCCCTGATAAACATACCTGGAAGCTCACCAGATTTTAACCCAGAGTCTCCAGGTAAAGCTTTGCTTCCCTGAGCTTCTGGGTCAGTTTCTTCTGGGCGGGGTATGCCTACTCCCCACCCATGTCCCGCCTACTTCCCACCCACTCTCCTTTACTTTCCACCCAGATCCCTCCCACAATAGAGTTGTGGGTAGCCTACCCTTGGAAGTATCTATATATTTTGTCCTGTTTAGACACACATTATTGTAATTTTTGGGGGAAAAGGAGCACTGTGATACACTTATATCCATCAAACTATTTGAGCTCCTAGATAGATTTGGTCCCTAAAGAAATTAAATTGAGAGGTGTGCCAAAGACATATTAATGTAATGTTTCAAGAGGTTTGGAAGGGGAAAGGAGCACCAAATATCATCAAGGAAAAAGCCCTTGCAACTAATGCAGCACATTTGTTTGAAAAATGTATATGGTTCCCTAGTAACAAGATGTAGGTTTTTTATATATTTTTTATCGTATTCCCTTTTGTGATAAGAATCTGCTTTGCTGCAGGCAGACTATCACGCCCTTTCTGTCTTTGAGATGTTTAAATGATACGGTAATAGAAATGCCATTATCACTGTATGAGTGGTTTTAATTTGTTTAGAGGTGCCAATTACGAGAGTACATTATGTCAAATGAGTTTGTAATCTGTTAACGGGGCATTTTCAAGCTAAGTACATATGTGTAATTAGCTTCTAGCAAAACACTCACTCATCCTCACGATGAAAAAGTTTTAGCCATCAGCATCTCACACAAAAATAGTACACTTTTGTTTTAAAGGTTGTCTGCTTTAAACAGCTGGGTAGTATCTCAACAAGAAGAAACTAGAATATACAGTATATATATATATATATATATATATATATATATATAACCAAACACATATATGTATATTCACATTCACTTGCTCTTTGCTTTTCTCATGTCACCTCTCCATTAAGAATGGATCTGTTACGTGCCAAATGGATAAAGATCTTTGAGCTGTTACAGTTACAAATGCCTAAAGCTTTCACGTTTTAACTCTGGCACAATCACTATGCGAAAAGTAAAAGACCCCTTCTTAGTTTTCACTGCTGAAACACTATTTGGCAGCTACCTTTGTAAGAAATTAACAGAAAAAAATTAGAGATCACTATCAGCAGTCTACTAAAGCGCGGCAGATGAATGGAGAAATACATAAACATTATGAATATTTTTTCCCCCTATCAAAGCACCAAAGGTAATTAAGTTGCAGAAATGTTTCATCTGATTTGGCACCCTTCGGAGCTATTACAAAAAAAAATGTTCCATTGGAAGAGGTCCAATCCCTTGCAAGCACAGGAATATAGTCAGAATTTTTAAAGAAAGGGATATAAATTACATGTACAGACGCATGCATAAATTATTCAGTGAAAATATATTCTAGGGTAAGTTACACACACAATATCTGAAATAACTGGTTATTAAACACCTGGCATCAACGTAATTAGGATATTACAATTATCTTTGCAACTGTAAGACTGGGAGGAAAACTGAGAATTTGAGCTGTCTGAAAAGTGGAGATCTATTAAACCACTTAAGTGATAAGAGTATCTAACCATCTATCGCTTTCCTATATTAGGCATTCTAAGGATTAACGGTATCCCAAGGCTGGTGTTTCCAACAAACCTGGTGGTGGAGATATTTCTGAAAGGCAGAATTCAAAAGTGAGCAGGACCTGTCCATCTCTGGTATTCAAGTAGCACAAATGGAATGTATTGTGTAATATAACATGCAACTGTTATAGAAAGGAAATGGTATCATGGAATGCTCAGCCAGAAAAGTGAGTGAATTATAAAACTGCATGTGAGTGGTAATCATTCTTGGTTATTATTATCAGCTACTGATAATGGTAGATTGAGGTCTGAAATTATGCATTTTACTGTTGTATACACTAAATATGTATGCAATTTAAATAAGAAATCGATATGTGCTGAAATCCACCAAACATATATGCCATGGGACCAGGTTTCTTCATTTCCTGTTTTCGAGATCTTCTTCTACCCATTCATTTTCTGATGCAATGCATGGTTTGCCATAGACTATGTAGGAATAACCTGTTTGGGAGGCTGTCATCCAAATATAACTATAGAAAAATCATGAAAAGTGGTCTGACCTCCCAGGGAACGATATGTCTTGATCCCTGGGGCTCAAAGAAACAAAGAGTTATTTGCAAACCATATTGCCCTTAACAGTCTCTAGAATTCATCAGCAGAATCAAGTCCCTACAAATGGACTTGGGGCTCATCTTGACAGCGAGAATAAGGCCAGGGATCTTCTTACTAACCAGCTCATGGTCATTTATGAAACTAGGAAGCAGCGTTAGAAGGAAAAATCTCCTTCACAAAACATGTGGTGTTTGCTCATGCTTTGACCACTGGCCAGGTAACAGATTATAATAATAACCCTCACACTGGTTTCATTTGACTTAACCAATTTTGTTAATACAGTTTATTAAACATCTGATGAGGACCTCAGTATTGTTCAGTTCTGGAGAAACTGTGATAATGGGATCTGTAATCCTTTGCAGATGGAATACTGGAGGCAACCTTTCCTTACTAGTCGACGCTGTTGAGGTGATGGCGGTAAAATCATTATAAATGCACTTGTTACCAGTGACATCTTATAGAGCGTGTGCCAATTATTAATTACAGAACATGTTACACAATTTATGGAACATAACTATGGAGTATGTATAGTACAGATGCTTACCTATGTCTAAAATCTTTATTTCTTGGAAGAAGCAAGGAAAGAAGAGGTAAGATAAGTTAAATTGTTATCAGAAGTAAAGTGAAAGTAGAAGGTGAGAATAAAACACAAAATTCAAGAAAGCATGCAACATATATCTGGCATTATATTAGATAAGGTATTAAAAGTGTGATTTCAACATGTATGTGATCTGTGTTGTATATAAATGCCTGTACATTAAATGTATAGCTTATAAGGGATTTCTCTGTGTCTTTTTTAAAGAAACTAGGCAAATGAGATGCTCTTAAACCTTTTCAAGTGCATTGCTCAGCTACTCTGTCATTGAAGGGTTAATGAGTGCTAATGTAATGAGTAAATAGTATTGATTATTTATTTTTTCAGCCCTGCCAAGTTCCACTTCTGAATTCCTGAATTTTCCATACCAACGCAATCTCCCATGCAAATGAACCGCTACAAAGTAATTCATCTGCATGGGTGGGTGGATGTTGGTGGGCTGTGCTACAGACTTTAAATACATTTCTCTCCGTATCCATATAGACACGTTTCTCTGTTACCTAGTAAAGAAAATAAAATGATGCACTATATAGAAGTTTAGTCTAAGTTTACCTTAGCTCGAGCACACTTGTTACATTCCCTGATGGAAATATCCGACGGATGTAGTTGAAATCACCCACATACAAACTGCCGTCAATTCCGCAAGCCAAGGCGACAGGCGCGAGAAGTTTGTTGCCATCCGCCTGACCGTTGCAGCTCGGGCAAGAGATACTACGTCTTCTGCCATTACCTATAATGCAGCTAATAACAGGCGGCTGCTGGGATATAAATTGGTTTTCTCCATTTCCTTTGTAGAGAATACCTGGAGAAACAAAAGAGCCCAACATATAAGTAGCCATATAAATGCTATCTTCAATTTAGAAACAAATAACCCTAGAAAGTCCCAAATGAGCAATCAACAGTAGTTGTGTGATCTTATGTGTAAAAATAACTGGCCAACCTGCAGTCATACACTCAGTGATGAAAAACAACTCCCCAGATCCTTCGCCAACCATAGGTTCTTATACCAAAGCCCATAAAACAGGTTTTCCAAGGGATGGCGTCGCCTTCTGACTGCAAATTCTCCTCATTAACCTCAAGGCCGACCATGCGTGTGTGTTAGATTTCTGATTATGGCTTCTATAACATATGGAATTGAAAGAAAAGGAAAAGGGCCTTAAAGCAGAATTTAATTATTTACTGCTTAGGTGTAGCATATTTATGACTGCAAAGTGTTCCTT
The DNA here is from genome assembly GCA_029215755.1 of Spea hammondii. NCBI lineage: Eukaryota > Metazoa > Chordata > Amphibia > Anura > Pelobatidae > Spea > Spea hammondii. The sequence continues at coordinate 30,804,814 of JARDYJ010000001.1, forward strand.
TACATGGGTACTTTCCAAAGAATATCAATCCAGGGGGAAAAATACATATAATGACACTGCTTTAGATGAACAAAAAAAAAAACCTCACGTACGAAAGAGCACTTAATGCATGAAAAGACAAGTGTTTTAGGCAATATATAAAGTAAATGTGTTTTGAAAGGATTTGTGCAGCCATTCCATCTCTAATGTTTTGGGAACTTGTTCTGTTCAGAAGAACACAAGACTGCCCTTTAAAAAAACCTATAAAAAATATTCAAATGAGTCAGATTTTTTTTTAAATCTTTTTTATCTTTACTTTAATTTCCCTTTTCTTTTTATTATGTTCTCCAAAAGGGTTTTGGTTTAATTAACTTCAATTGCGATAGAAGGTGATCCGTGTCAGACATTGATTTTCTGAGCCCTATAATACAGGACAAATTAATATACCAGCTCTATCCTGTTATATTACCTTTTTTTGCATCGATCTGTGACAAAGATCATGGGTCACAATAAGCCTTTAAATAAAGCTTTGCATTTTTGGGGGGTAATATACCTTTGGCTTCAAAAAAATATACTCAATGATGCATCAGTTTCATCACATGTACACGTGACCTCAAAGAAGGATTAGATGCACATCACCAAACATTATTTGTGTTGAAAGTACAGAAACAGGGCTCTCCTATTCATGAAATTTGCTGTCCGAATGAATGGACTAAAGTCGAAATGAAAAATTTGTTCAAATGGTTTTTGGTCCGTTTGCACAAGTAGCCCACTTAAAGATTTGGCAACAAAGTACAAGCATACTGAAGCCGCATAAACATTAGAGCCAGGGAAATATGACTGTTGATATGCATGTTGGCCATCAGCGGGGCAAATATGTATGCCACAGCTACCTGACTTCTGGGAATTACAAAAAAAACAACACATTTAAGATGTCTATCGATCTAATACAAGTCAAAATACTTAAATTAAAATCAATTATTCTTAATATTGTCGTTATACCGTGTCTGAAAGCACTCTCACCCAGGCACAGCTTGCAGTACAACAATCAAAACACATGAAATTCAAAAGCTAATGATCTGAGACATGTTGTGTTCCAACAGAGTTTTTAATTTTTTCCTTATTAATCTATATCATATTTTGCCTAAAGCTGTTCTGGCACCCTATAATATCTACGCAAATATTGTTTATAACAAAGAGATTCAATTTATACTTGCTAAGAGAAATTACCTAGGCAGTACTCCATTTAAGGCAAAACGTAACTGTGTCCAGGCTGCGTTAACCAGGGTTTGTACTGATTTTAATGTATCCCTGCATTATAGATTCTGGCTGAATGGAGCCCAATGGTCACCCAAGCCTAGACTCTTAATGGTAGCTTCGGAAACAATCCATGTGTTGGCAGCACTCAAATTTGTGGTGCTCGAACAGGACTCCACCGGATCAAAAACACCAAACCCGTGCCAGTTTATGCCTATGCCCAAAAAGCTGCAACACAACATTACAAAGAATTGGGCATTCCAGGGCGAAGCTTAAAACCTGTCAGTCTTCACATTGGGCTATGTGCAGGAGAAAATGGGGCTGAAAAGGAACATTCTATAGGTGGAACATACTGCGCCATCACAAAACCGCCCACACTTCAGTTGGTAAGTTTGTCACATATGTATAAATATATAAAAATACAATGCAACTGTCCAAAGATATATGGTATAAATGTATACTTAATAGCAGTACTAGCCCTTTGGATGCTTAAGTCATTAACAACTTACGCACTCACATAACAGATCTTTAAGTTATGACACAAGACGGACAACAGATAGGAGAGCATTGAATTTCAATTTATACTTAGCAATGAAAAATCACTATCATTTTATATATAAACTGCTGAGCCGGCAGAGTTTTAATGGCCCTTATGGATATTAGGAAGCAAAGCATAAGCCTGATGGTGAATTTTTCTTCCTTAAGAACATGGTCAAATGCAGTGATGGTTATCCATTACTGGTGTCCTCAGCTGTGCGCAGATCAATGCGTTTGTCTAGTTCGTGGCTATAAATGGTCAGCTATTATTTTCTATGCAAACAATAAATCTCTATTTGCCATAATCCATGCAAAACAACATGTCAGTGTGTACCTTGTACCTAAACATGTTTTATTGATCGTGGAGACGGCCTTTTTAAAGACGGGACTACTGGCTAATGGCTCCCCTATTATATTTTTTTGTTCGATGCAGTTAAAAGAATCAGCCTTCAAAAAGTACACAAAGAAAGTGCAAGAGCTGGGTTTTTCAAAGGTCTTGGAAGAAAAGACGAAGAAAAACCAGGGAAATTAGATTTTTGTAATGCTTGAGACTGACGTTTCACTATAGAGATTTTTGTATCCAAGAGGCTGAACGCACAATGCAGAATCAAGGCAGATGAAAATAAAACAGGGATATGTAAATTGAGAGTGCGGTCTCATCCACAATATTCTATTACAATGCTGCCCTGATTAGGAATTGATCAACGATACCGAAAATCCCCGGCGTTTCTCCGTGTGATTACATCATGTGCAACAATCATGAGACATAATTTTTTTTCCCCCCGCGAATGAGTAGTTGTATAATTTTCATCAGAAGGATCCTCCAAGTCAGCTATCTGCACATGATTTATCCTGTCATTAGTTTGAGAAATAGGTCCTTCAGCATTCTCCTCTATTATCGTGGAATGGAAAGATGAACATTAGAATATTTATGACCGTCTATGAGGAAGCACAGGCAAACACCTGTCAGCTTCTGAACTCGTCTCCTACAATGCATTTCTCCGGCTCAACCACCTTGTCATTACAACTAACCACTTCGTTTATTCAATTAGACAGGCGTCACTTTGAAAAGTCGCCAGTTGTCAGGCGGCGCTGTTCGATATAATTTAATGCTGGGAGATTGGTTCACCTTGTGGCTTTAGGCAGACTCATATTTCACTGCTTGTCTGCATCTTCATCAGCCTTTAAAGCTTGAATATCTTTACAAGGTCTAATTTTGCACTTTTTGAACCCAAGCTATTTTAGGAGCATGCGGCACATGCAAATAAATTTATCATTACCACTAAGGTACTGTAAGCCCCAGGTCAATCTTTTTATAATGGAACTTCTCGCTAATACTACCTTTGGACAAAAGGCTACAACATTTTGTCTGGAAGTAAATTGTTCTTGACATAGGGTTGGGAGGGTGGGGGTGGCTAATCATGTAGACAGTTCCACAACTGGTCATCCAGTTCCCCATGACAATGTCTAACCCTATGACCTTACCTATTCTTTGATATATAAAGAAGGACTAGTTAGCTACCACTAATAAACAACCATTAAGGTAGAACGCTTATTCACATTAGACCTGATACATTGGAAGTAGCTGAATACTTTACCCTTTCAAACAACACCCCTGACAATCAAGGTAGTCTTGATTATACTGGAATATCAAGTCTACCTACATCTATGCAGTGTGGGTCCCTTTTGGTTTTTCATCACTGCAACTTCGCTTTGTATCATTAGAGAACTAAATGAGTGGAGACCTCCTTTCTCCATTCTTAATGGCAAAAGTGTGAACTCCTCATCTCCATGTACAAATTAGCCATGGCTACTTGTTTACATAATGCAAAAGATCCAATTCGGTATTAATGGTGTTATAAGCATTTAAAACAGTATGGATCCTCGAACAGAGTATTTGTGTTTGATGATAAATTCCCTTTAAAAATGCTAATTATGGTTGTTTTTCCACTGAGTCAAATGCTAATTAAAGCTCTGAACACACAGCGTGAAGTATTCAACTATATTACGGAATGGTGTTATTATATTCAGTGCACGTGTATGTGTGCAACAGAACAAGACCCCAACTATAGCTAATGACAAGACAAATGCTTACAATCTGTTTGGAAGATGAACACTACAGTGCAACTTGTACGAGTGCCAATGTTTTATTAACAATAAAATAATGAATCCACAATGTCTCCCTCTTGGACTGTAGGGAAGTCTCATGCAGTGCTACCCCCATTTATAAGAATTCCATTCTTACTGCTAACAGAGACTGGATTATATTAAATGGTAGTTTATCAAACAAGCTATGCCAAGCTGAGAATTGGTATATTTTCAGCTTAGTTTCATTTCAAAGGAATTCAAAGTACTTTGTTGCAAAACAAATCCCAAAAATGATTGCCCAGGATGTTTCCCAAACGATCTGCTTCGAGAATCATTAAGCGTCCTTTACAGGGAATATATTTGACAGTATTTTCAGATGAACAAGGACAATAACTCCTAAACAGACCCAATCACAGTTCACGCCACATAAAGGAGGCATCTCATTATATATATATATATATATATATATATATATATATATATTCATTTTCAGATATATAGATATATATTGGTGATTTGTTAACAATAATAACTATTTAGGCTATATAACTAATAAAAGATGCAAGTACTGTTTCCAACTATCCTTTGGATAGGAATCTTCAGTACTTATGACTAATAGCAGAGTTTAAACTATATTTCCTTAATATTCCCCAGCACCTTACATACCTCTAGGCTGGCTCTAGTTTAAGGAAAAGGACTGGGAAACGACACTAAAACATTGTAGGATAATTCTCCATCACCTGTGGACTAATAGTGTTCCCTTAAGTTACATCTTATAGATATATCTCTTTGATATTATAAAGCAAGTGAACAGAAGGCTACTTTAATTACAAAAACAGTCCATAGTGACAGCGAACAAAGAAGGGTACAGCAGGAAATTATAGCATACAGATAATGACTTACCATTCTGTACATCCAAGACATGATGCTTGTCTAGTGTCCAACCACCCATGTTAGAGGCATCCAGCTCATAACCTTGTAAAATAGCCGTCCTTTTCTCCCACAAGGTTAGGTCCAGACAAGATTCGTATTCATATCCAACAGATACTGTGATACAGAATTACAAAGAATCTACTTAGAGCGCAATCACATCAACAAAATCAGAATAAAAAAATCTGCATTGAGCCTACACTTACGTAATTCCTTCTTAAGAGTTACCATTAAATCCTTCAAGTGCATAATTACCAGCTGTGTTATACATACACACATTTACAGAGTTTAATAACATATCATTTAATACACTGGAATCCTCTTTAGAAAAGTAATGAGACAATTACCAAGTGGCGGACCACCACAGTGATTGCCTCATGGGTTATTTCATCACGCCTGTCGTGGTTGGTAGTAACTAGGGTCCTTTGGCGGTTTACTGTGCCCTGCTTTGACCGTTTAACAGGACTGATGCTTTTACTATGCATCTTTTGTTAAATTGTCATCTACTCAGCCTAAACATTGTGTGAATGGTTATATGAGAGGTTCTTCTTAAAAACAGCATTGGTACTTTTGAACAACCAAAAAAGAAGAACATTCTTAAGCACATTTCAGGTAATTATTGTTAACTAAGGACCTTTAAAATTTTACCAGGCTATAAATTCCAGTGCCATCCTCTCAAAATTTAAGAAAGTCTTGATGTTTATAGCACTTCTATAGGTTCTCCATTGGATGAAAAAAGAGACAAGAGGAAGAACTGGTCTTCTTTATGCTTCCGCAGGGGGGATTCTGCTGTAAATGTAAAATACTCACGTTTCACTTTCTTGAACTAAAAAGAGATCAGTCTTTACTTTCTTAAGCCCCTCCTTTTCAAACAAACGCTTTCATTTTGACAGACAGTAAATACGAATGTTTACCCATTCCAAGGATTTCTTCTTGCGATCTAAACATGCTTCTAGTGACCGCTAAAGGAGTGGATTGTCTCTCTTAAGAATCAATGCCCTTATTTTCATTTTGGACTTTTTCATAAAATACTTCTAGCATCTTAACAGAACCTTTTAAGGAAAGTGTACCCAAAATAATATACTAGTTTCAATTCAGAAATTCAATATGTTCACTCAAGCACAGACAGGATTGTCTTGGTCAAATAATCCTATACCCTGCAAGGTTCCATCTTGGGATATAGTTATAAAGCAAACGATCCTCCCTAGTGTCAATGTCAATGTGTTGTATCAATGCTTGGTGAAGTAACTAGAAAGGATTTGTAGCCAAACCACAAATAACAGGAAGACATTACCACTGTCCACACCCCAAAGATACAGATTCAATTCATGATCTCTAATGGCAGGTTTGATATATTTTCTCAGTGACGGTTACTGCAAGATTTATATGCAAAGCCATAACTGATTTTTTGGTAGGTATATTCCATGGTGTCTTATAAAACAGTTTAAGTATCAGCTTTCTTCTCTGTCACACGTCAGATGTGAACACATATTTTCAGCTAGAGTAGGTGATAGCCAAAAGCTAGGCCGTAGCTGAAGCAGTATGATTTCATTTTCGTTGTTACAAGCCGAAATATAATTAACATGTGGGCTACAGTTTTAAATTTTATAGCTATTAAACATATTCTTAATTTTAAAACAGCCATTACAATTCAAGTAGAAACAGAAATCACAGATAATACACCACGGAGACACCTCTGATTGTTTAACACCTTGCATGATGAATTTCAGCTCTCCAGCAGTGTTTTTACATATTTCCCCCAGTTGCAGCTGTTTGTGAGCTGAGCTACATTCGCCATCTAACACTCTTGCTGGTTTAGATAGATGATATCCATTGCTCCTGGACACAAGTTTCACAGAACTTCGCACCTCGAGCCTCTGGGACCCCAGTTGTTTCTCAATAGTAGGAGCTGTGATTCTGAAACGCTTACGCTTGTGTTCTTCATACTTATTTTAAAGGGAAAATGTCCCCCAAAGCCAACTTGACATGAATGAAAGGGTTGTTGCTCTGAATTAATTACTCCCCGAGTTTAACAGAAGCTAAACTTGTGGAAACTTACAAGAATCAAAAATCGAAGCTTAGGTGTAGGCCTTCAAGAAATGGTAAAAACTTTTCTGATGGACTTGCCAGGGTCTCTTGCTATCTCTCACCAAAAGGATAAGGTCAACATTTTCTACTATATTACAGAACAGTCAGAGGATTGAAAGTTTCATCCCTGAACCATTCCTGGACCAATCTGGCCAACTGGATTGTTCCCATTTTGTAAAATTATGAAATTTCCTGGTGCCCAGCAACAGGCAGCATTAAGAGAAGGAGGTATTAGTGAAGAGGTCTCTGCCAGTAATTTCACAGACTTTCATCTGCCACCCAGTTACTAAAAAGCTGTGGTGGCCCTTGGTCCATAGCAAGGACCTTGCCCAAATAGAAATAGCTAATACCTAACTTCTTTTAAATGTGTTTAGCCTGACTTACAACCAGTTCTGGATTCAGATGTTTTTAAGAAAAGGAAATGGGTTAGTCAGCTGGTAAGCAATGTAGATGGTCATGATAACAAGTTGAAGGCCATTTTTATTAAAATATTTGTAGAACTGCTCAAAACACATTAACATCAGCTCTTAGAGAATTGTGAATACTCTATGGCAGCGGGGTCTCAATGGAAATTGTGGCTGACTTCTAGCCAACAAAAGAACAAAAACAAAATTATATCTGTAAGGCCATAGTACATTGAATAAAAATAAGTTTAGAGTACAATAGATAGGACTTAAGTGGATATAGGTTCTTTAAACATACAATATAGATAGAAATTTGAAGGTTGAGAAAAATAAACCATTGGTTTATAGCACAAGTTCAGTAGGAGATTTCCTTTAAAATCCTTCTTCATTATTAACCATTCATTAGTGATACAAGTATTTTTAGAGGTGATCTATAGCCAATCAGCTAAATGTACCAATTTGCACTATTTTATGGGAAGAATAATCCAGGACGACGCATAACCAAAAGCCAGCCTGAATAAGAAGCAAAGAATCCTATAACATCAAATTAAATGTCAGGAAAAGATTTAAACCTCTATTTAAAAGAAGATTAATATATATAGTAGAGTAAAGGCAAGGTTTTCCCTTTTAGGTAGCTATAAATCAAGTATAGTCTGACAGAGTCTTTAAAATGAATATTACTAGAGAAATAAAATGGGAATACATACCAACGGCTTCAGACAACCCATAGACCTTCTGATTATATGCGTCTGTCTTATCCCAAATGAAGGTGTATGAAAGATTAGGCGATGCTGGAAACCATTTTTGGAAAAGCCTTCCAACAACTGCCACCATGAGATGAACCTTCATTAGATTGAACGGTATTACAGAATGAGTCATAGTAATTTTAAGAACAGACTTATATCCGGCTGCTCTGGAACTTAAATAGGACAGTTTCAAATCGGTTCCTGGAATAGTAGTTTCCTCGTGGAGCACCTATTATTCAAGACAAAATTGAACAGGTTTGTAGACGGACACAACTATACATGCCCATCTAGACAATGATGGATGCAAATCAGCATGCATAACTTTAAACAGGAAAGAGCACCAGATTTTGATTATATTGTTACACTTAAAAGAATAAGGAGCTTTCAACATATACTGCCAAGTTTTTCCTTTTCTTTTAAGGTGTCTCACAGACAGCAGTAAGGAACTACAGGGACTTTCTAATTAGACTTGGATCAATGTGTCTACTGTGTAATTATGGAGTCTCTCTGACCTCTGTCCTCATTTGACCCTAGAGGGATACTACTAGGATGTCAAAGTTATCTTTCTCAGCGCAGAATAGAAAGGGCAGTGAATATACTTTTTACATCCTTGTACAGAACTAATTTCGCAATGATGTGACATACCTTCTTTCCATTTGGTTAATGAGCAAAGTGTGTAGTCAAAACCCAACTTCGTATGAAAAGAATGGTATTGGAACCACAGCTATGCACTACCAGATATCAAGTGAGCAGAGCCATACAAGCGACAGACGCGCAAAGCAGGAACAGACCCATGGGTTAGCATCCACTGGTCTAAACTACAGGGGCACTTGGATAATAATATTAGTGGTCTCATTTATCCAACAAGTCAGAAATACTCTAAGGTTGGATTATCTGCAGGACATAAGAGGCAATGGGGCTAAAAACGGACCAATAACCATGGAGAATACTGCAGCTCAGTGCTCTACAATTGATCTTTTCCAAACACCGGATGATGTGACATGGTGCCAGGTTATACACCTGACTCTTATTGGGATTTCTGCCATGAGCACATTTTCCTTACAATACACCCTTGGGGAAATGACTAGAACCAGCTAGTCATATCACATATTGAAAAAGAACTTGACTGACTCCTCCTGTCATAAATTATGTCAAGTTTTTTTTAGATAATGAAACAACTTATCTACACCATAAAACTGTCTGTTCTCATAATGTTCCTATGCCTGCGATACATCAGCCTACTCGCTTGGTCTTATTGTCTTTCCTTTCATGTAGAGGACATATAAAAAGCTCTCCCACGCACTGCTTGCTGCGTTATCACTGCTCTGGTGCAAAGTGGTCGGCTTTTTCCAAATGGGAAACCCACAGACGTTTTAACTACAGTTTGATGATTGAAGGTTCTATGCAGTCATTAGTCATGGAGATTTCAGACTTTTACACACTCAGATCTGGCAACTAAAGTAATCACCTTTATTCCACTTCCACCCTCAATGAAAGGATTACAATCTATAATAAGATACCTACACAAAGAAGGCGAGCATTTATAGTTGCTAAGCCAACCGGCTTTGCTCATTCGAAATGCATAGCCAAGTACAGAATATACAAATTCGGAATGTTCCCAGGGGAGCGGTTTCAAGCATTCCTTTTTATTGGAATATTTTGGCAGGGAAAGTGTGCTATCCAACATCATTCTCACATTTTATTACCTTGCATTTTCATTTTGTCAGGTTTTCATCTCGCTGTCAGATCTTAAATAAAACAGCTGTCTGTGATGTTGCAATTTCTCATTGATTTAAAAGGGAAAAGAGCACTATAGCCCCCCTCGTTTGTTTTAACAAAAATGCAGCCAGTATAAATAGATGGAGGGGACGTACACAATAACCATCAGCGTGGGAATAAAAAGCGGGAGTAAAAATATACACACACACAACTATTGGGGTTTTGGTTCACATTTTAGTGTGTTTTATTTTTTTAACAGATTTGATGAAATAGAGAAAATTGGAAATGAAGAATGAAGTTTATATCCTGGTAAAAATGCTAATACAAATGAAAATATGTATTTAATTTCTTGACACTTTATTTTGATAATTATGCTTTTGTGCCCTTGAAAGTACAGAACCTTTATATCAGTGATGTGACCAGAGCCACGAAAGGAGGTATATTTTTGAAGAAAGCTGCACTCTGCATTTTTTATGTTCATTGTAACCATATGTGCGTTGTTTAATTGTTAAATATATGTCTTATATTTAAGTGTTCATATTGTAATTCAGCAAGAAAACACACTAATTCCTTATAAACCATTTGCCCCTAAGGAAGTCATTGCCTGGAGCATACAGAACTGGCAGAGAAAATAAGTGCCATCTTGACAAATCTTGATACACCATCAACTTGTTTCAAAGTTTGTCATATATCAGTGGAATCTTTGGAGATCCTCTGTTTTTTTCCCCTCCATGCATCAAAACGAGAAACAAATATTTTTTGTACTTTTGCTTTCATGTACTGAGTTATGTACCTGTGTTTCTGGTATAATAGGACTGTCTTCAGGGGAGGACCGGAAAAATGTTGACAGCGGAGAGGAAACAATGACAGGATTTGGTCTCACGAACCCACTGAGATCACAACTTGGAATGTCATTCTCTTCCTTCTTCATTACCAAGGTATCCATGACATAAAAGACATCCCATGGGATCCAAACAGTGTGATATTGTGTTAGGAATGGAGCCCTTTCAAACACAAGCGTCAGCGATGCCCCTCCATTTGCAACCAAATCAAACCTGGAAAACCATAAGAGTTACAAATCAACTCGCAAAACCTATAGTTAACAAGACGAGGATCAGAGACTATGTATTACAATGCAAATGACAGTAACCCAGGGTGCCTCGCACAAACAGATGTGCAGCTGTTAATAAAACCTAAACAAATAAAGAGAAAACACATTGCATAGTCAAACAGTCCCATTGAGTTGGAAGAATATTGATTTACTTGCTGCACATGATAACTTTTATTGTATCAGCATGTAGATCATTCCAAACACAAGGTTTGTAGGCCACCGCGGTCAAAACTCATCTGGATCGCATCTGGTGAAGGTACCTTTATATTCCCAAACCTACAATCATCTTTCATACATTCTTCTAAATCTAGAGTTCATCTTTCAAAATAATCTCATATATATATATATATATATAGTTATATATATACTGGGCTGTATATATATATATATATATATAAGTATATGTTATAACAAAGTAAATGTTATCACGAATTTAGGGGATGAGTCTCAATTTAAACTCTTATAACTAAAAACGCCTCCACCATTTTGTATGCCGTAGAATGCATTGGACAATTGGCAACATGCATTTAACATGAGAATAAGTATGGAGTGCTCCTTTAAGTTCATATTTTCTGAGAAATCCAGAATAAGGCAAAACAACATTTATAGATAAAGAATATGGAAATCTATATAAGGATTACTTTATTATTTTTGTCCTAACTGTTCAATGTACACATATTTTAAAACTAAAGATCTTTAAACCCTGCCACCACCTTAGATACCAGCAAGTTATTAAAACATACTTTTGAGGCTTTGTCTCTACATAGACTATAGTATAGAGATGTTGAATCAGCAAACTAGTAATAATAGTAACTAATAAGAATACTCTCCCGCACGAATCATTTGTCACAGTGTAAGAATAGCACACTCACATTCCGTCCTGCCGTGTGATTGTGTAGCCGTAGTTCGGGTAATGTAGAAATGACACATTGACTCCAATGAGAGGCGTTCCATCAGCCGTGAGAACCTGGCCCCTGATTACAGATGCAAGGCTACAAAGCAGTAGGAAAGGAAAGCTTCAGGTTATGTATACATTTGCTTTTTGATGGGTGATTCATAGCCCGATTCAACGCTTCACTACCCCAGGTGCTTCGGTGTAAAGTAACCGCTTCACAAAGCTGCCCAGTGGCCAGCACCTCCAGCAAAATGTGAACACGGAATAACCGCTAAAGCACCCTTCGCTGCGGTAACTCTTTAATCACGTATGCAGTGGAGTGGAAAATCCACACGCACGTAACCCAATTTTATAACTGTATTTATACGTCATGCTTTCAATGTTTATGATCCTTATGCGATCTGATTGTATGCATAAGGAAAGGTCATTTTTTTTGTCTGTTGGTTCCCATCACGCCGGTAAAATAAAAAATTATGTTATTTAAAGATGCTGTTCTATTTAGACAAAACTATTTTCCTCTAGCGTGTAAGCTTGTGAGCAGGGCCCTCTCTACCCAATGCATCCGTCTGTTTTAGTCTGTCATTTCTAGTTTTGTCAAATGCCCTTTATACATGTAATGTAAGAAGCGCTGCGTAAATTGTTGGTGCTCTAGAAATGAAATATACTAATAATGTTGACAAACTGTATGGGGGGGGAAATGTCATTTTATTTTTAGTTCTTAAGGTTGAATCATATAAAAAACAGAGAAAGCTTAAGAAGTTGTGCTATAGCAACAAGCACTTCCACTTGTATCATGTGACAATTAAGTGCGCCTGGCGATGAAAATAAATAAGATAAAGTAAATTATTTCTTGGGAGGAATGATGTTTATAATGCTAAACATAGAGACAAAAGTGTTCAGCAGAGGAGGTAGAACATCACCTTTGATCTGGTCTTCTTATGCCTTATAGATGTGTAGCCAGCGGAATAATCTGCTTTTTAAGGCCTAATGTGTTGACTTTAACCCTGGAACTCAATTAACTCCTCGGTCGCGGTGGATGTATTTTAAGAAATGGCGGATAGGTTCTGTCTCGCGTCTTCGCTACGCTGCTATTCCCAGCCGAGGGTATCACCTGGCTATTATTTTAAATACAGACTTGTGAAATTTTGGCCTAATTAATAATTGCAATCCCATGTGTCAAAATAAGATGACATATTACTTTTACAAACCTGCTCGTAGACATTTGGTATACTTTTAAAGTGGGGCTGTTTCTACTATGATGAATATCATGATGAATAAATAATAAAGCATAAATTAATGTAAAGCACCATACGGTTTTGAGGATTTAGCAAATTTCCTGATTTCTGCACTAATTATAAAACATGTCACAAGGATATAACAAGTTGTTAAATGAACAGCCAGTCAGGCTACATTGGGGGCTGGTATACACTTTAGCAAAAAGAAAAAGGTAATTATATATTACAAATATTCTTAGAACCGCCATGAATGGTGTTAGAAAAGCCACTGTAGATAACGTAAACATTTATTTTTAATACATGTGAAATATTGAAGTGAAATTGACGGTAAAAAAAAAATTGTGGCTGTTTCCAAAAGACGTAAAATGTGTTTTAGTCAAAAAAAACGACAAGATGGCCGACAAGGCGGCTGCTCGTTTTTCCTGCGCTGTAAATTTATTGTGGGTCATTTTATTTCTGCTGCCAAGGACTCGCTAACCACAAATATGAGATTGCGTGGATTATTAAGGTTTCCCAACTCATAGCGCAAAGTAGCATTTATACTTAAGGTCCCAATAGATCTGAGGTAAATTTGGTGGCTGTTAGTATAATTCTTCATGCGCATCTTTCCCTGACAGTCCACTCCACTTACACAAGCCGTTTGAATGTAGGCCCGGAGAATTATTTCTCCCTAAAAAGCCTAATATCGTCTAATGAAAGTCAAGGTGCTAAATGATTAGTCCATTCAGTCAGAGTGGCTATAAAAAGCTCTTTCAAAAGTATAAACCTCCAAGCTTTCTACATATCAAATATCTGGCACTTGCATGCAGAAAAGTATTATTTCCAATTAATTTTGAGGCAATTGGTACATCTGCTGGGAACAGGAAGCAAAAAGATTTAGAGGGGGCAATAAGGAACATTTGTACAGCAACTTTTAATCAACTGCTGTGCCTAACTGCATTAATACTGTTAAATTACCATAGACCCAGGCGTTCTAATGTAAATCATCGTCTTTCACTCAGCAGGACACAAGGCACCTGCTCTCAGTTACCGCTAGATTTTCAGATCATTACGGCTTCAGAAAAAAACACCAGTCAGACGGCTTAAGAAATCAGAGCTCCATAACGTGGATATTATGTTTGCCGTACGATAAGCGAAAAGACCCCCTGAATAAAAGAAAAGATGCAGATTCTATTTGGAGTCTCAGATATCGCTGATCCTACCCGACATGTTTTTTTTAGTTTAGAACCTCTAAGATGTTCTTAGCGTTTTCAAAGGCAGAAAAAGACAAAAATCACCAGTATGTATATGTCACACCAATCAGAAAACTACAATATAAATGGTGAAATCAGGTGTATAACCAAAAATTTCATGCCAAAGAATGCCATTCTTATACGTTTGTAAAAGAGCACATTTTGGCTGCCCCTGGGGAAACGCGTTGGGCATCGGGATGCTTTCTGTGAAAGCAGACTCTTATTCATCTATATAATTCACGCGCTGTTTGGCTTTTGAACTCCCCGTGAGTGTGTCAGCATTCTTCCGGGATTTATTTTATCGTGGTTACTGTGCCATTGGTGCGTTTTCTATGCTTTTCGTCAGACTTGGTCGTTAAAGAAAATATTTTGAAGGTGTCACTACAGGCCAGTGTGTTTTACTCTTGGTTGTGTGGACTACCACTCCTATTATCCTCCTCTGATATTGAGGAAACCGAACAAGCAAGAGCTAATGATGATGATGATGGGAATTACAGACCACCGACAGCCTGTATTCACATCAGCGCATAATGTCTACAAGTAGGACAGGAGCTGAATTCCTAAATTTCAATCTGGCTATTTATTAAATGCATCTATTTTTTTACGTCTTGCTATCTGCGGGAGCGTCCACATTACGGTATCATTTGTTTGCCATGCCGTGGGAAACGGTCACAGTCTAGGCTCTGCAACACAGGAAGCGTGTTTCTTCATCTGTACGATCCCAAATGTACTTTTATAATTTATCACGTACCGCAAGATTTCATTGTCCAATTAGTGGGTTTCATTTATACCATTCATCCGACTTCCAATCTTTTTAATCCTATGTAATTGTTCCCTGGGTAACTGAAAGACTTTAAGTTTGAATATTTTAAACTCAAAAGGCTGTGTATAATTATGTTTGCCTCTGAGCAATGATACCGATGTCAAGAAAAAAAGCTATGTGGCATATAAGCATATTAACCATTAATTCAACCCTTAAAAAATGAAGATGGCCGCGTAACAGACCTTAGCTGCTCTCCTGCACGCATTTTAATTCAT
Source organism: Spea hammondii (assembly GCA_029215755.1). Lineage (NCBI taxonomy): Eukaryota > Metazoa > Chordata > Amphibia > Anura > Pelobatidae > Spea > Spea hammondii. The sequence continues at coordinate 30,820,073 of JARDYJ010000001.1, forward strand.
TACAGTGACAGACGTTACCTTTTATTGAAAGGGTTGTCTCCGGGTATGACATGGGTGCTGTCAGGTCCTATAAGGAAGCTGATCCTATCGTAGAAGGCTTTGGCAGCCTGCTGGGACGGGGACTGCTGGCTTTGGCTGATAATGTCCTGCGGATCAGGTAGACCTCGGCAGTACGGCTGATTCTGGCAGGCACTCTGCAAGCAGCAGTCTGGGTCCATGCAGTCGATTAAACCATCTGCCAAGGGGAAAAGTCACTTGATTGAAATCATACTCATCAGGATTAGGGCTCCTTTACTGTATTAACACTTTAAGCGCAAGACTGGATTTGGACTCAAGACTCCCGCCATCCCAATTATGGGCCACCATCGGCCACTGAGTCAGGATTTCTGAACAACAAAATGGTTAAACTGAAACAAGCAACACTTTACTTACAAGCATTAGGGTACCAAGAGACGAGATTCAGACCATGCTGTATTGTTTAACAAACCCATGAGATATGCTTTCCAGGACAGTGCTCAGATACTCTAAAGTCTGCTTTTGAAGCTGATGGAGCTCCTTAGGCTCCACCACATTTATTCTCAATATATATATATATATATATATATATATATATATATATATATATATATATACACACATACAGTACAGCTCAACTACTAGAGTAAAGTACCAGAGGGCCGAGTAATACCGAATGGAAGGTACTGCTTAATCATATGACATCGGACAGCTTAAAAACAAGTTTATATGCAATCAACCTAAACAATTCCAATATATCTCAGTTTGAAGGCAAACGCCAAACTGTAAAAGCTTCAGATACCTTAAAAAAGAGTGATATCATGGATACTTGATACAATGTACAATGATATATGGTTTATCTATGACTACTTCTAAAATATTATTTTACAGGACATTATGATATATTACGAAATAAAGCTTAGTTATTCTCCAGTGCCAAAGGGGGTATCGCTCCGGTGAAGAAGAAGAAGAAGGGAAAAAAATATAGTATTTAGTAATTCGTCTTTGTTAGGTTATAAAAAAAAAACGCCAATGTACAGCTGGCATGTAGGCAGTGGGTCATAAAAACTGCATGAGATTGACACATTCTGAACTAATCAGCTGGAAATGCATTTTTTACAAGCCTCTCTGCTGACATCAATCAGAGGAAGGATCTCATTTTCACCAGCCAAGATGCAGGGACAAACTGTTTGTTATTTTTCTATGGAGTTTATCAGCAACTTGCCCAAGCGAATGACGGATGGTTATGAATCTGGCTCTGTATAACCGCACAAAACATTTCTCATTCTACAATTATCTGGTGTAACTAACGGAACCGGTGAGTCAGGCCCAGATGAACTCCAGACACAATGCAGCGGAAGGCTAGCATTTAAAAAATTCCTAACAAGAAGACTTGTCTCTTAAGAATGCCCTAAACCAGATAATGCAAAGTGCTGCTCACTTCCAAAAATGTACCGTTTGTAAAAATCAGGCATTTCCAAAAAATGACTCAAATAAGCTTTAGGTCGTTAGTCGGAGACAATGATTCACACAAGCTGAAATTCTACGATAACCACCATGGCTTAATCAAGATTATTATTATTGCAGCAAGGAGTTTTTCACCTGAATTTACATATTTTTAGACAAGAGGACTTGGTGTCAGGAAAACCGCTTGCATGGTGCCATAAAGTACAATAATACATGGCTTAACCCATTTTATTAGGTAAAAACAGAGCAAGGAGTATTTGTGTGAATTCCCATATTTGTGCGAATTCCTGTATTTAAGGGACCTGCACATTTAAAGAGATTTTTATGTAGAGGAAAGAAAAAGTATCAAAGCAGAAGGCAGAGCCACTGATATGATCTGGGATTTACGGGGCAATCTAAAATTCGCATCAGCCAAGTCATATTTATGTATATGTTGGCTACATTATAAAAAGAAAAATATATATTTCCTGCACTTAATCCTCGACCAGAACTCTCCGTAGATTTGAGCGGATGATTGCTGTGCGGTGCTTAAAAGGTGTTGGGTAGCACAAGTGGCTTGTTTAAGTAATTGTGTTGAGACACAAGCGCAGACTTATAGCGGGTCATTGGGTGAATCTGCTGGAAGTTTTGCTGCCCCCTGGAGTTTTACGAATGGCTGATATGTGTATCATTGAGATATTTTTCAGAAGTAAATTGTGCATAGGAGAGCAGACTCGAAATAAATAAATTCCCGTCTTTGCGAGAGAAAGCTCCTGTGCAAAGCACAATCCAATCAGCTTCAGCCGCAAATGGCCAGGACTGTAATCGCTAACGGCACCCACAGGCTACTTATATAAGATGCAATATTCCTGTTTGAAATGCCTTTGAGTGGCATAAATGCAGGAGGGTACTGTAAAAAAAAAAGTACAAATGCAGCTGCGGAATGAACAGAAATATCGTAAGGCTTTTTGCAAGATTCCAATAAGCAAATTGTGCTTTTCTTTTACTTAAAGTGTATAGAGAAAGAATTCAATAACATTTCATGGGTTTAGATTCATGCGCAACGATTTAGTCAACCCTACGGTGCCTGGCGCTGATGATTTTGCTGGCCCATGAGAAGACTCACTTCTGGAATTATTTATAGAGCGACAGCAGAAGTTCTGGGATGTAAAAGCAGAAAAACCCGTATCAAACATATATAAAAGCATCACTCCATGTCCCTTTATGGTTCCCTATATGCCGTGTAAAACATACCTTTTGTAGAAATGGTGGATCTGGAGAGATGTGGAGTGAGAATTATATATATCATTTACAAGGTGGTTTGTAGAGTAATGGACATCAAAGACTGGTCACTGTTCTGTGGAATCTTCACTGACCCAGCTCTGGGACTGGCCCGTCACATGGGCGCAGGCAGCAGGAGATGAGTCTGACTGAACACATCTCACAAAAATCTGATAGCTGGGTGATGGTGACAAAGAAGCAAATGCGTTTGGGGGATTCTTCAGACTCCATCCATGCATTGGCATTGGAGACCACACAAACACTTAAAGGGGCCACTTGCTCTAATTCATGCGCTAAAGTGCATATGATTGCTGGAGTGCCCATTTAAACACAGATGCTCTCAATCATAGTTGGCGTAGAGGAGATATCTAAACTCAGTGCCCTTGGAGGGCTGGCAATTCAACATCTGGACTACTCTTATTTGAGCGTTTTGGGCTTCTATTTTAATATGTGCGTTCGCGATATAACATTTCACAAAAGTTTTTAGAGCGACATGATTTTAGCTGTTTATTCCCTGACACAGCATTTCTCTCTGGTTAACGGGTTTTGGATGCTTGGTCTCTGCAAATATTGGGGTACTTCACATGCTGTTAATACCCATCAATATGATCACCCCACTAACTGAGTGCATAACAAGTTCTGATTGACTTTGTCTGACGGTATTAGTGCTTTGTGCATCTAAAAATGTTACAAAGATTCCGCGCAGCATGCCGGAAGAATTGTTCAGATGCGATGAAGTGAAATGTCCTTTGTGAGATACACCGTTGCCAGGCAACTTTTCAAGTTTCCCGTTCACCCACCAGGACACACTCCGACACTCCGAGGTAAATTAATAGCTGTAGGAGTTTTAGTTTTTGTATGGGCACGCATTTAGCAGTGATTTGCAGTGTCTCGCTCACCTATCACACCCTTTATGCATGTGCCTTAACACAAGGAAAATTCTTCGAGATCAGGGCACTTTACGAGGGTTTAAATTTTGAATAAGAAAAAGATTTGACTTGACATGGCACCATGTTTTTTCCTTCCATTTGTTGCCGTCGTCACACTCCCCACCCAGTAAGTTAGCACAAAGAAAAAGAAATTCCAAGTTCACGGAAAACAATGAAAAAAAGGGTTACCTGTTCTGTGCCACTGTACAAGGGTTTGTTAAAGCTAGCTGAGGAAATAGCTACCTTCTATTTTGCAAGAAAGCATGAAACGAGGATGTGCGTCGACAAAGTGACAATTTCCCATCAAAAGTAAATAATAAAAGAAAATAAGAAATACTCTCTCTTACCTCCTTCATTATCTTTGCTATCGGTACACAAAGTTTCCATGGCTACATCACAACCGGCTCCTCTCCACCCTGGCTGGCATACACAGTGCCACCCGTTCTGGTCCAAGGTGCATCGTCCATTGCTGTTACAAAGCCCAGGACATCCCTCTGTCAAGACACAGATTGAAGAAAAGGGCAAGTCAATCAGGAGTTCTATTGTACTTCAACTTTTGCGAACAAAGAGGACTCTTACAGGCCTTCAAATGAAAAAGCATAAACACTGTAACTGCACATGGGAAACAACATGAGTCACAAGGACAGATCATAAACTGGCGTTTCTAATTAGACTAATAGTTGGAACACCAGAGATCTGTTGAGTCTGGGAACAAATGCTCCTGCTGACCAGATAAAACTACTCTTCTTTTAAATTCTTTTCGCAGAGCAAGAGTAGAGTCAAAGGTGGTGCAGAGCAAGCAGAAAGGGATTTGATTCATGCTGCCGTGCAAAATGTCCATATTCTGCCCTGATAACCACAGAAGAAGTAGAAGCCTTGCTCTGCACTTTTTATTTTCTTGTGCGAGACAATTAATAGCTGTAATTTGTAAAAGAATATATACATAAAAAGCCACCGAAAATGGATAAAACGCGTTAAAAATTGAACATAATTACTTTCTCTAAAGGACACCTATGGGAGGCTTAAACTCTTGAATGACAACGTGACGGGAATAGACTACATCAGAATACTAATCTTAGAAAGAAAGAAGTTTCTTTTAAATTGGGAAATGGAATAATGGGTGGTGGCGGTGGCAAAAAAAATCCATACACTACAGTGAAATTACAATAACCTCTCCCTTTTTTGGAGTTTGAAAGCAGGATAACACCTTATAACAAATATCTGGTCTCCAGGAGGCAATGCCATCATGTGAACTTACAGTGCTTTCCAAAAGTTGCCCAAAGTATCCGCCAGTAATGTTGACGATACTTTGTGCAGAAAAGTACATTCCTTTTTTTTTCAACATAAGAAGCAAAGCTCATAAATAAAGTGAAGCAGCTCAGCATCTACACTAACATACATTGGGGGGTCGGGCTGCAAACGATGGGACAGGACTGACAAATTTAATTGTAGGAGCTGTGCGGACTTGTTTACTCAGGACGGACAAAATGAAATACCAGAAAGACCACAAGGAAAACATTGATAGACTCAACAAAAAACACGGTAGTGACGTGCTTCAAGACAGAGCAGAAGGTGAGGCTTTCTTTGTGACAGTCTCCCTAAGGCTTTTGCAGTGTTACCTTTAAATCCTATCTTGTCTGCTTTTATGAGCAAGAAGGGAAAATTTATAAAACAATTACAATAATTTAATATCTCCAATGATTAAAATGGTGCATGTCTTCAAGTCTGACAATACATATATATATATATAAAACAGGGGGAAAACGTAAAATAATAAAAAGCAAGATGAACAATTATAGCTCTTTAAATATTAAAGTAATTCTGAAATTATCTTTGTGCCTTTGTGCAATATTACTTTACTAACTGAATAACTGGTTGGGGTACCAAATGATAAGGTTGATGAGGATGATGAAAACATTTCTGTATGATAGTTAGGCATCCTTAGTTTTTGAGATCAGCCAATCAGTGGAACGTTTTGGTCGTGCAGCTATCCTATTGGCTACCTAGTGTTCTCGCTTCAAATGATATGTGAACATCTGGGCACATTTCATATACTATAATATTTTTCTAGTAAGGCTGCATAAGTTGGTTTCTATTTATTTATACTTTAGGGAATCAAATTATGAATATTGGTTTGGTTCACTTGTATTTAAATAATGATACATTAGTGGGGGGTTTTAATACCAAACCTAAATTGCCAGTTAAGTAGATTATTTTCCACCAAATCTCATCTAATTATTAAAGTTATCTTTGCAAAATGAAAGGTTGTATCTGCTTGGCTTGCATTTTATAATGCAAGGCACTTTCTGTAACTGAATGTGCCAGTTCCTTAATTTCTTCCTTAAAACGAGGTTCATAATTGACTTTTATCCTGCATAAATTTGCACAAAATGTTCTAATGGCCTGCGCTTCCTTTTTATAATTAGAACATTCAGATGCTGTGAGACATACACATATGTAGTAAGTCAGTCCACTATTAATAGGTGAATAACAACAGTGTCGTCTATCAAGGCATACTGGAAGCTCAACACATTGAAGGCACTCACTCATTTATAATTCCAACCTAGCTACATTTACATAAGGTAAGTATTTTTTTTTATAACAAATTAGAAAAATAATACTGCAAAAGACACAATGGCAAATTTAGGGAACATGCACCCATTGGCCTCACACTTAGATAGGGAAAGGGAAGATGCAGAAGAGGGGACAACATGACAGTAGCTCTTAAAAATCCTTCAATGGCAGCCATCTTTAATAAACCCATTAAAAATGAACCCCAGATATTTCAATACATGGAGCTCAATTAGGTAAAAATATTTCCGTTATTCATTCTTAAATAATTTTTTATTAGTTAATGACGTGTACAGTGTATTTAAAGATGACTGCCTATAAAACACATTATCCATTGCAGCTTGCCAAGGTGACTTTGGTAGTATCGTTATGAGTGGCGATGCACTAATCATCTCTCAGACACAGGGTTATACACAAGTAAAAAACGTGCATGTGCCTCAGTGTGAGAGTCTTGGTGACTGGGTGAATACGTGTAGTGATCACTTGTCAAGGTTTTAGTAAAAAGTCCATTCTTTGGGTCATGCGTGGGTTAAATTTTGGAACCCACAAGCCAGCCATGTTGTTACTGGGAAGCTCAAATATTTTTGACCTCACCTGCCTAAGTGTTTTGGATTAATAGTGTTTAACATGCCTTTGTTCTTTTGTATACCAAACAGTCTATATTCTCCGTTCATTCTTTATTTAAGCATCAGTGACTTCCTTGTCTTCTCATGACAGTCTTATGCACTGCTTTCTGTAACCATGCTAAGCATTTGCATCTACTGCTGGGATAAGGCCATCATATCAGTAACAAGTCTAAAACAATTAGTGAACGATGATAAGAGACTCATTTGAACAATCCTGGTTTATAGTACTGAATGATTATTTTATTCTGTTGAACATTACATTGGGAGTTAATAAATCAGGGAGAACGCTAGGTTGACCATGAAATCTGAAAGCTAAACAAAGGAAGAACATTCTGTTTGCAGAGGATGTCATCAGATATTATAACATTTACAGATAATTAAATGCCAGACTATAATCGTGCGGTCAATTCATTTCTTTTCACCGGCTTACATAAAGTAAATTCTTTTTAATATTGAAGATTTTATTTTTCATTAAAACCTGGGTGGCATTTAGAGGAAGTCGTGTGTGTGTGCGGACTGTTTTATCTAGTAAGCCATTAAAACAAATTATTTCTCAGGTTTGGAGGAAATTACACATCTCCTCTATTTACTATTATTTTTTATGGGTAATGACAAACAATAGGAGAGTAGATAAGCTGAATAATATGGGAAGTAGCTAAATGTTGTGATATTTATGGGTGAGTGGCAGTGGGGGGTATTACTTAGAGTACATATAGATGTTCCAGGTCCATGAATGTTTATGAAAATAATCTGACACGCCATCCTGAAAGACCACAATATATTTAGACATAAAAAAAAATCCTTTTCAGTAACAGCTTCCCTTTATAACACAAAGAAAGGGTGCCTTGGTTAAAAAAAAAAAAAAAAAAAAAAAAAAGGGAAACAATGCAATAACTTCACATTAGAATGACCTAATTACAAGAATAAAAAAATTGTTGACAACAGTTTTATTATTCCATATTCCATTAGGAGATGGCTTTGGACAGGGAATGAAGAAACGATACTTAGGGACATACTTAGGATCCTAAGTCTGATGATCAGCAAATGAAAAGATATTTAACAAAATCAATTGTCAAATTATCTGAAACATATAAAACAAAATCAAAACACGGGAACATACAAAAGCAGACAAGAAAAAATATATCTGCTTAATACATACACTGCTTGTTTGCTTGACATTTTTTGTTGATCAATATCATAAATGTTAACTACTTAGATGTTCTTTCAGCTTAGAATATACATGGACGCCGTCACAACTCCAGCTGGTAAGCTACAACCCCTATAAATCCCAGCAACCACCAGGTGTGATCAATACAGGGGCTGTAATGTAAAAAAAGTGTTCTAAGTCGGTATCTAGTCTACAGCAGAAGTAGCTTCTCCTAAACAAAGCTTGTAATTGTCACGATGAAAAATACTGCTGAGTTCGGAAAGCAGTAAAAAAAAAAACAAGTAAAAATCTTTTTAAAAAATTACCTGTTTTTTTTATATCTAAATATATATAAAATGTATATTTGTTCTGGATCTCGTTTAGAATGTGCTAATATAGCGTAGTGGGTTTCATGAGAGGTAGGTTGCAAATCATTACTAAAAATAGCAATTTCTGGCGACAGGTCGAGTTCATTTGAAATTGGGAGCATCCAGACTCGTGATGACATCAATGTTCAAGGGGGACTGTCACTCCTACTAATTCTTTCTCCGTTATACATCAATGAAATATTACCTCTGCTGTCTGGCTGTGCCCGATTCTTTTAACTACTTCCTAATATTGAGATATTTCTGATAATACTTTTCTCAAAAACATGATTGTGAATGATCTCTAGTGCTAGAGGTCCATGGGCTGTCTGATGAACAATGCAGAGGCTAGGGAGTGTTTTACAGATTCTGAAAAGAAGGATTTGCGTGGCTTCTTTAGCCTTAGGTAGGGGCAATCGGGGCTGCTGCTCTCACTCCCGCTCATGGTCTCTACAGCCTGAGAAAAATGGATATATGTGATATATGTCAGCACTCTGCTGCCCTTAGACCTGGGGAGATCATGGGGTAGAAGGAGAGCAGTAAGCAGCAGCAATGGGGGGGCGTCTCTTCTAAGTGCAGAGCCTGGGATTGGATCTCTACTTAAATCCCTGTAAGGAAGAAAGGATAATTTGCACAGGATGCCCTAGCTTGAGATTTTGGTGGAAATATAAACAATTTCATCTAAATAACATAAAACTGGCGATAGATGGTTTTCCATGCCGGGTTAAGATATGAGTTTCATGTAGTAATAATTCCCTTAAAAATCTATTTTTTATATTAGCTTCTTAGGAATAACTTCTCTCTGGTATTCAAAGGGTTAAGCCATGCATGTTACCTGTGCCTAATGGCCAATGTTCTAATGGCTGACTTTTTTTGCATGATTATACCTGACTACAGCAAATAAAATAAATAAAATCATAATTTAGCAACTAAATTCCTCAATGGCAGAGCTGTCAATGGATGAAAATAATAATAATAATAAAAAAAAACAAAAAACAAGGAATGCAGATTTTGGTCCGTTTACAGCCAGAAGAATGAATGCATATAAATATAAAAAAAATATGACCACAAAAAAAAGTAGTAATAATAATAAAAACGTCAGCAAATGCAGAACATTTAATTACATACACACAGAAGTACCATTGAGCAATGAGGAGTTATGGGGTTTTGTTCAGGACTTAAACAAAACATAAAAAAAAATGGCGTAGATATACATTTTAATGAAATTTATAATTAGTAAGAGAAATACAGTACCTTTAACTATTTTATCCAAGTAGTGAGCTTGTGAAATTGAAAAGAAGAAAAGAACAAGACAGACAGTTCAGGACACAAACTGTTAAAATTGGCATGCATAAAGATAGAACATCTCAATGTGGAAAAAACAGGGTATTTATAGAAAGGGTGCATCCTCGGGGGTCGGCAAACAAAAAATGTGATGCTTAAATACACAGCCCATCGATATATACATACAAACCAAGAATACTCATTTCAAAATGTCTATTTTGAAAAGCTTTGTTGCTAGCCATATCCCGATAGTATCTGAAAAATGCCCCTCCAAATTATCTGCTACGTGGTTGTGTCCCTTCATTAACCTTTCAGGTGCTAGGAGAAGTATATCACAAAAATAAAGCTCTGTTTGCCTCTCTAGCACTCGAAAGTCTTTCAATAGTTGCCCACCTGTTTTAAGAGGAGGAAATAATCCCCCCAAAAAATAACGTACAAATTTAATATATACAGAGAAAGCACGTTCTTGGAAACACGGAGACAGCAGCCTTGTGCAAAAGGGTATTTTAAATCAGGCCTTATTGCACTGATTGCAACGTTTGTCCTGCGTAATAACAGACATGGTCACAGCAGGAAAAAGCAATCAGATTCTTACTAGGTATTCCATCGAAAAGTCTCTTACCAATGACAATTACCGAATGGTAACCGGAGAGTCTCTTAACAGCTCTTCGTTGCATGGCAAACGATAACAATATGGGTTATCCAATTCACATGCCCTGTATTTCACGTCTTATCGGGAGCAACTAGCTTTATAGGGAGGAATAATTCTCCTGCATACTTGCGCAACCCGGTAATTCTTAAAAAGGCAAATGCGGCAATTATGCAAAACACCGAGCAAACGTATGTGCAGGGGATCTTTAATGTGGGCATCACGGCTCCTGGGTTAGCTTCAAGACCACCAACTCTCGTTTCATTTGGGCCGGTAAACACAATAAATTATGCTTCTCAAAAGGTGAATATCAACGAGCCGGCATAACGCCGCAGACTGTTTATTGTAAATCACATTCATTATTTATATGATAAAATAGACCTAGGTTTCCTTGTTTCCGAACATAAAATGAAATAGAAATTATCTATTTTCTTTTTTACTTTCTGCCGAACAACGTGGAAGAAGAAATATCACCCTATGTGGACGGTACAAGTGCCCATGCAACGTGTGCTGGTAAATTGCTTTCTTTTCTTGTTTCCCAATCAATAAAGGAACTTTATAGAACAGCGTGCGATTTGAACACTTATTTATTAAGATGTAGGTTCCCAGTGAAAAATAGAATTGAGATCAGCAGCTTGATTCAACACACGTCAACAAGCATCTTCTTCTAAAGCCCACAGGGATGGTTGTTATTTATATGCAAGATTTTTCCAAGAAAAATAGACGAGTAGTAATGATATTTACAGAGGTAGCAGCTCGCCTTAAAAAAAAAAAAAAGAGAGAGTGCTAAGAAGAGTACAAGGGAGCTGACATGAGAGCGCAATATGTCGAAAGGCACAATGCTCTTATTGTTGGAAAATTATTCGAAACACGTGCTAATTATTTAGGCAAAAAAACAACAACAGCAACAGAAAAAATAAGATAATTTGCCTGCTTAACCATAATTATCATTGCTGGCTCCTGGTTATTTCTTGACAGTTTATAAACAAGTAAATTTAAGGTCATCTTTTTCTGGCTCTTTGAGACAGTCAAGGCTCCTTAAACCTACACGAAGTTCTATGTTTCTAAACCATACAATTACAATGGAAGGCAGCATTAAGCGAGATAACTATTTGAGGACTATACTAATACATGACACATTATCCACCTTCTCTTATTTCGTGACTATGGGGTGCGTTATAATGGGCAGGCATACTACATCTCCTAGGAAGGAAAGAGGACAAGAGTGATTTGAGTCCCGAGAGGGACTGTCCGTTCGAAACAAGGACAACTGGAAGCTATGACAAAGAAACTATACTGAACAGAAAATATTGCTGCCTTACAAAATGTATGCTCTGAATGTTTTGATGGTCAAAGATGACATCTGGTAACTCTCTTGCTGTGTTTCCATGGACTATCGCAATCACACACTGTGCGGCGGTCCTTTTTTCTCTATTACTCTGACCTCTCTTAGTCAGTCGGACTCAACCGATTGTCCTCAACATTCATCTGATTACCCCGTTTTCCTCTTTTGTGCTTGCACGTCATATTGTGTGCGTATGGCCCATTTACTGCACATCCGGACAATGTACAGCGTCTGAAGCATTGTATGGCTTGGTGGAGACAAATCCTGAATGGGCATTAAGTAACGCTTCAGTAATGAAGTCAGGCTGGACACACACACACACACACTAACATTTGTATAAAATCTCTAAATATCATGCGATAAAAGCCTCGATGAGACCGTTTTGACCGTACATACGATGACAGGTGTGACTGTGGAAATGAATGGGTGCTCTGCGCCTCTAGCATCTGAACAAACAGGGGGTAAAAGGAGAATATGGCTGCGAACAGCGTGTGCATTTACTGTGTTCTAAGCAGGTAGTGCCGAGGGTGAGCCAAGGAAAAGAAGAATCAAATCCACATCTACCCAAACACACTTTGATTCAACTCTCATTAACACAAACAGTATCCAGCTGTCTGAGGCTGATTGGAGTTGCAGCTACAAGCTTTTGGCTTGCCGAGTGTGGTGGCTGTAATCCAAAAATAATTTTAGCACGGTTGTTTAGAGGGAGACAGCTTATAAAAAGTGACGAGTGGTTAGAATCAGACATCTTGAAGCAGCGTGGGATGCGCATCTTACCTCCGGTCCTTATATACTTTGTTACTAACAGATTCCTTAGTAGGAAAGTATACGCTCTAAAGAAAAAAATGACTGTGCAAACTCTGATCAATAGAGCTCACAATCTAAAAGGCAAAGACTGGTGAATACCATATTATCGTCTTCACTCACAAGCTCTGATGAGTTTAACTGCTCCCAAATACGAATTGTCTTCCCCTTTTGCTTACAGACACAATGTTACAGTATAACAGATAAGTATCACCTTTCTTAAAATATATAAAGCCGGAAAATCAACCCCCCCCCCGCCTTCTCACTTTATGTACTGCACTTTATGGCAAAAATAACCTCTTCAGTTGAGCGAGGCATGCAAGTCATTACAATGACATAGTTAAAGCCATTAAGACAGATAAGGCAGTGTCTCGAGGGTCCGAAGAGCATTCGCTTGGCACCCACATTGTTATTCCAAGCGTCCTTTTCAGGGCATGTAATATGTCAGAAAACGCTCGTCTCTATTATACCGTTCCGAGCGTGGCCTTGTCTAATGACTGCTATTAGCATCCCATTAAAGAAGCACATAGGTATCAGCCTTGGATTATTCATGCACCAGCTTCTCCAGATATGATAAAATGAGACTAGTCTCTGAATAAGTATATTAAAACCATTTATTCCAATCAGCTGGTGTTTTAATCAGCAGGAACAGCATGCCCATTGATTTGATGTTCATTAATTGGTACTCATCTCACTATTTTATTACTGATTATTCTGTCATAAAGGATTAGAACAGTAACACAATTTACACTGCCAGATAGCTGCCCCTTATTCAGAGACTGCGTGTAGATAGTCGGTATAGTCACCATTCTGCTAATAGAATGGAGTATACCCATTAAAGATTAAGCCACAGTAATGGATAATAATGGAACCCGTTTCAAACCCCATAGGTTCCTGCAACAGTTTTAGATCTCCGAATGAGATAGAATTAAAATAATAAAATGGGGCTGATCAGTCTTTTTTATCTTGCTTATCTGAAACCGACTGGTTGCCAGACATATTAATAATCCTGTTTCCCCTCACATGTTCATTACATATTCCATTACCTCTGCTCTGTGCCTTTTTAAATACAACTTCTAGGATCTGTCATAAAAATTACAAATATAAAGCTTAGTCTATTAAGTAGACTTTCATCAAATTTTTGTATGAAGTATCATATGAATAATAGTTTTTAAGTATATTAAGTTATATGAATAACGTTTCAGAAACCTAATCAAGACTGAACTCGACCAGCATAGAATTTAGTGATTGAAAATAAACACCATCTAATTCTACATCTACAGTCTTTAGGAAACTATTATAGAGAACACAACCCTTTAGATATTCCGCATTTCTTCATGTCAGCATTTTCTAGCCCTCATAAGCTAGACACTGCAAGAGAATTTGATGACCTCCAGCTTACGTGGACCAATTACTGGACAGCCAAGGGTAAGAAGAGTAAACACACCGTTAGTTCCCTGTGTCCATGACAAGGCTGGATAAATCAAGGGTGTTTATGGCATATTTAGTGAAATGTCCACCACCTACACTGAGTCATACAGCTGGAAGCTGACTAGGTGAAAACCATACTCTGGAGCATTGGTCCAATTCTCCACAAAGTCCATCCGTATTAGTATGAGAACAGGGCTGGGGCAAGTGGAGGCAAAGCAGGTGAGTCTTGAATGAGACTTTCCAACCACCACAAGGGCAACTCTGAGCCATCATACTTCGAGCGGACACACCAACCTGGAGAAGTTGTCAAGTATGACGATCGGTAATAAAAATGGTGTCAGGAGGAATATTGATACAATTTCCTCATGTTAGACACTAAAGACAGGAAGAAAATCCCAATATATCAGAACGAGAACATTTATATTTACAAATCGCTTTCATAAATCAAATGCACATTTCATTATGGATACATGCAAACACTCCTCACAAACATGACACTTTGACAGCCTTGGGGTGGGGGGAATCAATGCGAATGTCACTACCAAGAGTCTAAATAAGCTCCTGTCGCTCTTATTTACCCACTAGTTATAATGGCTAATTATACGGTTATGTATTCATCTGCGTTTACTACAGAATCAGTTTTCTCGAAGAACTCTCACATTATCGTCCTCTGCTAAAGTCAAGTTTTGTGGCTTTCTATCCTGTAATTACCAGTGACACAATATGGTTGTTTTGTAGGAGAGACACTGCGGGGAAATACAAGCCAAACTGTTAATATCCAGACACGAAAACAGAAAAAGCTATAACAGGGGAGAAGACAATAGGGGTGCCATCAAAAATCTGTAGCGCACATATGCCAGAAGAATGTATCTCAAGTCACAGGAGAACATTTTAAGCGTACATTTCACCGAGACGGATATGCCAGGATGTGCAGATTGTGTTGTTAGTATGTCTTGGGATGCCTGTTCTAGTTAAACCTGCCTCAAAGCCATTATCAGCTGAAAACATGCTGTGCTGCCTTGTGATCCTCTGTTATCCCAGATGTTTTAGTAAAATATAACAGCATTCAGCAGGTAACAATTCGACTTGAAATGAAAAGGCCTATCAGTGCTCGGACTGCTCCGTGTCTTACACGCCGATAATATTTGGCAAGGTCCCAAAACATAAAACAATTAAAAGAGGCTTTATGACACATTTTGTTTTGTGTATCAGAAACAGAACGTTAGTAAAATTGTTAAACTGTACTGTTGTGCGCTAGTCATGTAGTCTACTGACCCTTAGTGAGCTCTCAGAAACAGATCCGTTGACAAGCAAGACATTGCCCTCAAGGGCTTTTTTCATGAGACACCTAAAATGTCAACAAACTATGTCATAATATATTACAGCTTTAGTAGATTGGGGTCCAATAAAGCTATGACTGCAGATGGATATACACGGTGTGTCATAAGTATATCTAACCCCGATGAACACTGTGGCACTGCAGGTACCCGCAAGGTCTCGCATTGACACATGGCATGTTAAGAGTGTATCAGAGACCATGGGTATTTAGTGACACAGATCATCACTACACAGCTTCATGTGTCTTCACCCTCACTAATATCTCAGAGACTGGTGGAGAAGGCTTGTGTTGTGAAGCAAGACCTTCATTATGAAGGCATTCAAAATAACTAGTGTCATGTTGTCAAGGCTCAGTGAATCTCTGCTTATTTTTAATGAGGCCTTCTTCTCAGTGTCGATGAGCTGGGCAATGACAGTTAAAACAGAGGGGAACAGGACAGATTAGCTTTATAACATAAACTAGAGTACATTATCTCTCCATCCTATGGTCAAATCATTTCAGAATAGATAAACGGCACAAAGAAAATATCTTTTTTTCATTTATGGAGTTCCCACTCACTGAACAAACATCCAACTCTAAAATACTAATATGAATGATACTTTGCATAATAGTGTAAATATCAATAAGATATTACAAAAAATATGTCACTGGACTAGACTATATCACACCTTTTCTTCTGAAAATCAAAAATGTAAATGGCAGAAAAAAAGGAAGGACCCCTGTTGTTCCTCCCTCAAGGCCAAAAAGTGCACACACATGCAGAAATAAACCTTATATGTCCCACAAATTAACAGACATCATTTTGAGGATGATACATAATAAAATCAATCAAGAAATAAGATCTCGTATAATGTGCAATCCGACGCAGAGACTACTTTAGGACCTCTGCACAAAAGCTGCATGTTAAATACTCCAATGATTCTTCTCTAATAATTGTACAAACATCCTTTAGGAACACTGCTTAATAAGTCAAGCATGGACATATCCTACGCCTGTAGTTGCTGAAATACCGGTAAGTAAGCAATAATAAATATTTATTATTTAATACGCCCCGACATGTTCCCACAGTGCTGTAAAGAGCTGAGTTTATATATAGAGGTTTATTATCCATACAACAAAAAATGCCGACGTGAGGCTACAAATATTGGGAGTGTTAAAAAGAGAGACCTATCTTATGACTGTTTACAGAAGAAATTTAAAGACTACGTTCTTGCTTTGGAGTGGGTTTGAAGATCATATGCAAAGCACATACATGTAATGTATAGCAATGCTCATAGTTTTTCAACAGAAGGCTTAGCAACCCAGATAATTAAAATCCTTGAGCTGGGATCTTGCATTTACTTAACTAAAGAAAACCGTCTTTATTTTTTATTGCTCATTACTCCATGGGGGATTAATTAATGAATGCTTAATGATATTAGTCCACAATTAGATCACTTATGCTTAACCACATGGCTTCTATGCATACACATATAAATATAAATTTTGGGCAGAAAGATAATTGTTTAACACTGTAGCAATTAAGCAGCTGTAGCTTGTCTTGTGTGCTAAGTGATGGAACTCCAGGCAGATACCATAACAGATGGCCACAGCCACCCATTCCACTGTTAAGGGATATATTTTATATACTTTTTTGTAAAAAAAAAAAAAGTATTGAGAAATCAAAACAAGGCAGCTTTCATCTAATGCAAATTCATCAATTTGCAATTTAGATTTTTTTTGTTTAAAAAAAATAAATGATTTGATGTATTAAAAGACAGAAAGTGCGCGGTGGCGAAATGATTTTGTTTATTTCTCGCATGCAGTTGACTTCCCACCAACATAATTATTTACTGAATTTGTACAGCTAGAGAAACTAATGGAAAAGCAGCTGGCAAAATATTTTTTATTCATAGGGCTTGGTTTCATGTTTTCATGAATAGTTCAATAGTTAGCGGGTGATAGCAGGGCTCACACATCGACCATGTTTTCCTGGACACAAGTAACTTTTACATGCGTGCTTATTATATTTATTACTTACAATATAACAGTAACGAAAGGATAAAAGAAAAGCATTGTCCCCGTTTACTTTAATTCACCTTCATAATGAAGGGAAGGTGTTACATCTGTCTTTGAAACCAGGGGAGAAATGGCAACCCTAGCTGAATTTTTGGGAAAATCAATTATTATTGCAAATAATGTATATGTATCTATATCAGTAGCGTACCTAGCGGGGGGCGGGGGGGGGGCGGTCCGCACCAGGTGCCGCTCATCAGGGGGGTGCCAAGTTGCCGGCACCCCTCCAGAGACGGACAGCAATGTCCGCCGCTGGAGGAGCAGGCTCGCAAGGGAGCGGTATCTGAGGTCTTTAGCAGACCTCCGGCTCCCTTGAGTGATTTTAAGCCGGGTTCAACCCTTGAACCCGGCTTAAAACCACTCAAGGGAGCCGGAGGTCTGTTAAAGACCTCCGATATCGCTCCCTTGCGATCCGCGCGGCAACAGCTGCTGTGCGCCGGGATTTGTTGTCAGATCCCGGCGCACAACACTGAAGCCGCGCCCACAGCTGTCCGTGCCCTCTGACCCGGAAGAAGACAGAAGACAGAAGAACTGAAGAAGAGGAGCGAAGAGGAGGAAAAGAAGCTGTAAGGAGAAAAGAGGAAAGGTAGGAAAGCATTCAGTGAGTGAGAGTTGATTGGTATGTGTGTGGATTGGTATGTGTGGATTGGTGTATGTGTGGATTGGTGTATGTGTGGATTGGTATGTGTGGATTGGTATGTGTGGATTGGTATATGTGTGGATTGATATGTGAGGATTGGTATATGTGTGGATTGGTATATATGTGGATTGGTATGTGTGGATTAGTATGTCTGGATTGGTGTATGTCTGGATTGGTATATGTCTGGATTGGTATGTGTCTGGATTGGTATGTGTCTGGGTTGGTATGCGTGTGGGTTGGTATGCGTGTGGGTTGGTATGCGTGTGGGTTGATATGCATGTGGATTGGTATATGTGTGGATTGGTATATGTGTGGATTGGTATGCGTGTGGATTGGTATGCGTGTGGGTTGGTATATGTGTGGATTGGTATATGTGTGGATTGGTATATGTGTGGATTGGTATGTGTGGATTGGTGTGTGTGTGGATTGGTATATGTGTGGATTGGTATATGTGTGGATTGGTATGTCTGTGGATTGGTATGTGTGTGGATTGGTATATGTGTGGATTGGTATGTGTGGATTGGTATATGTGTGGATTGGTATATGTGTGGATTGGTATATGTGTGGATTAGTATGTCTGGATTGGTGTATGTCTGGATTGGTATATGTCTGGATTGGTATGTGTCTGGGTTGGTATGCGTGTGGGTTGGTATGCGTGTGGGTTGGTATGCGTGTGGATTGGTATATGTGTGGATTGGTATATGTGTGGATTGGTATATGTGTGGATTGGTATGCGTGTGGATTGGTATATGTGTGGATTGGTATATGTGTGGATTGGTATGTGTGGATTGGTGTGTGTGTGTGGATTGGTACATGTGTGGATTGGTATATGTCTGGATTGGTATATCTGTGGATTGGTATATCTGTGGATTGGTATGTGTGTGGATTGGTATATGTGCGGATTGGTGTGTGTGTGGATTGGTATATATGTGGATTTGTGTATGTTTGGACTGGTATGTGTGTGGATTGGTATATGTGTGGATTGGTATATCTGTGGATTGGTGTGTGTGTGGATTGGTGTGTGTGTGGATTGGTATATGTGTGGATTGGTATATGTGTGGATTGGTGTGTGTGTGGATTGGTGTGTGTGTGGATTGGTATATATGTGGATTGGTGTATGTTTGGACTGGTATGTGTGTGGATTGTGTGTGTGGATTGGTATGTGTGTGGATTGGTATATGTGCGGATTGGTAAGTGTGTGAGAGTGATGGGTGTTATGCTGTACCATTTCCAATGTATTTTTCATTATATAATTATGCTCTAGTACATCATAACTCCCATCACTCTATACTGTTCCTTGCACCCCCACCGCAGGACTCCTGAAAGGTAAGTGAACTTCAAAGTGGGAGAGGGCAGATAGTTAGGAGGGGGTAGATAGGGAGAAGGGAGTGAGACGGGGGGATAGGGGGTAGATAGGGAGAAGGGAGTGAGAAGGGGTAGGTAGGACAAAAGGGAGTGAGAAGGGGTAGATAGGGCAATCATACTCCTATCATGCCAAGTCCTGGAATCTGGGTATGCCTGGGCATGATAGAAATGTGATTGCTGTTAACAATCATATATATATATATATATTAATATTGTTATTTAATTGTTTTGTCCTATTTTGGTGTGTTACTTACTTGAAATAAAAGTGTTAGAATTTTTTTTATGGTGTGGGGGGTAAATGCTGCATTTTCGGTTTCAGTCCAGAATTCGTTTCGGTGCATCCCTACTACTAATGAAGTGGTAGGCCTACACCACATCAATGTTTGGCTTAGTATATAGTGATAGGAGTTATGCTGCACTATTGTCAATGTCTGGCTCAATGTATAGTGATAGGGATTACGCTGTACCACCGTCACTGTGTGCCTCAGTATATAGTGATAGGTGTTATGTTGTACCACCGTCATTGTCTGCCTCAGTATATAGTGGTAGGTGTTATGCTGTACAACCGTCAATGTCTGCCTCAGTATATAGTGATAGGTGTTATGCTGTACCACCGTCAATTTCTGCCTCAGTATATAGTGATAAGTGTTATGCTGTACCACCGTCAATGTCTGCCTCAGTATATAATGATAACAGTAAGCGTTATGCTGTACCACCTTCAGTGTCTGCGCCGGTATATAACAGTAGAAGCTATGCAGTTTTAAAGTGTGTGGGGGGGTGCCACATACAGGATCCGCCCCAGGTGCCAAATACTCTAGGTACGCCCCTGATCTATATATTCATATAGATATCTAAACATAAACGTAATTGTATTTATTATTATTATTATGTATTGTTTTATATAGCGCCTTCATATATTCGGCAACACTACATAATATAATAGATTTACCGATAATAATGGCCATTACATAAATGATTGTCCTGAAAAAGGTCCAGCCACCCGTTTGCTAGTTTTTGGGAAATGTCACGGTCTGTTACTCGCAGTACTTTGAAAGCAGCAGTTGGAGAATGAAGGCTTTTGGGTTAAAAGGTTCTTCCAATAAAATGTCAGGAAGTGTAAAGGTAACAACACACATTTAAACATTTCCGTTTCTAACAATTTTATCATTAGGTTCTGATTTTTGTTCATTTGTTGAAATGATGCTGAAAAAACTGCTTACCCAGGATATACCAAAACACTATGTAAGCACTACCCCGTGGCTGATCCATGCTCCATGAATAAATGACAACACTAGCAGCGACTGTCCTGAATTAAAACAGGTGAAAGACCTGCGCTATAAAGACACAGAGGTCACTCCTCATTAGCAGGCCATGTATCAGGCTTTCTCATAGGTAAATTAGCTTACTAATGCCAGCATTTACAACACAGGCAGACAGTGACTTTTTGAACAGGAACATTATCAATATGACCTTTATGTAAATCAGGCCATTAAACACGCTTCCTGAAACATAATTTGATATTAAATAGTAGATTATTATACTATGGAGCTTTTCCTTTGCTCATTAGTGAGACCGTACTCCCCTCAACAGAGGTGACTCTCCAGGAGTGGTTCAGCTACAACTCAGTGAGACTTTGGCAAGGTAGGGCTGTTGGAGGTTCATGAAAGTTGAAGTTCAACCTAAGCTTATAAAAGACATCTGATCTATATTGCCAAAAGTTACTACCGATTTCAATGTAAGTCCTTAATGGAGAGGGAATATCAGTGTTGCACGTGTTACATTCACTGAAAAACCCGATGAGAGAAGAAGTAAGTACTGGAAAAAGCTGATTTTCATAAAAAACAATTGTCAAGCCACAAACCACACCAACTGACAAATCAGAAAACATATTCGGCTTTGTAACTCTTTTGATGACCACATTTTATTCCTGTGCTCACCTAATGTTTGTCCCGTGCCAGACAGAGTTGGATGGAAACATCACAAAGAGGGTCAGAAGCTCCCAGTTACATTCTAACCAACGTGTTAGAACATATCAGGCAGCTTTTGGACCATTACTGGAGTCACAACCTGTGTATCTCCCTCTCTGTCCCTACCTTTGTTGTGTGTATAGGTGTGCTTTGGATAAAACCATACTGGAGCCTAAATGTTAAACTATTGTGTACTATTTCTGAAACATAGTGAATGAAACCATTTGAATTCTCAACATTTGTGTTTTCATAATGGCTGCTTGCAATGATGGGAAATCGAGATACACAAACTATTGTTTTGTTTTTTTAAGTGGTTTAATGTACTTGGATTGTGTACTCGCTATTATTGCTGTATATGCCTCTTCTGTAAAATACTGCCTAAAATAACTGTTCAGTACAGCAAATACTTGACACTTTCCTACTCAGCCAAACAAACTTGTGCCTTACTGCTATGCATTAGAGCTTTCCGCGGGATTGTATTTATTCAACACTTGTTCTGTACATTTCCTGTAACACAAGGATTGCTGCAACCGCAGCCACAAATTATTCATGGCATTTCTGAATTCAGACTGGAGATGATAATATCTCATTCATAACAATGTAGATGTTGTCAGCAGGCTCTGTCCAGACCAGTAATAGTTTTGAAGCCGTCTTCATATTGTTATTCTCCAGATTTCACCCCCCCCATAATCCCAAACATTCTATACCCGTGGGTGACCATGGGTCTCAGTGAGGCAAGACGACGTGCTCTATCTGAACAAAGAATCGTCTTCCTTATGATCGTTAATGAACCGATTTCTCAGCGAGCTAATGAATTACAATAGATCACAGCAGATGCTTTGTAGTAGAAGAAGGAATTAGAATCTCCCTTAGGCCAAAATTCCATTTGACTTGACAAAACGTACATAAAAATCAATGTCACTCAATACAGAAACCATGAGTGACGCAAAGCAGATCTGCACTGGTGAGTAGCACGCTCCAGTTGGATGACTTCTACTTAAATACTAAAATATTCCTTGCACTATGATAGATAATGAGCCTTCTTCTCAATACCGTTAGCACTCATAAGCCCCAGTCATCCTACACATTACACATTCCCCGGCTATACCAAGACCCATGCAATAGTAGTTACTTTACTTTTCATCGTGTGTGTTACTTATACATTTATTTGCCAATAAGAAGAATTTTAAAAACAGTACTATATAAAAGAAGTAATCTATTGTTTCTTGAGGAAACTTTTTTAATGTACTTTATAACACACATATACCGCCTCGGACTACAAAACCTCAAATATTTAAACCCTGAATTTACCGATAAACAAAGTGTCAGGAACCACTTTTTCGCTGCCTGGACCATGGCTTTTTTATACCTGTGGCGTTTAATTCTGCTACCACTAGTGGCCACCATCCGCCCTCTGGAGCACTCAGAACTCAGGTGTGCCTTGTTACCTTTGGTTGAGCCCTAGTCTACATCCAGCTGGGCCTTGTTACCTGGAGTACTCTGTCTTTATGAACTGTCTTCAGTCAGGGCCTTTGTATTGAAGTCTATGGACCTTCCTGCTGTGGCTCTGCACCTGTACTGTTCCTGGTTCCCTGCTTTGTGTCCTGATCAAGTGGACTCCCTGCTTTGTGTCCTGATCAAGTGGACTCCCTGCTTTGTGTCCTTCCAAGCGGGCTGTGTGCCTTTCGTGCCCTTCCAAGCGGGCTGTGTGCCTTTCGTGCCCTTCCAAGCGGGCTGTGTGCCTTTCGTGCCCGTCCAAGCGGGCTGTGTGCCTTTCGTGCCCGTCCAAGCGGGCTCCCTGCCAAAAGACTTATTACCGGTATTTTATTTTGCCATACGTCCGGTTTCGTACTTAGACTGTATTACCCTTATTTGCTGGTCCTGTTATATACATAAAATACACTGCATTACCTGGATTTCTGCTTGTGGTGTCTTTGTTTGCATAATCATGCACCGTGGGTTACAGACCGAACCCCAAGTATCCCCTGCGCATGGGCTCCTACCAGACCTGATCACCCGTGTGCTGACACAAAGAAAACTGTAACAAAATGTTCCATAAACTGCACTGTAAAATAAACTCTATAATGTGGAAACCATTGAGCGCTTACTTTCAAAATCCCATAAACATGTGACATTTTCCGGTGATTTATCGCTATCATCTGAAGCCGGATACCACTTGCATTGTTTTAAGGTTTCGTTAACAGTTATAGTTTGCAGGTGCAACATATACATTAACTCCAGGCGAAGAGAAAAATATGGCTCGGAGAAATAAAACATCTATCATGGCTGACTTGGAAATCTCTAGAGAAGAAAAGGTTCATATTCTGGAACCGCTTCCCAGACATTATTTCTCTAACTTTTTTTTTTTCCGAGAATCAACAAGGTTATGACATTAGCGGCTATAAAACCATGCTCCTGACAGGAGGACTTCCCACAAACAACGTACTGATTAAAGGTTAGACCGCTTTATTTTCTGTTCCTTAAGGCTTGGACTTTTTCCCCCCACGCAATTGTCAACAGTCCGGCGCAGATGACAATGAATGGCCGTGAGATCTTACAGAGCTGCAGGCAAGTCTCGGTTTGACCGAAGGCAAAACGAATATCCAAGGTGTACGCGTTTCTGTTACACGGAACGGCGATCAGTCCACAAGCATACGTCCGACACACAGCCACTGTTAATGTATTCATGCCACTGTGCCAAAAGATCCAGAAACAAAGAATACGAGAAGCAAGACAGACAAACTATCATGCAGGAAGGCCTGGATTGGGAATTATAATCAGCCCTGGGCCTTTAAGGCAAGCGGATGATAAATGAAATACACTACCATCCAAAAGTTTGGGGTCACTTAGCTTTTAATGGAAAATAAGGACATTTCTAGCTGTAACATAATTGTAAAAGTTTTCTAATGATCAATTAGCCTTTTAAACTTCAACTTGGACCAGCGAACACAAAGTGCCATTGGAACAGAGGAGTGATGGGGGTGATAAAGAGCCTCTGTACAGCTAAAGACATTCCATTAGAAACCGGCTACAAGAATCATTTACAACATCAACGTCTACACTTTCATTTCATGTTATTTTAAAGCCCAAAATCCTTCACAAAATTTTTTCTTGAATCAAGTAAAAGCTTGCATCATTTGTACTTCTTGCCGGGAACACGTCATTGCCATGTGACACAAAAGCAGGCCACAGAAAACAGGATAAAATCTTCTTAAAAGCTTCCGTGTTGCTTTGATGTGCTTAGACCGTCAACAAAAAGAATAACTAGTTAATGAAAGTAATGTCTTAGTGAAACAGCACCTTTAATTCTCCCCAACCAATAGTTTTTAAATGACAGTGGGGTCGTGTTAGTAGTGATTGCTAAGGAACATGTATTTATACACATATTCTGCATGCATGTCAGGATGTAGCGTTAGCAAAGTAAAGTATAACTTTTTTTCGTTGCTTCTGCTTCTAAAAATGCTCTCGGTATAAAGGAGCATCGGTTGCTTTCAGAGCAGTAAATTCAAAGCGTACGGAAGTTTAGTATATATTTAATGAGTATGTGCTGTTCTAGGACAAGTGCATCATTTTAAACTATGTTACACTTCTTATTGGAAGGATATAATCCTCTCTGCGGTTGTCAGCTGAGGTTTAAATAAAGCCGTAGAGCGGGTAGTCGAGAAGGAGACGCATAGCCTTATTTGAAAGCGATATTAAATTATGATCAGAGCAGTACATGCCTGGTGTAAGTGGTCAGTCGCTACTGAATGTTTACAGGCTTACATGCGGAGGTGGAATTAGAGGGGTTAATGATACTGGAGCCTTGAAGGTATTGGGGAAAGACATGACTGAATCAGGAAAATCAGCAGATCCTCCGCTGCCCCTTTTCATTAGAGACAAATGAAGATATCAGGTGCAGAGGATGCCGCCTGTAAGCTTGCAGCGTATGGTTATTTAATGGATTTGTATGCGTGGATATGGAGTGAATGTATGTGTGCGCAATACAAACTTGCATGTGATACAAGGAAAAACATCTGCCTCCATACATCTCTCTCGCTCTGTACTCACTGCATGGTGAGAAGACTGTTCCCTTGACCAGGATCACATTTTAAATATGTCTATAATGCTGTCCAGCTGCTCTCCGCCACCAACAACTGATCAAAAATTACCCCGGGGTCACCTGGTCAAGCCATTATTTTAATAAAATATGTTCACCTGTATGGCAAAGACACTTTATTTTGTATTTACTTCTGTCTCCAAAGCGATATTTATTCCAGATCGAATGATAATATTCTCATTGTGACACTGAGTATGGAAAAGTCTATACCACTCTTAGGGCAAAAAAGCTGTACAATCACACATAGACTCTGAGTTCATCACATATGTACACAATGTATCAAACAACAGCTCAACACAATCAAAAATATATAACACCCCTTCACTTTCCTTGCCAAAGAACACCCAGACCCTCCCGGCTGCCCCCAGAATCTTCATGGACTGCAGCTCTTACGATCCTCTGTCTTGGAGCCATGGGTGCTACATTTAACCGCATTGGTATCAGTGAGCAGTAACATTATAAGGTGTAACTTAATTTTCAATACATATAAAACATGGTAAATGGTGCAATAAAAAATGAATAAACCGGCAAAGTTGACAGCTTGTGAATCTGCCCAAGGAATGATGCTAAAGTAACACGTTCCTTCAAGTTAATGGTAGCCCCTCACCCAATTACCTGTCTGTACATTCTATTTTCTATTGTAGTCTGAGCCAAACAAACAATTCCTTTATGTTTAAAAATAAAAGCTTATTGTGGAATTTAGACAGTTCTGCATGAAACGCTCAATGAGTGTATAACGTTGCAATTTTCTTCTATATCACACTTCTGTACAAGTAACAGACAATTGTTGCTGCAATACAAGACCCATATATCACATGCTCATTTCTCTAACAAAAAATACCCCTTCTCCACAACAGATGTATCCAAATGCCCCTGTCTTACCAATTGTGCAGTGCTCCCCATTCCATCCCTGGTTACATTCACACTTCCCATCTTTGCAGGTCCCGTGCTCGAGGCAGCGAGGGTGGCAAGCTCTCTGGTTGCAGGAAGGACCCGTCCATCCTTCTTCACAGCGGCAGGATCCCCCCATGCAGACACCATGAGTGCCGCAATCAACAGCACAGATTTCTGCACATAGAGATAAACAAGCAAAGAATTGTGAACATGGGACAACACAACTTATTTTAGGCTATGGAACTAACTGAGAAATAACACATGATAATGTATTACAGAGTACCCATACCTAGAAGATTGTATACAAGGTTGCCATCTTCACTTTAATGGAAACATCACTATGCTACCCATACCTAGAAGAAACCATGAGCAGCAATCCAGTTTCTCAAATAATTTGCAGTTAAAGATGTGATTATGAGAAACGGGAGAGCTGACATTTGGAAGGCTAGCCGTATTTTCCAACATCATTCATGTTCTGTGGAAGACCATCACAGCCTCCATCAGTAACAATGGTCTGGTTATGGTCTGCGTTGCAATCATTCATTATACAGGCACAATATTCCATGCAGAATAGAGACTATTCCAGAGAAGATTACTTTTATTTCAGGCTACTCAACGAGGCCAGCTCATGCCTTCTCTTGGTGAGCAGTTCGGTAACTTACAATTCCCTTATATCACAATTAAAACGTTTAATTTAAAACTACTATGGAAACTCAGCTATCATAAGATTCCAGTCATCCGAATTCCTTAACAGAGCGTTCGGTTAAAATCATCGGTGGCTAACACACCAACCCACAGAAACCTTATTAATGTCAATCACCCCCCCCCCACACACACACTCAATGAGTGGGCTATGAGTTCATTTGACCCTTAGTATTTCAAAATAGCCTGTAAACATGCATTGGAATCACTCATTGGTCAACTAACCCTAAAAAGCAGTAGTTGGCGAGCAATGTCCATTCCAAGTAATTATTAAGCTTATCCATACACATACTGTATGTGATACATACACACTGACCCTCCCTGTAGCACAAGACAACGCTACCCCAAATATTACACAGCGGCAATATTCGGTTCTTTCCCCATCTCTAGCATTGTCATAACACAAGTGATGTTTATATAAATAGAATTTCCTTTGGTACTGTATTGGTA
The DNA here is from genome assembly GCA_029215755.1 of Spea hammondii. NCBI lineage: Eukaryota > Metazoa > Chordata > Amphibia > Anura > Pelobatidae > Spea > Spea hammondii. The sequence continues at coordinate 30,847,477 of JARDYJ010000001.1, forward strand.
AGAATATTCTCTATCGTTGCCTGGAGTCTCATTAGTGCTGTGCTGACAAACTGCTATCTTTATATAATAAAGAAATGACAACTATAGCTTTAAGTGTCTATTATCATACTAACAGATTATGAGCTACACTTAGCAAAAAATCTTTTTTCTTTTTTTATTTCCAAATTTCCTTTCAGGTTAATGTTGAACAAAACTATGTGTTATAAAGAAATAAAATTAGATTTCCCAAATAAAAACTAATAATTTAACTCTTTTAAAGGAAGGTTATATTGATGTTAAATTGGCCCAGAAAGAATTATTAGAAAAAAATGCAATAATAGTAATAAAGGATACCACCCGGTAATAACTCATTTATGTCGTGAATCCTATTTCCTTTAGGCAGTTGCATAAAAAGCAAATTTTTACATTTAGGTTGTAAAGCCACAGAGCTCTTTATGATAGTTCATTCTTACACCGTCAATTGGATCCTATAACAGGGCATTTAATTTTAGCCTGAAGTTGAACCAGATCATTCCAACCTATACTGCTCATGGAGTATAAAAAAATCTAATAATAAGAGATATTTAGAATATAAATTTCATTTGAGGTGCTAAAATCTTGGAAATACAATTTTTTAGATCTCCATAAACCATGTTGTTTGTACATTCAAATTAGGGAAACAAACAACCATCATAGAATGCCTAATATTCCATTTAATAATGTGAAACATGCTGCAATCACAAGCTATGAGTGTGTTAATAGTATATATATATATATATATATATATATATATATAAATATATATATATGTACATGTGTGTGATTGTCACTCTCAAAAGCCTCAGTAAATGTGCTCTGGTATTTCTTATTTTTATGATTAATTTAGATATTGTATAAAAATATGAGTGTCTCCATATCAAAATGCCTACATATGAGTTTCCTTTCAGGGAACATATTGCTGTTTCTTTATGGATACATACTTGCCTGTGATTGATTTCTAAGCATCTGAATTTAGGTAGTAGGGTGTGTGGATGGAATGGTATCTGGGTGTGTATAAATATATACAAACTGTATATATAAATGTGTCATTTATCTTAAGAAAGGCTCTTCTCTGGAGAGTGAAAAGCGTAGACATTTGGCATTTTTAATCATTTAATCCTGTGAGCGCTCCTGCTTTTATATATATATATATATATATATATATATATATATATATATATATATATATGTGTGTGTATACATTATATATATATATATATATATTGTATTATATATATGGAAGCAGAGTTAAAGCATAGAGATAGAAGCAATGTAAATGTTCCCTGAAACTCAAGCTGGTTGACTTTACCCAAATGGCAGATCAGGAAGACTTACAGCAAGAGACAAAATCAGAGGAGATGTTTTGGCCAGCTTAGCTCCAGCTTGCGTTTTTTCCCACTCTGGTCACATTGAGCCAAATACCTAATTGCCCGGCTACATGAATTATAGACATTCACACATTAAAAAAAAAAAAGCTCTTCAATGTAGACATCTCAGATAAAGCAAATATCAAGCCACCTGTGATTTCCGGGCGCTAAACTTTCAATATCACTAAGCTCTTATTTTAATATAACAAATGAAGCTTTTTGATCTAAACCCCAGGTTCGCAAAACAAAATTGTGATATGTGTCCACGAGCAAACGCAACCTTCATTTTATTTTCTCGTTTTAAGAAAGCCATTTCTCTCTACAGTAGACTTGGTTCCTGATTAAGGGACCTACGATGGTTTGATTAACTTCAAAGCTGCAGAATATCAGCCCAGCGGTGGGGGGCGTGGGGTTTATTTCACAGGTACCTTTTTTGTTCTATCTAATCAATTTTTCATTAGGGTGAAGGTGTTTATCAGCTTTTAGCACACAAGTTTTGAACAGGGGGTGCGTCAATCTTTGTAATGAACTTATTAATTAGAGCTAATTTAATTCAAGTGGAATTGAAGGTCTAATTAATGGAATGACTGCTTATGAAGATAGAGGAAAGCTGTGCTGATCTTCAACCTAAACACTGCGAGGGAAATCATTCCTTCCCTTTAGCTCTAGAACAAACCAATTCTCTCTGCTTAGATTTATTACATTGTGATTATAGATGTCTGAAGGTCACTCAGTGCTTTTAAGATTATGGGCAACCTCAAAGGTTATTCTTAAAAAGAAAATCTACAATCTGTTCCAAGGCACTATTAGTTGTTTTAAAAAAAAATCAGCTTTAAAAAGTCTTTTCAACGTGGATGGGAGAGATATACAGTTCTGCACAGTGTTCATGCAACAAAAATAGGACTTTTTCTCCAGAATCATCAACACTGGGAAACCCAGTGCACCTATTTATCTTACGCGCTGTGTAAGATCAGTAAAGTTGGGTCTTGATTGTCAATATAAGTTTATATATACTGTATACACACACATATATATATATATATGTATGTAATTTTAATATATATTCCCAGCTAAAGGAGCAATCTGGTCACCCTTGATCAGAGGTAAAAGGTTTAGAGAAAAATCATTGAGAACCTGCATGGACATCCAACAACAAGGTTGACAGCTATCGCTTCATTGTTAGTAAAGCCATACGATTCCATATTTAGTCCAACAACAGCTGGACGGCCAGACGTTGAACAAAACAATGGCAGGGATGTTACCCCATGTAGTAGTTTTATTCTACTCACCGGTTGAACAGTCAGGCCCAGTCCAATTGGGATCACATGTACAGCTCCCAGACTCTTGATCGTACGTCCCGTGCCCTGAGCATTGATCTGGACACATGGACTTCAGAATCTCACAGTTGGTACCACCCCATCCTTGGTTGCAATGACATTCTCCATGGATACAGACCCCGTGGTGTGAACAGAAGGTGTCTAAGCAATCGGCTGTGGGAAGAAGTAAAAAAAGAAAAGGGATAGTGGCACCAGAAATTTCTTATGCACATCCATTAAATGGCTTGATTTTTATCCTCTAATGAGGCAAGTCCCATCATCCTCAGGCTGCTTCTGGATTGTTGATCATAGAAGCCATCATACGAGAGCCCCAAGAAGACTGCTGATTGGTCAATCTCGAGCCTTCTGCCTGCATGCAATCAATAGGCATAAAGCAGGCGACATTCTGAGTGAACAACGAGCAAAGACATCTCTAGGCAACTTCAATGGATCCTAAAGCCGTTTTATACCCCTGCTCAATACTCAATATATCTTCCGTAACTGCCAATAATGTGTTTTGGATGATGCGATTTAATTCAGCAATTTGACTCAATAAAACTTTACGTTTGTAGGGTCAATGGTCTGAAAATTTAATTCCACTGACTTAATTGCACTGCTTTGAACATGCAGATCAATAAAAACAATCTGACTAAAGATAGAAAATCGTGGGGTTTCCCTTCTAGAAAGCGGGACCAAACGGGCTGTACTTTATGTAACACTTTCCTAATTACATCTGCTAATCCCAATGTCAGCCATTGCGTTTCTTTATGATTTAGGCATGGGAACTGCAGCGTTTGAGGGTCTGGAGGACGCAAAGCAATTACAGATCTGTAGCAAGGTACCGAGAACGTGTAAAAATGTCTGTGTGCGGATGAAGACAGGATATATTTGCTATGTATCAGGACAGTCTCAAAGCGGCCCTTTAGACTGCAAATTCTATCATTCCCCCAAGGCCCACTAGGGCTGACCAAATGGAAACGGTAGCTGTAGACTCAAGGACCTCCATCTACTGCCCTCTTAACCGCATTGCTGTTGGCTTCCTTGTAGCAAGGGGAGAATATAAACTGTACAGGGCATATGTATATCTTCCTTTCTGGGTTCATATATTACATTTGTTTTGTAGAGCGCCAGCAGATTCCTTAGTGCTACTACAGTAAAGTTGACATTACCCAACTAGACAATAAGAATGACAAATATTAGGACACGCTGGTACAGATAGCAAAGAGATCTATAGTATAGCTCCATATAAAATTCACTTTACTGGTTTCTTTCATGGCCGGAAGTCTTCTTTATTGGATCAGGCTCTCCATGGAATACACAGAAACCAGTAACATTGTAACAGGACTCCTAACATGAATCAGGAATGACTGCCACAGAGATGTGTCAGATGTAAGACCGCAAGGTTCGCTGCCAATCATTAAGAATATTTCATAACCTGACTACAATCTTACTGCACCCAATGTGGCTCTATATATTTAAATACCCTTCCTATTAAATACCCTTCCCTTCCTGCCTACTGGAAAGAGCTTTGCGTATTCGTTCTTCATCCAAACAGCATTAAGTGGGTTAAAAATATCAACACTTTAACCATGTTTGTGCTGACCGCAGCAGCACCGGGGTTTGACGCAATCTAATTCAGGCCCACCATTCTGACAGTAAATGCAATTCTTCAGCCGCAGTGTTACAGGAAAACGGATTAACAGTCTAATGGTGTCAGAGAACACAGGGGTCCTTAGTAGGTTGTGTTTGTCTGTGGCTGAGTGGTTTAGCAGAGTAATGACCTAATCCTCTCTAGTCTTTTTATTAATGCACTGCTTAGCTATGTCTTTTACTCCTCCTTAGGTTGCCTCTGAAGAAAGCGAGCCACTGAAGGGTTCGTCAATCCAGCTCATCCCTGTATTATTCCCGAAAAGAAGGGATATTTTTAAAAATTATTATAGCACTTGCCAGCAAGCAAGATCTATTTCTAGCTCTGCCTTATTTTACGAGGCTGCTTTGTTTAATTTTACAATTTTTGTTGCCATTGCAGGACTTTCCTTTTCCAGAAGTCCCAGGAAAAAAGTATAGTGGGGATAGAATTTTGATCCATATATGAACTGTTACCCAACTGCCATATTAACCATAAAGAACAAGGGGCATTCCTAAAAATCTGGAGGAAAGACTGCATTCATCCCCAATGTCTCTCTAGGGCACAGCATCATAGGACTTGAGGTCTCTCATGTTACCGTTACATATCCTGTGAACACTTTCAGCACCATAGACAGTGATTCACAAAAATAAGTTTTACGTATGGATCAAATGGCGTTTATGTCTGCCTCTAGTATTATTGGACAGGTACTAAAGAAGTAGCACAGTGCATAGGGTCTTCTGCGTTCGGTATTAGCGCATGACACGTGGCATTGGATGTGTATGCCAATGCAGCGCATGCGCGTACGTACCTACATCACAGCCCGAAGAAGGAGCGTTAATAGCACCGTGATGAATAGTCTTTATAAATCACAGGCAGTCTAATCATGCAATGGACAGCCTGCAAAAATTTACTGCTTTAACAGTCTTCACAAAGCAATCAACCTGGCGATGTGCGCCGAAGCGAGGTAAGCATGCGCTGCCGTCCAGCCCTGGATATGTATTAATCTCCCTTTAAAGGGTTAAGTAAAGGAGAATAAGACAAGAGCAAATGAGCAATCTGTATTTGGGCTGCAATTCAGTAATCAGAACGTGCAGACTCCTCCAAAAACACACAGAAGGCCAACGTGGCCACTGCGGTCATTTAAACAATTTTCCAAATAAAATATCTCTTTACCTTCCTCGCAGTTTTCTCCTTTATATCCCGAATTACACACACACGATCCCATAATGCAGATGCCATGGCCTCCGCAATGAGAGTCCACGCACTGGGTACTGGGGACGTCACACTCCGTGCCTTTCCACCCGCTGTAACATAGGCAGCGGCCCTTGGCGTACTGGCCGTTCCCGCTGCACAACACCGGGCAGGCGGCTGCAAAACAGAACTCGGGGTAAATTGCCATTGCTGCGCGCGGCGTTTAACAAGAAATCGTAACCAGTTTGGATACCTCTAGAACAGTCGGGGCCAAGAAATCCGGGAAAACAGTGGCATGTCCCTGAGACGCATTCTCCATTTCCATGGCAATTCCGGGGGCATTCCACAACCGAGTCTGTAAAAGAAAGAATCCCGCCAATCTATTTACACAGGTCTTTGAAACACGGAATCCACTTGATGAAATGGCTTTCACATTCCGCCCCGGTTCTGGGCTCGCTCGGCAATACAGAAGCAAGCAAATATTGACTTATTTCTGATAATTACTGCCGTGTTAGACAGGATTAGGGATTTAAATTCCTTATGACAAGAATGTCCGAGACGCAGAATATTTTTAATGCGACTTGACTGCTTTGAAATTACATTCTCGCCCGCTGCCTTTTGCGGATCTCTCTACGTTAATTAGTTAAGACGGGAAATGCATGTCAGTCACTTTGTGATCCGAGCAGAGATCTTGGACCTTGTGCTTCAAATAAAAACATTTCAGGGGCGTCTTTTATTAATGCAGCCTGGAAATGGATAATTAGCGTGGATTAAGTAGATAGTGTAGATCATGAATACCACCATCCTCGGCCAGCTAAAATTCATTCAAATATCATTACCTTGACATTTTATAACTTGACTATATTATGTAGTGAATACTGCGAAACTGAAGGACATATGGGAGTGCCATGAATGCAAAAGCCATAGCCACCAGAATAATGTCTATAGCCTCATGGGTTGTAACACACACAAAATAACACACGCTTACCTATTACAATTGTGTTAAATGACACGGGCTCTGTGTTTTTGCCGTCGTTATAAAAAGCAATGTGCCAGATTCCAGAATTCAGGTATTGGATGAATCCAGCTTCGTGGAGGCTGACGGACCTCGGGAGGCGAACGGTCTTTTCGGACTCCAATAAGTTGCGTTTTTCTCGTGAAATTAGCCGGCTTCCTTCCAGAAGTTCTACAAAGTCATACTGGAAAACGGATATTAAATACGCGGTGAGAATTTCAGCATCATAAATATATATATACATATGCCGGTATATATATATATATATATATATATATAGTACAAATATTGATGTCATTGTAGACATTCTGATATGGAAAGCTGTGTTTGTACCCATTAATTCCAGCGTTCCTCTCTTTAAATGCCCCAAGTCCCTCACCTTTGTAATTTACTCTACTGTGAGAAGCACCATGAAAGGTATATTATAACAAAAAAATTCTACAGTTAGGCTTGTGCCATATATATATATATATTTATTTTTTTTTATTTTTATTTTTTTTTGTTGTTTCTGTATGCAATCGGAACTGGTGTATTAGAACGCTGATGGCAGGAGGCTGACGTTCTGAAGTCTAGATGCCGGATGGGACATACTGCCTATTTGTAACAATTAAGCTCCAGGTGTGTCTCACCGGCCCAAAAAGTATATGGTTTATTAAAGTTAAAGAAAAGAGAGAATTCTCCGTGGCGCTGGACATACCGAATGAACAGGTAGTTACATATGCAAGGGGGGATATTTTTTTGCACAAAGTGAACATTATTCATAGGCCAGATCTAAAGGAGAAATCTTTGCTGCGGATGTTTGAAGTCAGACCAATAGAGAACAGGTCTGTACGCCGGGTGCATTTGAAGCTGTGACCGTGACCTGTGTTTTAGATCTGCTCTGATCGGATATATTTGCATTCTTTGCCCGTAGATTCTGAAGTCCACATCCTCTAATGCTCGGAAGCTGTGAACACATTTTGTTGCGGTCCAAATACCTGGCTTTATCTCATTTTGTTCGAAGAAACTACCGTTATCTACAGACCTGGAGGCTGCCGTTGTTATCAGTCATTTGATATTTTGGGTGAATTTCCCTGCTCATACGCCACATTGGCAATCCTAATGAAGTCTGTTCATCTATAGACATTTAGACTTCAACTGGGTGATTAAGACGGAGCCTTTCTATAATTTATCAGCAGCAGTATGATAAGGAGTCAGGGTCTTTGCCTCGTAGATTGGATAACACAGCTATAGCACATACACATGGTTGATTTGCAACTGCCCGAAAACTATTTTTGAAAAAACTTGCACTTTAAAAATAAAAAAAGACAGCTTTCTTGAAAAATCTGGGAGTTTCCCTTTTAATCTTTCTTTAGTGCTTCAGAAGCAAGTAATGTGTCTCACTTATAAGAGAAACATTTTAGCATATAAATATGTACCAGATTTAGCTGGTAAAAAGACAGAGGGATTTGCTAGGTTTCTGCCCCTCGGAGCAGCTTCTTCGTTGTTCAGCACATCCATCTCACTGGCCAACTGCAGTAACGGTTAGGGTTAACCGCACTCGGATGGTTTATGGCGGCATAAAGGGGTGATGAGGCAAATACACATTACGGCACTATTCCTGATGGCACGAGAAAATGAAATCTTTTCTTCCCTCTCTGTCTCGTTTTCCTTACAATACTTGTCAGGTAATGTGCAAGCTTCATAGCACAAAGTCACTAACCATTAACTTTAAGGATAACTATCTACTGTGATAATGTACAATTCACTTTCTACGCCTAGTGGCTTCCACAGTAGAAGTCAGTATATTGTGCCAAGTCAACTATATGGAAATGTTCTGTCTTCTGCCGGATTCCAGCACTGAATAGAAACTGGGACCTCCAGCACGATCCATTTAGGCTGATGGTTAGGATACAGAATTAATGCTTGCGAGTAGGATATATTTTTAAGCCTTTAGAAGGACCATCTCATGCTTTTTTGGCATAACACGACATCCCCACAGGCATAAACGCTCAAAGAGGCTAAGCAGGTCAAGTGAAAGTTACCCAAAATTGACAGTAAGAGCACTGCTCATTTTCAGACATATCTTAAAAAATGCATTATCAAAGTCTGGAGTCGAGTAACACAAATGGATCACACATAGTAAGCCCCAAATGCCTTCATTCATATACAATGCTTTCATTCATGTATGAAGATCCCAAAAGGGGTTAAAATGTAGCACATATTGATTTTCTTCCCTTTTTGCTCAAATTTAGGAATTCACTATTATCTCTGATTCTAGTCCCGTGCTGTACTCTGCTGTAATAAATGACAATTTTACTGTCCTACAGACATGCCTGCAGGATGTTAACATCTCTATACATCTATTTTGATCTCTAATTATTATTTTCATTTCTTTAAACAGAAATCAGTCTGTGATAAAGCAGTTTAGAAACCTAGATTTTGCAGCAGATAAGAACCATCCGGCCATTAGACCTTAATCAGTCCTTGTCCTCGTCTTAGAGCCATATGTCTATCCCATATGTGGTTAAATTCCCTCGCTGTATCATTGCGTACTGCTTTGAACTAAAGTATATCGTCTGCTGGCGCTTAAAGTATTAAGTTTACCACGAATGTACATCAATACACATTTCTGTCTGCGTCACTCATTAGTAATGGAGATAAAGTGTTTAGACTTATAGCCCGTGTTATAGAAATCTGCCTTTCACCGAGCTTGGTTATACTATACTTACAGAACAAATGCACAGGACAGCACGACTAACACTTAATACACGAGGGACCCTCTTCAATCACTTTACAATCCATACATACATGTAGCACCATCAAAACACAATTCATTGTTTGCAATGTAAATTGAGGTTCTCACTTTGTCAGCATTTTTTCAGTAAATTGATGTTTTCATTAAAAAAAAAAACAGTCAGGGAAAGGAATATCTGGAACCCTGGATTTACTTGTCTTCAAACACGTATGGATTTTTTAAGTTGATTTTTTAAATTAGACCAATTAATTATTTTCACCAAGAATAAGAGGCATCATGTTCTCATTCATTTCATTTTGCTCTAAGCCATCAAAGTCCTTTGTTATTTCTAAAAGTCTCTTTAAATAAGCATATTGATCCTTGTGTTGCAATGAAACTGACATTTAGCAAGTGTCACAATAGACGTTCGGTCTAGCATTGATTGGTTTGGAACAGACACACATTGTCAATTATTCCTGCCTCATGTATTTGAGACTCCTTTAAACAAGCTTACGACTTGCCTCCATACTGGATCTGACGCACACGCTTACCTTGTTAATGTACGTGAAGAGGATGTGTGACTGATCTGCACTTTCTTTAGTTGCTATTTACTTTGCATAATGCAAATGGCCACTGACAAGCTCAATTAGAATTTGCACAAAAAGTGCCCCAACCCCTTACCAGAAACACTCTTCCAGCAGGCTGACAAGGAAAGCAAGAGCGTCCTCCACCTGCCTGTACGTACACCCAAAGGCGTGAAACACTCTACTTTTCAGATCCCTGAAGTTTATTACTGCTAGTTTGAGAGCATTTGCTACAGATTTGCCATCAGGTATACACAGTGGCATATTCTGGCCTAGGCCGGCATGTGTAGTGGGCTGGCAGCCCTTGAGACACAACGGGGAGCTTGATAGCCCTATTGGGCAATCAGGCTCCCTGTAACAACACTGGTCAATGGGAGATCACTGGTCTCCCCAACCTGCCCATTAACCCTATAGAGGGCTATACCTCTATAGTTTCCTTCCGCATCTGCTGGATAGAAGTCATATCCCATGCCAGCTAAAAAAGGACAGCGGCGCAGTTCTATAGGCTTAATTCTTTCCAGGTTCTTAAGAACAATCAAATTAGTTTGTGAATCCCACGCAGAGATGTTACTACCTGTGATAAGGATATAATACAACCAGTTGCCGCCCTTTCTGCTTGGCCTTTTTAATTTCGCTATTGATACGTGCTCCTGCCATTACTTTATATTACACTTCCGAGGCTGATATATTCATTTTTCTTATGAATATCTTCATGGCTTAATATAATAAAACATCTAATAATCCTAGTGTTATAATGGTCTGTGGGTATTACTTATTGATGGAATGAAAACAATGCGAAAAATCAACTGCCTACAATAATGTTTAATCGTATTCTTGGGAATACATTGCTAAGAAAATAAATTAATTAGTTAAGAGATTTTTATTATATATATATAAGTAGTTCCATTAAAAATGCAAGGATATTTTCAGATACTTCCAGTCCAAATGTTGCATTTGTGTTCACTTGTAAGTGAAACTTAAGCTCTCCTTGGTCAACCATTGAGGAGCTTGATGCAAGCAGTAGGAATAATAATGGAAGCAGAAGGTGCAGTAAATTGGGGTTAATCCATACACATTTTTTTTTTAGAACTGCCAAGGTATAGTCACAAGGCATTATATTATGCTACATGTTGTTAGTTCTGGAGATTTGCCAAACCTTCAATGTTGCCCACTTATATAAAACAAGCCATCCTTTCAACATTTTCTGCTATAAACTCTCTAAGCACTCTTGATGCCCCTTGCGGAGTTTGTATGTGTCGCACCATGGGCTCTTCCGTGTACAAACCTTCTACACAACTCTTTTCTCCAAAGTTCTAGAGAAGCAGGTGAGCAGACAAGCAATCCTTGATAAATGGACTACCGTTCTAAACATAATAAAATTACTTTTAGGTATGGGTTCTCCTCTACTCATCCAAACAATTATCTAGTAACTGTTAAAGCTGTGTAGGACCTTTAGCCTCCTAAGAAAATTCTATAGACAAACATGGTTGAACACTTGAAACGGTGAAAGTATATTCCACGCTTCTGCAGATAACATTAGAATGCAACCTTTGTAAAATGTACTGTTATAGCCCAATCAGATTTCCTTGTTGACATGACATGGCCTGATTGTAAAGTATGGTACCATGTATTCAATTGTGTATCCTGCCCCACCAAACTCAGATTTGCAGCCAAGGACAATGAGTATGTGAAGCTGCAGCATTACCTGAGTATGCGATGGTGGTAATCCTTTCCTCCCATACACTCCAATTAGTGCATCCTTCTGAAGAGTGATATTAAACTTTAAGAACTGCGGCTGGTCTATGGCAAGCTGTGATCTCCAGAACATCCCAGGAGGTATCTCCTGCACCGCTCTTCGGCCAACATCAAGCTCTCCAGAATCAATTGTGTTGTTTTCTTGGCCAAAACCACCCGATTTTCCTAGAACGACCATATAAAGTTAATAAGGTATGTTTTTTTGTTGTATTGCAATTTTGATAAATCATCATAGCAGTAATCTCACAAGTAAAAAGGTAAATGATCTGACACCAATGTATCTTCTCCTACATTCGCTTTGCCAAATCGAGATACACATACTATATTCATGTATTTTAATCTGGCCAGGAAGGCCCAAAGCAAATGTGTAAATGAAAACATTAGCGGCCATTGCCTGGCTGGAATAGAAGCAGAATGTGATGTCCGCCTGGTCCTCAGCAAGGTGAATTTTATATATATATATATATATATATATATATATATATATATATATATAGGCAATCGATAGCACTCACTATTACCCTGTGACATAACCTTGGATCCAAACCTGGTGCTACAGAATGATTGAGAGGTAACACATTACATGTTTGTGTGCAAATATCCGCACAACATGAATTTGCTGGGCTGCTATTCTGTAATACACAGCAACTTGGAGGAAACCAGAAACCTTTGGGTAAAAGGAAATGAATCAATATTAAATTAAAGCGATCCTATATCTTAGCAAATTCTACTGCTCTTTCCGAAGGGCAAGGGAATCACGGTAACCCTTCTCTATCTGGGGTGGGTAGCTCATTCAGTTCTTAACTGTTTAAGAGCCACAGAAATATATATACAATACTGATCTTTTATTCTTAAATTTTCTCCCAATCTCCCTTCCACAGCAAATGGCTGTTTTAATACCTAGCTTTTGTTGAGAACCGAGCAGTGCCGGTATTATGCAGGAGAGTTGTTTCAACAGTAGACATTATGGTGAAGAATCCATAGCAAATGTCTCCAAATGAAGAGCTCAACAGGCCCAGTTTAATGTATCGTTTAATCAGAAAATCTCGCTGATTTAAGAATGCTTTATACGGGGCCATCCTATCTGAGAAGTTTGCTGGGACTGGCCCTTCTTAAATCAGTGAAATGAAGCTGCAACTTTCCTGTCAACTATTATGTTGACTTCAAGTATTAGAGAGCTAACATCACAGTTACTCCGCTGGCGGTTTAACGCTTTGTGAGAAGGGTTATAATTTGGAGAGTCAAGGGGACCTCATTATGGAACAGATAGTCACTGCTATAGCCAAATAGCCATTGCTACCATTACTACTCTAAATGTTTCCATTAATTACCGTATTTGCTCGATTATAAGACAAGGTTTTTTTCAGAGCAAATGCTCTGAAAAATACCCCTTGTCTTATAATCGGGGTCGTCTTATAATCAGACCTCAAATAGGTCTGACTATGAGACGACTAAGATCCAGATCCCCCGCAGCTGCAGGGGACCTGGATCCTCCTGTCCCCCCCCCCACTTACCGGTACTTCTGAGTCCCCGGTGTGTAGCTGGGGCAGCGTGTAGATATCTATGCGATTCGCGTAGACAACTTCCGCTGCAGCAGGAAGGAGGTGTGGCTAGCAGCAGGGGTTGTCTGCGTCCACCGCACAGACCTTCCCCGGCTGTCAGAGATCAGAGTTCCCCCCACCGGTGCCGGGAACTCTGACCTCTAACAGTCGGGGAAGGTCTGCGCGATGGACGCAGCCAACCCCCGCTGCTAGCCACGCCTCCTTCCTGCTGCAGCGGAAGTTGTCCCCGTCTACATGACAGGGAAGTCAGAAGCACCGATAAGTTAGGGGGGGGCGGGGGAGTGTTAAATGGGGGGCATGAGGCATTTCTGGAGGCAGAGTGCTCTGTGAAATGCCTTTTAACCCCCTTAATGCCACTCTGCCTCCAGAAATGCCTTTTAACCCTCTATACGCCACTCTGCCTCCTGAATGCCTTAAACCTCCCTATATGCCACTCTTCCCCATAATATGCCTTTTAACCCTCTAAATGCCAGAGTGGCATATAGGGGTATAAGGCATTTCTGGAGGCAGAGTGGCACATAGGTGGTCAAAAGGCATATCATGGGGCACAGTGGCATATAGGGTTAAAAGGCATATCATGGGGCACAGTGGCATTTAGAGGGTTAAAAGGCATATCATGGGGCACAGTGGCATTTAGAGGGTTAAAAAGCATATCATGGGGCACAGTGGCATTTAGAGGGTTAAAAGGCATATCATGGGGCACAGTGGCATATAGGGGGTATAAGGCATTTCTGGGGCAGATGTGCATAACTGGGGGGTAGGTTGGAAAACAGATGGAAATAAAACCAAAATATTTTTCTCAATCATAGCTTTTATTAAAAAAAAAATTGTTTAGATGAATTAACATTTACTGGTAAAACTTTTTTCCTATAGGGTTGTCTTATATTCAGGGTTTTTCTTTTTTTCCTAAATTATTATTTTTCAGATTTGGGGGGTCGTCTTATAATCGAGCAAATATGGTATTTGTACTAGGATTTTCTTAGTTTTAATGGATTCATGCAGTTATGATGACAGGACTCGTAAGTCCTCAGGGTCTGACTTGGCTAGTGAAGATTTCTTATTCTGATCCCAGAGTGAATTTCTTAATTTCTCCGGCTCACATGGCTCGGAGATCTTCCTTTGTTAATGCTGATTAGAGATGGAACGATACCGTTTCCAGGAAGACTGTTGTGACGGCCGGCAGGTTATCCCTTATGGTTGCCTGCCTTAATATCAGCTCATCAGGAACGGTATAAAGATGACCAGCACAAGACGGATAACGTTCTTTCTTTATTGTAAACTCTTTAGTGTCCTCACGTTACACGCATCAAGCTAGTACTAACTTTATAAAAACTACAAAGCAGGGGAACACAGCGCCTGCCAGTTGCAGAGATGCATCTATACTGCTCAGTTATGTATAACCTATACATCAATGTTAAGGCATGCATCCATTGGTGATTCTGTTGGCTCGAGCAATAAGCGTCATTATTTACTGTATATATAATAATTCAACATAGACTATTTGTAAAATATTGCACTTACCATTATCAGAGGGCACGTATACCATATGCGTTGGCACAACTTCAGAATTGACTTTACCATTCTCAAAAGTGTCATTCTCCGTCTGTTGTAGCTGCCAGTTAAGACCAAACAGATGCATGGCTGGTAGGGAGAAATGATGTACTGTTAATACTTTCTATGGAGAACAACAATAAAGGCTGTACAATACAATATATATATACACCGGTATATATCTGTCCTTTATAGGATATCTGATTTCTAAATATTAAATATATCCCCCCTCCTGTCTCATGCCCTCATGCCAGCAGTTTATGTGCAGCATCCCATGTGAAGAATGGTACATTACGAGCTCAGATAAATAAAGGGTCACCTTTACTCCTCCGATTGGGAACACTTTTTATGGATAAAAGAGCAAGAAGAGACATTGGCAATATAATGTGGCTTTGGTATTGTCACCCTGGCTAGAGAAGTAGTTTCTTGTGCTATGTTCAGACACAAGTATTATATCTAAAGCAGTTGCTGAGGACACTTTAATATCTAGCGACATAAAAGGAGGGGGTGTCTTTTGATTGCAAAAAGCAGAGGATCTCGCACATTAGCATGGCATCAAGATAAAGACAGGCCAGATTATTTAACCTGTTTAATAACATACATGCAGCAACACGTTCTTATAATCGGTGAATATAAGATATAGCTTCAGCTTGAAATGTAGGGGTTTATTCACTAAACAAGGAGTCTGCATGGACCAGATCTTCATAATGCACATCGGAGTCACCAAAGTGAAATGCCCACCTTACCAGCAAATGCCCTAGTTAGTAAATAAGTGCCTATGTGTGACCACGAATTGATGTAGGCTTTCTATGCTAATCACTATCATTTTTGGTTGACTAGTAATTCCTTTAGGAAAATAGTTGGGTCACTAGAACATAACGCAGTTTTTCCATGCACAGCATGTACTGTTCTTTATTTTCTTATTCTCTTTCAACTGTTTGTTGATGTTCTTAGCAGTAGTTGATCTGGATATACATTATCTCTGTCTATAGACTCCGCTCTTTGTGTATGGATAACTGTCTGAATACTGCAATGTTGTTTTCAAAGCTCTTGGAAGGCAAGAAAGCAGCGTTACCGATAACTCTGCATGACAACAAAGACACAGTAAAGGAATAGAAGATAGCAAGGCATGGTATGTTTATATTAAACATGAATGGTATATTCATAAAGCTATCCTGCATCTCAGATGAAGCCAAGTACTAACTAAGGTCGGGCTCTCTACATCAGAAGAAATGGGGAGGCTAGACGGGCCGGATGGTTCTTATCTGCCGCCAGATTCGACTTTTATGTTATATAAAAAATATGTATAAATAGTCATGCTGGAGCAAAGTCTGACACATCATGTCCTCACCACTGTATGTTAAGACTAGTTTTTTATCTGGATTCTTATTTGTCTTATATTACAATGTATGATCAATATATATATCTTAATATTAAATATAATATTAAAAGTAAATCCATAATTTATTGAAACAGTTATAATAGGTATATCATATGGCACTACCTTGGACATAGATCCTCCTTATACGTAAGACATAAACCTATGATTACAGAGATATCTTCCAATATATAAAATTTAAAGCAGCTTTGTGTGTCTAGGAAAATAAATAAAAATGTCACCTTAAGTTACACTTCAAGCTTAATTGCCCTTTTTTGTATTCCCAAACTGTACATCATTTTTAGACTTTGAAATTAACTTCCAGAACAGGTAAAACCTATTGCGTTCCGCACGATCGGTGGAGGAATTTTTCAGTAAATAAACCTCCACTGCCTGAAGGGCCTTCACTGAACCTGATCGCAGAGCAAGCAACTCCGACAACGCACAGGCTCACGCGGGGTGATAAGGTATGATGAGGGTGTTTGGAATGTTACCAAATCGGTAATGTAAGATGAAAGCATCTGCATGAAAGGATTACAGTGGGTTATATGGTTCCCAGCAGGGCCAGGCTTTGATTAGGAACACATATTTTTCCATAAATTATGTTTTGTTCTGAATTCCCTGCGATATACGCTGCTCGTTGAAGTGTGCAGGCCCCTTTTGGGTTTTCCGTGCGTCCATCTGCGCGTACGTGGCCCAAAGTACCTAATTTAAACAGGTTGTCGATGTAAGGCCCCGAGCAGTGTTTCATGGCTCCATTTACAACATAGAGATCTATGAGTGGCCTAAAAATCAGATAAAATGGTGAATGTTAAAAAAAAAGTTGCATGAGGAGGCTTCTTCCATGAAACACAGCACATTCTTCACATACAACATACCTCCCACCATCTTATACGGCCAAAGGGGTTTAGCGGCGTAGCTAGGGCTTCACCCAGACCTTTTATGTGTTGCCTTCTCTAACTCTGATGGAGAATCCAGCTGAGCAAGTCAAAGCCATCAGCTTGTGCCACTCTTTGGATGCCCTCTGTCTGATTTTTATGTAAGGAATAAAGTATATAACTATGTACCTCATTTCTAAGCACATTTTCTACTTTTCAAATATATCGTATTATTGCATTATTGTAGCCCACTGTGAAACAGTCATACCCGGCAGACATTCTAGAAAATAGCCCCTAAAAAAAAGAAGGACATTTGGGTCTCAAAGAGGAAATGTCCCTAAAGAGAGACACTTGTGGGGCATGGGGTTGGAAAGTCATGCAAGGGCCATGACAGGTCAGGCTGGAGGACAGTCTGCGTATTGGGTCAGTGGGACAAGCTAAGTGGCTCTTCAGATATGTGTTACTCGGGAAACAGATAACATGTATAGAGACATCTACCAATGGAGCACTGAACTTCCACAATACATATTGCAACTTTTCTAACCAACCCCGTTAGCACTTTTCTAAAAACGCTCAGGTTGGTTACCTATATTTTACTTTTCAGCGTATCTGCATGGAGGGATTCATCATGGTGTCCCACCCTCGTTCCTTGGCTTGTAAGAGATGCTTTCGGCTGAGAATGAGACCACCCTGCACAGCCCAAAATGGCCTGAAAAGCATGTCACGCAGGGAGCAGCCTGCTACAGAAGTAAGTAGCTTTATTTTTTCCTTACAGGCAACAAATGCATATGAAAGAACTTAAGCCATTCAAGAGTATGATGAGCAATGGCACCTGACAATCCCCAGAAAGCCTGACAGCATAAAGCTCTAATGACACCTTCACAATTTAATTTGGAAATTACCCCAAATCCCCCAGATTAATTATAAAATATTAAAACAAAATAAAAGTCTTAAAACCAAAAAATAACAGCCTGCCCTGTCCTGGAATAGGAATGCAGTGGGAATTGGCAGTTTCTATGGGTATTTTACTGCGCTGATATACTTCTATAGGATTTTTATCTGCCTTTCCCACTTGTCTCTGCGGTAATGTCTTTTGTGTCACAAGCATTTGGGGATTGCCAGTACAGAAATCATGGCACTGCTTTTGCCGTTACTTAACTACATTTTGTGCTCGCAATCTATCCATCTGTTTTAGTTTCTTTGTTAGTGTGTCAAAGAACAAACCCGTTAAATTTGTCTGCCAACGGTTTTTAGAAAGCAGATTTTCATCATGCTGTGCCAAATGCTTCTGGAATAAGAAAAGTAAAGTGAGCATTTCAACAGGAAAGTCTTTTCCTACGAGCGCTTAACTGCTTTCGGTGACTCTGTAGTCCTCAGCAGCCTAGAACGTCGGATGCGTGGAATTGGGTGGTGCAGAACCCAGCGTTGCAGAAGAATAATGTGAGTAATTCCTCGCGATCTAACTTTGCTAACGAACAACTAATGAGATTAATTAGCGTCTACTGGCCTTTGTGTGAACTTGTGTAATTGCCTTAGTACACTATACTATAAATTGCCAGGTATTGAGCGAGGATATTTATCCGGGGTTGAAAGCATCGATAGAATCAGAAATGCCCAAAAAAATAAATACACGACACATATCCTGCAGCGCCAGGTTCCAATTCTAAACGTGTTACCGTCTTACTAGTAACAGCCAGTTTGGTCCATACTTTTGGCATATAAAGTGTTAAGAATGTGCAGGGATTTATATGACAAATAAGTGCTCTATAAGCAGAGGCGATATTGTGATGACTTCTATTCCTTGGTTTTACAAGAAAAAATACATTGCCGTGTATTGATTTAGCATTTTTCATTACAGTTGTGTATCCAGGACTTTGTGAAGTTCATCTGAATGACATTGTGCCTGTCTGATTGGTTTTAAAACTCGGAAGTAAGGTTTGTAGTGGATTCAAACAAGGATTGCTAACAAAATAGGGTTATAGCATGAATTATTCATGTTATTCATGTTTTGTTAACACAATACAAGACGGGATCCAGACTGGAAACCTAGACTCCGGTATTGTGTCGGATTCCTCCGGTGACTGCTCAAATCTTAATGATCTTGAGTCCATTATTAACAGATGATCTACCAAGGCACATTTCAATTAATTAACACACGTGTGATCAATGTAACGAAAGGTGCTAACACACTCATATATACTTGTATGCATGCTTAACATAAAAAACATAATCTGTCTTCTCCGCCATTATTTATATATATATATATATATATTTATATATATATATATAAGCATGTTTTTGGGGTTTTATTTTTTAGGGAATCAAAAAATAATAAAGGAAGTATAACCAGAAACAATGTTGTTTTGTCCATGATATCATAATTTATATCATTTATAAATCATTATTTTATGATGCTAATAAAATATAATAATTTTGTCATTACCACTGATATTTTTAAGGGAAGTTATCGAATAAAATAAATGAATGGCTTGTGGAATTTTTTAACATCACTGAGTATAAGAAATGCCTCTAACGGTGCGTGAAGAAGAGGCTTTAAGGGGACACTTCTGGGGACAAGTTGAAACGAGGGCAGAATGATAAATCCGGAGACTGTCCCCTGAAAATGCCGACATCTTGCGACCCCTTGGTCTGCGGACCTGCTAAAGCTCCCCGTGCGGGAAACGGTTAATTGTGATTTTCCTTACTTCCAGTCCTTTAGCTTCTTATTAAATATTTTGTTATCGCCAAGCCTGACATAACAGCCATTTGCATTGTCAATTAAATATTAATGCTGCACAACATTAAAGCACTGTAAATATTTTGTTATGCTTTGCACTTAGCATAAAATAGGGTTCAATTTCAGTAAGTACAAAATATTTCTATATCCCAACATCCAGCATTAAATTACAGTAAATGATAACCGACGATAGGGGAAAGCGATTATATTTTAATAGTTAATGCGAATGCTTTGGTCGTTAGGAACAGTACAGAAAGTTAGCAACCACAAAAAAGGAGCTGAAACTTCATAATTTCCTTCTTTTTATGGAAGAATAGTGCGAGGGAATTTTCCCTCCCTCCTTTTTACTTTTTTTATTGTTAGAGCTAATTCGAACATCACGAAGAGCGTTTAAATACGGTTAAAGCATTAGGAAAAGATGCAATTAGGCATAAAACCATGATCGGCAAACGCTCTCTTAATTGCAATCTAGGCAAATTATGAAGGCCGTGCTTTACAATTCGAGATTTTAATAGTGACGTCCAGGTAGAGAACAAAGTGGGGGGAAAATAAAAGAGATGTGCCTCCTACACAGCTTTTAGCGTTATGAAATGAGTATATTAAAAGTACCTATGGATTGTTCTTTTGGCTCGCAGTCCGTGTACTCATTTCTGAGATTTCTGGCTTTAAAGTAAAAGAACTTAATGGAATCTAATGGATTTGGTGGCAAAATCTGCATAACTAATAGATATCTCCGAGTTCTCCTCATATTCCCTTTTGCAACAAATCTTAGTTTAACCCCTTCAGTACCGGGACGTACCTGGTACTTCCTGGTTAACAGTCACCGGTAGACCGGGACGTACCAGGTACGTCCCCTCCAAAAAACGCCCCCACATCACCACAATCGCGGTGATCGTGGGGGCGCTGCTGCTGCTGTCTGCCCAGGAGTCCTGGGCAGACAGCACAGCCTGTCTAAGCCCGCCCCCAAGCCCACGATCACTCCCATGGAGTGATTCTCTAGGCAGAAACTGCGATTGCAGAAAAATCTGCAATCGCGGTTTCAGCTGCCACAGGCAGCTTCAGGGAAGGGGACCTGATCCAACACCCCCCTGCTGCCTGATCGCTCCATGAGAGCGTCAGTGCAGCGTTAACCCCTTCAATGCCGCGATCGCGGCATTGAAGGGGTTAATTCCCGTTTTTTAGGGGGTTCTGCTGCTGGTGGTCTGCCTGGAAGCCCAGGCAGACCAGCAACAGCAAAAACGAGCCCCCAGAAGTCCTCTGATCAGTCCTGTAGGACTGATCAGAGAGACTCCTCCCCTACAATCTCCAGTCTATTGGAGATTGTGTCCCGGCTGCCAGAGGCAGCTTCAGGGACAGGGAGACAGGGTTCTTTGGTCTCCACATGAGTGTGGAGACCAGACCTCCCCCACCCCCACCCTTCCTCAGTTAACCCCTACCCCCCTCTTCCTCAATTAACCCCTTCAATGCTGCGATTGTGTATGACCCCCATCGCAGCATTGCAGGGGTTAATATTAGTCCCCACAAGCTTGTGGGGACTAAATATCAATCAATGCTGTGCTTCAATGGAGCATCAGCATTGAAAGAGTTAAAAAAAATAATGTAAAAAATAATAATAATAATTAAAAAAATGTTTTTAAAATAAATAAATTAAAAAAAAAAAGAATAAAATAATAATAATAATTAAAAAAAAATAACAGCACTGACCTGAAAGTCCAGGGTGCTTCCAGGTCAAATGCTGGGCTGATCAGATCACTCCTGGCCAATAGGAGTGATCGGATCATTATGGCAGCCCACGGATGACCCTGCTCTACAAAGAGAGGGGTCATCTAGGGTAATTATGAAAAAACACAAATTATTAATAAATGAAAAAATCATAATTATTACCTGATCACTTGTCGGTGACATTTTAAGTCGCTGATTATTGATCGGTCTCCCTGATTGATGTCAGCGGCCTAAACCTGTCACTTACAAGTAATCTGATGAAAAAAAATATTTCAAAAAATGTAAATGCACATGTTCCAGTTTTGCCCTCATAGCTTCCTCAAAAAATACATGAACCATGCATGTGAGGCCTTGTTGGAACCGGGGGGTGTTGGTGAACAAAATGTGGTGTTTTTTTTCCAGTGTTACACATATGCTGTGCAAGAAATAAATTGCAACATTGAAATGTATGCGTTAAAAACGCAATAAAATAATTTCCCTGTGAAGTTTGGCAGACATCAGTGAAGAAATGGCTGGCTGAAAACTGTCAAAACTACCCTAGTTGAACACCTTGACTCGTCTACTGTTCATAAATATATACTTTTATGGGGTAATTTACAGTGGGGGGGCTTCCAAAATGTCCCAAATGGGATATGGGCCCAGGAAACCAATTTCTGAAAACTTGCGCATGTTCCAGTTATGGCCTCATGGCTTCCTCAAAAAATGCATGAACCATGCATGTGAGGCCGTGTTGGAACCGGGGGGTGTTGGTGAACAAAATGTGGTGCTTTCTTCCACTGTTGCACATATGCTGTGCAAGAAATAAATTTTAACATTGAAATCTATTTGTTAAAAACGCAATAAAATAAATTTTCCGTGAACTTTGGCAGACATCAGTGAAGAAAAGGCTAGCTGAAAACTGTCAAAACTACCCTAGTTGAACACCTTGACTTGTCTACTGTTCATAAATATATACTTTTATGGGGTAATTTACAGCAGGGGGCTTCCAAAATGTCCCAAATGGGATATGGGCCCAGGAAACCAATTTCTGAAAATTCCAAATGTGAAAACGAAAATGCGCATGTTCCAGTTTTGCCCTCATAGCTTCCTCAAAAAATGCATGAACCATGCATGTGAGGCCTTGTTGGAACCGGGGGATGTTGGTGAACACAATTTGGTGTTTTGTTCTGCAGTTGCACATATTCTATACAAAATATAATATAAAATCTAAAGCAACATTGCAACATATGAAAAAAAACCCCCAAAAATATAAAAATACCTAAAAATTTGGCAGCAATTGGCGATAAAATCCCTGTTTGAAAAGTGTCAAAATGACCCTAGTTGTACACCTTGACTTATCTACTTTTCATAAACATATAATTTTGGGGGGATAATCAGTATTTGTGACAACTATTGCAGTTATTAGACTACCATGCCAAATTTGAAAAAAATTACATTTCAAAAACGTGATGCATGCCTTGCAATATTTGCCCTATACTGGTCAAAATAGATAAAAATCCTGGCCATGTTGGGTGGTTTCCAAATCAGGACAAGTTAATGAATATATTTGGGATAATTTTTTCCCATTGGTTTAATGTGTGTACAATTTGTATGTATACAAAACTGTAAAAAATGCGTTTTTTTTTCATTTTTTCCCCACTTTTTCCAGTTTTTTTCAAACAAAAGAATGTACTACCCAGCTTACTATGGTTTCAAATGAAAGCCCTACTTGTGCTGAAAAAAACAATATATGATTTGTGTGGGTGCACCAATTGATAAGAGAGAAATTACAGTTGAAGAAAGACATGGCAAAAACACAAAAACGGCTCCGGTCCTTTAGAGACACCCTAGCTTAAAAATCCCAGTCCTGAAGGGGTTAATCCAAGCTACGTCAACTGAATAACTTACAATAATAATATTGTTGAATAAACAGTAAGTTTGTACTGAATTTGTGAAAATGAAAACGATATATAAAACCGTGCCCTGTCATGTCTCTCCCAAAATGCCACGGTTACCCAATACCACAGTGGTGCAAAGCCTTGGCCGAGTAGGCCTAAGGTAGCCGGTCCAGGGGCGGTAGCCCCCTCTGTCGCGTAACAGGGGGCCAATTGGCCTACTAGTTGATCGGGCTCTTTGTAGCGTCATTGCACAATGGGCCGGTTCAAAGGAAGATCACTGATCTCCCCAACCAGCCCATTAACACTATGGAGGGCTGTGTTGAGCTAGCACACCCTCCATAGGTTAATTCTGCCCGGTGCCAAGGGTCCTAAAAGGGCAGATCGCAGCGATATGATGTAAAATACTAGCGCTCAGAAGAAGGATGAGAAGCTGGGTTGGCACCGATGGTAAATATGCCACTGGCCACATCTTTTGAGGTCCTAGTTGGGCCAGATACTTGTGCAAGTGGTGAGCTGGTGAACAAGCTGGGATGTGAAAAGGTTGAAACAGCAAGACTATTAGTGGTTAAAAGAAACTATACCCCATCAGCAATTTACCGCTCCCTAGAAACCCAGTCCTGTGAAGCTACGTCTTATTTCACGTTTAACATAACATTGGTTTTACAATAGTTCGGAGATAGGTAGATATAAATTAATCGAGCCCGCTAAGCTCCGGAAGAAAATGTATTCAGCCAGCTCCTGTTATATAAGAATCTAATGAGGTGAAATAACCGATGTAATTGTCTAATTACCTAGACACCTAATATCGCAGTAAATACTAGCTGACTCAGAAAAAGCCTGAATATGATTAATAATAGGTGCTTTTCACACGTTCCTGCAGTTGAGAGAGACGTATCATAACACAACTTGGATTGCTCCCCCCGTTTCTGTATGTTTCCCCTTTTTTACATGAAATACATTCCGTCTCTATGTCTGTCTGTCTGTCTGTGTATCTATCTACAGCATGTGAGCGTTCCATTGTTCTGAAGTCAGGTCTCCCCTAAAAATGATCTTCCGGCTTATATTAATGCTGATGGAACGCTATCTATTATGCTCTGATGGCCCATCTAGTCTGGACATTTTCCTAGACCTCATCCACTCCTTGGTCTCATCTTAGATTCACGATAGATAGATATTTTCCTTTTTTTTTATGGAAAGCTTTCATTAAATGCTTTGTCTACTATTTTGTTGCAAACAAGCAAATGCGGTTGTTTCTTAAACAAAGCGTGCATAGGACAGGACCATAGGACATTATTAAAATAACACTAGTGAATAGTACATGCTGTTTCATTTAATGTCCCCGTATGATACTGAACACATGTAAAGGGTTACTACAATGTCATACATATAGCTGGTTTTGTGTGATATTGTATAGTTTATATGCGTTTCACTGGGCTATGACATACACCAGCACTTGAATGATCCTAATATTTCAATATATGCCAGAGCCGCTAAATATTTGTGGTCTCAGCTAAACACAACAATGCCAGTCCTTCAATAATTTTTAGATATTGCTGAATTAATAAACCCTTTCCTCTGTAGCAGAAGCACTTGAGATTCGACGCGTAGAAGACTCCTCCTTGTTAATTAACTTTATATTAAATATTAACTTGGCGTTACAAAAGCGCCAGTTCTAATGATGAAGATCGTTTGGTCGTCCCGGACAAGATTAAAAAGGATGAGTCCGCCTTTGATGGCAGCTAAACTTTACCTGCTCTTCTATTGTAGTCATTTTCGTAGTCAGTATTAAAACAATGACTTAACATACAATGGTTCTTACCTATGAAGTAGGACAGAAGTATTGCCAGTACTACCGACACTACTACGGCACACAGCGCGGTACATTTCCAACTACAGTACTTTGTGGACTTCTTGAATTTAAAAGCACTTCTTGATAGGGTGTTCCGAGGAAGTGGTCGAGTGGGAGGTGTATAAACCGTTCCAGGTGCCATTGTGTACCCTGGTGTAGCAGTGCTGAACAGTGGTGTTGTCCCTGTTCCCGTTTTGAATAGAAAATGCCTGTTGGTAGAAAAAAAAAAAAATTACGCAAGCACTTGAATTGAAATTATTTTTACATCTGCTGGAATAACCGCGTTATTTACAACCAATGAATACGCTGCGTAAACCAGATTGTGATTAGGGTCCTGTTACCCTGGGACTTCACTGAGCTAACATAATCAAGATAGAACCTGGATTTTTCAATGGCTGAAATGAAATACAGACATGAAACACACAAGTGTGTTTTAACACAATGGTGGCCAAAATGATCGTGCTTATGACACCAACAGAAAAGCAAACAATGGTTACAGGGAGGCTGAAGTCGTAGCTCTATGTACTGTAGCTATACGGGCCGCTGGCATCTCCCATACCATGCCTGCTTCTATTAATGGAGGACGATGACTCCATGGCCCCGAGATGTGGCTAGATGCACGGTGCAATTAATCATGTGTTCTGCCTTATGATCAATGTGTCCGGGTTGCACCTGTTGTCCCAAAACTGCAGATCCCGCATTATTGTCCAATTCTCTAATTTACGTAGTTAATTAATCATTTTTTCCAGATCTTCCCTTTCTCCTCTGCACACAAATCCTTTGTGTCACCTGCAAAAGGATGCACCGTCCAAGCCAAACCATTTGTGAAAGCGCTAATTAACATATTAAATGAAGGGTCGCCAACCAAATCCTCAAGATATTCCTCTAGCGATCCTTCCCTGATACCGTCCATTAATTATAGCTCAATGTCCCATTCCTTTTAACAAGATGTATTAGCTATCATGTACATGGAAAACACTAGATAAAAAGTGGGTATCTTATAGCCACATGCTCGTCTAGAAGGTCATACCTTGTCTAACGCCATCTGGGAGCAGATGGCTAACACCGGCTGAAGCCTTCATATAAATCACATTTCTGCCACAATAGAGTCTGCTCTCTGGCATTTCTGCTTCCAGGGTTCCTGTAGCTGCCCCAATTTTAACGTTCCACTAAAATCATCCCGCTACAACCTCAGCCCTGTGCCTTCATTCATAAAGCTCTAGGGCACACATCCTGGATCAGTGATCCTGGGTATGCCTAAAATCCCACCGCTTCTTTCGCACGTTGGTATAGTGATCAATATTTCCATATCACGCCAATGATCCCACATCTCGCTGCTGAACAAGTCTCAATTAAAAGACGCCGTACTGCTTATTGAAGGGCTATTCCCCCGATACAAAGAGCATAATATTCATAAACAGAAGTGAAGTCAAAGTCGGGGGATGTTATGTCTTCCGGTGGATTCGCGTTCCTTGCCTTTTAATAAGGCCGTGGAAGGAATAAATAAATTTGATTAAGATTGTGTATTGTTCATTCAGCCTTCGTTTCCAGCATCACTAAACAATTATCCGAGGCAGTGAAAACCCAACATGCGGTTCCTCCTCCGAGCTGACCTTCCACAAGGGTGCCTGACGCATTATGGTGGCATAAACGGGATTATTCAGTACAGAAGCACTCTCTCGTACGTGAAAGCCATAATCTGTTTGGAGCGATCATTTGTTTATTGGTCTTGTTTTTACTCTTTTTTTCCCACCCTTTAAACTTCATGGACTATGATTCATCCGTAACAAACGGGTGACATAATAATGCGCTCTTTATTCATGAAACTACATTAAATCATTTAAGTGTTGAAGGGTTGATAATTCAGCCAAACAAAAAAAACTCTCGACAGAAGTGTTTACCAGCGCGGCACATCATTTGTTCAGCACCACGGACAGAGACTGAATGCTGTTAATGTGCTGCAAACAATAACTCGTCTGCACGAGGAAATATTAAACGTTGCTTAGGGCTTTCTAATTACTCTCTTGCATATATTAAGTGGCTTGCTGTGCTGAGCTTAAATATACGTCGAGACCGGCTACAGTACTGAACATAGCATTCAGAGGTTATAAAGAATA
Source organism: Spea hammondii (assembly GCA_029215755.1). Classification (NCBI taxonomy): domain Eukaryota; kingdom Metazoa; phylum Chordata; class Amphibia; order Anura; family Pelobatidae; genus Spea; species Spea hammondii. Next base: position 30,874,740 of record JARDYJ010000001.1, read on the forward strand.
AAACAGTTCTATAGCACAGAACATTCCAGGCAGCCTCGTCTTTCCATTCTACCTGTGAGGTTACCCATTCTTCCTTCATACCTGCTCCGGTACTAAAATACTACTAGAAATTAATTCATAGACTATGCTAATAGAAATAGTAATAGAAATAATGAATAGATTATACTAATAGAAATTAGTAGATTATACTAATAGAAATTAGTAGATTATACTAATAGAAATATTAATCTAAATGAATTAATAGATCACACTAATAGAAATACTAATATCAATTAATAGATCACACTAATAGAAATAATGAATAGATTATACTAATATAAATTAATATATTATACTAATCAAAATATTAATAGAAATTAATGAATAGATTACCCTAATAGAAATATTAATAGAAATTAATGAATAGATTATACTAATAGAAATAATTAATAGATTATTGTAATAGAAATGCTAACAGAAATTAATAGATTATACAAATAAAAATATTAATATAAATTAATAGATTACACTAATAGAAATTAATGAATAGATTATACTAATAGAAATAATTAATAGATTATTGTAATAGAAATGCTAACAGAAATTAATAGATTATACAAATAAAAATATTAATATAAATTAATAGATTATACTAATAGAAATGAATAGATTATACTAAAAGAAATACTAGTAGAAATTATTTAATAGATTAATAGAACAAGGCCAGTGAGTAAACGCCAACACTGAATGTTGTACAGAATGAACCAGCTGATGTGTCCATCGTGTAAGCGCTCCCCTATTTTTATATTGGGGTCCAGTCAAAATTACGTGGAGTGGCGATTACAGATGATTTTTATGATAATATTTCTAGTGCGTGCTATTTTAATATGTTTGACAGTAACACAACGTGTTCATGGCCCAATCACTTTACATTCTTCATTTCTCAGTTCTTTACATCTAATACGTTTACCCGTATATGCCCATGACTTTACGACTTTTACTAATGCACTAATCCTGATTTCCAAGCAATTTTTTTCAATGCGGCCGAGACAACTTTCCTTAACAAAGTTCTTATAAAAAGCCTTTTTCCAGGTGAAAATTTGTAGGCAAAACACACGTTTTGTCTTTATAACAATTTCACGCAGAGAAGCCCCAGGAGCAAGGTTATGACGCTTGAATATATTTGTATAGTCAAACTGAGAAAACACATTTCTGGAGATTTGGTTAAACTGTGACCCAAAAGAATCACATTTATCTCCGTGTCCACACATTTTGATGGAGAATACTTAAGTTCTTGTCAATTTGTTTGACAACACGTCAACATGTTTTTAGCATTTACCTCCCCACATCATTTGGCTACATCTGTCCTGAGTGTTTGAAAGCCCTTAAGCTAGGATGCTTTTCAAATTACCAGTGATACTATTACAGATATGTCAGTTTTGATGAAGTCTATTGAGGAATGATGGAAACGAGGTATGGATGAAATACAAGCGGCTTCTTATCAACATGGTAGCTGTAAGGAGTATTTAGAAATACTGCAAGGCTTCACATTTTTAGGAGATGCTAATTAATTCATTTTATGTGTTTATTAGATGATATCTTATATACAGAAAAAGTTCATTATATATCTCCATATTTATATTTTTTCAGACATTCAATTAATTATTAACGATATGTGTTATTGTTAACTGCACCAACCGTAAAGGAAAAGTCCCATGGAAAGCATTAAACACAGTGCTGTATATACCGGTAGTTATGTAGATTAGCACCGACCAAACCAGGTTTTATTTTATCTGCAGACCTGGAGGCTGCCATTGTTGCCAGTCATGTGATATTTGGGGTGACTTTGCCTGCTCAAACACAACACTGAGAGGACGCTTTATGGCAGTGTTAATGAAGTCCTTCTTGTTTAATGAATCATGTCTTCAGTTAGAGTGGCAGTGTCTGGGTGATTAAGACTGAGCCAATCTGCCACAAGACATCGTTATAAGAAATCAGGGTGTTTGTCTAGTAGATTGGGCTATGATAACAGATCTAGAACACATTCAAACTGATCTTCTTAAGATGAGCAACAAGCTTTCCATTGAAAGAAAAAAACCTTTGTTTGGAGCTACTAAGCAACAATTCTAACTTGTCAAACAACGACCATTATGGGAGAGATTCTCACAATACTGAGGATACAAACAGCTAATCCACTTCTATTCCTCTGTAGATTTAAAGGTTATTATGTACCCTCCTGTTATGACAAAATGCAACAACTGCAGGGGTGTGAATACATCTGCAAATCCCTGCTGGTATCAAGGGTTGCAGCAGGTCATCTATCTATGGTTGGCCATGCTTTAAAGTAGCTTATATAATCACTATTATCTTGAAGAGCATTATTACTATAATAGTAGTCTATGCCGAGAGTTGACATTAATTAATATGTAATGAAACACTTGGTAGCTGATATAAATCTCTTGTACTTGTTGTATATGTATATTATGACTCACTGGCAGCATGAATAGTAATTAGCGTTCCACACAGCTGGACACCAAATCTATCACGGCAGTTCCTCTCCTAGACCCACTTGGTCACAAAGAGCTGGAGACCGTCCTTTGAAGTGACTGGTTAGCATTATAGCCTATAGACGCACCCCAAGATAATTCCCCTTTTGCGATCTCCTAGCTAATTAGCTACACAGATGAAAAACTAAGGAAGGCTCGCAAGGCCAACACAGCAGGCAACTCGCAATTTATTTATCAACTTTTGATATGTTTTGCCCAAGGGCTAATGGATACAAACAGCGTGTTGAAGGATGATGTATATAACACTTATATATATATATATATATATACACATTATCTTTGTAAAGATAAAAGTCGGATATATAGACATGTAGTAAGTGGAATATAGTTGCGTTTATACATTTGCACTCTAAAAGACGGTTTTACAACCAGATTTTTGTTGTATTCAGAAGTTTTTATATATATATATATATATATATATATATATATATATATATATATATAACACTTTCAAAAAGATGGTCAGCACTCCAGGTCTTTAAATTGACAATTTCATTTTATTCAAAGTCAAGTCGACGTTTCAGTCATTACTGACTTGACTTTGAATAAAATGAAATTGTCAATTTAAAGACCTGGAGTGCTGACCATCTTTTTGAAAGTGTTTTGTATGGAAACTGCTGGTTACTAGCACCGGGCTTGGAATATTTGGAATGGTGTGCAATGGACTCTGTGAGTAAATATATATATATATATATATATATATATATATAATCCAGTACAAGGTTCTTCGTACTTGAGCAAGCTCATTAGAATATAAGAAACAGAACTAAAATAGTTAAACACTATTCTATATGGACAACTGTCACATGTCAAATAATTTATAGAGTTTAAATTACTATTAGAATTATTCTTTTAAACTCTTCCTGGTTCTATGAGCATTGCTTTAGCAGACACTGGCGGGGAACGTTAAAATACCATTTTAAACCAAACGATACAGCAGGTCATACATACATACAACACTTTGAAAAATAAGAGGTATTTTTTCTATTATTTCTTAATGTTAACAAGAGAAAAAAGGATTTATATGATATAGACAGGTGTATGAATAGGAATCAGGGATAATTCTGGATGTGACTGTTCCCCTTTAAGACTGACAGCATTTTACAGCATATCACTGTGTTCTGTATATTTTAAGATTATTCTCTCCGAGTATTCTTTTCTTTTACAACCTGAAAGTACCTTTTCATCCTTAATACATGTCTACCATAATAAAGAGAACCCTTCTGTATCTGGGCTCCTACTTATAGCTAGGGAAGGAGGGCCCACTTAATAATGTGGGTGTGATGGTCTGCTTATAATGATATGGGAAATGGACAAAGAAAAGAGATTCCAGAGCTGACACTCACATTCATAATTATACTATATATCCTACTTCCAAGTCTTGAACAAAGTCCCTTTTGTTCCTCTGCCCGACTTCCTTTATCGTGTACATTTATCTATTGTTTTATATATATATATATATATATATAAAAAAAAAGCAATCTGCAGGTAGAGATATTTTATTTCTATGGATTTTAAGATTTAAGCCTTAGCTTCCTTAAATAGAAGCAAAGCAGAAGGCAGAGAGAATGCCACATCCCTTGACTTCATTCTCGGCAAACACATTGGCAGACGGTCTCATTATCTCTTTCAGTGCAATGCAAGTTCCTTCAACTATGAAAAGATTGAAAGGATAGCCCGGGTTCAGGAGAGAAAAAGAGAGACGGGCAAAACATCTGCAGAGATTGTGAAAAATAAGAAAGAAAGAAAAGAACCCCAAAAAAACTAAATAGTAAATTGCATGTATGGCCACCTCCGCATCTTCCGCTCAGGATCCAGGATGAACTGATCTCTGTATTAATAAAATGGTGTAGGCTAGGACCTCTTCAACTGATATATGTCTATTCAATAACTGACAATGAACATCAATATATATATATATATTTCCAAAGTATGGAAGGCACACTCTTATCCATAAATGTACGTGCCCCGGTGCTATTCTATGACCACAATTAGACATCCATGAAGAAAATAGGAGCACTCGCAAGACTTCATTATATGTATTATTATTATTATGTGTAATATATATATATATCTAAAAGAATAATCATTTCTCTTATATATATATAACTCCAGCCTCTACAGTGGTATATGTTAATAAATTAATAAATGCCACAGTGTGACACAATTCAGTGTTATTGTAAATACACAGTAAAATGATCCCTGTAAGCGAGGGCCTGCCTCTTCTTACGCATCACTTCAAGGGACATATATTTTGTTAATTCAAGTTCCAAATGCATCTATAGATTTATAAGAGTCGTCAAAGTGAATCTGGGAGAGATTCCACTGTCCTTCAGTAATACTGTCCAATTACTGAATTGTCAAGATAGGAAAAAAACTAGCTGTTATTATATGCCTACCCCCACCAACCTTTCAGGTGCGCAAATTGGGGCATCTATGTAGGAAAGTTGTGGCAGGAGACATGGAGGAGCAGGGACAGAAACTGAAGAAGGTAGCCCCAGAAGCATGGCCTCGAAACCCCTCAACCCCACCCGGAAAGCTGACAAGTGCTTCAAGGTGGCTACTGACCTCCATTGATTTTATTGCTCCTGGCCAGGTCAGAGGAGATCAGTAAGGGCCTGTCCCATGAAACCTGGGACTGTTGGGAGGTGTGTCTACAAGATGATGGTCTTTGGTAGCACAATATACAACCGCCAACTGTGAGTGAGGCTTCACACTTGTACGTAGAAATATCCTAGAGATACATAGGTAATATTATATGTGCCGGGGCACAGTTTGGTTTTGAGGTTGATTAACAGCATTGCCGTTCTGTTGCTGGGCTGGATTCTCAAATCTATTATGCCTTCAAAGTGATGCGCTATTATCTTTGGACAACGTTCACACCGGGAGTTGATCTCTGCCAACATTATTTTGAAAATTAAAAGCTTACAAACAAGATAGATTTCATTGCTATGTTACCTGAATTAATACCACCTGACAGTCATTTCAACAAATGCAGGGCTTTGGGAAAGATATTTCAAGATCTCTGCTCTGCCGTGAAAAACATTAATAAACGCCAGACTGCATATTTCCATATTTAATGAGATTTCTGTATATGAAAAATAATAGGCAGAAAATTTGCATCAAAAGTCAATGGATCTAGTGGGAAACGTGTCTTTCCATCAAAGAACACCGGCATGTTGAAAATTAGTTTCCATTAGTGTTTTTTTTTTTAGACAGAAACATATTAAATTATTTCCATCAAATGATAAATCCCAAACCCGGTTTATTAGTTTGCGGTTTTTACAGAGTGGTGTATGATAATCAACTTCGATAAAAACACTTTTTTCCTACTGATTTACCATAGAAATATTAATTTTTAGGTGTTTTGTCCTGGATTTTGTAAACATACTGTATATTGGGCCAGAAATGTCGGATCCGGGTGATGGTACGTACTTAGTTCCACCATAACCAACCAATAGTTACCATGTGATATATGGAATATGATGGAGCTTTATAAAGAATAATAATAATGGCTTCCTCCTGACATTAGCCAGCCTGGAGGACAAGGAAAATGGCCCAACATTTTTAAGACGTACTAATCTGCCCATGCATTTTATAATGTGCATTAAGGACACTGATCTTAGGTGGTGAAACCACAATTAGATAACTGCAAAGCTATCAGGGCTAGACCTGGACATCAGACAGTAAGCACCCAGTGCCGATACTCAGTAGAAGGATTTGTCCCTGCCTTTTCTGTAGACTGGCACTTTATTCTAATAAACCGGTGCTCAGTATTAGCTGTCTGGGATCACGGCATTGGAAACATTACATTAGTCAATTAAAAAACATTCTGATCCCCAAAATGTATTTATTTTAGACCCCAACGCATTTTACTCCACGTTCTGAAACAAGGAACATTATAGTACATTAGGGAAGGAGTTAAATGAGACAGATTCCCTGTCTCCTATAAGTCGTTTCAATGCATATAAATGCATTGGGCACATGTTCCTTTCTGGACAGTCTTTGAGAAGTTGCGTCCCGGGTTCGGCCATGTGTGTGGTTTTAGTATTTGGATCCGTCGTAGATGAATTAGAAAAACAGAAAATATACCTATTACAGTTTAAAAAACAAACAAAAAACAACAAAACATGCTCACAAGTAAGAGGAACAGTGTTCCAGCAGAAGTGATAAAGCTTAATACAACAAGGACATGGAAGCATCCCTGGGATAGGCATTAGGCTATTCTGAACAAAAGAAAACATCAAGGACCAAATACAGTATGAGGTTTTAATAGCAGACAAAGTAATAAACGGTTCTTATCTGCCATCAAATTCTATGTAACTATCTATGTTTTAATTACAATAAAAATATTACTGCATAACCGAGAATGTCGGGGATTCGATAGACTTGAGTTCAGTGGTCAAAGCAGAGGATCGGGTATGCAGGTTTAAGGTTGTTCAGAGGGTGGAAAAGGGAGGCGAATGGGCTGCGTTAAGCTCCACTGCCACCAATCTGGCAATACAAGGTACTACTCTAATCCGCCAAATACCCGCGTATGGGATCTGGATCCCTATACCTGTGATCCTAAAAAATATCACTTCTTTGAATATCTTAGCAGTCTGTATGAAGATTCTGCATGATATTTACGAAGACTAAACTAGAGGAACAATGAAAAACTCTACTTCTGTGTTATTTGTGGGCCAATGCAAAGGGTTGATTTCTGGTGCACGCTTTTTCTATATATTCTGTTGGTAACTGCAGGGGATTTCAGATGACTGTAACCGATATATGTATCTCAGAGCAAAGTAACATATAGGAGTAACATACCCATCCCCATAGCCGCCATCATGGCATGGTGGAGGAAACACATCCATCTCTATGAGGTTGTCATGCCCATTTTCAAGAACTGGGTGATTTGCTAATTTTCTACAAAAAAAACATTAATTAAAATCTCAGAATCAAATTTCTGAAAACGAATGACACAGTAAATGGACACAATTTACAAGTTTTTGGTATTTTAAGTTTTTAACACAGTCTCCAGTTAAGCTTATGTGTAAGTATGGGCTAAGTAACAAAACGCTTTCTGGACTTCCTTTAGTATACTATATGTTGTAATGGTCCCTTCCTCGTTAACAGGTATATTAACAGATATTTAATGGTGTAGTTCCACTGCGCAACAAGAATGAGCAATCTCAATGCCTGCCAGGTATTTAAGGATCCTTACCCAAATAGCACAAATATCCTAAACTGGAATATGACATTGCTAAAATATATCGTTCCTATGAAAAATAGGTGGGTGTCTGCTCAACCAATGGAATAAGACTGGGGACATTGTGGCAAACAACGCCATTTCTAATGTTTAAAATACTACAACATAAAAAATACACTTAAAGCAGGCAATAATATTTACAGTGCATACACTGGTCTAGACAGGACCTGTCCCATTTTATCCGTGAGGGATCGCTCTTCTGGGTAATAAGAGGCTCCCTGGTGGACGGGTGGGTTGGGGACATCTGATCACAGAACTACTTGACCTTCTGAGAGTTGAGCACCAGGAAAAAAATGTAGGTACAGTGGATGGCTGAAATTGGCCTGCTGATTTGGAGGATTCCATTGGTTGCTATAGTGATAAAACATATATGGTCTTATATCGCTTGTATAGCAACCAATCCTCCAAATCCGCAGAACGAATCCATTGGTAGCTAAGGTGCTATGATGATTTCTTGCATGTTTACACAAATCCTTCCTTGTGCCACTCGTGGTGGTGTACCAATGACCTCTCTGCCCCACCAGGAAACACTGCGTGTCAGCCCACCACGGACCCCGAGCCCACAGCGCGGCCAGGTGTGCTAGCAGAGATGCCCTCCCCACGCCATCCAATGCCTAGCCAAACATCACTATATTTTGTTTATCCTCAACATGGGCTAGAGAACCAAGGGCATAGATTATTTAGGTCATGATAAAAATGAAGACCAACGAGAAAGATTGTGTTTAATAAAACTCATCTTTACCCAGATTTCTTTGGTTCAGTGGTTTATTTTTCTGATTTACTTCATAAGAATAAGATGAGTGTGGGTGTAACTTTAAGGCCAAACTGTGTGCACTGAATACTTAATTCTCGTTTCAATCAGAATTGCTGGTTTGGGAGGAATTTTTAAACAGCCCCTTAAAGGTTTCCGGCTCCAAAGTCCGCAGCTACTGGCCAGGCTTAGTCTTTGCAATTACAAGGCATGGCGGCCGATCAATAACACGCATGTCTCTACATTGTATGTTTGGCATTAAGTTCACATTACAAGGACCGTGAAAGGTCATCAGGCATGAACACGTGTATATTTAATGAGAGAGCCGTTCTGTATAAAATGGAGAGGCTATAAAGGTGTTCACCGATGCTACGGACTGCTGGTCATCCAGCATCCAGCTCCTTCTTCAGGGAGCAAGCAACACGTGGGAAAAACATACACATTTAGATGTCATTTTTAACATTTAATGTGGACTCTGCACTGTTTAAAAAAAAAAAACCAGAATATTTTGGTAGATTTTTGTATAAAATGCAGATAATACAATCAAAGGGTTTTCGACCCCATAACTAATTGGCAAGTAACTGGGGGGTCACGGAGAAACAAAGGGATTTTAAATGTCTCTGTTAGAGAAGAGGAAAGAACCTCCGTCTGGGTTTCTAAGTCGTCAGTATTCAACAGTACACATTTTTACCTTTCCTGCGCATAATGTTAATTTTTACTCCGTAGACCACTCATTTTCTTCAGGATGGGAATTTATATTAAAAACGGCAGATGCAGAGCATGCATTTCACATCTCATAACATACTATATATATATATATATATTTTAATGCCTGGATTTCAAAGGGAATTTCAGACAGTATTATAGCAAATACCATGACATATACAATTCACAGTGCTTGATTTTAATTACGATTCTAGGAATGTTTTTAAAATGAAAGAAAAAAAGCTTATAAATCAGATAAGTATACGGAACGAACTTATAAAAATGCATTCATATAGATGATTTAGAGAAAGGGGTGTAGTGACATTATCGAGTTGAAATATGTGTGCGTGTGTGTGTGTGTGTGTGTGTGTGTTTGAGTGTAACCTTCACGGGTACAAGCAGTAAATTGCCATGTGACATTTACTTGGGTTCTCTGTGTAAATATAGGGGTTATGCCATTATGGAAAACATACTGTCATTTATATTATATTGGCCCAGAACATATATAACGATTACACATGACTCGGTCCAATTTAAACATTTTCCCCATTCTTGCTATTCATAGAACAGCCTACTTTTGTCGCAAACACTGGCATAGCATATTCAAATTTACAGCACGCTATCTATGAAATGATTTCAGCTTTCCTTAATATACAGTCTTCTGCGTAACTTGAAATAAGGCCATCTGATGAAAAGGATATGTCTTCAAACACACAGTTATTTGCCCAACAAACAAACCCTGTGTATTTTAAAACCTACGCTCCCCAAGGACGTATTTAATTAAATATGGCATACTAAGAAACCAGATTATTAATTATTGTAATAACATGATAATTCCCCCTCAAGGATAATCCTAGTTCAGACATTGAATATCAATGAAAATGCGTAATAATAACCGACTCTCAACATGGGCTATCAAGAAATATTTAGCATTCGGTTAGTATGGAAAGTCGTTGCAGAATTACATAGGGAACCTTTAATTTACATGGAAAATGTATATATATATATAGATAGATAGATAGATAGATAGATATATGCGCTTCCCACGTTATATATTGGATCATTACACCCAGAAACTTTAAGAAACTTTGAAAGTCTGACATCAGAACAAGAAAAATCAAATACTTTCTTATCAGGCTAAACTACTTCATAGACCTAAATTAATATTTTCCTGTTATATATAACCATGGAAATGGAGAGATGCCCAATTCCCAGTTCCTTATAAATCATTAAATGTTGAAATGCAAACTTTTAGTATGCCTCCATTGATATTACATTATATAGTTCAAAAGCAAATTCGGCATAAATTATAGTGTGATTTCCCACAAAACGCAAAGCGATATCTAAATAGTGTACTGGTAAATGGGAAATTTCACCATCCTTTGTACATTTAAGAGGATAATCCACGCTTGCATGGAACCTACTTGGGGGTGGAAGAAGGTATTTTTATGCTTCTATGCTTAAGCTTTCTATCAAAACACCTGTCTGTAGGTGGATCGCTCAGGCTCATCCATTTCAACCCTATGCTGTGCTCAAAAACTGTGGCAAGAACAGCAGGCATACACAAATTCGAGATCCCATGGTCAAAAAAGTGACAAAATGTGTCTCCGTCCTAGACATGTCCATATCGGCAGAAGTCTATTTTGCTGAATTTCTATGTAAAAATTGGTATGGACTAAATGTCTATACCAATAAACTATATATATATATATATATATATATATATATATATATTTATATTTGTTAAAAAAAAATCTATGTAATAATGTGCATAAATAAACTTTTTCTTTGGATCTTAATACGTGAAGTAAGGAAGATTTATTAAATATATATGGGTAATTAGCAGCATTCTGATAAATTACTAATATCATCCCAATTTGGACACAGGAAGCAACAAATTAAAAATATATTTTTTTTCATATTTTGAAAATGTCAATATTTGGGAAATGCTTTTACAATACTGTGCAGTTTCAACACTGAATATTTTCATATTTTTTTACGTTTTGATGTGCCACTTAAAATGGGCGAGAAGTAAAATTTGTGAATCAATACTGGGTAAAATAAAGCCTTATTATTATTATATATCTACCTGTCTAAGAAACACTGTCCAGTCTCAGTGGATAAATCAAAGTGACAACAGCTCTGGGAAGATGGATGGCGAAAATAATAAAACAATAAAATAAAGGCTCGTGTCCCTAAAACACAGTCACATAAGACAAGTTGTTAAATTACTCAAATATTCTTGACACATCCCTCCACATCATTAGATGTTATCACAGCTGTCAGCAGTCACCCACAGACGCCTAAGAAACAAGAGGTCTTTATCGCCATGCAAGCGACTCTTACTTTTTTTTTTTTTATCTATATCTTGTAAAATGACAGCTCAGGGAAAAGTCCCAATGACCCAAATTGAAATAAAATACGCCGGCATATATATATCTAAACGCAATATTTGATTGAGGTAAAAATTGATTAGCATATAAAAAGGGTTATTCAGGATTCTTGCATTAATTTTGCACAATATTCTCTGCTGAAATAAAATAGTCATACTTTAATGAGTATATTTCATGTATGAGATGAATTGTTGATTGGTCTTTAGATTAAGGATGAACTGAAATGATTTTTACGAAATTTGCATATGTTGTGCTAGAATGACTACGATACACTATTAAAGGCAGAGAAAAGTTAAAGATTCCAACCAAGACGTTTACAAGATCCATTATACCGCAAACTATGACCTTATCAGGGCTACTCGTTAGTATCTATGCACTACCAAGGACTGCCCAATTGGACAAGACCCTTCCTGGGATCTATGCATCAAAGTTTACGGACTAGTTGTATGTGGTCTACTACTTCTGTCTATACCGTTGTCTGTGTAAGTCATCCGCCCCAACATCCATCTGTCTGCATGTCAATCCTAACTTTCAGGCACTGTTCCACTGCCTTTGAGAGCAATGGTGATCATGGGTCTGATAGGGATCAGTAGATCTCCCTGATCAACCCACCGAGTCAGACATGCGATTTAGAGCCTTCCACAGTTTGAAAGTTGGATATATTCAACGTTCCTCCTCTAACCAAGCCCTGCATCCCACCTTGGCTACCAGCAATGTTGGGTGGTATGCTAAGTTAATATTACCCACTAGTGTATCTAGAAGTTTACTAGCCAAAACTGGTTAACTGCAACATGGTCATCTACAGCTTTCCACAGCTTTAGCTTAGCTGAAAATTTGAATATTTATTGGTTTGGCCATCACTTGGCTTTCAAGCGTTTGTGGAAAATGCAGACATTCCAATAGATGTTGTAGACAGACCCCAGTAGAGGGATAGGAGCTTGCCATTAAATAGTTAAAAGACTATATTCTTTGTGGCTTGGGTCATTTCTGGTCTGTATTTACATGCCTCAGGCTGCTCAGGTGCTGTTCTTCATCTGTTCAAAACATTCCCTACAACACTATAATACGAGTCTCTGGGCCAAAGGTTGCTGGGGTTTTGTTCTCCAGATTTTGGGAAGTATAACATTTTGGAACAATAACTCTGCATCAATTTAGAGTATGGAGGAAGCCGAGTCAAGTATTGACAACGGTCACTTAAAATAAATTCAGGCTGCTAAATGACAGAATTACAATGAAATCAATAAAGTAATTTTTACACTTCAAAAATAATATTAGCTAATCTGGAGATTAATTGAACTGGTTGCTGATTCTCCATACATGTAATACGAGTGAAATTGGTCCTTTTTTTTTTAAATTAGCTAATGGCCTGTCAATATTTGTAGTTGTCAATATTTAACATAATCTTGCATATTCCCTCAGAGGCATCCCCTATTCAAATCATTCTTTTTGACTCCGTAAAACATGCGAGCGACAGCTGTGATTTATAGCACGGATTAACCACGGAATGAGTTAATTGGGTGCATTCAGCAAGACAGTAATGACTTTGTACAACGCTGTATGCCATGTCACAACTGGTGGGTAAAGGATAAGAAATCCACTTGTATTAGAGCCAATTCAAACAGGCGGATTGACAAAAAATAGTAAAATAGAGAGAAAAAACAAATCTCACTTACTCAGCAAAATAATTTATAGCTAACACATAAAAAATGTTCTAGTGACAATATTCAAAGCACATTCTCCTGCCTCGGCAACACTTAATGGCTTTATACAAGTAACAGAGAGAGGAGGACATAAACTTGGTATCTCTTTTTTATTTTAAAGGGTATGATAAAAAAAAAACTATAGTTTGATATTATATAAGAAATAATTATTTTCATGGAATGATGCTATGGGCAGATGAACTGCAATGTGGATTTCCGTATAAACCTCCATTAATATAAAGCCATAGCAACCGATAAGATATTAAAACGACGAAGGAAGTATCTTTCTATCGCAAGCATATACCATGTCCCATTTATACAAACTAAATGGGAATTTAGGGAGGGTAACCTTTAATTGGAAGCCCTTTTTAAAATATGTGTGTGTGTATTTTTGGTGAACCTGTTATTATATTATTATATTTAAGAACATGAATGTAGATATTAAAATAGATTGTAAGCTCACAAGAGCAGGGCAATCTTACCGTTCTGTATCAGTATTTCTTAATGTGTGTTGATATATAACATGTTTGTAAATTGTCAGCTTTGATGTTACTGTTAATTTCCACTATTTTTTATTTAAAAAAAAGCTATTGAATCTATTTATCTATCTATATACACCAATGTTCAAGTCTCTGGCTGAAATGTGCTGATGTTCTATTTGAAGCTTACTCGACATTTTTCCATCGCAAAAGCCTATTTCTACGTGTTTAATGCATCATTTATCATTATTTCCAGGGAATGTTTTGCTTATGAATAAAGGTATGCAGGACAGCGAATTTCCATGGCGTGATTACTGCAAATTTGCTGTGCTAGATAGAGCTTTAAAGGATTTGTATAATTTCATTAAAACATGACACTAAATCCTACTTCTGCAAGGATCAATGAGTTACACCTCTGGCATATGAAGACTTAAATAATAATATATTATAATAATTGATTTGGGGAGATTTTTTTCAAGTATTTGTCGCATATGATTTTTTTCATATTTTAGTGTGTAAAGCTACACTTTTAATCAGCGCTTCTTTCAAGAAGGCTTTAAATAATACTCAATACTGAATGCTTCATATGAGACTGGGACTTCGGATATGAATATGTGGATGCATAACGATTCCTATATGATAGAGTTACTCAGTAAAGTATTGGAGATGTCCCCAACTGGTCCCCATCCCACCGACAAACTATGAGCTTGCCGTACCCTATAAATGTAACCTTTAGTTAGACTGTTACCTGGACTCTATACGAGCCCTAAATATAGAGTGTCATATTGCAAAGTACTATATAATGTGTAAGAGAAAGTCTTGGTACATGCGTTTATGAGGGGCAGGGCTGGCCCGACAATGGAGCCGAGTGGGGCAACTGCTCCAGGCAGCACTTTTTTTTTTTTTTTAAAGCGGAAGAGAGAGGGAACAGAGTGGTTTTCACTTACCAAGTTGTCAGTTCGGTCTCGGTGCCGGCTTGTAATGCTGAGCGCCGGAAGATGATGTAATTTCCGGCACTCAGTATTACAAACCGGCAACGAGACCGAGCAGGGAGACTCGCCGCAGGACTGCTGAAAGGTAAGTACAGTGGGGGGGTAGATAATGGGGGCGGCAGGGAGGGAGGGAGAGGAAGGGTAGATAATGGGGGAGGGGCGGCATTTTAAACTTCACCCCAGGCGGCATTTTGTCTTGGGCCGGCCCTGATGAGACCAAGCCTGTAGTGATCCAACAAGAATGGTCTGACAACCAGTGTTCTACCCAACTTATCTCTTAACCTAGGAGATGACAGATCACTGTCCAAAAAATTCCCAGGTAAAATAGAATTTTGATAACTACATTTTTCTGCATTTTGTTCTTCAATGCTTGTTTTCATTTTTATTTATTTATTTGCTCCACATTTAATTGAAAATACTAAATTTGATGGCTGGTAAAAACCTGAGCTTCTACTCCTTAATAAGTCTTTGGCTTGTCTTAGGTTCAGGATATCCATATGCATGTTTAAATTTCCATAATGTATCAACTTCTACCACTTCTGCTGGGAGGATGTTCAGGTTATCTACCTCATCGTGTTTCAAACAGCATGTAGCTATACTGTCATGAGTAAGAGGTAAAACATGTACGTTCCCAAAAGTCAGCCTTTTCCCGAGGAAGCTCCAGTTACCTGCTCTCCAGTGGCACATTACTGCCAAGGACCCAGCTGTCTTGCAGCTGGACGGACTCGGGTGTGGTTTGCAGTTCGGCGGGCAATGCAGCCGGCGGGGCCGGGCTTTGGTTCCTCCTGTGTGTCAGGGAGTTGCGGTTGAGGGATGTGATGGACGGCTGATGCGCGGTTTGATGCTGCTTGTGAGAAGGTGGCAAAGGTTGCAGCGTTGACTGGCCTTGGTGGTTTGGCGATTGCTCTGCAGGAAAAATATGGAGAAAACATTACTACAGTAGAAGGACACTGCTTCTGGACACATGATTCGTTTTTCTAATCATGATAATAATGATAATAATGATTTAAACAAACACATTTTATTTGTAACACAAACACCCACAAATGTATGACCCGTCTGGTCTCTTCTTGGGTTTCCTAACAAACTGAACGAAGTGGAGACTAAACCTCATGTGATCAGAAGACTTATACTTAATGAATTTTATATTTACCATTAGTACCAATAATTTACCAATAATTCCATAACACACACCTATACACGCAAACACGTGGCTAGAAACATATTTCTCCTGCTAGCTTCCTTTGGACAATTTGAAGAATAAAATAGTTGCCTTTTTTTTACCCTCCCCAGCTTAATTGCTCAAACATCTGTAATAAGAACATTATATCATCGCCAAACATTGTAATATTGATTGACGAGCAACAGCATGTCACTCAAGTTGGGTTAAAACAAAAACAAACTAACGAGGAAGAAAAAGATACAATGAACAGTAGTGCTAGGGCACAATACAGATACTGTTCAGTGGAGTTGGGGCTTGTCCTACAGATGCCCTCGAGATATTCAGAAATGCCTGGCAAACGCTCATATTCCGTAAAATAGTTTTATGATGCAACTCAATGATTACCAAATGTGGGTTTTTTTCTTCTTTTTTATTTTGTTCAATTGCTTTTGGTGAAATATTATCGATGTAACGTTAGTAAAGGCTCATGCAATGATACACAGAATAGAAATATAGAATTTGACGTCAACCATTTGGCCCATGTGGTCTTCCCGTCTTTCCCAAGGTAAAAACCTTAATCAGTCCTTGGTCTCTCAGGAGAGACATATAATTCTCCCATGTACATTTAAATTCCCTCACGATATTAACCTCTACCACTTCTACTCGAAGGCTAGTCCACTTAGCTACCACCCTCTCCGATACACTGGATTATTCATCAGCAACGTTTCTGCGTTTTGTACTATAACATACATTTCAATTACAATCTCAGGTTCTTGTTGCAGGCTCACAGAGTTCTTGCAGAAGGTAATGCTTAGTTTTTAAGTCTCATTAGCAATTAAAATGATATACATCAAAGCCAAATCAAGCGAAACACAGAGATGAAGCCACATAATTATTGGAGTGTTTCAAAATGACAGTAAATTTCTCAGTAAGACATCTTACAGGCTATTCTTCATGCAGAAGCTCAATAAACTGGCCACGGAGAAAACGTTGCTGCAATTTACTAAATGTTACGGACCCCTATTATACCATTTAGAGATGGAAGACACTGAAGCCCATTCAGAGATAGTTACATGTAAAATAATTCAAAAATAAAATTCAGGGAATGCAACCTTGACTGGAGAATTCACATTTACAGCTGTGTTCATTTTTGTTTTGTTTTTTATTATCTTTGATACAAATGGATGAGTTCACAGATGCACTCCGCAAGCAAAGTGTCTGAGAGCAATAATAGCCGACGCTTCTTGAAGAACCGTAATACAGATCTGTAACGTATCCTTACATGGCTTTCAGGTACAAAGTATCATCTCAAATAAAGTTGTTGCCACCCATAAGACAATATCCGTTGTTTCTTGAAAAAAAAGCGTGAGGTTTTCGGCTCACCTTGAAAATAGCTTTTGGTCGCCGAAACCAGTCGGGAGCGCAGCAGCGTTTTGTAATAAATAAACCTCACACTTTTTGAAAGAAACAAGAGAGAGTGTCATGGGTGGCAACAACTTTCTTTGAGATGAGACTTTGTTTCCTGAAAGCCATGTAAGGACAGTAAGTGAGAGATCTGTGAGGTTACACAACTACTTACCCAACCCAAATCAGCCCCCATGCCAGGAGAAGAAAGAGAATTCTGCTTAATATAGGAAAAGTGGTTTCCACATTAGACTACGTAACATGGAGCCTTTCCCAACCCTTAGATGAAGAATATCCATAAGCTGCTCCTTGTATTTAGACACAGCTTCAATCCTAGCAATCGTCTGTGATGATTCTTTCTTCCCGGCTCATACTGTTTGATTGCATGACCCAAAATTCCGTTTACATTGTTTACAAGCTGAACAAACCAAGTGCATGCAAGTTCAGATCTGCTCTTTTTGCTTAATTCCAAGCCAGTTTTGTTAAGTAACTTCTCCTGACAGTATCGTCTTGGTTTTGTAATTTGGTTTAAAAATTATTAAGTATGGCTTTTCCCTCCTATCGCCCGCTAGAGGATTCATGTGAAGGGACGGTTAGAATATGAGAACCACATAAATTCATCAAAGAGTCAGGTAGATTATACTGCAATTAATCAGCGCTGCCTTTATCCACACCAGTGGGTGTCATTGTATTTGATTAGAATCACCGCTGATGGCTTCAAGGCACATTTCCGCAAGACAGTTACAAGGCAAATCAGCAAGTCAGAGCCCGAACCCTATTAAATAAGATCTGCCTATGCAAATCCGATATGAAATGTCTCTTTAACACGTAATAATGAGGGGCTTTAACTAGTTGAATTATCAGTCAATGTTTAACTCAAATATTCACAGAAACAAAGTGAAACCTGAACTATTATTATTTAGATTGTATATCCTTTAAAACCAAAGGCAAATGGTTTGCAGACCTTGCTGAATCGGTAATGAAATATAATATATTTTGTGGATTTTTTGGGACGGCTACAAAAAAAGTCATACTCCAGGAATTTTATAAATGATAAAACTTAGCCATCATGACTTAGGTGTCTATGATCAAGCTGGGATGTGTAAGAATCATTTCACGGTTCCTCAATGTCTGGAGTTGGGTGCTCTACATCGCTGGCTTTGTAATGGAAATAAAGAGTAAATGCCCCATGACTTCCACAAGACTTGCTTGAAGGCTAGTCATCCAACTGTTGTTGAGCTACATCTTCCATGAGTATCCGTCAGTTAAAGGATTACTATCACTCAAGTCTTGTTCAATTATAAGCTTGATGTCTATCTTTTGGCTAGATCTGGGGAGTTAAGTAGACCTGGGTTAATCAAATAAAATGAGCTAAATGTAAAGTTTTTCTGTATAGGGAGAACAAAAATCCTACTAGAGATTCTCTAATGGTTTGTCTACATCTCTGTCTATTCTTACAAAGTTGCCTGTAACTCCATAGCAACATCTGTTGTCTTTGCACATCTCTTGACTTCCCATGTGATTCCCAAATGTGTTGTGTTGAATCCCACAATCTGCAAGAGGTTTTTGGCATATCACTTCAGACTTTATCAGTTCCAAGCTGGACATAACAAGTTCCTTTGATCTTCCCTGGTGTGTTACTGTGACTTATACCATATGACATTACTGTAGTCTGTCTCACATATCGCTTTAACCATAGTGGTATTAAATCCATATGATACAACACCTCAACACAAAGATTTGGAATGTTGCTTGCTCTTATGTTTCCTTACTAATGTAACCTCATCACAGAAAATAAAAAAAGAAAAATGATAAAAAAGGTGTAGCTTCCAAAATGTTACTCCGATGTTTATTCTACGTACATGTCCTCTTCTAGAAGACACTGTGATTTGGTTTCCAAGTACACTATTTTTTGCAAGCATGATGATAAATGATAAAATGCTAGCAAGCCAAAACATACTACGAACACAACCTAATGACAGAAGAACTTTGTATAACGCAAGGTGAAAGAATGCTAAAAAAGTAATTACAGATACTGTACTCTACCAAATGTCATCTACTGCAATGAAATAGTAGATTTAATGTAACGCCATAACCGTAGCCAACAGATTCTAACATTAAAGTCATATATGGGTTAAAACGTAGAAATAATAAACAAAGCACCACAACAGTGCTGATCCGGTAACAGCATCTCCAGTTTTGATCCAAGATAATAGCACATTGATTACCTCCAAAGCAAAGCCGTTCTGCTGTCTTTGATATACACTGCCATCCGTTCGTCCAATTCTCAATTAGCTTCAGGTATTCCCAGCGACCCAGTACGGCATGTTTTTCTCAGGTAGCCAAGCTATTATCTTACTGCCAGACTTTAACCTTTTAGCAGCCAATCAGACTGCCTCCGGATCCCGGACTAAGATTCCCTTTCGTTTAAATGTATCCAGCAATAGTTTACGTTTTATTACCTAAACGACAAGCAGCGGCCCTGGCTGTAAAGGTAAAGGAAATACATCGAGGGAATGCTGCCCTCCTACATTATCGGCTCCAGTGACCTTCTGACTTAATGACAGTGATCTCCATGGGAAAACCAGTACAGAGTGTCAAGCTGTCCCATTAAAAAGCCACGACTATCTATCAGCTGGTCAGTCATGCCAGAATCGGTGACCTATACATTTTGAACAAAGTCAATTATTAGGTTATTATCCACGGCTGCATTATCTGCTCCAGAGACTTTTTTTCTAAATGAAAACCATGGGAGATTTAGATTCTTGTTCCCAGTGCTTGTGGTGCAGAAGTGGGCACTGTAATGACACATTAACAAAAATCTACCGTGTTTTCTTATGGTTCTCCCTCCGAGATTCAACAACCGTAAAACTGTCTAAATTGGCTGCTCCCCCAGATCCACTCTGTGGCTTCCTTTGGAGTTTAGTGAAATAAGACTCCATTATCAAGCTGAATTGGTTATTCAAAGTACATTGTTCTGCCAACATAAGGAACTTGTGATTGAGAAAAGAAATATATAGGTAAAATCACAACATCACCATAAATAAAGATACTGGCACTGTGATTTCCACTCATATACCCTATATATATATTACTGAAAATGGGATTGATTATATATATATATATATATATATATATATATATATACATATAATTTATATACACGTATACACCTGGCATCCATCACCAATTCCTTATGTTGACAAAGCAATGCAGTCTGAGATCCTTCCGGAATAATGTACAGCCGTAGAAAGCTGCCTTGTAATGAGCGAGCTCTATAGCTAGATTGTGGATGATGAGAGGAATATTCTTCCCTATTCAACGGCTGGCTGGCTTTTCTGAAGTGGAAGGAGAAAATTACATGCAAATCTGCAATGAGCAAATTACATGTTTTATACTATTTACTTTGAAAATGTGACTAAGATAGATGACTTTGGCTAACGATTCTTCAAATGTCACGTTGTCAAAGCTCCCATCAGCGAGATGTTTTAAAGGCTTTCGATTAATATTGCATGCTAGAACTGAAATTACATCCTTTGTCGTTTAGTTCCTAATGGTGCAAGTGATATCAATCAAGTAGTGTTTTATGAAGCGTGTGTGATTTTTATTGCAGGCTGTTTCTGCAGATCTTGCTCAGGTTTTTAATAGATGCTTCTGACTTCCAGTAAACATAACCCACAATCATCAGATCTGAATAAGAAGCCATTTCTGACCATGCGTTCATTTGGATCTACGGGCATATTATTGTACCCTTTTATTCGTTATATAGACTGGCACTGCTGGTGTCTCGGGAGTGGGGATGGGGCTTCGCTCGAAAACCTTGTTGGCCAAAGAATATCTAGGCAGAGTCCTCCGAGTGCAGGAGGCAAATTCTAGAAGCCAATCCATACAACACACTGATAGATATTAGACGCCGAACAGCTGCCGGCATTCATCTAACGGTGATATTTCAATAGCACCATGGAGGGACTAGTTCACCTAGAACTTCTCTAAAGTTCAAAACCAAGACCATTGAGGCCTCATTACTACAACGATTATGAAAATGGTTAAAAAGGCAGCCGGAGGAACTATGAAATATTGTATGCCCCTTTGGGCCTTACAGCCTATGGGCAAGAAGAAGAATTGTACACCATGGCTACTAGAGAAGATCTCCAGAAAATAGTTCAAAGATTAAACAAAGACTCCCCAGGTGGGAGAGGAGAGCTTCCCCTTGGAGACCCGGTCTCCGGCATTGCATACATTTTAGAGGTTATCTGAAATAATTTGTCAAAGCTTTGCTTTAGATGTTTTGAAAAGTACAATCCACATTCGATGTTTAATGTTACTGGGTTTTTTTTATAAATAGCTCCATTTGTATCAAGTCCAAAAGAGCAGATGCACTGACTCACAAAATAAAGCCGTAAATCCTACGAACAAGCTTCATCTCGTCTACTAAACTAGACAATTCCAAAGAAAAAAGAAACAGAATCTGTACAAAAAGGTTGCCAAAAAGCTGTCTACCTTAATTCCACCGCTATCTAAACCCACCGAAGCATACGGTGTCTAGGAGGACGCCCTAAGTTCTGTCATTTCAGACACAATACGAGCGTTTTCAAAATGCCGGAATGTCATTTTCAACACAGTTTGAACAATTTGGTTTCTCCTTCTAATCAGGTGTTCTTATAACTTTGGTTATAGCCAACTATGGTAAGCAATGCAAGGGGGGCACTGAGAGAAAGGTGGAATGATCAATGGTGCTCTTTGGGGTTAACTAACGAGCAGAGACCAAACTCTGAATGTAGATCTCCATATTCCCCTCTCTCCCGCACATCTCCTGGCATCCAAATCGTCATTGATTTCAAATAAACTCAAATGCCAATGGCAGGAAATAAAGGGAAGAAGGAGAAGTTGGTCCTACATGTTGGTGAAGACCCAAAGAGGAACATTTTCAGGTCTACTAAGCCCTCATTGAGTGCAGATGTTTCCTCTCCTTTAGTAAAGGTTTAGTTGAAATGTTTTATATAGCTATATGACTAAATACTGAGGACTAGCAATAAAAATCTATGTTTCTACAACGTCCAATTTCTATTTACCCAGAACGTGGTATTTTTAACCCAACTGCCAAATAGTTTGTTCCATTTACATTTCTGGTTAGCCTACGTCCTCATATAACACGTTTTTTTGTATTAGTCTGTTTTTAATCTTCAGTACGATACTACGTACATTTTAGTAGAAAAACGGCAAACTAAATTTGTTCTCCATCCGACGATTGGATAAGACTTATAGCAATTCGGAATTTATAGATATTCATTAAGTTCGCCGATTCTATCTATGTAGAGGGAAAACATTCATTATTTCCGTTTATAATTGGTCTGCCTGTTAATGTTCCACACACAGCCAATGTGTAATATTTATCAGCTTTTATTAAACGAATTTCTAAAAGAGGGATACAATTACTGAAAGAAAAAAACCAGTATATTTATTTAGTCAGATGAATAGCTCATGAATGACCCCATGGGGTTTATTCACTAAAGCAGGATTCGGGAGGAGTTTGAACTCAATGATAGTGCCAAACCCCAGTCAGCTTATACAACAAGAAAATCCCTGAATAACCCGTAGTGAAATCAGGGAGAGTACTTTAAGGTCACCGATTCAATTATGCATTATGCAGGGCCAGACCTTTTGGAGGAGAGACTTCCTGGGGTTTGTCTTTCATGATGTGTAGTGGAAGTGGCAACTCTTCTGCCAATGCCCTTTTCAGTAAATAAACCACTTTGTGTCAGGAGAATGTGGATCTTGAATTATTGGGGTTTCTTCACTAAAGAGGGACTTTGCACAAGAGTTTGTAAGAGAGTTTTAATCAAAAGTCCATTAATTCTTTATCTGTTATGAAGGGCCAAGCCTAGTGTCCTTCTGCTGCAAGAACAGGCTGATAGCCCTATATAATGCATATTTAAATTAGTAAGATTTCATGAAAGTCATTCTCAGCTCCAACTCTGAGCCAAACGCATCTCCTGCTTGCCAAAACACGTCACCGCCAGCCAGCTCCGGAGCTCATGCTCATAAAATGCTCCCGCTGATTTCAATGGGAACACATTCCTGCCTCTGATTGGCTGCATCTTACTGCCAATCAGTGGCACAAAAACAAGGCCAACTTCCTTGCGTACTTCCGCTTTAGTGCGTAAACCCCCCTTGGGCGCAGCCAAGTATTGCCAAAAGGCAGAATGTATCCGGGAATCAAAATAGGGCATCACTTGACTTTACGGCTACATTATAGTAAGATAAAAATTTATTTTCGCTGATTTGAAAATTTTATTTTATTTGGAAAAAAAAAATCAAAATGCTGAGTAATAAAACCAGAGCGCAAAAGAAAAATCTAAACGAAATCTTAAAAGTAGGGACTTATTTCTTGCGGGGGGGGGGGGCAGGCAAAAACTGTGTGCAGCGAAGCTCAGTTTATTAAACTCCGAAAAGTACTTTGTTCTTTGAATATTTTGCTCCCACACTTTCATCCTGGAAGCTTATTACACCATAATTAAATTCCTCTAAAAATAGCCACTCTTGCAAGTTGACAGTTGCTTTATACTTGAGCTCTGATCTTGCCAGCTGCCCCTATGTTTAATTCTCAATTAGTAACAACACATCTGATGCAGAGACCTCAATACCCTCAGTAACTCCGCATAATATATCCCAGGAGTGAGAAGTATGTATGCTGTACAGCCACACACCCGGCAGGTTGATATACTGGGAATATACATACTAAACACTTTCCACCAGCTGGCTTAGTCTGTGAAAATATTTAAAGTACCCGTTCCCCTGCTAATATCATGTCGCTAATCTGTGCACACGCGTGTTAGCAGACCTAGTTTACGGATCTGTGCATAATTCCAGGGGATGGGAAAAAATATGTTGGTAATATGTGCATGCGCAGTGATGTTTGCAGGGAAACAGGGAATTGTTACTTGGGTATTTTCACATCGTGCGCCAGTTACAGCTGAAAGGGACACTACAGCCATCATATGCACTTTAATACATCTGATAGCTGAGAGGACCCTTTAAACCTATGCTGTGTCCCCTTGCAATACCCTTCATAATATACATTTGCCCCTTCCACTGCCCCACAGCTGTTTCCCACGCAGGCGATGTCTTTGGAATATGCTCTATTTTCCGTCCGTAAGCTCCAGCTCTAGATTAGTCAATGTCTTTGTGGGAGCTTTTCCTGCCATTGATTGGCTGTTTGAAGCAGCCAATCAGTTGCAAGAATCATTGGACCATGGAGGAGGAGATGAACTGCAGCTTCTAGGTAAGTACTTTTTTTTTGATATTTTAAAGAATGCACATTAAAGTCGTCATACACCAAGTTAATTAGCATTCTTTTTTGGTGAGGCTGACCCTTAAAAAGCCAAACTCCCGGAGCAGGATTTCTTCTGAACACACCAAATAGTGGACGCTTCTGATCCATCCACCCATTATCTTTAAAATAACCAATCTGAAGCTAATGCCGAGATCATTTCATCATTTTACTTTTGTTCAATTTTGTTCTCTGCAAAAAACCCAATGATTTCTTACTAAAATAAACCATAAGTGAGGCTATGCAGGACGTGATCTTGCTTTGCTTAAAACAGACGGATTGGGGAATGCGCTTCCTGATTTACATTGTAAATGTTTCCTTAAACATAGACGCTCACACAAACATACATCAGAAAAAAAAAGGTCGGCTGGTCTCCCCTTGACGCTGATGAATTACATAGGAAACCAGCTGCACACAGAAATGCTGCCAAGGCAGACGGTCTCCGGCACATACAGGCGTAAGTGGTTTAAGTAAAACGTCACACGTTTACATTCGACTAGGAGAAAATCGTCAAGATTTGACAAGTGCCCACCCTGCTTCCACATCTCAACACGCGCGCACACACTCAACCAGCAATCCCTGGGTAACTCATTATTCACGACTTCCCATCTAGGCATACAAGTGGCGCACACCATGACGGCGACGTTGGAATCTGCATGACAGCAAGGGAGAGCGTTCGCTCCATAGGACATCATCTCCAAGTAAAACAGCAACAACTTATAGATCATTCTAGTGGGTTCTCTGAGACAATGCCCTAGGTTGTCCACTAAATATTTTTCCCAGGGATTTATGCACGGCTCTTATCTAATTAACATTACCATGTAACAGTCCCTGCGACATACGTGAGAAGGACACCAGACGGGTCTTAAAAGGGAAACAGTTACGCTTGACAGGTAACACTGTCTTTAATCAAGGTCAGAACCTCATATAATCCTCCATAAAACATCATTGTGCTTCATAAAATATATGATCCAAGCATAGCCACTTCAGACCTTTTATTCCAAAAACATTAGCAGTGTTTTTTCTTAGTTTTCTGAACGGTGGCATATTGTATAAAGTATGATCTGTACATTTGCTTCATATAGGGGAGACCCATTTTTCTTGATGCAATGACTAAGACCTTAATCGGTCCTTGGTCTTGACTTAGATTCAGGGTAGTTATACGTCTATCCTTTGCATGTTTAAATTTCCTCACTGTATACATATCTACCACTTCTGCTTGGGGGCTGTTCCATTTATCTACCACCATCTCAGAAAAGTAAAACTTCCTAACATTCTGACCCTGTAGTTGTGGATTGCAGTTACTGCAGTTCAATCAGCTGAAGACTACAAGGTCACACTTTACTGCACTGCTGCCCATAGAATACACAGTTGGTTACTCATGTACAACAAGGTGATGATTCAAGCAAGTATAATTATTACATCACGTTAACCTCACCCGGTGCTCGACCAATCAAACTGAATCCAGACTTTCTTCTATTGAGGCATTATTAATGAAGCCAGACTACAGCCAACCAGTACAATGATGCAATAAGGCACAACACATCTGGGTCCCATGATGAAAAGACTGATTTCCTCAAAGAGAAATGACTGTCTCGTTATAGCAGCGAGACTATTAATTAATGTGCAGGGAGGAGGTCCTTAATATCTCAGCTAATTCCATCTGACAAACCTAAACACAACTGCTGAAAAGGTGTCTGGAAAAGTGTGACATAATCCGCGCATACTGCGCACGTTCACTACGGATACTGAGAAAACAAATACGCTGGCGATTCCTCAACATCTGGAGATCCAGGCTTAAGAGTGCTCCCAACTTCTCTGCTAAAATTAACACTTTTCTTTAGGCATTTTTAGGCAGTTTTTTGCGTCATGTGACACGAAAGCAGGCACTGATAGGCTGTTGCCTGGAAAAAGAGGCACTTCTTACAGGTTTTTCCACGATTAAATGGCTGGCATGCTAAAGTTTATTAAAGAGATCAATTATTATCTCATCTAAGTGGAACAGCTCCTTTAGGCTTCTTAAGTAGGTCCTGAAGAGCTTGCAGTCTGTATTGTGGTAAGAATAAGAGTGTGTTCCTATATCCCGTCATGTATATATGTCAGCTCTGGAGATGGTTGGGTGGTATGTTTTGTTGTAGAAAGTAGCGATAAATTAACTTCATTTTAATCGGATAAACACCATATAAAAGCCAGGACTGCCTCCATACCAGTAATACACCGAATGGCATCCCCAGAGAGACCGTGCGGGAAATGTACAGCCTTAAAGCTACAGCCAAGATCTTGTACATAAGCATGGGCTGCAGGGTCACGGTTTAGTCATTCGGGGCTTTGATAAGTAGTTTGGGAACACCGTTGCCACTGTTGCGTCCGTGAATTGCCATTACTGGACAGGACCTGGGAGACTCTCACCTGTAGAACTATAAATCCTCACCTAAATCTATGAAGTCTATGCTATTGGCCACCATCTGAGATCCCTCAGAGCTTCTACTTCCATCATCAGAGATGTCTTCTCTCTACAAATCTCTGCATTCTAGTTTGTCACAAAAATAAATAAAAATATACAAATAATGAATTTTGACAAAGGCACACTATTACCAATGAGTCGCCTTAGGCTTGGACGAGGGATGTTCACATGATAAAAATCCCTCAAATTACATTTTCTCACTTCATCTAAAGTGAATATTTGATTATCTGTTTCCCTTTCTTCTTTCGAATCCTTTCATCTCCTCTTTTAAAATTATTTTTTTCCTCTTTGAAATCAGTACCCAGCTGTTCTCCGGCAACGATATGTTATGTGAAAGAGCAAAAGTATACCATGTAATACCCACACAACGTGGCTACCCAATCCTCACAGTCCTTCCTGGGGCAGGGATAGGCGAAGTGTCCGTAGAAGAACACCAGTGTCCGTGGCAAAGTTTGTGAATCTCCATAGAACATCATT
This sequence comes from Spea hammondii, assembly GCA_029215755.1. Taxonomy (NCBI): domain Eukaryota; kingdom Metazoa; phylum Chordata; class Amphibia; order Anura; family Pelobatidae; genus Spea; species Spea hammondii. The sequence goes on from JARDYJ010000001.1 coordinate 30,902,394, forward strand.
AAATTGCCCACCACAGACCCCAGTAAATGTCCACCATGAGAGATGTCGGTGTCTACCCCTGCCCTGGAGTCCTGGATTTTGTGACTTTAATACATCTGATAGATGTGTTTGGCTGAACGTACCTCCATACAAGCAATATACTCAGCTCCAGCACTGGCTTGGCAAATGCTGCATGCAGGGGGTCTATTCAGACCCCTGTGTGCATCCGTGGAAAGTGTTTTCATTGATTTCAATGAGAATGCTTTCCATGCATTGGTTGGCTGCTTCAACCCAATCAGTGGCAAGAATAGTCAGACTATGGAGGAGGAGGGCAGCTGCAACAGCAGGGCTGCAGCTTCTGTGTCGGGTAAGTGCTTTCATGTCTTTATTTTTTTGTTTTGGATAAATGAATATTTAAAGTATTCATGGAGTAGATTAATAAGCATTCTTCTACAGTGGCACTGTCAGGGGCATTAAACTATCCCTTTAAGCTACATGGAAATTACTTCCACTGTTACAATATCATTTCTTTTTAGAAAAAGATACATTGTTTTTACAGTTATTTGAGCTCTAAACTAAATTAGCTTTTTAAGGCATAGACTAAAAATGTTATAGGTATCATTATTGTTTTAATTCAAACATTACACATGAACATAAAGTCCACAATGTAACCATTATGGTTTAAACCTGTGAACCAGATGTATATTTTCTATCAAGCAATATAGAATAATACTATTTTTTTTAAGAATTTTTTTCTTGCATCTAATATAAATTATGTATGTATATATATATATATATATATATATATATATATATATATATATATATATGTGTGTGTGTGTGTGTTACATCATCATCCACATCCCATACACGGGGATCGGTCACCGTTGCCGAAAGCTCACCCTTTCATGTTCAGATGCTCGTGGCACCCCAGGGGTGGCTACTAAACCCGCTTATCATGTGCTGTGTGGCATCTGGCTGCAGAATTTCTTAATGGTTTTCAGGTGGTAATTTTGCTAATGGTTACCAGCCACTGGCATGAGGTACGCGGTACAAGCGGCAGTCATACCTTTATTCAGAACACTTGGCCTAAAAGGCACAAGCGTGTTTTCTTCTATACCCAGAAACTCCGCAAAAATATATTTCAAAATTCAGAAATACTATAGCTTGTTGTTCACAGTGAAGACTCTATGACAAGCCGTGCCGCTTTTCATATTGTAGTTTAATATATTGGCTTCCGCTGTGGTTGGGAGCCAGGGCTCTGATGAATGCAGCCCCTCACCAAGAGCATAATGAGCAGTGATTTGTTTCACAATTACAAACCTAATTCACCTCCTGTTACACCGTGAAGGCATTTCAAAGAAGCAGCATCTTTGTGCTTTCACGTTTCAATCACCTTTGTCTACAAGTGCCTGCTGACAAGCCAGCAGTGTGTCAGAAATGGAATAACAACACGAACCCGAAAGTCTGAAAGCAATACAGCCCAATGATTCCCCGCACCCCATGTTGTGCATCTCATCCTGGCTGCAATTATGGGCCAGGTCCGGCGGCACAATCTTGATGGAAATGCTCGGAAGATTTACAAAAGCCCAGCTCCTTACAACGCGCACTTGTACCTTTCTTAAAGCAACGGCGCGGCAGGTGCTGAACCGAACTCATTCCCGTCTCAAAGTTTACAATGTGTAATCAACTGCTTCCAGACACGCTGTTAAAATATCTCGTTTGTCCATCAGCACCATCAATAAACGTTAATAGATCAGCAGAATAATCAAGTGCTAAAGAGAAATGAGCAATTTAATCGCTTATCGAATCATCCAAAATGTCTCATTCTTTACTTTGAAACTTGCATGCATGAATGATCTAAAAGGCGAAAAGAAATGTGTAACAAAGAATATTTTTTAATCATTTACATTATTTAGGTAAATATGGGTTTTAGAAAGCCAACAGGGTCGTATGCTATAGGTAGGTATAAGTAGACATAAGTCTTCACATTCAACCTGGGATAGCCTAAATTGCATTGATCCAGATTTATATAAAAAAAAAAAAACTGCATTGATCCGGTTATATAAAAAAAAACATTCTTTAACCATTTTCAGCTTTAACTGCTAATCATGGCAAAAAATATTTTTATAATTCTGATATATTCCCCAAAACCTCCTTAAAACCTATTGGCCAATTATATACTGTGGGTTTAAAAAAGTTTATTATTAAATATGAAATATAGATATTTAATATATTAAAAAAGAGAAAAACACCATAAACTCTTAAAAATATAAGTTATGGTGCAGCAGGGGGTAATATGGTCTCTCCCCTTTGCACTTATCAGACCTTCCTCTTCTCCATTACTGATGTGTTTATGTTAAAGCAGAAAAGAAAAAGAGTTAATTACAAGGAAAAATATATAGCTTTTTTAAAAAAATAACAAAAAAAAACGGAATTCATATAGCGGTTTATCCTCTGGCAAGGAAAAATGTCTGGTATTTCAAATGCCAAAATAAAGGAAATGTTAGCTATATACCTATCCAGACATGATTTATTGGGCTTTCTGGAAAAGTGAATGCACATGTCACAGATGATTCCGTAGAATTTTCGAGAAAAGGGGAAAAAAAAGATTTAAAAGAAAAAAAAGCCTACCTTGTATGTACTTTTAATGAAAAAGGAATGGAAAGGCACCTAGTGGCTAATAACAACTAGAGTCTGTTAAAAGCTCATGCTGTGTTAGGATATTAAACTTGTACTGAAACTACATGAAGTCTTGATTGTTGAGTTTCTCGTGCCAAGATCTCCAAATCGCAGATTCAAGCAACATGTGGCTCCAACATCACTGGGTTTTCCTGCTAGGAGATGCCAGCGTGCCACTGAGGCCTGCTCTTTATTGTTTCTTGTAGAGTTCATGGCATTGGCCTGTGATTAAATCAACATTTCTGTCTGCTCGGTTTCCCCCGTTATGATTTTTATATTTAATAGGATTTTGACTAGCGATTATTCAGCCCCAGAATGTAGCATTTTCAGAAGGGCCTTGTTACAAACACATTAAATGTAAAAATCAGGGCCGCTGGCCAACGTTCCCAGCGTGAAAAAAAAATGGCTGCCAGGCTGCTAGCCAATAGGGAAAGTGGGGTCTTTGGGGGAAAAAAGAAAAAAGTTAAAACAAAATAGACAGCAACTTTTAAGATGGGATATTGGTGCCAAAAAAGCAAAGTAGATGCTCCGAGAAAGGGGCTGCCCGCTCTTTGGATGATATGATCCAACACTCATGATCAGCAGGAGGATCTCAGAAGCTGTAGATCTATTGGTGGCATATCATCATACCTCCCACCATTTGCAATGGCCAAAGAGGGGCAGTATATATTGCTGTAGTGCTGCCATAAGCAACCTTTTATTCCTTCAGCACACTATTTCATGTGAAAGTTAAAAAAAACCTGTCTACTTTCAGCTCTTTAAGTAACATTAAGTTAAAAACAATAAATACAAATACAATAAGTATATAAACCAACAAATGTCAAGTCTTCCTTGAATGGTGAAGAAGTATCTAAATGAGCAGTCTGTCAGGCCATCTTCAACAGATTTTAAAAAAAGTATTTATTTGATTCCATATAAACTCCAGTACCAGCCATAGAGAGTAGATCAAGTCAAAAGTACTGGAGTCTATTTCATATTTCTGTTTCATGAAAGGAAAATATATGGAGCTGCACTGGTTCAAGAAAGGTGTTTGGTTGAAGGTGATTCCTTTTATTGGACCAGCACACTTTTCAGATCCTTATAGCTCTCTTCTTGGACATTACAATAGAATAGTCTTAATTAACCTTAGTGCATAGGGCCCTAAGACTACAACATCTGAAATGTCTATCTGGGGGAGCAAGGGTTAACCAAGAGTTGTGCTCGCCAACTTCTCACGCCACTAGACCAAGCTTTGAAAACACCGCTACGGATTCTTTTTTTTTCCTTTCAGAAATCAATACAGACTAGTTTAGTGTCCTCTGTATTATTGCAACCAATAACACAATTACTGTAGTTTAGTGTACTTTAGCTATGCTGCAGTGGAGGGTTTTTTTTTATACATCCATTCAAATGATCACAATAATTCTGCCAATTATATTGCCGCATTCCACTCCATATAGTCGAGTATGTAATGCAATAAGCCTATGCCTGAGCGGTCTGTTTGCCCCACAGCAAATTATAAGGAAAAAGGCTTTCTTTAAAGGGCTTGCCTCTTTGAAATGCACGAACTGGAGAGAAGCCAAGGGGAGCTGGTGCTTAAGCAACCAAGACTGAGCAGTGACTGTGTGCATTTCAATCTCAGCCAACCGCAGTAAATGTTATTGGAGTTTTTGTGCTGTAAAATTGCTCCTTTCATGCCCACTGCATCTGACAATAGGAATCGCGGCTCTAGCGAGGGCAAGAGAGAGAGAGAGAGTCTGATGCATCTTCTAGTTAGTTTGCTGCGTCCATTCCAAATGAGGATTGCGACTGCAGCCTGTCCGTAATGATTCAGTGACAGCGATGCATCTTAACATACGAAAAGATAAAGAATAAAAAATGGTGCGTGTATTTTTGGGCAGCCTTCTCTTTTTTACAAACGGCAATCAGCCCCCGCTGGGTCCTGCGGAGACCCGGGGAAGCATTCTAAAGCGATGGCGACTTAAATAAAGCAAATCCCCACGTGGAAAGGGGATATATATATACCATTAATGAACGGCTAAACACTAAATACACGTAGAAGGCGCGCAGCGATCGCGGAATGTAATGCGATGCACATTATCAATAATTTATCCGTTTCTGCCCTGCTGTAGGTTAGATGCTTTGAAGCATATTCATTTGGTATGCTAGTTTAAAGCCAGCTGTTATACATACATTATGTGTGTGAAAATGGGAATCTTACATCAAATAAGCCACGCTGTGTGCTTGCTTGGAGATAATCAGGATGAAATTTCAAGACGGCAAGGGGTATTTCGCTCACTGTCAGATTTTATCTAGATATCTAGATATCCCTACAGATAGATAGATTTGTTTGCTTCCAAGTCTCTGCGTGAATATATAGAAACATAAACATGGTTTTCAGGAGCTCTATCCGCGCTAGGGCTTTGTGTTTAACTTCTCAAGTACCAGGTGAACACAGAAGAACGCGTTAGTTATTAAGATCCTACACTAGACCTCGACACAAAGCGACCCCCTACAGGACAATAACGTCCTCTTCACCGAAGGAACAACAGTCAATGAAATCCCTGCTTGGTTATTTGTCTGCATTTTAAGGGATCCAATAGTGTCTGCGGAATACCCCCAAATGTATTTGCCCCCTTCCTCACCCTACAGCTATTCATCATGCAGAAGATGTGTTCCGCCGAGCTTAATGTCAAAATTCAGCTCTTTGAGCATAAAACTTGCTCGAATTCTCACAAAAAATGTAGTGATAATGGAATAGATCCCAATAAAATGTTTTAGTTAGGACCATTTTGCGTCAAAAGCCACTAAAAGTCTAGTGGCCGGTAGGGACACCGTAACTAATGGCCAAAAGGGCATTTGTAAAACATATAAAGTATTTATCCCTGAATGCAGAATCCCTTCGATACGGTTAACATTTCACGTTTGTCTGCTGCCTGCCTCCAGCCAGCGTGGTGGACACGGCTTCCAAAGAGAATAGAGGGGAGCTAAAACATGTATGGAAATGTCTCTGTCACGGCTTTGTGTAATGCTGGCACTCCTACGGACGTTGTCGAGGTCGTGTAATGGATTCACTTTGCTGCCTCTGTATCCTGACCCTCTGCTGGCATCTTACAAGCAGAATTCTAAAACAGAGGTGCTCTCTGACAACTCAATATCTGTTCCATGCTCAAAGGATTGTCTACACACACAACCAAAGGCCTTTTATTATTAACTATATAATGGGGAAATGGGTAGGAATGTAATAATTCCACGAAGATAAAAAAAAGAACACAATTTTACAGAGCAAAGCGAGTCAATTTCACGGAGCTCAGAAAGCCATGTTTGCATTTGTGATAACTCACTTTGTTTCGGTCTCTTTTACTGCTCAGAAATCCAGCATCTGGCTTAATGTTGTGTTTGCTAACAACCCTTGCAGTTATATCTAGGAAGGTATTATGGAAAGAATATAGTATTATCCATAGATCATGGTCTTGTAAACACAATCCACATTAAAAGTGCAGAAGAAATACAATTCCAAGCCTTGTAGAATGCCCAAACAATTCAAGGACATGGCTTCATTCCTATTTTTTGCTGGGAACGCTTAATTGACACGTGACACAAGGCACCAAAGTTAACTTGCTTAACATGCTAGATATGTTTTGCAAGCATGCTTTGTGATGCGTATACAATGCCTCCCGAACACTGCATCCTTTTGCCCGTTGAGTGTGAAGGTATTTAAATTATGGATTAGCAACAAGGTAAAAAAACATTAAAAATAGCATTGACTTATGCTGATTAAACACCTTATATGTGTCAAGAATAAGAAGGGCTCTTCAGTGCTTAAGTAGACTTTATCCTATATCCTAAAGGAAATATATATATATATATATATATATATATCATAATACTGATTGGTTTCTGGAAGACTCCTATTGAAATACGCATTCGATGAACAGCTGGCTAGCACTAACATGTAATCTAGCATACTGTACATGTAACATAGTTCATGCAGGCGATCAGAGGGGTATAACTGAGGTGAAGAACGTTCCGACAAACCCCGTTTTATGGTGTGAAACCACGTTCCGCCATGGGCTTCAATGCTCCGCCTGACTTAAGGCACTGGTCAGCAATATCAATCGCGTGCGATCCAGCATGAGTAGGCGGTGTAAGAGTCCGCGATCACTATGGCTCTGCGAGTTCTGGAAAGAGCGAGAAGTTCAACTGCTGCCAAACGTGTGCGTTAAATACATTTATACTTTAGCAGTTTAAAAACGTCATTGTTTTCCGCTCTTTCAGCATGGACAATTTCTACATAAAAGGTTGGGGAGGGCTGGATGTATGTATGCTGTATGTATGTATGTATATGTGTATGCTCGTCAATGTGTATGTATGTATACGCTGTATACTCGCCAACCTAGACCTCCATACTGTGCACGAAAAGGAATCTCAACAACTTAACCCTTTACATACATCTTCTTCAGCACAGTTTGTTTTACGTTATCTAAATGTTAGCAAAGAGATAAGTGAGATTAAATATCAAAATATATTTTTATCCTGAGGTTTAGAAACACATACGCACCAACATAACCTTTCATTTATGTCTGTTATATATATATATTTGCTGTAGCTTGAACTAAGAAAGAAGGCACATTAAAGTCCTTGTCATTACCATAGAAACCATATAATTAAAAGTTTATCCACCTAACATGTCAAGTGCAGCTTCCTCTCCTCCCTTATACCTGCTACTCATCAGAAGGTCTCGATCTCTAGATTGTAAGCTCTTTTGAGCAGAGCCCTCCTCTCCTAATTGTTACGTTATATACTAATTGTGAGGTTCTTGTCATGATCCTTTGTACAGCGCTGCAGAATATGATGGCGCTATACGAAACAATAAATAATAAATCATTTCACCTTACAGCATCTATTCATCTGCAGTAAAGAACGGCCAACAGAATCCTTAGAATGATGAATAACAAACTCGCTAATACTTTTTTAAACTCCCACATATGTTGCGAGAGTCCGTCCTTTTCCAATATGTCTAAACTTGTAGTAACAGTAATAAATATTGTTTTGCCTGCACACTGTAAAGTACTGCACGACTTTGGCACAAATAACGCGAAAGAAAGATAACTTCCATTCATCAAAAACCTGATACGTATTCTGTGAAGTTCTTGGCCAGATAAACAAATTCCAAAAACTGTGTTGAACATCTCAAAGAACTAGTAAAGTCCAGACAGTTCAGAAATACTCATTCTTATCTTCGAATCAGATTACTCATTCTTATCTTCGAATCAGATTACCGTCAACCTGTCTCTTTTTATTTGAAAAAGGACCATCAAAGGCTTAGCTTGTTTTGGACTCAGCTTTTCAACCATTTAAGGTCTATCAGTATCGGGTCCAACAAGAGCAAGATATGGCTTGTATCTTCAAAAGAAGACAAATTCATCAAACTGGAATAGCTTTTATGATAAAAAAAAATACAGGGAAAGCGTGCCAGCAACAACAAAATATAGAATTATTAAATCAAACTTTCATTCAGTTATTTTGTAAGATTGCACACATGAAGGTGGTTTTATCCGAGATATAAATCCTTAATGATTTATCTAAGGAGGTCTGACAGAGGTGGAATGCTTAAAAAGGAAGCCAGAGAGATGGCTAATCTAGAAAGAATACACTGGTCATTAGTTATCATTTTGCAAAAAGAGAAGCAAAAGAACTGAATGATGGGAAATCGTGTATAAGAAAATGTACATGGGCTCCAGGAAATTAAAACCTGTTTCCAGATTTACTTGACCCAATGTAATTGGTGGAATATATATATATATATATATATATATATATATATATAAATCTGACTTGATGGCAAACTCGAACATAGGTCTGATACGGATCTATTAGCTGTAAATGCAGAAATATTGTGTTAAAGGGATAGTTCAGTGTCCCTAACAACCCGTAAAAAGCATGCATGTTAAGTATTTTGTCAGTACTTTAATATGAATTCTTTGAAAAATGAAAACAAAATAAAAATACAGCATTTACCCGAGCTAGACATTGCAGACATCCTGCAGCAGCTGCCTTCCCCCTTCATGGTCTGACATTTCTTGCCACTGATTGGTTGCTTGAAGCAACCAATCAGTGGCAAGTTGAAAATAGCCGCTGAACACATCTTTCTGCATAGTAACTAGATGGGGTGGTAGAAGGGAGCAAATACATATGGGGGGATTCTGCAAAACGGACAACGTGAACATTTAAAGGGACTATGCAGCTATCATACGTATTAAAGTTCACATGATGGCTGGAGTGCCCCTATAACATCATACAGCAAAAGAAAATATACACAACAAATTAAAAAGTTACAATGATAAACATAAAATCAGCAGCGGAAAATGTGGCAATAATGGAGCTTGTGGTTATGGAAATATGGACAGGTCAGTTGCTTTGATTTGTCCATCATTATAATGGCAGATGTTCCAGTAGATTCTAATTACTAAAAAAAACATGTCTATTATAATAATAATGACTCAAGCAACAAACACCTTAATTAGTAAACGTGGAAAATAACAAGAACAAAGGAAATTAGGAGAACGGTATGTAATGGTATTTGATTTTTTCAGTGTTGTTCTTTTACTGCTACGTCTAAAATCAGATAAACATTTGCTGATTAAACATTCTGGCAAAGGAAGTGGAGAACATCAAAGTACAGAATAAATGACTACGGACAAAGTGTCCTATTCTTACCATGACATGGGACACACTCTGACAGAGAAGCTGGAGGCACCAAACATGTGCTGGCATTAAACTCGTCATCAGTGTCAGAGTCCTGAATGGGTCTGTTGGCACTAGAACTTAGTAACCACCTCTGGTTGTCATGGAGATGGGGTGATGGAGAAGGGGATTGTGTACGCGCAATAACTGAAGGGCTAGAAGATGAGGATGGCATGGGAGAACCTGGGAATAAAAATAAACACATTGTAAAAAAAAAAATATATAGGTCAGGAACATGCTTGGACAGAAACAAAGACATTAAAAATAATAGCATTGGGTATCAATGTAAAAGCATGATATGAAATAAATCATTAAATAAAGAATATGGAATAAACACAATAACTAGCATGGAAAGTCCCAGCAGCCGACATAAGATGTGCACAAGGTTCCACTAAGTTTTTGAGTAACACAGAAACAGAGTACCTTCCCAATTCTGCACTTGGTTATAAATACAAATCAGAATGAAGTGTTAAGTGCCTGCAGTACCGGATCGTGCCTGTAGGTGGAGCACCCTGTCTAAGAACATACATGCCATTTACTGCTGGAGGGTCAAGCGAAACGGGCACTTTGTCTCACTGTGTCATTTCTAGAGCACTCAGGATGAGTGAATGCTAAACTCAGCAACTAATAACAACAATAACACAACCACGCACGCTTACGGTGGACGCGGAGAAACAGGCACAGTCATATTACGGAGAAAACAGTTCAATACGATGGACGCGTACACAGAAATTAAGGGGCAGCAATACGTGGCCACAGTATTATCACAACTAAAGTTTGAGTTTATTTATATTACCTTGACAGCAGCATGAATAATGCTTTATGTTTCCATAGATCAGAAGATCACAGAACCCATTAAAATGTTATAAACTGTATATTATTGCACATACTATTGGTATTTATTGTTTTATCTGGGATGGGCACACAAAACGTTTCTTCTTGCGCTGGTACTCTAATTGTTAAACTCGGTGTCGTTTTTTTTATAGATGTACTACATGCAGAAAAAAGTCAAGATACAGAATCTCTTCCGACAGACCAATGATCTAAATATAAAAAGGAAATAAAGTCAGCTCCGGGGAAAGATCTGTACATTGCTTCCAGGCCCAAAGGATATATGACACAAGCCACAAAATATTACAGTTTCTGCAGCATTAAACGGGACTTTTTCTTAAAGCGACCAGAAAAACCATCAATATTACTGCTCACGGCACACCGTCAATGGGATTCACTGGTGAATATGCCTATAAATGCGTTGTGATGTATCACAAGTTTACATTGGATTAAATGCTTTTTGGAAATATTATACTAGGTGAGAACTCATCTCTGGCTTCCTATAGGATTAAATAGTCATCCTTTTTAGTGTCTCTGAATGTATTAACAGACAGTCCAGATTTTCTCCAGCTTAACAGCGATGCTTACAAGATGTATCACAAGATACGGTATCAAACGGCACCATCCCGAGGGATTTACCGGTAATTCTCACTTCCTGTATCATACCATGTGTAGTTTATCTCTCGCCTTCTTAAATAAATGGCTGTATTTTATATTCACTTGGTAGTTTCTAGCTGTTATCGTGACGTGGTATTACAAGGGGGGGGGGGGGGGGTCTGCACAGTATTGCTTCTTTTTCTGTATTTTGCACAAAACGACTATCCAAAAACCATAGAGATGAACTCTCAGTCTCTGTAAGGTTCTTTAGCCCCCCCTGCCAATGGTGCAAGAAGGTGTGAGCTCTCCACCACGAAAGGAATTAGAATGGGAAAAGTATGTTTTTCACCTTAAACTACAGTAGCAAAAGCTGTAAGAGAAAACAATCCTCAAATAATAAGAAAAGTTTTACAACAATCTCCCATTCGATTTATGGCATATTTTTTGCAGGAACTTATAATTTTGTACTATATTGCATTTTGTGCTTTATTCTATTGCGCCCTACTCGGAAACATGCTTAAAACGTCGAAATTGTCTTTAGAAAAACATAAGAGAATGCCTTGGTTGCGTCTTGTGGTTTCCTTATCTGTTGTTGGCTTGACTGGGTTTCCTATCATACGTCAGACGCTTGGTCTGTGTTTTCTTAATGTCCCATGGCCAGCGCGAGCCATCCCTAAAATATTTGCAACCACATGTGTTTCCACTTTATCATTTATTTATTGTGTGATAATGAGAGGCCTGAGGATTATGAAGACTTCCAGACTAAAAATAGTCGGCCAAAGTTACAAGAGTACAAACACAGCCTGGCTTTACTAACCTCCAGACCAAGAGCAAAGCTTTGTAAACTTCCTTGGTCCTTCGGTTAATCGAGGATTACGGGACATGAAGTTCATCGTAATCTGGAGAATTTCAGACTATTTCAAGCGAAGACAAGAGAAGATAATTTGCTATTACTTGATACCACACACTTCTTACTTGACTGGCTTTTGTTCTGCATGTAACACATTAATAATTCAGATGAATCAAAACTAATTACACAGCTATTGCAGGGTAGCGCCATTAAGTTATTTAATACATAATCTTATTAGTTCACGTTCTGCTTAGCTCACATCATGCCTGGGCTAATGTATTTGAAAAATGCCATAATATTGCCGAAGTTATCATGAGACAGAATTCGCTTTATATCATATTGAGTCCCGTCATTCCCTCAAGAATAACCAGGGGCAATTCTAGACTTAGGAGGGACAACCGTGCCAAGTGGCCCAGTGATACTGCAGCCAAAAGACCCGCGTGTGCAAAGTTTAAAATCAAGGGAATTCCGCCTAAAGTCCTTGTTAAACTTGGTGATTACAAATGGAATTACAAGTAAGAGATCCAAAAAGAAAACACTTCTTGTAGGGGCAAGCACTCCAAATCTGAGCAACCCAGAGGGCAATACGCATTGGCAGCCCTTCTGTGAGAATAACTATAGAATATATTGTTTTAAGGGACACCCTACTGCCCCAATAAAGCACCTAAGAGGGCATTTTACATAGTCTCAAAGGCGATATTTCTGGTTCTCTTATTTAGGCAAGTGAAATGGCTACTGGACAGCCTTCATGTTGATTGGGTAGAATACAGAATACAATTTCTGAAAACAATGGCTTTAAGGAATATACTGAATTTTTCAGATTAGAAGAACACACAAGGTGCACCATTATTTTAATAGTAAGGTTTTCTAAGCCTGTATGTTTGCATTTTTGGTTATTTTTAGCAAAATACTAAATAACAAAAATGTGTTTTCTTGCTATACAGAACACTTATTCTCCATCAGTATTATTTGGAAATAAGGAGCAAGTTAGAGATTTAAATTCAAAGTTACAATACAAAGTCTGATTAAAAAGGTACTTGGCATGAAATATTACCAGGTGTAATTCAGGAAAGAATGAAAGGCTCAGATATTACTGTACGATCATAGTGGCGGCTCCCAGTAACGATCATTCCTGCTTTCAGCTCAAGGAGAAATGTCATGTTTTATCTTTGACGGCAGGCCTTTTTCATCCAACACGCCCAGACTAAATTCAGCAACACTTTTGTTCGTGCTTTTAATTATAAATCCATTTTATACTATAGACCCCCTGTTTGGTACTCAACCTGTAAAACTTGGCACTGGCATTTATCTCGCTGTTGGATATTGCAGCCTTGTGCAGTCAACCTGTGGTGACAGTTATCTCTTAATTAAAACTCTACATGCAAATAGCGCTATTGAAAAGTGCTCTTGCACAGACTCCACAAAGCATAACAATTTATAAAGGAGCTATTATTTTTTCTCCTATGGCTAAAATGCGGAAAGAACCCATTGTGACCTACGTAAAGAATTCCGTAAGGTATCAGCTGGCCAATTTTTTATTAATACAAATAAAACAATGGGATGCTGGCAATTCCTTCCAAAGGGGATGTAACTAACATTAAATTAATAGCGAAATGTGCTTCCATGCTGGAGATGTGCCTTCGGTTTCCATCAATCTAATTAGGTATGAAGATATATGCCGATACATTGTACAACGGTTTAAGTCCATGCGCATGTTCTCTGTCCTGGTCCTACAGAGTAGACTTGCGTTGAGTGGGGAGCCCTGTGTTGGGTTTATGGAGGTAGTGATATATTTTGTATTGCTTGAAGCAGCCAATCAGTGGCAGGAAACAGATCCTATTGAAATGCAGTGAAACTGTCTGCTGGTAAGTATATTAAGTCAGGGACATGCCTGGGATATACAAGGGAACTCCGGTACTGCAGTCTGACATCGGCGGGAATGCCCACTAATGTCAGCGGGCAGTCACGGCTGCGACCCGCAAGGATGGGCTCCAGGTAGCCCGAACACATCTCCTGTACAGAAAATAGCTGGGAGAAGGGGCAAATGCAAATGGGGGAACTCTGTAGAACCCCACATGCATTTACAAAAGGACACTACAAACATTTAAAGGGACCATGCAGCTGTCATATACATTAAAGTGCATATGAAGGCTACAGTGTACCTGTAATATTGATCTGTCCACTAGGTCTTCAGGTAAGAAATGCATTTCATTTATTTATAGTGCTAGCCAAATATGTGAGATCTACAAATTAACCTTCTTCCAATTTTGCTCCCATCCACATGGAAATAGGTCTTAATGATCACATTGTACATTACACATTCTGGCATCACAAACAGTGCATGTCCAGAAAACATAGCTGCATGCTGACCGCATATACATAAGAGCCGCAAACCAAAACTATCATCCAACCTATACATCGACCATTTAAAAAACTAAACCATTTTTTTCTAGAACAACATGTGAGTAAAATATCACGTTTTTTTAAAAAAAAAAATAACACCAATCACTTTCAGCCAGCTCCTAGAAACATAAATCCTGACGGCAGTAAAGACTTAAATCTTAATCAGTCCTTGGTCTTAGATTTAGGAAAACCATGCGCCTACCCCATGCATGTTATTCCTTTACTGTATTATAACACAACTTCTAGCCGACCTCTTCAAACTTATAATATTCAGGGTTACGCATATAAAACATTTGAAACAGCTTTATATATGACCAATTTATAGCTGTTTATGAGCGAGAACGGAGAGACGCAATTAGAAGAATAATATATATATTTTACAGTATTTCATTTCTTAACATATTTTCTGCTGTTTATATACTCGTTGTTGTGAACACTGTAATAAGCCCAACTTAAAATAGTCAAGGAAATAGACAAAACAGCAATAAACACCAAAAATAACCACATTTTCTAAGCGCAATGGATAGGTTTACCGGCACATCTTTAGTGTTTCCTATACCGTTCATTTTAAAGTGAATATTAATAAGCATTTCTAGAGACGTATTGTTGTAAGTAATCAGTTATTAATTGCCATGCATAATTCATAGTTTAAAGTACCCATTTATTATTAATGTGTTTCTCCTCATATTTATTATATAAATAATTAATACCCATGCATTCTATTGTTTTGTTTTGATCACTGATAAATTTCATTACTCACCCATAAGGCAATGGCAAGACATTATCTAGACGGCTTGTAAGAGTGGTAAAGTATGTGCACATATGTAAGACATACAGTATATACAGTAGATACAGTATATAAGATACCCATACATAAACCGGTATATTTTTAAATATATATTCATATATATTTATCTTAGAAATACATATAAATATACATGTATATATATATATATACACATGTATATATATATATATATATATATATATATATATCTTAATGTGCCTACACGAAGATATAAATGCCCACTGAGCCTATTTTCCACATCATGTGTAATTAAAATTATATCTCACAATGGTAGTTGAATTTTTATGGGGGAAGAATTTTTCGAGTGCACACCATAGTCATCTTCCCAACAGGAAGTAGCCATAAGGCACAACCAAACCGATCGCCCTGTTGGTGTGAAGAACATAAAATGATACATGCATTAACTTCTGTCAGAAAAGGGCACATATACTTGTGGATAATATAAACTGCCTTTTCCCATGTAGGACATGCCTGTTTGTCAAGCAGAAGCATTTAATCATGTTACGTGAAGCTTCAAATAAATTCTGAGCCTGCTAAAATATGGGATTCTGTACATACTAATGCAAACTATCTGTTAAACAGAAACGTAATTAGGCAAAAGGAACAAAGCCGGGAACGTGCGCGGGTACTTAAAACCAGACAAATAGCTCCATAAAAACATTTGTGCATTGACCTGTGTCTAAAGGAGCCATGGCATCATCCATCAATTACTTGGTGCCAAGGAAACAGTTGATCACAAAATGCCTCTAAAAAGTAGCAGCCAGCCCTTAAACATTATGTTCTTCATGAATTTTCATGGAAGCACTTTTCTTGTTACCCTCTTGGCTTTCAGTGCTATTGGAAGCTAGTTGTTCTTTCCGACCTTGAGGTTACTGCCGGAGGAGGCAGTGCAGAGGTTAATGCAGCGGCTCGTTCTTGGCTTGTTTTATTTTTGTGCTGGTGGTCATATAAAAACACTCAGACCCGCTGAAAACTTGCCCACTGTTCTGAAAGGACTGCTAGCTCCGATAAAAAGGCTTTGCCGCTGTCAGTGGCCCCGACATACAAATCTGGCATTATTATCATGTAAGCTCTCAACGATAATCCCATTTCCGCCATGCAGTCAATAAAACGACGTCCAACTGCAGTACACGGTGGCCAATTCGTAGGTGTGATCTGGATCAATGCTGTTGTAGTGCAGGTGAGGGATAGAATAACGTGCCATCAGCGGCATTGGAGTTTTTTCGTTCTTAGAAATCACTAAAAGATGGAAAAGACAGGGCTATGTACCACACACTCACTGCTCGTGTCAGTCAGTCAGAAGACTTTACCATGTTTACGAAGAGACAATAAGCTCAATAAGCCTCTCTTAGACTGCTTTAGCTACCTTTAAAGACATTGTTTTAATGATGCACTATGCAGGGACGGCAGGAACACCGGCGTTGGCACCAATGACGTATCACGGCCTAGGCTCACTATGAACAGGCCTAGGGTGGCAGATCCAAGGGCGGCAGTCCCCCTAGAAAAAGAAAACAGGGGCAAATCGCCCTCTCTGCATATTAAGCCACCCAGTGTACAATGGGCTGGTTACGAGGTACATCTTCCCTATCTGCACAGCCTCCATAGGTTCAGTAAAAAGCGCTGTGTACCTTTAAGGCATGGCACAACGGGATATGATGTCATATGTCAACACTCAGTTTCTTAAAGTTGCACAACGCCTTTTAGAGTAGCAGAGAACTGACCACTGAGGTTGTGGCAACTGGGGTGCTGCTCAAGGTCACTGGTTTGCCCTTCATAATGGTGCAGTTGATGAGTTCAATTGTTTCCGCTCACCTACAATAAACTTCTGTTTTACTAATGAGGATGACAAACGGACAAGGTGCATAGAAGAATACTAGATTAATATATATATATATTATATACATATATATACATGCACCAAGCTTATTGATGACCTCCCAGCATATCATACAACTGCAACTCCCAACACCTTTACCCAGCCAGCTAATTAACAAGCTACAGGCAACCAATTCTCACTTTTCCTTTGTGTGATCCTTACCAGACACCGTTTTCACAGTCACAGAAAGGAAAGAAAGGATTATTTGCAAATAAATGGCTCTATTTCGCATTCCCTGCCTGCGCTGCAGCTCCCCCCCCCTTGAAAAAGTGCAGTTCTAACAGCGAAGACATTTAAACAACTCCAGTTGGTATAAGAGCTCTATGCCCACACTGCGTAATCCATGCATTTATTTTTTTCACTCCTGTGTAAAGTAATTGTAGAAACCACTAAATAACAGAAACTCGTTTAAAACATCAGCGTGGAGCACACCACAGACTGCGCGCCCGCTCCTCCAAAGTAGTTATCCTAATCTGTCCGAGACGTGGAAAGAGCCCTTAATTTGTTGTTTACTCGTTCTTGCAAGTAACTCCGCTTACGGTAACAGAGCAGGGTTTTCCTGCAACTCGCAAGCCGTGGCATTAACGGAATTAACGACGCTAAATAAATCATGGATTCGCGCCGCGCAGCGAGGAGACTCTCCCGGGAGCGAGAGGAAATTTGCCGGACACGCGTCTCATTAAAGCCAGTGGGCAATTTGTTTCATGGCTGGAGAAACACTTATCAGCTGTCCAGGCCCATGCGGCGAAAGCGTTTCTCCCCGTAAAAGAAATGCAGGATCGGCAGTAGGAGACCGAGAGTCTTAATTGAAAGTTCTCGGAGTGATCGTGTAGTTGGATTGCCGCGCGCCGATGACAGAATCACAAGAACCGGCTACAGACGTGATTTCCGATTTTGTCTTTTGTGGGGGTTTTTTGTATTCATTTAAAAGATGGATCAATACCGAGGTTGTTTCTGGCATAATGTTTAGCTTGGGTATACTTGGCTGTGAAGCAAGTGGGCTGTGAATGTGAACACAGAGGCATTATATTAATCTGTTGCACCAAAATGTCCACATCTAGGACAAACGTTATCAATCTAACCCAAATTAAATATTTGTTGTTGTGTGAAAGCTTTAACCAATTTGCTGCAAGATATCTCTACAGCAAACACACGAAACATATTAATCAAGTAGCACGAAGGCTCTTCTTCAAGCCAAATAGGATAGAATGATGAAAAAAACTGTATATTATGTGACCTGTTAACTAAAAATACGTTGCGGGGAGGGGATTTATTCCACTGAGATTTCAGGATGTGAGCCATTGAGGGTCAAAACAAAAATAATCTAAGCCCTTCTTTATTGACCTTTACTTCATATTATGTGTGGGCACATTCGCTGGGATTCTGCTAGCCAATTATTGTATTGATTTGTTGCGTATCGTATAACCTCGATCATCCGGGATCACGTGGAATTCTTTGCGGACGCCAAAGAAGAACTTTGGCGACAGCAAAGAATTCCACATATATATTATGGCGAGGGGGTTGGGGTTGAGGTTTAAAAAGGTGTAATGCCAGTGATTTCATACGTTACTATAAGGGTTACAGTTTGTATCTGCTTAGGTCCATAAAGTATCTATAATGGAATTAAAGCAATGGCCTACAGGAAGATCTCCAGTTTCCGGGACCCCCAATGTCTAAAGAATGCAGCCTTCCCTATTAAACAATATGTAGATTATAGGCCTTTTTTATTTCCGGTATTGAAGGAATGTGCCCTTCTTATGAAAATAGATGCAAAAGTTTAGATTTAACGCGTTAATAAATCTCTGATACACACATGCAGCAGCCTACAGGCAGCTCTAAGGCTTTGACACTTGGAAGAGCCGGAGTAACGGAGCTGAAACAACGGCCACTTAAAACATCCATTCTCTCTGCTGCCGTTTTTTACGCCTGCTGAGCATCCCCATGCCAGAGCCAGTCACCCGGTATGAAATGTGCAAGGGCAGCACAGCCACGTACAGAACATCACCACCAAGACACGGGATCTTCTGTGCACCTCTACCCTGCCTGGCAACCAAGGGTTAACCTTAGCGTGCCACTTCATCAAATATTCTGCGGTTTGGGAGCTGGTAACAGGCAGTCACATCCCTCTAGACACCAGAACACTTCTTTAAACACTCTCCGTATCCGTTTACAGAAGGCTTACGTGCGGATGCAAATATACTGTAACGATGGAGAGGGAGCGGCAGAATGTCACACTTCCAGAGCCAGCAGAGAGATCCGCACATCGGTCACCAAAGGGTTAAGATGCTGCGATGCCATAGATTTTTCCTATAGCTATTCTTGAAATTCTACCCTTCAAGATCAGGAGGTCTCTCTCTGCCAAAGCAGGTTCTGATCTAATCTATTAGACGTCGGAATAAAGAAGATTCCCAATTTGCCAATGGAAAGCGCTCAGTCTTTCCGGTGCAGACTCATATTAGAACCCGAAAATCCCCTGCAAATATTTACAGCTGCTGAAATAACCCAGTAAGGGCAACAGCGGTGCCTACAATAACACGGCGTGCGTTCTAAATCTAGAACACATTCAGACCTTAAGAGTCTTTTCATTACAGGCCTTTTGATTGAAAGATCAGTGTGTGTATTGTACCAACAAACTAACACCGCCAACGGATCGGGGAGAAAAAAATATAGCTTATTACTCGTGTGCCTGAATGATCTTTTTACTTTAAAGTTGCCTTAAATGCCAACTGAAAGACTGCATTAGCATGGTGTGAAAAAAATAATCACAGCCTTTCACTTTGCATTTTGACAGCATTGAGATGGCCATTGATGAACAGAAAAATAACAGCGGTTTTAGCAAAGAGAGACCTCGATTACTATATATTTACCAAGACTAAGAGGTGCAGTCACTAAACCAGTGGTTTCCAGGAGTTCTAAACATTTAATTTCACCGGCTTTTCTGATTATTATGAAATGTCAGCCCCGGTAAGACTGGTTGGGCTGGCCGCTTATAATCCATGGCTTCATTTGTTTCAGGAATCATTAAAGGGACAGAAAAGGTTTTTTTTCAAGTAACTTTTAAGCAGTCAGTGTCCATGTTATGGACACTTATGGCACCCGTACTCCCGGTGACCTCCTCTCCCCATCTGGACAGAGAGAAGGGACGCTGAAGAAGCAAAAAGTTTTGTTTTTTTATGTAATCTCTCAAAAGAAGAGCTGTGACAATTCTTGCTTTGAATATACCGGTAAGTAAGGTTTTCTTACAAAAGAGAGAGAGAGAGAGAAATACTGCCTCATTCACTATGCATTAAACAGGCATTCCCCTTTTTAGTAAATACACTCCTTTGAGTGATAACTAAAATGCTGACCTGTCTGTGAGGCTGAAGCTGGGATAAAAAAATATTAAATGAGTGTTGGCAAGTCCTGGTGATCTGCTAAATAATCCAAGATGAAATGGGACAACCACATCCCTTACTAAAGAAAATCAAATCGCCATAAGCTCGCCTGCTCATAAAAGAGCGACCTGACAGTCTCAAACCAGTTTATACTCAAGAAAGAAAAAAGGGCTCCAACGGCAGCTCCAAGCTCTACCATGGGGCAGCAGAACGCATTTCCATGGCCATTCAAGTCTTGGCAAACCGTGCTTAGCAATCATCAATCGCAAAGAGCTCATAAAACCCTAACCTGTTAATTACTCGCTCCGGACGGATGTTTAGCACCAGCAGTCTAATCCAGTTCTCCATAGGAGTTATCATAAAGGGCTCTGGAGAATGTCTTGCTGTCTCTTAGACATCTTCCTGATGTGATAGTCTCAAGATGCATTGTTTTGGACCACTGACTAAACAAATACAGGCAGCGAGAACCTTAAACACTAGACACGTGTTTAAACATGTCAATCGGAAGCTAGAATCCGGCATCATTCTGTATCTGGAAATCCAGCTCTGGCTGGGACACATCTCCCATGATTCCACTCGTGCCGTATGAGAATGGTGTTAGCAGTAAAGCCTATGGGCTACCCTCGTCTCCGGCATGAAGAACAGTCACAGAGTCTGCTTTGAACATTTGGTTTCTAACCAAGCGAACGTTTTTGTAGCCAAATTGAAAAAACAAAAACAAATATTGGGGTGATTTAACGATTTTACATTCTCCAGCACGTAGGAGTTAAGCAGTAAGAAGTGTAAAACTCACAGCTTTTAGTAGAGAAAGTGTCAAATTAACATGCTATTTTATCACTTTGTGAATGATCAACGTGTTACTTTACTCATATTCACTCATATTATGCTGAGGTTAATTTAAACACAGATACAAGGGTCAACTGTCACCCCGCGCATGCACACAGGTTTTAAAAATATCCCAGTACTTTACATTGCTTTGAGGAACGGCATCACTGCTTTCAATATAAGCCAAATACGTCAGGGGAAACGTGTCTTGAAATTACTAATTTGCTCACTGTTAATGAACACTGTCCAGCACGATTTATGCTTAAATCAGCACTGCACGCTTGGATGACAACATTTATTATGCAGAATACATTTTACATGTAAATACAGCACTTTGGAGTATGTGAATAATGTTATAGGGAAAAAAAAAAACATTAATCCGCCCTGAAAAGGTTACTTTTTGTTGTTATTATTTCACAAAAAACATTCAACCCCCATCTACCCCGGCACAGGCGATACTCAGACATCATTATGTTGCGTTCTATAATCCCCATCATAATCTGCCTGCATTGCCCGTACTATACAGCTTTGTGGATAATTGACTAAGCCACTGGCTATTATGGACTACAAATCCCTGTAGGTTTGGCTACTGACACCTTAAGCAAGTATCTTAGAGCAGCCATGCTGTTCTGACACCTAACCATTAAACCCCCTAACGCAGCACAATATATAGCGCCAACAATTTGCACAGCGCTTCTTGTAGCACATACGTTCAAGGGGTCTGACAAAAGTAGAACCGAAGGACCAAGACAAACTGACACATTGAGTATTACAATCTTTAACGTTACAGGGGTGCTGAGTAAGCCTCTGCATGTAGACCCCCAGATTTTACCTGAACACCCCCACGTTCATCACCCCTTCATCTCTTAACAGGCTTTTTCATTCCCCTCGATGAATATTAGTAAAGCCCATGGAAGAGCTCCTGGTGGCTTCTAGTAGACCTGGAGCCCTGGGCAGCTGAATCCCAACTGTCCAACTCCAGTATTCATGGCAGTAGGCAGTGTTATCCCTTATTTCATGGTAATACCTAACAAAATTATTACCAATACATAATAGAAAAGGGCTAAATTTTGGTTTCATTTGAGACCGACCACTGCAAGATCATGGCCCAGAGGAATAGAGTTGCCAACCCCAGTATAAATAACGCAATATCTCAGTACGTAGGCTGTTCCTTAAAGTCCCCAGTTGTATTTGCTCTCATCCGTTTGACTCCGTCATTAATTTTGTACACCGAACACAATGCCCTACAACCCAACATTGTGGCAATAATTACCGAGGCCAATTAAAAGTTAGCACCTGCGGTTTTCTTGCAGATGTTTTGTCTCTATATATTTCCGTGAACTGACTAGGCTATTAAAATATTTCATTAACAGCACGAAAAGCTGATAAGGTAAAAATATTGCTTTTGTACATACGCATATTCACAAAGATCATATATTTATCCATATTCTACATCATTTAATATTTTTGTCTTAAGAAACAGGTTTTCTTTTATAAACCAGAGTCATGTCATTAGGAGAGCTTAAGATGGCAGAAAGAATGTTGCAACAAAGTGTCCGTGACATTCTTGCGTGTAAAAAAGACCACCCCCTGTATGGCCACATTTTCACTAATCCTCTGGCGCGGGGGGCAGCTTTCATCATACTGTCCCACCTCTCTGCAATTTGTCCTGTCTGGGCCAGTTTTATTATGGTGGATAAAGGGACTCAATAGGGGGTGCCCTGGGAAAATAAGTCATTACCTTACAAAACGAAGAACTAAACCTGTGAATGGATTGGGTATTCTTAATGAATCCACAAAGAAAGCAAAAAAAGCCCCCCAAACAAGCAAGCTGAACATAGCCCTTAAATGTGCAACGACTATAACAAGCAAAAATCAATCAAATCTCTCCCTAGAACAATCCCGGTTTTCTTACAATAATTTACAGACCCACTAGAGCTGAAAAAGATGTCAAATACTAAACCAAGTAACTAATTAAAGTCTGATTTTCCACTACAGGAGCAATCATTCTTCTTACTTAACACCTTCGGCACTAAAGCAATGCCTTCTGTAGAGAAGGTTATATATCATTTGGTACCGAGACTTTTTCCTCCATACTATGTCCTGCACTGGAAATCCAAAGCTTATGAAAAATGAACCCCATCATAGGGCTGCTCAGTGTCCCAAAGACCCCGCAGAATATATAATGGATCGTGTTGCTCTTGTTCAAGGAATGAGGTTCCCAATCTAATGGGAGGCTATTAATTACCTAATTAAGGTCGTGTACGGATTCGCAGGTCATGCACTAGATCCTCGCATCCTCCGTGTAACAATGTTGCAGAAGAGTGCAGCCTTCCATAACTACTGCATTCAAAGTCACAGGAGGAACAATGGAATGAAGAATGCTTACATTTCATGTCTTAGACAGCCAGATGTCTTGTCGCGTGTCTGAAGGCTGTCATGGAATATTCGTGATAAATTCTTCATAAAATGTGCAGTTTGATAGCGCCACCAGAGGACTCGGTCTTAGTTCCCCTGCTCTGGTATACCTCATCTGCTTTTGTGGAGGAAGACTGATACTCTTCTCTTTTTTTAAACCTCACCGTCATTGACATCAGTACTTGAGGAATACCTTCACAAGCCTCTGCTGTATCTCTCTCCACCGGAAGCCAGGCGTAAACCCAGCGGCCCACGGATTATGGATCATGCAATCTGCTATTGTGAAATAGCATATTAAATCATTTTTTCCCTCGTTTTTATGGTACTGCCCATTTCCATGGCAGCATTTTTGACCAACCATACAAAGAAAAACTACATTTACAGTAATTTTAACCCCTTAATGACAAAGCCCGTACCTGTGCGGGCTCAAAATGCATTGTTTTCAATGGGTTTAGGGACCGCCCATTCTCCTTAAGGGGTTAAATATTCCCAGACTTTTTGGTCGTTTGGAAATTGTTAAAGCAAAAAGAGGCTAATCCAGAATAATGTTAAGGAGTTATGTATTGGAGAAACTATGGAAATAACAAACTTATAATAATCTTAAATAACAAAAATAACAATAGTAATATATGGGTACACATACCACACCAATTAAGGGGTTATATTGCTTTATGTTTGATGTATTTAGTTTTAACTAATTATGTGCTGCTACCAGGCTTGCCAACCGTTAATGCAAAGTATAAGTTCCATAAGATTCTCAATTGGCTAATACTGGGGGGGAAAAACTAATTTCGTTTAGCTTCTATGTAGTACCTTCCATCCGAGAGCTTATTACGCTGAGGCTTCTCATTAAAAAGCTAATTATCATGTATCCTTCTCAGTCTGTACCTGACAATGTAATGCAATAAAGCGCAGCTTTCGGATCAAATACGGGAACAACTCTCTTCCTGACAGTAAAACGTGAACTTTTGGTATTTGGGAATTTAAGCAGATGCAAGCCTCGAGTTTAATGTAATTAGAAAGGAGATATTCAATTTACAGTATCCACAAGTAATGATGATTAAATTGTTCCAAAAAAACAGTCGGTAAGCAGAAGACACCACTGTTGTAATTACATCCCGTTCGCAAAATGAGCCTGGTGATGTGAACTTCGAGAGTTTTAAGTAAATGAAGGCCAAGTGATAAAACACAAAGTACAGTGTTTAGACGACTGCGTTGCTAAACGTAATGAAGGAAGGAGCAGATACCCAGAACTACTGAAAGATTTTATTACTTACCGCAATTATTAGCACAGCACGCTTCGTGCTCTAATAAATCCATTAAATACCAGGCTGGCAAAATGTCTTCTCTTTGTATCCATAACCCTCATCTTCTCGCAAGACGTTTATATCAATTTGGCATCTTAAAAAAATTCCGGCAAGAATTCTTCCACCTCCAGACTAACCTCAAGCACGTGGATGTTTTACGGTTTCCTTCGTCTAAAGCAAGAGATATCAGCTATGAATATTAAAGCGTATTCTTCCAACGTTAGCTGGGTCAGCACTCCACGAGGACCAAGGTGAAAAATATACAAATAACAATCGCAATCACGGCAGCTGCGATTATAAGTCTCCGGAAAAACGTATTCTGGCAATAATGGGACGATATTTAACACTGCTACTTGAAGCTTTGTGGCCGTCTCTCATCGCTCGCGTCTGAATAGAACGAGCACTTAGAGGCTATGAGTGCTTGCCCACACTAGCTCCTTCCATTATATTAGACCATTGTTTCCCCCGACTGCAAAGGGATAGCTCGAACCTCTCTGGCCTGAAAGTCAAAAGGCTTGTCATAATACATTAATAACACTTCTGTGCTCAGGTTTCATTGAAGAAAATCCAGCTCTGTGAAAATAAAGACTAAAAGTTTAACCTTCTTAGTGCTGGCGAGCCTGCCAAGGAACGGAAGCCCTTTATAGCAGGCCTTCGGGGGGCTTGTTAACACGTACAACACTGGATTATAAATTCCATCATCAACATTCTGCATCAGACAGAAATAGTATTATTACTGCATTTTATTAATGACTGTCAATAGGTTTCACAGAGCTGTATTATGTATCGATGATGTCATGCGTGGGCTTGCTGTGAAGCCGCTTCTCGCCCACATTATGTAGCAGCAGTCCAGACTACAGAGCCAAATTGTGACCTGTATCCCTAGCATCACGCGTGTACAGACGGCCAACGGCGCAACAGGACAACTTGGTAAATTTTATATTAAAAAATAAAAATGATTAAAAAAACAGCGTCAGCACTTCTTAGTGGCTCGGCTGTAGAGGCCTGCTCTGTGAAGAAGAATAATATAATCTGTGAACGTCGGCTGATATAGCGGTGTACACTTATATGATATCCTCACATACATTATTGGAATGCAGAACGAAATGGAATTAATCATCGTTCACCTTACATGACTTCAGTTGATCGAACACTTTTTAACGGCCAACAAAAGAAAAGCCTAACATGACTCTTCGGTGTACATTACTAGGTTTCCTCCCATAAGTAAGGAAATCCTATGCTATGAAAACACTAGTTATGGAAGTGCTGGGGGGGGGTTCCGGATCACTCGGGGAGACGTAACCTGTCTAGATCGTTTCCTCATAGGCTTTTAAACGCACTTAATGAATAATCATCATCAGCTCATCAGCGCAGGTTTTCTGTATGTTCAGGTTTTGCCAGTTAAATAGAATGCGTTTCAGTATGTGGAAAGTCTGGGGGACATATAATACCGAGTGACTGGCCGCGGAACATAAACACAACGTGAATGCTGTGTACCGCCAATAGCTTACCGCGTCTGTAACGTGTGAGCCAGTGCAATGTTTAAAATGAAGTTCAAAAATGACTTTACTAGCCTATATTTTATCCCGCTATAAACCTCAGCCTTTGGGGGGCGCTATGGACACTTCCATACAAACGTGTGAACTCGGAGATATTGTCTGTTTAGGTCATCCAAGTTAAAGCTCTTTAGGGTCTTATAAATCTCTCTTGACTAGAACATGCACTTGCACAGAGAGAGACTAATTTCGTAGACTGAGTCTCTGTCCACTAGAAAAATAGTGCTTTCCTGTCAAAGACTGATATATTTATTTTCATTTATGTCCTGTCTGCTGGATAATCAAGTCTGAATAGAGGTTTTCTTTTCCTCTAGGGGGAAAAAAAAATACGAAAAAAGCAGACAAAATACAAGCTTTAATAATAGTGTAGTTGTTTCTAATTTTACATGGGGGGGGATCACAGATTGGGAGTTAAGTAAAAAAAAAAAAAAGCATTATCATCGTAGCAAGAAAATCAAATAAAAGACCACTTTTCAAATTCTGCATCAAAATCTGCGTTTTTTACGTGACCACTATTGGATCTGTCGTATAGCACAAGAAGAAGTCACTGCGAAGAAAATCAGCGCCAAGTTATGGTTCTATGATCATTGGCCAACTTTACCCCTGGAACAGAATAGTTAAAAGTCAGCAGCCATATTAACATAATCTAGATTTATGGTACTCTATAGAGTACCTGTGAAATAAAAAAATATACAATTTAAAAAATGCTGTTATCGCTTTGATTTGGTAATTTACCCTGCAGCACGCTGCTCTCTGATCACGAGTGATGTCTCATTAAACAAATCCACAATTCAGTCTTAAAATATTATGAAAAAAAGAGATTTATTTAATGTGGAGATTTAGAAACAGTAGAGCTTCCTGCTGCTCCCTAATAAGTCTAATTACTTGGAAGGGTTTCCAGCCATAAATAAGGTCTGTTATATCCTGTCTAATTCAGCAAGTCAGAAGACACAAGGAGAAACGACAAGACCCGATCTGGTCCAGGGAGAGCAGTTCCTCATGACTGTGAAAAACAATCACCCTCACACATGGATGTCTCATATGGTAGAATCATGGTGGACAATAGAAATTGATTCAGCGTTGAACGCTACCCTAGAAAATCACTACACTGCCCTAATAACGGATCATCACGGGGTACCAAGTGAAACATGTGGATTGCTTCTCTAGGGGCTTACCTCTCAAAAGTAACTTTAGAACAACCAAAAACATTCTATAAATACACAATATGCCACGTGCAGGTCTCTAGCTTTTGTGAAACAAAATGTCCCTGCTAACTTAAGAAAACCATATATTCTGTTTAATTGGACAGAGACAATGCATACCGAAGGGCTGCATTAAAATCATTGCTACTCTGCATCATGCATTTTTAGAGTCTCCAGGTACGGAGCCATCTGGATGAACGACTTGAAGATGAATTCATATACCCACAGTCCATGAAGCCGATACACAACACAAGTAAAATGACAGCTCTGTCTAATTATGAACTGAATACAAGCTTTAGAAACTACACAAATATTTAATTCCGTTCTGGAATCTGGAACATAAGATTTGTCTTCCCAACCAGAAGACTCCAGAGTTTAAAGGGACATTTAAGGGTTTTACAGAAAAGGAGGTCTCAGTAGATACACCTCGTTTTCCACTTAAAAAAACCCCCAACAATGGCGTCTATCAGAGGAGTTTGCTGGCTCTTTAAGTTGGGTGACCGTATTAAACAATTATTGCATTAACTGTCAGAAAACAAACAAACGGGAAGACGTGACGCATTACCGTGATGTAGAAATGGTAGCAATTATACAATTGACTCTTCAATTAAGAATATTTTACTGGGAATAATTGATTTTTGCAGTTGACCTTTAAACTTTGACCCTAATAATGCAGCAGTCCATTCTCATTTCATTTTTCCACATGCCTATACAACTGCCATAACATCCATAAAATGACCAAAAAAAACCCACCAATTAGCAAAGAATCTTCCACATTCACCCTGACGTGAAGATTGTTGGGTTTGTTTTTGCGGTTTCATTATTACAGACGTATTTTAGCCAAAAAAAAAAACTATTTGCTTTTTAGTAACCGAATTAAGCATTTCAATTGAATACCATAAATCAAAGAATCTGTACGTAACTTTATTAGAAATTATAATTCACCTAAAAATGAGTAAACAAATTAAAGTCCTTGGCAGGCTATATAAAAAAATAAAAATATTTCAGATTGACGAGCGCTCAACCTCATCACGAGGACAGCCAAGGATTCGCGTTCTGCTGGCTCCACGTTTTGTTACAGCTAGGGCTGTGTTTAGCTTTCGCCCACATAACACAAGAGACAAACTCTCCAAATCCAGTTACATTAAACTCTAATTACCAGCAAGTAGGCCTCGGGAACTGCCCACAACACAAAGGCATTCAGCACAAAGCGCTTAGCAACACCAGCCACATTGGCTCAAAGGAGATCTAGTGGCTATTGTACATTCTCCGGGCCTTTGAGATGCGGAGAGTGGCACATACACGAACCGTCTGCGTGCACTTTGCGACTTGATCTTAAAATCCTTTAAAGTAAAGAACCGCTGAAGTCTACAGGGGAAAACTCGGAACGTTTGCATAGTTCAGCTATGTAATTTAATTAAACGTAGGGCTTGTAGACGTATTATCAATCTAGTCATAAGCTGCTTCATTTATTTCATTACATAAATGTCACACAAGATGCACAGGAGGTCGGTACCCAATAGCACCGTGTTTCCTAACCTCTTGGGCCACCGTGCATGTTGCTGGAATATCCCAGCAACGGCAGAGATTGCATAAAGTGGCCATGTCATGCCCATACATATTCAAAGCTTTAACTATGATTAAATGAACCCGACCACGTAGGAACACACGTAGGAACACACGTAGGAACACACGTAGGAACACACTTCTCGGTAGCTGGAGGCACCTTGTCCATGATACTGACCAACATCACGCAATCTCTGCAAGGTGTTTTCAATATGGATGTAGGAAAGCTTTTTGATATAAAATTAAATAAGTGTCCCATTAAAAAGCAATTCCTCATTTTGATTAATTTAGCTGTGCTGTTGGTGTAATCGCCATAAACAATACATGAGAAACACTGCTACAGCCGATTCATCATAGTGTTACCTACACAGCGAGAATGTATATTTGTGCCTCCTGCCTCTGTGGCATCACATTAACACCCATCGAAAGGTTAAAGGGATTAGGGGCCCAAGAGAACACTTACACTGAGAAAATATGTTAATATTCTGCATGAGTAGACATTTCCTCCTGTCCAGACAACATTGTGCCCTCAAGTCTCCTCTACCATAAAACCATTTCCAACCCCAACGTCAGTAACGCTCTCCTTTATTTTGCATGCAAGTTACTCATTTCCACCTATGTATATAAGAGCTGTCACAATATAGTCTTCAAGGACAGCAGACACACCAATAGACTTTGATTAGTGATACGCAAACTGAAGTTAATGGAATCCTCAAAGTCTGACACACTATAAGAACTCAAGGACTCTGTCTTTGGAGAGAGTCTTTTAGGGGTTATGTATTAAAAAGTGATTCTGCTACAAAGCTTGACATGTCCTCTGATTACCAAAGCAACCAATGCAACATTGGGATTGTCAAAGTTAGCAATATCAGAAGATGCCTAAAACATGTGCGCTAATACTTTAACAAGAAATACAAAGATATTCATCTGGTTGATTAAAGGTGCAGTTCCACTTAGACTATATATGAACTGCACTCTCTAGTACCAGCAGTTCTGTCGTCATATTCTTTCCGCTTACAAAAATGTATTTCTGCAACAGTGGATCCATTGCCTTATCTGTAAGGTTTTCTGTCCTACCAAATACATTTGTTATCTAGGAGCGCCGAGTTAAATTGTGACAAATTAGCAATTGAGCTGGTTGTTCTCAGTACCCACGGAGCAGTAGAATGAAGTTGAAGCCTGAAACAAAGTTACTGCTGTTTTAATCTCTGGGGGACAAAGTGTTTTATAAGATGCGGAAGTCAGAATTGTAAGCTTTATCTCAGACAGCACAAAGGGACCTCACTTGTCCCAAAAGTACCAGCACTTACATTTCATTTTGACTTGGGGAAATTCTAAGGGATATTGGATAA
Source organism: Spea hammondii (assembly GCA_029215755.1). Lineage (NCBI taxonomy): Eukaryota > Metazoa > Chordata > Amphibia > Anura > Pelobatidae > Spea > Spea hammondii. The sequence goes on from JARDYJ010000001.1 coordinate 30,932,746, forward strand.
TGTGTGTGCTTAAAACCAGGTGAGTCAGAGAAAAAGAATGCTGATCATCTGATTTTGCCCAAACAATGAACTGGATTCTTATTTTTCATGAACTTTATACTCCAATCCATGCAGGCATTTGTTAGAATACCAGGCTTCTGTCTACTTTTGACTACTGAAACAGTCTAGCACATTCCCTGTGCATTTTTAGTAGCATTCACACTTAAGTCAATGGTAGCTTCAACTGATACCAGCAGGACAAGCATCAGCCAGTCCCATGTACGCTAGCAAAACATCCACTTTCAGACAGCTCCATGTGATTGGCTGCTGCTACTTACATTGACTACATAGGATGTCCTATTGAGCACGTGGAGGAAGTGTACATAAGAATGCTTCCTGCTTCCAGTAGAGGCAGCAGGGGGTGGAGTTAAATGAAACAAAAGACGCATTTCCTAACACCTGTACAGATTTGCATACAGTCAAATGTATTGACCAAGAAAAATGAAATCAAATGTACATTTAACATGGAAATAGGACTGGAGGGGACTTTGACAATCTTCATTTTTACCTTTTTTTAATATTTATAAAAAATTATCCAATTGCATAGAAAACACACATGCATTCCATTACATTCTGTATGGAATGGAAATATATTTGTGTTAGAGAGATCAAAGAAGGCTGGAAACTCTTGCTGATTGAACAAAAATCAATGATTGTATTTAATGATTTTATGAAGAAAATAAATGACCCTCTTACTCCTAATGGATTCATGTCAGTTGTGAGCAACGCATCATATAATGCTGACTAGTACAGTGCAAAGGGGTGTCACTTTTCATGCGAGAGCCTTAAAAACCTTTTCAGCGAGAAATTGTGTTTTAATGCCATTTCAGATGTCATTTCGGAGAGGATTTCTGCAATCCTATTTCATAATGCTGAAAGCACTACAAGCTGATACTGTCATTGGCATATGCATCCAGTCACCTTTTAAAAGTCTATTAAAGAACATGCAAAAAAAGTTTTGTGTTACATCAGTAAAAAAAAATATAGGATAGCTTCTACATACATTATATATATATATATATATATATATATATATATATATATATATATATATATTTTATTATTATTTATTTATTTATTTGACTTGGCTGAAGACTTTTTTTTTTTGCTTACGGCAATAATTCACTTAAAAGTCAGCAATCTGAAGCAAATACTAAAAAGAAAAAGTAAATGAATAAAGCACTTATGGATCAAAGTAAATGGCTTGTTATGCCGCACGCGTAACTGAATATTTTTCTGTTGTCAGACTTGATGTGCTAAAGTACTGCAGAGCAGAGCTTGCAATGAAGAAAAGGCTTTAAATACCATTTAAAGTATGTGTTATACTAACTTCAAGATTATGGCCTTCCAAACAACCTCTACCTTTAAATCAAAGCCTTTCCAATACATTCAATCAAATTACATGTTCGTTCTTCGGTGCCAGAAACCAATGTGTTATTTTCAAGAACTATTTGCCTTTTCAATTTTTGTCTCCTTTTTGATCTTCTAATTTATATTGTAATGGAACACGAAGATCTACGTAGCTGTTGGATCTTAACTAAATAAAGTAACTTCTAAAGGCTTTAGGTTTATTAGAAAACCAAGGAGCCGGCTAGCTTTAATAATAGCACAAAATTAACAAGCCAGCAGTAAAATTCTAAAAGCCATTTGGCTTTTGAGGTTTGCCAAGCCACGTGTTAACCTGTCCTCTATATCCATTTCCTCTATAATGTGCAATATGTGAAATAGTTATACTATATTGCCCTTACAATGGAGGTGTTACCTATATTCATTAGTGACACCAACTACGCACCTACTCTCTAGCCACGTCCTTCCCACTCCATGCCCACTAAAGTCCTGGAGATCCCACTTGGAAGTCTTCACAAAGAGCTCCAGGTAGCCTAACCTGGGAAGTTCCCATGTAAGTTTCCAAGTTTGGGGTGAGAGTTCCCAGACCAAGTTAACCCTCGGGCCATCACATCTTTTTTTATTTACTAAAGATGGTTAACCAACCTGTAAAAGCAACAGCACACCCACCAACACTAATTCTTCTCCCAACCTCAATATATTCCGAGCAGTTTTCTGTAGTTTTCAATTAATATATATTTCATTACTAACATTTACTAATAATCTCCCACTGAAAAATCTGCATGATTTATTTTTTTTACAGCTGTGTCCTCATTATGTTTATCTATACAGACAGAAAAAATATGGGTTGCGACAGAACAAATGGCAGAAGTGTCTTTTAATCCTCCTGCCCATGGTAACAGTTTAATTAGGAACATCTTGGCTCAGATGTTGATCGTGTGTCAGTCTATCCCAGCAGAGAACGGCACACAATCCATCTTTGTTTTATTGCGCTACGCAAAGACACCAATCAGAAAGTATCCAGGGGACTGAGCAAAGCGTAGCAAGAAGTCGCGCGTGCGATATGGGACTACGTTAATCAGTAATAATACCTGCTACTGACGGTAAACAAGGCTGAGGACATGTACATGTACAAACAAATCACGCACAAAATAGGACAAAAGAATGACACAAGTTTTTTTAGAACAGCAACAAGGAAATACTTGGCGTTAGGATTGTTTGATGGTACCTATGGTTATACAAATACTAATTCTTGCTTCAAAATAACATCATTCATTGTCAGGCGGAAATTACACACTACGTTATCTCAGCCATAGTCGCAGCACTTGGGTGACCAAAGTGACATGTTCTCAGCCAGCACACGTGAAGAATATGGCATGTATCATCTCACAGAAGGTAATCGGTTACCCGGTCATCATGTGAAAAGTACATGTGTCCTGAAAATAGGCTAAAGTATCACTGAGGTGTATCTACGGTGTGTTGAGTTTTTAATGTCTTTGTTTAACTGACAAATACCACAAAAGTCATTAAAGAATGTACTTGGTCTACCATAATAGGTAAAGAAGGGCCACTAGATGAAAATATAGTCACTCCTGTCTCATTCCATAAGAAGCAAGGACCACACAAAGCAATGAAGGTTAACAGGTAAAAAACTGCCTTCAGTGACCGAATCACAAGGTTCCTGTTTCTTCATAATATTTATGGTGCTCACACAGATCAATACAAGAATGTGCAACACACGACTTCTTTAAGATTAAAAGATGCTCTATGGTATTAGATTAGGCATCATCCTCGATAGGCGTAGTGGAACGTCTTATTTCCAATTAAAACACCTGAGCCCAAGCACAAGTCAGCTTTTATTAGTCACTTATCGGAATCATGGTGTTCAAGCTGTCACCCTCACGCAGCTCTGACCACCTTTCTGCATCCATCAACTGCTACTTTATAAATCCAGCACATTTCTGAAAAGGGCATTGCACTCAGGTCCAAGTGATTTATTCAGAAAAGGCAAGACAGTTTGTGCGACTGTCTCTCATAACTTTATGACTCTCTATAGCCTTCTTGCTGGAGAGTAAAATATTTATTATTTCTCTGACTCGTTCTGTTCTGGAGAAGGTGATGCTGCTTGCAGGGTTCCTGCCACCGTTTCATGAATGCCAATTCCAACTCTGTTTGCAACTAAATCAAGGACCTGGATTTTAACTGGTGAAACGATTAAAGAAATAATAGAATCAGTAACTTCATGCTAGATCAAAAATGTTTGGTTAAGGCGGGAGACAATAGTAGGATTGTTTGGGAACAGCTGTGCTCTAGAACAATGACTCAAAATATAGCAAGTGAAGAAGTGGCACTTGGGGTAAAACCATGTAGATTTATTGTCAAACTTTTCTTTCCTTCCAAAAGCACTCTATATTTAGCTGGTAAAGAAAACCAATGAATTGTGCAAGAGGGGTTTGTCCCATATTTCTCAACACTCCCTTGAGGAACAGAGAAAACACCTACTAGAATAATCTTCAAGGCAAATTTAAAATACTGTCTCGGGAGACATGTTCCAGAAATGTATGTTTTGGGTCTATGGCTATGAATTCTTTTGGGTCCACTAGGACTTCAATAAAGTGGATGCAAACGTGAAGACGGAAACACCGAAGAACATGAAAACCAACAAATCTTACTTGAGAGATTTGAAAACATACTGTCAACATTTACAGTGTTACGGCATCTTTATGATATTTGCCGAATCTTCAAGGCATGGATCACTAAAAAAAGTCTCAGAAGATTATCTGACTATTCCATTACATTTATTTATAGAGCGCCGGTAGATTTCATAGTGCTAGCACAATAGAAGGGAGTAAACATACAATTTGACAATAAGAGTAAGACACGTTAAGCCTTACTGGTACAGGAGGAGAAGAGCGCACAATTTATTAGACCATTGTGTGACCCAAGATTCGCACCATGGCTTTTTGCATAGAAGCAATTATATTTTTTGAGATTTTATGGTGTTCAAGTGGTAAAGTTATATACCAAGTAATATCATTTTATACCAATGCGGAAAACTACCCAATTCCTTTTGCCTATGAGCTCTCTTCCCATCTGCTGTGACAGATGTCAGGAGTCGGTATAGCAGAATGGACAGTTTTATAAAGGAAACATTTTCGGCAACAATGGAATCCATACTTCATCATCCTTGACCCTGCTTCTGACCTCAATGCATATCTTCTATGTCTCCCTCTGTGGTGGGGTCTGATCACTTTGACCTACGGCCAGAGGGTATCGTAGGCCAGAGGCTTCTCTGAAAACGGGTTTCCCACCTAACCCAGACATTTAGGCATTCAAGCAATGAACACCTCCCAGCACAAATAATTCTTACCCAAACAAGTCCCATATTCAGCCTCATTAACAAAAGACAAAAGAGGGCTCCAGTTGCAATATGATCACTATCAAGTAAAGTAAAATGGTTTCCAATATGTCAACTGTCATTCTGAAAAACGATCCTCTGCTGGTTTGTTTTCACATCATTCAGTGCAGATTAATTTACCCAAACACATATGGGATTTATTAAAATTTCCCTGCCGCAAATCTGATTGTATAATCAGCACCATATAATGCAAACAAACCCCCATAACCCACGAACACCATGATAAACACATTAAGATAAGTATGTATATATATACCAAAAAGAAATAAACACACACAAATATATATATATATATATATATATATATAACCCACATACAACACATATTGAGCCACAGAAGTCAGCTGTATTATATATATATATATATATATATATATATATATATATATATTACCTTTAGAATCATTTAAGGATTACCAAATGTATCCCAAGAAGGGCTTGCATGAATAACATCAAATTACCAGTACAGGAGTATAATCTTCCTTGTATTGAAAAATGTCCCTGAACGCCAAATCTGAAAAAGGAATTCACATTTCTGGATGTTGCAGTATGTAAAACTACTGATCATCTGAATTTAAATGAAGTCATTGAAATAGGTCATTTACACAACTATTATGCAAGATAATTAGTTATATTGACATCATTTGGGAGAAGAATACTGTATTCAGCACATTTGAAATAAGAATGTCTCTTAAACATAACCCTATAAGCACATTTATCAGGTCTAAAGCCTATCCATTGCTTCTTTAAGAAAGAAACGCCATCGAAACAGCATTTCTCAAGGGGGAAAAATTGAACGATCCTTTGTGTACTATGTGTATTATTGTTAAAAAAATCTATTTATATATATTATCTCTTATTATTATAGCACCACCAATTCACCAAGCACTTCTTACAGTACATTTATTCAACGAGTATGGCACAACTAGAACAGACAGACTGCTCGCAAGGTTAATATTTATAGATGATTATATATATATATATATATATATGATAGATATATAGATAGATAGATAGATAGATAGATAGATGGATGGATGGATAGATAGATAGATAGATAGATAGCTTGGGATAGCAGTGTTTGTCAAGTAGTATGCTTTGAAAGAAAAAAAATAAGTAGCTCAATATAGAATAATATAATATTTATTTTTGGACTAATAAATGTTAGTCCAATAAAAAAATAAAAAATAAATAAAAAATATATATATAAATATATATATATACACATATATATATATATATATATACATACACATATATATATATATATATACACACACACACACACATATATAAACATCTGGGAAACTGTTTTTACAGAACAGTCCCCCCCCAAAAAAAAGGGTAAATCATTTATTCCATTTATTTATATAGCGCCAGCAGATTCCGTAGCACTGCATGCAGAAAATACTAGTACACAAGGAGAAGAGGGCCCTGCTCTTGCGCGTTCACAACATATTTTGGGTTTATATTTGCTCTCAATGACATTACCCTTTAGTTTGCAGTAAAGGGAATTGTAAATGTGTTTCATCATAATAGTTACTTTTAGCATAATGTGCAAGTGGACTCCTTTTGTTTTAGTTGCAATGATTTTATCCCTTATATAGGACTATTATTCCAGAAAAAAGCAATAATTCCAAACAAAAATATTTAAAATGGGGATAGAAAGCACAGTTTTCTTCCAATACATATGAAAAACGGACTGCCCCTTTAAGTTTATTGTTGGCGGGCTCCCAACGATCGAAGAGTTAAACCTCATGCCACTAAAACATGCTGTGTGCCGAGTATTTTCCTTATTAAATATTAAACAGTTCAACGCGGCCACAGAACGAGGTAAGACTGCTTTCCTTTCAAGTCTACATTTCAGAGAAATCATGCCATTTACAAAAGCAAAAATCAACACCTCTATTGAATAGACCTTCCCGACTGGTGTCCTATTAGTGATGAAAGGACAAGCGAGATCCAATAAAGAAACAGAAGCTTAAATAAGGACAGAGAAGAGATCCCGAGCGCTCCAAGGTCTCCAGAAATAAGCCGCCTTTGTTTACCTGGGGATATATTCAAATCCCGCAGCACCTGATGGGATTTTGATATCTATATAGTAGACAAGCCTAAGATCGGGAAGGGGTATATGGGGGCAGAAAGGGGTCACTCTGCAGTCTATTCGCTAAAGTGGGAAATTGCTGGGAGGTTGCAGACCTAAAATGGCCCTCTTATTGCATAATTCATGATTTCATTGTGCTCAGGGAGAGCTTACTTGAGCTGGCCTAGTGATGTCATGGAGCTGAAACACTAAATTCAGCTGCAAACGTCCAGCTTGAATTTGAATACTTTTACAGAACGCGTACCTCCCCGTCCCCAACATGTCCGGCGTCAGGACACCGGTGCATGGCAAGAGATGGGGGCCACCCCAGAAGAGGAATAGATGTGGACACCCACCCGGGTCACCCAAACAGCCACCTTGTAAGGTTAGCCACATTGGAGCTTCAATGGAGGTCTAAGCTGCAGCTCCCAGGGTCGATCTCTCCCCAGTTGGCCCTTGATCATACCTGGGACAACAGTAGGACCGTTGGGAGGTATGTGAACAGAGGTATTTTCTGGGGGGGGGATAATAATCTTTAAACTCTCCCCACTCTTTCCTACAGCTATATAGAGTATATAGAAAGTGACAGCAGATAAGAACCATTCGGCCCATTCAGTCTGCCCAACAAATATGCTTGCCATTCAAGTGGGAAGGCAGTTAGAAACACTGCCTAAGTATATAATGTAGGTATGTTTAGTACTTTAGCACGCACATTTGTCTTCTAGTGACTTTAAAAGCGCTCTGCAATAACCTTTCGTAATACTTTTTGCTAATCAAAAAGGCAAAGAGCATTGTGCAATACTTGGCCGAAACGCGCCTCCCACCGCAGTTGATCATAGCTAGGATAATGAAGACGCATGGCAGCACACTGCAGAGAATTTCTCTTTAAATACTATTTAGGAGGCCGTTGAAAGACATGTATTTACCATGATATTTAGCACTCACAGAGTATCCTGTGTGTACAAAGCATATTTGTACAAGTGCTTTCCCCTCCTTGGACGGCTAACATATTCCTTGCGTGCCCCGAGGCTCACCTCCACAACCTTTCCTCCTGTCAATAGAGGTTTACAGTATTCCTCTCCTTCTGATCTGAGCCATGTAGCTGCACAAAAACCAGTCTTGTGGGTTAGAGGCAAGCCCACCGAGGGACAAAGAGAATTCATAGACTTAATCCTCGGAGTGCCAGCCGACGCGGCTCGGAAAATCAAACGGGCTGAAATCGCTGTAAAGTAAACTCTATGTGATGGACTTGTCAAGAAAGCAAACATTCCAAGAAAAACATCGAAAACATCTTCTAATCTTAAAATAAAAAAGGAGGGTTTTTTCTGTTTGTTTTTAAGAAAAGTTTCTTGGGTTCTGTCTCCGCATGTATTATTTCTTCACGGTGGAAGAACTACACTGCCGTCTGTTCTACCGCCACTTCTGAGTAATCATGAAGCTGTCAGTTGTGAATTGCATATCCAAGAGGACAACAAGATGCTGACGAGATGCGCTTTCTGCTGAAAAGAAAAACATGTATTGTTCGCGGGACACAAATAAATCTTTTCGCTCGATGCAGAGTTTTGAAAGAAGCCAGTTGCACCGGGGAGATTGCTACTATTCTATTATGGATTCGTTTTAGATATTCTTGGAGGTACATTACGGTGGGAATCAGGCCCCGACTGGCCATATGGCACACTGGGCTGCCAGCCAATAGGGTCTTATACTGATCCTGCTACTCCAGTGGCCACATTTTATGTTATGTTATTTGGAGGCCAGTGGCCTTAAAGTGCCAGAGCCACTTAGTCCTCCCTAGTCTGACCCTGATGGAGAGTGGAGACCATGTCTGTCACAAGCCCTAGAATTCTTCTGCCATGACAAAATATATCAAATAAAGATAATAATAAATAACGATGACATCACTACTATTAATAATAATATTAATAATAATGTGAACTATGTGCAAGTTCTAAATACATAGACAAACCAGGGATATCGAAATAAGGTACTTGTATCGAAGGTTATACTTCTAAAAATATACGTTACAGGAAAAACACATTTTACACTTAGTTTGCTTTGTTATTCTAATCACATAGAAATACATCCAAGGACAGAAAAAAAAACACTTTGGGGACTTATTCATCAAAAATGCCGTTACAGGACAGAAGGCCTTCCAATGACAATTGATGAAAGTACATTTCACCTTCAGCATCGTCCACATATCACGGAACGTTCCGAAAAGTCCAGGCATATTTATAGTAGAATAAATAATAATAATACACTAAAAACCCAGTTTGGATTTCTATGTCTAAAGCTAAATTATTGAAATTATAGCCAGTGCAATATGCGTAGCATGAGAGAAAGGAGATAGTTTGAAGTTTATTTCAAAGAAGGAACGAGAAGTCATAATCTAAATTAGATGGCCAGAGGGTTAGACGCAATATAATTAAGTTTTAAGTTACTGAGAAGATGGTAGATAAGTGGAACAGCTTCCCAGCAGAAGTGGTAGAGTCTAAAACAGTGAGCTAACATGCATGGGACAGGCATAAAGCTATCCTGACTCTAAGACAAGACCAAGGACTGATTAAAGTCTGAGTCTTTACATCAGGAAAAATGGGCAGACTAGATGGGCCGAATGGATCTTATCTGCCATCACATTCTATCTTTCTATGTTCTGCGTTATTTGTGATCGTTGGCGACATACGAAATGGAAGGAAACTTCCGGGCTTAGTTTACACAAAAAAAAATGAAATACTAAAACTCACCTTTTCCATTTTTAGTTTTTTTTTTTAAATCTGATTGAAAACAAATTAACTAAACTATAAAAAGGTACCTATTTGAATGTGTTCGGTAGTGAAACTTGTTTATCTCAAATTAAATTCCATCCGACCCGCTCTCTATCAGTCACGCTCACCCACTGATGAGCCGCCTTCCATCTGAGCTCATGCATACTTAATAGAGAGAGAAATTGGGATTTGGATATATAGCCGGCGTACGCGTCACTTTTAGCGCATGCACGGAAGAAGGTCCGCCTTTTCGCAGTGAACACTCTGATTGATAGATAAGCTTCTTCTAAGCACTACTTTTGTCTCACTGTTGCTGTCAATAAGCTTTCATACGAGCCTTTCCCACGTAATATTTCAGATGTAGGAATGCAGTCTCTGCCAGCATAAGCTGTACGAGATCCCGTGAAAACTCTGCTTCTCGGCAGAATAGTATCGATGGTGCGCGCTCCGACATGTTTCTGTATAATCAGCACGTAATCACTGGGCCCTGCAGCTGTCGCGGTGCACTTAAAGACTCCCAGGCAACCCCGAAAATGAGGAATCGATATAGAAGTACTCTGTAAAAAAAAGTACTTACCATTGGGAGAAGCTGCAGCTCTACAGCTGGAAAGCACCATTTCTTGTCACTGACTGGCTAAGTAAAGCAGCCAATCAATGGCAGGGAATGGATCCCATCAGAACTAGTGGGAGCTCTCTCTGTGCATGAGTGTAGGGGGTTTTGTTAGATCCCCCTTGTTAACCCTCACCAAACCAGCACTTGAGGATGACTGGCAGAGAGTGCATATATGTATATATATATATATCCCAATAAATTACGCAGAACACATCCGTGCAATTGCAACAGGAACCACACGGATCAGCATGCAGTATCTCATGCCTTAAAGTGCATGGCTGGAGAGTCCCTTTATAAGACAGATCTTCCATTTTGTTCCCGTAATGTAGTCTGAAGAGCTTTTAGTGGAGTTGCAAATTCTTGAAATGAGAGTAAGCTTTCCAATCACCAACTAAAGTTTGTTCAATATACCCTACAATGTAGCATGGTTCACGTAAAGGTATTGAATGGATCGCGGCATCGCTCGCCAGTATTGGCTGCGGCCGGTCGTTTTACGTATGCGCAGGAGGCTCCGGTAACATGCTAACCGCCGGCTGGAAAATGACACTGGCATTATGATGGAGTGCAGCTTTAACTGTCACGCGGAGAAGATATAGTTTGTCTGACACACTGCTGACAAAGATGGAAAATATATGCTGACTGCATCAATACGTTACACGCACTACTCAGAAGGGAACCTGATCTCCTGCAACACGCGGCAACGCAAACATATGCTTCTCACATACGCAATCACGCTCTGCTACAGGCGATTAAGGCCATCATTGCACTCGCAGTAATCTGTGCATCACTCCCGTTACCCGGTTAAACAGCAGGACGCCGGGCCCGGTGCCGGACGGCTAAAGAAAAGTTGAGAAAATTATTTTTTTGCACTTTGTTTCTTCCTACGGAGGTCAGAATGTCCGGAATCTTTTGATCTGCACCAAAGCATGCCACGTGTGAAAACAATATACCTCCCAACACTACCAGTTTTCAGGGCACAGTCCTGATTTTTGACCGGCCCAGGGAGCAATAAAATCAATGTAGATTTGTGCTGTTGCAGCTACATGACCATCTTGCAACTCTCCGCTGCTGAGTGCTAAAAGGTGGCTCTTCCCGTAGTGGGTGGCCACGCCTCCAACACGCCCACTTCTGGTGTTGGCCCCTTCCCAGCATTAGCCACACACCTCAACACAGGTGGCACAATTCTACACCTAAAACGTTTGGGGCTATGATATACATTTTATATATATATATATATATATATATATATATATACATACATATATACACACACACACACACACTAATAATGGGATTAATGTTGAATTTTCCCCTTGCATTATTACAGTAACAGATAGACAGATAGATAGATAGATAGATAGATAGATAGATAGATAGATAGATAGATAATTTTCCCACAGAGGCTCAGGTGCAGAGCGGTCTGCAGCAAAGTGAAGCTGATGTCCCAGCGATGTGCCTTTTCCATCTCAGCACAGTCTCCAGAAAGCCTATGGCTATGTGAGATCTGTCTGACAAAGCCACCACTCAAGAAAGCAAGTCACCAAGGCCAAAATCAGTACAGCTAAATTTATACTGACAGCTTTCCTCAAACAGCCACCAGCCTTCTGTATCATTACTGAGATTACTGCAGACTGTGTGTGTGTGTGTGTATCTATATATACTGTGTATATATATATATATATATATATATATATACACACACACACACACACACACACACACACACACACACACACAGTATATATATAGTATTACATTAAATAAGTATACAGGGTTGTCCTAAACTCTTATAGAACAATACAATAATATATTGTTACATAATACTTGGTACTAATGCACACACACGATATATATGGATATATATATATATATATACACACACACACACACACATACATACACAGATATGCACGTGCATATTTTGTATTTCCTAGTATTGCAACAGAAAGAAGGCCAAGCTCCAGACACAAACCCTCTGATGGTCTCCAGAGAGTTCGAGGCTTCTTGTGCATGTGTCTAGGAGACTGATCCCGAAACCCGCTTAACACACGCTGGAAGTAAGTGAATAAATGCTCCGTCTTCCGACGTGTGACTGCCAAACTGCACTCTGTCTAAAGTGTTTCTGGATCCTCTAGTATCTCTCTAATGTGACCTCTTCTAAGTAGCAAGTGATGTATTACAGCGCAGGGTGGTATCCTAAGGGAAGGAAAATAAAAGAGATCACATTTCACTGCAATATCCAGTTGTGGTTTCCGAGAGCATATACGTCTTCCACATAATGCAAACCTGTCAGAGGTAAACGCCGGCTCGCATCATGTGAGATATGACTTCTCCCACCTAAGAGTATAAGAATAGCCTGCAGTGGCCATGCTACAGAATGCAATCTGTCCCCGGGGGGTACAGAAGGGGGGGATTTATTTATCTTGGACTATTCCCTTGGAAATATCCCACGTGATCCTGCAGTCATCATTTGTTCTTTACACGCGTGAGATCCCCTGGCTAGTCTGCGTTATTTTCTTTGCACTGACCCGTACAGTCTACAAATATCAAACACCGCCACGTTTCTATTTACTCTCATTTCCAAGGCGCGGGTCGGTTGCGTAACTCGACCTAAGCAGTCAGGGCAGTTAAGATCTGGAAAGCACTGGCAAGTGAGGTGCTTTCTGGCAGATTCCTCAAAGATAATAAACAATTCAAACAATTACCTTGGGTAGAAGCTGCAGCTCTGAGGCTGCACCCCTCCTCTATGGGACGACAATTCTTCTTCTTCTTCTTGCAGCAGCCAATCAGTGGCAGGAAATGCTGGGAGATGCGTTTGGCCAAACGTATCTCCTGCATGGCATTTCGTGGGGGGGTGGGAGGGGGCACAATGCTCCTGCGCATGCTGATAGGAATCTAGTAGGAATCTTAGCTGCGGACGCAGATCAGCGTTCCCGCAGACTTAATGAACTCTATTATTTACAGGTACAGTCGGATGATAACAATTCACATCAGCTACATATAAACGATTTCTCCCGATGTAACAGCAATCATTTACTTATTGGTTAGTTATTTTCCTGTACATGTTTTCAATTTGTCCGACGTTTTGGGAGACAAGCTTACAATAGCGCATTTACAACAGAAAACATTCACAGCAGCGGATTATTTCAAAAATTAAAACACATTTTAATGGAAGACTGAACAACGGTAAGAACAACAACGTAACGAGAAATAAATCCTCTTTTATACGGGCAATGAACCTAAAAACAAACCAAATGGAAAGCTTTACAGTATTTCTTCCCCTACGCATTAAAGGGGCGCTGCAGCCATCATAGATGTATACAACAACGGGGCATCACCTTATAGCAAACGCACAGAGAGGGTCAGCAGAATCCATTCTATACATTTGGCGCCCCACACCCACCCGCCCCGGCATCTTGGCTTGGAGTAGATATACTAACCTCCAGCCAGCTCTGGCAAAGGATTCAGGGGGGTAATAAGACCCCCCTGTGCACATGCGCAGAAAGCGCTCCCATTTCAGTTTGATCGGCTGCTTCTACAGTGGAGGTAGCAGTGTTTTCCTTAGTAAGTACTTAACTACCTTTACAGAAGGTACAGAGTTCCATACTACATTTCCGTTATTCACTAAAGAGTGACACATTATTAATGGCTTTGTGAAAAGGCCCGAGCTGGCCTTACAAATTGCATAGTTCCATAGGGGAGAAAGTCGCGGCTACCTAACACATAGCGCTGGCCCACTTAGGCCTTCAGGCAGTAGAGGTTCGCTTGGGTCAAGCTTTTATGACACACAGAATTAGACAGCAGATAGAACCATTCGGCCCATCTAGTCTGCCTGTTTGTCCAGATATAGAGACTCAGACCTTGGTATTGTCTTCCACAGTAAAATAAGGTCAAACCACAACTCTTCGCCAGCTTTACTCAGTAGTGAATAAGCCCAGAGTTTCAAATAAAAGTTTGCAGGGGCAGATAATGAGCTCATCTAGAAGATTCCAGCACTGGAACCCTGAGGACTAAGAGAGAAGGAAGTAAGCCACCTTCAGAACGCTTCCCCAGGCCATACCCATACCTGGGAACTCTCCGGGTTTGACCCAGAGATTGCCGGGTGAGTACTGCTCCTCCGGTTCTCCAGGTCAAGACCTGAATCCTCCGGGTCGCAGGAGCGGGGTCTTGACACGCCCCGCTCCCCGCCCAGGAAAGCCCCCGACGTCAGCGGGACCACGTGCCGACGTCAGCGGGACGCAAGGGAAGGCTCCGGGTAGCCGGAGCCCAGAAGTTCCCAGGTATGGCCATACCTTGCACTGCTTTATAGGAAAGACTACGTTATTGCGTTTATTTATTTTAGATGCTTTCCCACAAACTGGCAATATATCTGTGGAATGACTTCAGATTGCTGGATTTTTTTAAATCAAAAATAAATAGTATGATGGTGGGTGAGAAACATACATGCAGGGCAAAGAGGGTAATCATCTATTTCACTGAAAAGGTTCAAATATGCTATGAAATAATATCCTTTGTAACTCCCAACACAGGATCATGAAAGAACAATTTCCTTTCTACTACTTTGAAGGATACAGGTCGGGGACGCCAGTTATTCGAAGGACTTCTTTGTTGTAAAGATGCGCTTCAGCTAAGGTGATCTGGACATCATTAACCACCAAGAACTTTAGATTTCAAAATTACAGTGGAATTTGATACAATGGTGACCGTGCTGTGAAAGGAGGACTGCTTTGTGGCAAAGCTTCGCGTGACCCCGGCCAAGTCACTTTATTGTTAGATGCACCTAATCATTACCTGCAATCTTCTAGATAATTACCTGTTTGGGAAGGGGGTCTTTAATGTTAAATTTGCAGCGTATTGTGTCATAGGAATTGCCGCGGCATTTTAGTGTACACTACTACCCTTTGACCGTCGGGATTAAATTCCCAGATCTAAGAGGAAATTGCTGCTTATTTCGGACAGCATACGGCAGGCTGCTTCGGCAAACATAAGGTTAATTAACGCCGGAGAGCGAACAACAAGAATTGATTAGCCGGTGACATGTCTTTTCTATAAATAATGCGGGCCTATTCTGTATCTGAGTATTGAGGACTTGATTGATTAAACAGACAAAGGCAATGGCGTCCTCCTCTTGATTGGAGGCTTGACACCTTTCCAAACACCTCGCGCTTTTTTGTTTTAATGTACGTCTCTTAAGAAAGAAAGCGAGGCTCAAATAAGCATATGTACAGCTCGGGAGCTGCGTGTCTACGATATTGGATTCTAGGTGACCTTTGCATTTGATTACAATGCCTGTGGTCAGCCTTGCCTATTTTCCCCTAAGGCCTCCAACTTTAACTAAATGAATCCGACCAAGACAATCGGCCAGCAATAAAGATTTAATGGGAATCTATCACCAAATACACATTTGTATGTTTCACTCTTTCTGTGTCCTCTGACTGTTAACTATCATGGAAGACCACTTGGCATTGCTTAGATGACACTGAAGGAGAACCGCCATTTTCACAGCTCCCGCTATTAACAAAAGTCGTTGCTTAGAACTTTCCATAGCGTCTAGTACAACTGGGCATGGGATGTGCCTTTTGACCAACACTTCTCCTTGAAGACCTTAGTGATCACCCTGTTCTGGGAGGACGTAGAAGATCCATCCGTCTGTCAGGCTTTGGCCTGGGAGGAAAGGAAGAGGCTGCTGCAGAAGAAGAACATTGGGGTTTTCACTGTGGTTCTGCCCCTTTGGTTAGGCTCTCAACAACAATCAGCAACTTAACAATAGTGAAGAGAGAACGTAACACAGAGGAAGAATGAAACAGATCCTGTGAATGGAAGTTAACCATGTTTCCATACTAGTCCAAGATGTTCCCACTGGTATAGAATACATACATACTGCTTATATTGAAATACACAGATTTCTTTCCTGCACTTAACTCTAAAATGTAGTATTTGGGAAGTGTGAGAGATCACTTTTAATGAGTACGTTTCCACCCTATCAGGATCATTTCTATAAACGAGGAAAAGCCAGGAGAGCTTCCATTTCCATAACGGTATCCGGTTTCTGTTTTAGAACTGGTCGATGTTAAGCGTAACAGACATCTCTCTCTGCAGTCCTGCCTCCTTAATGTTAAATGTTATAGTCTGCTGCCTATAAAGCAGGTCAATTCAGTTTGAATTACACTCAAGTTACTTTATCTCCCTGCACCTTCCAAATCAGATTAGAAACTCGAGGAGGAAGAAACTCATTGCATGTGGAAAAATTCAATGTACGGCTCGGCACATCACCCGACGGTACAGAGGAGAGAAATAAATAGTGAAAGAAAAGCAGGGCGTGACATGGATTCGCCATTCCAGGAAATCCTAGCGTTCGCTATTAACAGTCTTATGCGCAGAGATTGCAAACCACTGAGGTTTTGCCATTAATCAGTCACTGTCTTGCCTGAGATAAGCCATTCTCTAATTACACGTGTGACTAGCTACAGGTAATGATACGAAGTTTGTTCTCGGAATTAACCCTTTGATTGACACATTTTTTCTGCATGTTCTCTTCGTACAGTGGCTTATATGTTACCCGGGAAAGCTTATATTTTATTTTTAAACTGTTTAAAGGTACACAGTTCGGGTTTTTTGGGTACAGTTGCTAGCTGCTTCATAACCCCAACATTTTAGGTGTCTACATTGGGGTATTTGCTTTGGGGTGTCTAGCAAGGTGTTTGCGGTCAGTACAAGGAATGGGTGGGACCAGAGGCGTAACGCTATTGTTGTATTTGGAAGCTGTGATGGAGGTTGGGTTTTAACAGCACAAATTGTCATTGCCTTTTCACCTTCCTGGGCCAGTCAATGGAGATCAGATGGTCTCCCCAACCACTCCATGCTTCTCACTGCCCAAACAAGTGGGACAGAAAAGTATCTGCCAGGACAATGGGATAGTGCCTTAAAATCACAACTGCAGAAACATGCATTTAAGTTACCCATTATTGTTAATAATATAATAAATAAAGATTACAATACCAAGTCAAGATATGTTGACATAACTCCTAAGTGGCCTAGTTTTGCATCCACATCCTGCTCTCTCCTTTGACTCCGTGTATTCTAAATGAGTAAAATTAAATAAATATGTAACAGGTCATGAAGCCAACAGAAACTTCTAGCGCAAACACCTTTTCTAGCAATGTCTCATAAAACAGAATGACCCCCCTCTGACCAGAAGACTAGCTTGGACCCACCCAAAAGAGGTCCATTGCCAGGAACCAAGTTGAGTTTGGCCTCTGTGCTGTAAGAACAAACGTAAAAGCTCACAAGTCCCTCTCCTCCTACCGTACCCGGATGCGTGTTAGTGTTATTATCAATTTTAAATTATCTTTGTTAATTATTATTATCACTATTGTAACACCACTAATGTAATATAAAACCCAACTCTTAAACCCAGACTAAACATGATTGACTGTTTGCCAAATGACAGATGGAAAATCTTCCAATTTTTTTTGAAGGTTGCCAGAATAATAAAAATGAAAATTGGAAATTTAGCCTAACAACAATTCTGGGGATGGCATCAAATTATTGGCGTCATTAAGCATACTTCATTTCACACTGGTCCAATTTTAGTCTAGATAATGGATCTATATAACCATCCAAAGAACTACAAAGCAGGGGAAAAAAGCTATTCATCTGTAGGACCATAAAGTCAAGACGTTTCTTTAAGGCATAGTCCCTAATGTTTATTTATACAATATGAAAGAGCTCCAAAAAAATAATAATTTGCACATCACATGTGTGGAATATTACCTCTGCTTCAAAAGAAATGCCTCCCTAAATGTCTTTTTTCAAACATTCAAATCCCAGCTTAATAAAAACAAATGGCAATCCTCAGTTTTTTCAAAATTGCATTTGATATCCAAAGCTGGGCTCCGTTTTAACAAGACACTTTGAAATCCGGTAATTATGAATTCATGGGCAACGAGTCTGTCTTTTTATTTTTTTGCATTGCAAGAGAGGCCGAGAGATAAGTATATTTATAGCCAACTGGTTTAATGAAGACGCTTTGGAAATACAAAATAAAAAGGGGTAGCGGAAAACACCAAGGCGCGTTGGCCGCGATTTACTAGAGAAAAGGTTTTACCCTTCAGTAGCATGCACTACAATATGTAACAATATCTTTTACTTTAACCTTAACGCACCATAAATTCAAGCTTTTGATAGAATTAGTTTGTAAAAAGAGGTACATTTACAGAAAAGCCTCTTTTTTTTCCATTAAATGGCCCCCGGTATCAGTGGTGTGTTGTACGCTGACTAAGGCACCTCTGCCATACAACCGAGGGCAGATATCGCTATTGGACCATCAGGCTCCTTGGCGTGCCCCTTCTCTCAGGCCCAGTTAGGAGATCAGGGTCAATATATATATATATATATATATATATATATATATATATATATCGAACACTCTGCCTTCATAGTGAGCTTACTCAGTGCGGAGCATGCAGTGTGCTCAGCATGGCAGACACTGAGGAAAGGGGGCATCAGCATGGCAGACGCTGAGGAAAGGGGGCATCAGCATGGCAGACGCTGAGGAAAGGGGGCATCAGCATGGCAGACGCTGAGGAAACGGGGGCAGCAAGATAACGTCTCTGCCTGGCATGAGAAAATGTATTATTAGTTCAGATCATACACTGTTTATTAGTAAGGACATTCCAGCCATTATGTGAACTTTAATACATATGATAGCGAAGTGGTCCTCTTAAATCTATGCGGTGTCGAATCCCCCCCATTTGTGTTTGCCCCTTTTCACACTCCCTGCTATTTGGCTTGCAGAAGATTTGCTGAACACAACTCCTGCCGCGTGATAAACTTACCATCAGTCAGCTGCAGCTTCAAGCAGCCAATACCTGGCGTGAAACGTCAGACCATGCAGGACGTTAGGAGTGATTTAATTTTTTTTAGGTTTAGTGAATGCATATTAAAATAAATTAAATATGCATTCCTTGTTGGGCAGGTTGTTCGGGACCCTGGCATGTCTCGTTCCTATAAAAATATATATCAAGTATATACCTGAGGAAGTTCCACAACTTTTGGACGGGCAACAGAACATGGAAGTGGAGGAACAGAGGGAAAATGCTTTTAAGTTCTCTGGATATATTTATTTTTTATTTTAGTATAACCATAGAGTTGGCTACCTTAAAAAAACGTCTTATTTTAGTGATAGTTACAAATATGAATCCTATTAACAATTATAAACTCAAAATAAAATCACAAAATAAGGTCACAGCAAGAGGCCCCCTTTTTTTCCTTCTCCACGCCTCGGTAGAGGTACCTCTAATACAATTACGTCAAGCAAGGCATAAATCAATCTTTCATTAATCTTGAAGTGTCACAGAAGAAAAGGCTGCAGCTGGTATCGCATACACTTTAACCCTCGTAGTGCCAGGGGGTTAAGCTATCACAAAGGAGCAGAAATAAGACAACACAAGTTAGGAATGGTTTGTTGATGCATGGATAATGAATAATGACGTCTTCTTTATGGTAACAGAGTTAATAAATATGAAAACTTTGCGCCCGTGATGTGCAACATTATCGGCAGAATAAGTACACTTTAATGAGCCTGGAATATATTTGTGTGGGAGGATGAAAATCATTTTATCTAGATGAGGATCGCAATCTTAACGATTAAGGAATGTAATCATTACTAACCGGCACAAAGGAACGGTGACAGGAAAACACTGAAAGGCATGATGTGTGTTGTTAAAGTAAGGGCACATACTGGCAGTGTGTACCTGCCAGCAGTCCCAAATTTCCAGGGCAATCCTAACATCTGGCCTTACATCATGCTGTGTAGGCAAAATATTATTTTTTATACATTAATATGAATACCTTCTGGACTATACTGGTCACAGTCCTGTATATATATATATATATATATATATATATATATATATATATATATATATACACATACACACAGTTGGAAAAATGTATGGTGGAGGATCGGGAGGGAAACCATGGAGAACACAGTTACATTCTGTTCTGGTAACTTTAGCACTGAAACAATGAGCTGGCACGTTGCAGTCAAATGTCATTAACGCTATCCTATTTCCACGCTGTAAGATAAAGCTGATCTGCAGCAAAGCACAGGACGGATACATTTAGTGTCTGTCTTACGGACGCAAGCAATCGTGAACGCCTGGGTCTCACTTGCTACCTAAGATATGTGGTGTGATCATGCTCGCTCGACTAAGAAAGCGGAGATACTTATCAGCCTCCTTCCAGGTGGAGGACATCCCTGCCAAAGTGTTCAGCCACACCACACGCCATAGCAGGCCTGAAACCCTTCAAAATCTGTACACCAGAAATAATGATGGGTTGCGGTCAGCTTTCTATGACCTAGAAAAGCGCTTCCCACCAACCAGAAATGATCCTTTTAAGTCCCTTAACCATAAGAGAAGAAGAAAAGCACAGTAATGGCGGAGAATGTGAACTGCATCTTCCTCTCTTACTTGCATTAAACCCAAGACAAGCCTGACAGTCTCAATATGTTCAGATGCATTTCCAGCTCTGACGTAGAGTGTGATAGACACCCTTTGCAAAGAATTACATCCTACACAATAGCGGCATCCGGTCATTTTTATTTTCTGTTGTATGGGACCCCTTCGGTATTACCATGTGAATCTGTAAAAGTTATGATTCACGACCTAAAGATAAAAGGCATTTTATAATGGTTCAGCGACTCGCTTCGAGGCCACAATCAGTACTATAACTCTCCCTTCTTATTCTTCACGGTAGATTTATAAGATCATTTCTGATGGCACCAAATGGAAAGGGGGAATTTATGGCCAAGGGACACCGGGGAGAAGCAAAGTTCTAAGATGGTGATTCGAGTGCTGTCAAGGGAATCAACCCTATCGGTGCCATGAGGGTTGCGTAACAAAAAAGACGTAAGGGGGGGGGGGCATTTTTACATAATAAATAGTAATACTTCCATCTGTCTGGGTTTACAGACATACAGCACTAAAACAGAATGTAAGCTATTCCTGAATCTAAGACGAGACTGATCAAGGTCTGGATGGCCGAATTCTTCTTTTCTGCTGTCAGGTTTTCTATTTCTAACTAGCTAATGTTATAAGAATACACACGGACCCTGACTTCTGTAGATCCCGAGTTACGTCAGAAATTTCCGGCCTGCGCAAATAAATGTATGGAATTTACGGGACAAACCGTTACCGTAAGGTACAGTTTATCATTAAACACGTCTCCGAGTTACGCGGCTTACGCGCTGGGTTTGCGGAACAATCAACTAACGTAAGTCAGGGGCGTTCTGTATCGAGTGTTTATGGAGTAAGGGCTAGACAAGCATTGGTCAACGTCAGAAGAAAAGGCTACCAGAAAAAAAGGTGGCAGCTTCTAGTGGACAGCAGCCAGCTGAGAGTCCTTAACCAACACGCAAGAGTCCCCACCGCAGAAAAATGGACTATTCTGGAGAGGAAAAGTCCTTCTCCCCGTTGGATGGGGTTTAGTGGGGTCATAACCATTATCAACAATATGTATATATGATTTTTTAGGGTATAACAGGAACAGCTTGGAGGAAAGGAGAGGGGAGATGTGATAGAAACATTTAAATAATTAAATGGATTTATCAAAGTGCGGGAGGTAACTTTATTTGGAAGGAGGTGAAAAATGGGCCGTAGCTTTGATCTTTTAGAATGAGCCCCAAAGCCCAGGACATTGTGCTAGATTTTTGCAATAAAAAGACATGAAAAATCCTATAATTGAAGACATATTTAACCAGATAGACTTTGCTTGATTTAAATCTCTCCAGGGGAAGCAAAGACCTCAGATTTTTTACTTGACTGGTCACATTACAAAAAGAATCAAAATAATAAAATGCAGCTTTGATTTACATGTCGAAGTCGTACCAGATTTCGCCTTCTTCTATGGAAAAATGTTGTGGTTGACGGTTTTGTTTTTTTCTTGTTTTTCTAGTTGTCTACTATTTTATCCGTTTCCTTGAATAGTATAAAATATATATGTCCCACATTTGACAAGTCATTTGCTTTTATTTTATTTATTTTTTTTAAATAAAATGGCTTCCTCTCATAGACTTATTGATTCGAATTCTATGTTTCTTTCGGCACCTCTAATATGCCCATTTTTCAAACCTTAATCAGTCCTTGGTTTTGTCTTAGTTTTATCTCGTGTGTGTTTAAATTCCATCACTGTATAAGCCTCTACCATGTCTGATGGGAGGCTGTCCCACTTATCTACCACCCCCTCTGTAAAAGAGAATGCTTAGAAGGCTTTCATTCTCAGCACAGAGTCTATACCATTGAATTGAATTGCAAATTAAAATTGCAAAATACAATTTTGTCAAATGGAACCTATTACAAATATTCATTAACGTATAACCCCACGTTATACGTCTTCTCATACATCGACTAATGCCATCTAAAACACTTTGACACAGCAGGGGAGAAAGTACAACTTTCCAAAATGCAATCTCCCATTCCTTGAATGAATAACAAAAGATTAAATTACCGGGTTAAACGTGAAGTGTTGCGTCTAACAGTCTGCAAGAAAGAAAAGTGCTGAGCTCTGATATAGCTAACTAAGAAATGGCCTGAACTTTGCTGGATGGACATCCCTAACCTTTTGCAGATTCGGAGAGATTGTCACAATCAATTTCCGCAATGACCCGCTGTGCGACAATGGGATTAGGAGCCGCGCCGCTGTGTTTGGTAATACCAATAATAAATTCCAACAACATTTACAATACGGGCTCCGAGCGCTATACGGTTCAGCCATACATTCAGCCGCGTTCATTTAATATGATGTGGCCAGGTAAAGAGGAAAAGAAGTTCCTCTGGAACTCAACAAGGGCCCGGGTTAGCACGCCCATAATGGATGCAAGAGCCCGCCATGCTTGGCTAACGTCTCAGGGCTGGCAAGCTGCTCATTACAGTCCTGACAAGGAGGGGAACTAGCTAGTCTTTGAGGGTCTGGGAAGTAACAGGAAACTGGGCAGGGAGTGGGCTTCAACAAATGCCGCTGCCCTGCCGGATATTGAAGACATTAACTCGGAGCCATCAGTTCTCAGCCCTGTCTGTCACTCGTAATAAACCTCTAACCATCTTCCCCATAAAAAGAATCGGGATTAAAGGTAAACCAATCAAACATACAACCATTGGTTGCTATGGTGACAGGACCGCTTTTGCGACTGGACATCAGAATCACTGTGTCAGTGCAAAGACAGACACTAGTATCAACGCTCCCACCACCTACAACCTCCAAGCCTCAAAGTGCGTTTATTAACAGGGGTTTCCAGCTCTTCATTTTTATAGTTTGATATACCTAATAAGTATGTAATGGTGTTTACTACTATAAATAAGCCTGATATATATATATATCATTAGATATCCAACTTCAGACACTCTTTGCCACCACAGCGTTTCTGAGGTAAAAACAGGCCTGTGGTTCTAAACCAAATATCTTAAAGTCAAATTGAACACACAATGAGTAGCTCAATAAATCATATTCCCTCTAACAAAATAGCACCGTGACTATGAGATAACAGCGTTAAGCTCCACGGCGGCCATCTTCTTCACCATATAATGATTTTATGTATACGGCCCTGCTTTGTATGCTGCAAACAGCGCTAAGAGTTCTATGTTGGCATAACAGATGTGCGAGTGCATTTATTAGCGGAATACGAGAACAGTATAAAAACTTGCACAGCTGTATGATACTAACGCCTTCAAGAAGGAGCTTTAAATACAGCCCTTTGGATTAAAAATCATTATTTTATTGAACGCATTAAATATCTTTTATAGCGGAGGCTCTGTAGCTCCGAAGGAGAGCGCCTTCATTTAAGTAGAATAATACCATCAGAAACCCTGCAGTGTGTTATTCTTATTATGTCGGAGCAAATCACTTGATTATGAACTGCGTCCCCAAATAAATTGTAGATGTTACCTACTGAATATCGGGTAATTACTTCACTGTATGACAATTAAGGCAAAATCCACTCCAGCGATATAATAAAATCAACCTCTTTTAAGGCTTCCATGCTCCAAATATGTCGATTAAATGTCTAGCAAAATGTAAAATACATATTTATATACAAGTTAACTATATAAATGCCTACCTTTCAACATATATATATATATATAAATATATATATAGTAAATATGTGTGTGTATGCATATGTATGTATGTGTGTGTGTGTGTGTGTATATATATATAGCCAAACGCTTGTTAATATTTTAATTCTTTTTTATGTTTAACATTATGCATTAAAAAAGCTGCATAAATTTATTTAGCTTGGTAATGACTAAATATCGTATTGTGCCACAAAATTTACATAGCGGAAAAAAACATGTTGTTAAATATTAAGCGAAGAATTAAAAGGTAGAAATAGAACATTCAAGAGCAGGCTAATTATTTTTCACAATTTTTTTTAATCTTCTTCATATACGAGACCGAACCTATAAAAACTTGATAGCACTCGGTAGGGTCATAAAGCTTACTTCAGAGGTTAACAAAATAGTTTGCAATTTGCATCTTGCCGATCCCTTAGGGAAAAGATGGTGGTTCCCTCGTAGATTAAATTTGTGTTTAATGACACAAATCGAATCTTTACTCTCTGAGTTACCATTAGCGATGCAATATGTGGCACCATCCAACTATTCGGCTGAAGGGTTCCAGCTGTGTCATATTGTCCCCCGCCCCGTGTAGAATGCGTTGTGATGTAGGTGTATAACGATGCATTATAGAATCATACAATTTGACCGCAGATAAGATCTGCTCGGCCCATCTAGTCTGCCCATTATTCCTGATGTAAAGACCTTAATCAGTCCTTGGTGTTGTCTTTGAGTCAGGATAAGCATGTGCCTATCTCAAGCACGTTTAAATTCCGTTACTGTTTTAACCTCTACCACTTCTGCCAGGAAGCGGTTCCACTTATCCACCACTCATTACAGTAAAAAAATATATCACTAGGCTTACCTATGTTGTAGCCCATATACTCTTACGCACCCTCATTTAAAGTTACAGCTGAGTATTTTAATACAATGTAATCAGACGCCTCAAAGGTTAAATGTACGGTTTTGGCAGGGACTACACAAAATGAATGTACATTATGGAAATGGGGAAGTAAAAGTTTGTTTCATAAGTTAAAAATGTATAATTGCCGCTAGATTCAAAGGAGAATCAAAGTCTATTTCTCTAATGTTCTGGAAGTGATTTATTGAAATGTAAAATAACTTGGGGGCAGCAAACATGCTGCAGCTCCTCTGTCATCTGTTATGTTTGACAGAACTGTGAAAAATTAGGAAGGGGAGTCTTGTGTACGCTCTATCTCTAAAATCCCTCTCCATCAGCGTCTCCCAAATAAATACATTTATCTTATTTTCCAATTATTTATATGGCAGCTGAAGTGTGCGCGGTTCAAATACATCAACCGCCATCGTTTTATGGGAATGAGAGTTAATGAATTTGGGTGCGTAATGAAAAGAGGAAAAAATGAATACCGCTACAAGATGGGTAGAAATGTACAAAATGCGTAGGAGCCGATATGGCATGGTGGCTGCTATTGCCAAGGAGGATCTTGGGAGAGCAGTGAAAATTGCAAAAAAAGGCCAGTCTGACATTACGTCTGACATTAAGGTGTTAAATCTAGAAAGATTGGTGGCTATTTAGAGAGAGCAGCGATGGTGCAAAGTTGAAAAGTTGTGTAATGAGCATAGCAACGATGGAATGTCCTCACTGACTGGACCACAGAAACAGAATCTGAAGGAACCATTCGGCCCGTATAGTCTATTATACCTGATGCAAAAACTCAAACCATTTCTTGGGTTGCTATGGTGACCACACTGAATCACTTTTAATACATAAGGCCTTGTGTCCATACATAGTAGGTAACCTCTATTAGTTTGCAAACATGACTTTAGCGCAGACAATGCAGTGGTGGTTTGTAGAGGTAAGTCATCCAGAGGTTTTGTAGACACTTCAAAGTTGAATTTTACTACAACCCCTCAACTCTTCTGCATAAGTAAACTGATTTGCACTAGATACATTTGTAGGTCCTGCCCGGGGTAACATTGACATACATACAGGTGACCTGTGGCTGTTTGAGAAGGTCAGAGGATCCGACCAAAGGATGGTGGAAGATCTCTTCCTCTGGTCTAGACAGACATGGAAAACGCCATTCAACGACACTTCTAATGCTGCGGTGTGGTGTGGTGTACCGGGTAGAAGACGGACAGAAGACTTCCGAAACTACAAAGATGTATTACATCATAGGAAATGAAGAATATAACAAATCCATAAATAAATCAGCACATGCCGTTCTATAACAAAACAAGCTCAATGTTTTTAAAGCTTGTATCATAACCCATATAGTCATTTGGAAGAATTATGGCACCAAACGTGGAGTTTAAGTTGTATGAACGTGTTCTCCTGACACATACGAAGGAATGAAGAGGGTGGGCTCGCTGCGGTCTCATTTCTGGAAGGGGAAGTTGTCCTCTTGCTACCTTTACTACATGCCGGTTTCGTAATTACATTAAATCGGTTCACACGAGGTCAGCTCATGGATAAGTCTTGTAGATGAGCTCAACAAGGAGCTTTCTTTAGTGTTATAATAAAGGAAAATTACCCCTTTCTTTGAAAGGCACAATTTACTGAATTATAGTGAAGTCAAAAAAACACAAATTGCATGGCTCGCTGAGCAGTAAGCTTGCATACTATAACCCTCAGCCTGTACACAATATGGGGTATGCGTGCTAAGCTGTAAATTGAACATTTTCGTCTCGCCACATTAACCGTACAGTGGATAAGATAGTGCTATGAATGGGTATGTTTTTTGAGCATTGTGTTATGGCGGTGACTGTGTTAAACAGGTACCTGAACCATCCCCCATACAGGGAAAGCTTGTAAAAGGTCTTATCAGAGGTGGGAAAAGGGTGCAACGGGGCAAAGAGCTTTCAGATCCAGTGGAAGACTAACCTGGTGGAGGACTAACGTCTTGGAGAAGACAGAGATCCCAGTGAGTCAAACTAAACCACAACATAAGCTTCTGTAACAATCTGCAAGAATCCTCTGGGATGAGCAAATTACTGAAGCTCTCAATGAGACTTAAGGATCTAAGGATGCGAGAGAACCCAGCTAGAGTCCCTCCTGAGAAGGACCAGATGCATGAAGCCAAACATTTAAAGCCACGCATGCACTGGTCACAAAAGTCCATCTCAATTATATGGCTGTTTCTGGAAATGATTCGGCTGGGAGCCTTTATGTTTTATAAGACAGATATAATAGTCCTCAGACAGCCTGAATACTGGAAAGAATGAAATATATTATTTCTATTCTGTTTCTGGGTTCCTAGTTAAAACATTACAAACAGCCCCACACCCAAAAATTGTCGCAATCTCATTTCTTTCTATGCATGTGTAACTGCGCAATACACTACATGCTTTCTAAACGCAAGCCCCCCAACTTACTGACACGTGAAGCTCATAATCAAACAGAACATATGGACTCTTGAAAATATATTTTTATATAAAAATACAATTCCAGTATTTACATTTAAAAAAAATGTTGTTGTAAATGTACCACCACAGTTTTGTTTAGTTCTTTGGACAACAACTCTCACTATGCTTAGCCAGCTGTAGCCTAGGGGTATCAGAATCCTATCCTATAAAGTGCTTTGTGGGGATTTAAAATGGTAAAACAGTAAAAATTCCCCCTCCAAACCGAAATTGAAGTCGACTCTTCTTCTAATTGCCTGACAAGAGTAGCAGTAACACGAGATCTATGGCAAGGAGACCAACCATTACCAATAAGCCAGGCTTAAAAGCAGTAAAGGAATGGCCAGGCAGCTGCATTTTTAATGAGAGGCCAAATCTGCCCCCATCAATCAACACACTGATTGAACCTACAACAAGAGGTATCTACAGCCAAACGGAGGAAACAACAACACTACCAAGAGAAATAACAATTATATGCTCGCAAAATAAACATTATCAGCACAGACCAAGGGATCTCAATGTGCATAGCCTGGTGAAGAGAAGAGGGGGGGGGGTGATAGAAAAGTTTAAATAGTTAAAGAGATTTACTAAAGTACAGGAGGGGAGTTTATTTCAAAGGTGAAGAAATGTTGGAACAAGAGGTCTTAATCCAAAACTAGAGGGTCAGAGGCTTAGATGTGATATCTCACTTTACTGAGAGGGTGGTAGATAAGTGGAACAGTCTCCCGCCAGAAGTGGTAGAGGTTAAGACAGGAATTTAAACATACATGAGAGATGAGACTTAGGTCTGAGTCTTTAGGAAAAATTGGACAGATTAGATGGGTCGAAAAGGCTCTTATCTCCCATCCAATTCTGTTTCTAAATGAGCAAAATAACCTCTCACTAAATAAGTGATTGGAGTTCATTTATATCGTTTGGTGAGATGAATATGGTCGGAGTATTACAACGCATTATGTTCCCAGGAAAACCCAGATGGCCTGAGATCGTACTTTTTGTGTAAACAGGAATCTCAGCATCGGAATTGGGGCAGATAAGTCGAACAAATGTGCGGCTGGACTTAATGGACAAGGTGTTTGGTACACAAGAGATTGATTGAGTTTCTTCTTCTTGACCTGGAATCATGTGCTATGAGGATCTGCTTCCCAAAAAGTTCTGCAGGAGGTAGACAGTTTATTGCATTGACCTTTGTGATGGAAACATGATCTCCTATGGTAAGGTTAAACCTTGAATTAATGAAGACGCAAACAAAAGAGGCCAATTCGGAGCAGCTGTTACACAGACCCATTCCAGAAGAAGTGCTATTAAATATCGGCTTCAGTTGTCCGCTCTGCCTGATTTTTGTTTTGATACTGTGTCGTCTGCCGTGCCTTCGCACTAACATTCGGCTCAACGGCAAAAAAATGCCTTTGTGTCTGACATCGACCTTTTCGTGAATCCAAACAGCGGTGTTTAAGTATGCTGGCCTTTAAGTATTTCCCTAAACAAAGATTTACTTAATTAAGAAGATGTATTGCCCCCTGCTATCTGGGGAATCGAAACTTAAGCGATTAACCAGCTGTCTCTAACCAGCTATTGCACACTTTCTCAGTTTTAAAGTGACGACTAAAATTAAACAAGTGTTTAATAATTGCATAAGGTTAACGGTGTTAGCTTTGTTAAACACAATGTATCTCTTCTGTATTTAAAGTTAGCAGTGTAGAAAAGGTTTCAGGCTACAATTTCAAGCTCCGTGGTAACTGTTAAAACAATTTAAAACCCATCTGATGCTCCGGAGAAGATGGGAATATGTCACCTACATGGCGTTTTGTACATTGATAGCTTAACATTCAATAACTCGGAGATTAAAATACATTCTAATTGGTAACATCATATAATAATGTATGTTAACCTATAGAAGTCGACCACATGGATTCTTGCACCACCAGTTACTAGTCAGGGACATCCGAGCTCTGTTCCTCAGACCTCGTTTCCAAAAATACATAAAAAAATAAGTCTGTTGTACAACACTGCGGAATATCACGGCGCTATATGAATCATTGAGTGCTAACTGTTAAAAGGAATAATCTTAGGTGCTGTCATATACATTTTATGCCAGCTCTGGGTATCAAAATCTAGAAACCTTCTGAGTTATGGTTTCCCATGTAACGATGTAGGAGCTGAAGGCCCCAAAGGTCAATGTAAAACAGCTACTGCTCCTCGCATATTATAACAAAACAATCAATTCCGTCAAAGCTACCGTTAGCCGAGTCACATTATTAGACATGTCATGTAGTTTTGCAAAAAATACTCTAGTGGCAGCTGACCGTTCCTTGAGAAACTCAAATAAGACTTGAAGGATTTGCCTCCTTCAACCAAGATGAACCAGTCAATGCCTCAGTAATCAATGTTGGATTGTATTGCTTGAGTCTAGTACTATATTAAGTATCATCATTAAGAAAACTGGTTTCATGGTCATCATGATGACCTGGTATAATGCTAGGCACGGTACTTAAATGAATATGGTTAGCATGCGCCATCAACGATGGGAGAAGTATATTTAATTCAATTCTACTGAACACATAGTATAACATTTTATTTTTTTAAATAAAGGATGGATTTATCAAATGGGTTTGACTACATGAAAAATAGACAATGTCAAGGAGAGGAACATTATATATATATATGCGGAACAGCCTTCCAGCAGAATCGGTGAAGGTGAAGAAATATCATCCGTGGAAAGGCTATCTTACATACAAGACCAGGGGCTGATTAAAGTTTTTGGTCTTTACAGTAGAAATAATAGGCAGAATAGATGAGCTGAATGGGTCTTATCTGCCGTCAAGTTCTGTGTTTCTATGCTACATTATCATCTGTTATTTATATTGCTATGGGATTCGGTTAGCGATTCAAGTTCTTTCTCCTTCTGG
Organism: Spea hammondii; assembly: GCA_029215755.1. NCBI lineage: Eukaryota > Metazoa > Chordata > Amphibia > Anura > Pelobatidae > Spea > Spea hammondii. The sequence continues at coordinate 30,963,412 of JARDYJ010000001.1, forward strand.
GACACGTGACCTTTCAAAGACTGAAAGACAATACACCAGAACAGGATGTTATGAGATCTGGAAATGGAAGTGAAAGATAAAAAATAATAAACAAGGAATCATAATTTGCTACTAGACTGGAATGTATCCTATATTAGGCAATAAAGGGTTTTGCTAACAGGCTGATATGTTTCCTATCACATTGTCTGTATCTGTCTTGTGTCACTGATTATTTCTCCGAGGCTCTGAAACGTCCTCCTGCTGTCTGGAGCATCAATTCCATCTCCTTGTTCTTATAAGCAATGCTGTCCACTTGGTATTCTGTAAATACTTTTCATTACCCAAAAGAAAGGAGTAATAGTTGTTTAATGCCTTTAACCCAAGCAGGAATTGGCAAGCTAGGTAGCCACACTAATTAGACCATGTGTGGCTCTCATATGTTAGCCAGATTCACCAGCTGCCACTTTGTTTCATTTGCTAGCAAGAGATTTAGGCTAGAAGTGGGAATTTTCTCCAGGGCCATTGAGAAGACATGACCGTCAGCAGGTTGCTAGAAAGGTTATCTAAAAAACGTAACTTAACTATACATTATAAAGGTCCAGCGCCAGTAAGGTCCTGCTATGGGAAGTGCTTGGCTGGCCCTGTATAATGTATAGTTAAATCAGTGAGATTTTCCCGGTCTCCTCGCCCGTTGAGTTACACATTATACAGGGCCAGTGATGACCATTCAGAAGCCATAATGTTATACTAGAGAACACAATGTCCCCAATGCTCAGGAACCATATTCTGAAGTCCATCCAAGGCATTTGAAATATTAATAAATAGCAGTCTGTTTTACTACATATCAGCTATAATCAAACTAAACTTGTGTTTCAAATGTTTCCTTCCAAGAAATAGCAATACACCTTACAGTGAGGTATTTCCCCAAATATTTGAACGTATTTAAACATCTTCGACGAGAGACAGATGGAGCCCGCTATGGGGACTTATTTTACCAGGGCCAGCAGTTCTTTAACTTTAGTTCCACTGATCATCATAGAGGGAGACAGCTATACCCAGGTTGCTTCAAGAATGCATCCCCTGGGAGCTTTAGTGATCCCTTGGACAGGACCGACCCGAGTACATTGTAGGATATGGTTTGGTGGTTCATTGGGGCAGCCAGTTCCGTAGGACTGCTTCATTGGCAAACTGTCTCCTGAGGCTCCATTCCTCCGTGGATATATCAGTTTTCCATGATCAAGCCCAATTTGAAGAGCTGTTGATGAGGCACACATGGAAGAACCAGCCAAGCCAATGCAATCGGTCTGACTGTTAACCCTTTGGCCAGACGGACAGCCACTGCTCGCCAAAGTGACAGTGAGACCAATGAAGTATAATGCAGACAGAGCGGGGGCAAAGAAAGGAGAACAGTACAAAACAACTCAGACAGCCTTAAGTGTGAAAGTAATAGGCCATTTTGTCTGAAATAACTTGCACGTTGTTAGCTACAAATTACATTAAATATAAAAGTGTTATTAACATAATGTGTTTTCGAAAAAAGGGGGGAAAAAAGCGTTTTGGTCACTTGCAGGATCAAAATCCCAAATCTCTGTAATTACAGAAATGGCAAGCAGAGAAAAACACAAATATTCTTATATGCTGCATTAACTCAGCTGCTTTGGCGCATTATACAAATACCCACAGTGGGTTTGTCATGGAAACAAGAAGTTTTCTCTGTTCGGCCAATTTGGATTCTTTTTTTCTTTTTCTTCAGAATTTTCTACTAACTGAGCAAATCAACAGTGTCAAGGAGCAAAGAAAAGTTATTTCTAAATTTCCTCCAAAGAGTTGTTCAAAGCCATGCACTCTTTTCCTTTTTCTGGCGAGTTTAAGGCAAGGAGGAATGTGCTTCTGCTGCGTTAGCAAGCGTCTGGGGTTGTTGTTTTTGGCCGATCCAAAAGAAGGGGGAGAAAAAAAAAATAAAAAAAAAAGAAACCTAATAGCAATTTTTATTCTCTAGAAGAAGTAATGACTGTAGGAAATAAAACACACTTTAAAAAAAAGTATGTCTGCACAGAATTGTTATCCGTTCCTTAACCCTTGTTGTGCCAAAGCTTAGTTAAAGATAAGCGAAAACTTGAGTAGATTCTAGTGCATTAAGTGGTTAAAAATCATAACCATAATGATTTTAAACGATATATATATATATATATATATATATATATACACACACACTTTTAATAGCAAGGCTCCCAATGTCACCTTGCAACATGTGGGTCTTAGTGTTGTAAAGCAAGCACACAAACCATGGAGACTTCCAGTTATATATAGTCTCAGGATTTTGACTCCTGTGATCCTCAGCCAGCATCCAGGTGGCAGTTTTACTAGATAGCGGTGGGAGTGAATTTTAATGACAGTAACAGTAGCCACTAGGGGGCTGCCCGTGATACAATGTAAAGGATGCAAGAAAAAAATATATACAAGATTGATGGATATTTGGAAGATTAATGGAAAGGCTCAATGACTCGATTCTGTATTAACAATAAAAATATTTCTAGACGCCTTTTTTTCTTATTGTTTCCTTTACTACAGTCATGGAACAGCTCAGTATAGAATAATCCATTGGGTCGCTGGCAAGATTCTGGCAAGAGCTCTTTAATGAAACCTTTTAAAGGCACAAAGCACCTGGAAGGAAGCATTTCATTCATCCCACTGTATTCATTATCAGAATGATATTGTATTCAGAAAAACAGTTATTTCCTACGTATGAAAAGAGTCTATTCACGTCAAAAATGGAAAAAGGGAAAAAAATGAAGTTTTTCCAGAAAAGGCAGGAAAGCTTTGTGAAAGCTGTGAACTGACAACGCGAAAAATTTACCTGACAACTTCAATCAACTGAAATTGGAACCAAAATGCATTTTTTTTTGTATAGAAATCTCGGATGTCATAGTACAAGGAGCAGAACTTTGAAACAGTCAAATAAATCTATGCGCATGAATACACACACTAGTTATATGGCATGTATCATTCACACACACTTATATACGTAAGGTACAAAACACGCAAAACCAAATGCTTTCCTTTATACAGGGGCACAGGCCGTACACTAAAGATGGGGGTTTATTACCGTGGAGTCTAATACTGTAAGTTCCCCCTGTGGCCCGTCTTATGGGGGTTCTCCTAATACTCAAACAACACCAAGAACACACACGGCCCAGAATGATTTCTCTCGACAAGGCTTGCCCTGTAGTAAATTGCATTCATGACATAGCAGCCATGTTATAGACCCCTAGATTTGTTAAAAGGCGGTTTGCAGATTATCAGCGAGGTAGCCATACCATCTATGAGCCCAAAGCTACACGAAAAATATCCTTCTAGATCAGGGGTGGGCAATTAATTTTCCCATGGGGCCACATGAGAAATTGGAATGGTTTTAGAGGGCCAGACCAACATACGAAGGCTCCATGCACATTGCCGTAATGGGGCCGTATTCCAGCCGCCCGATTTGCGGCCAGAATACGGCCGCCATTGAAAATGAATGGCGCTGTAATACGGCGCGGTGAGCAACCGGTGTTTCACCCCGTTTTACGGCGCGGCCCCCGTGTCTGCCAATGGAGAGGGGAGCGGTAAGGAGCACTCCCATCTCCTCTCCGCAGCAGCACGCCGTAGTTTCGCCTGGGTTACGGCCCGGGCGAAACTACAGCAGTGTGCATGAGCCCTTAACTTCATTCTACCAATACCTGTATACTGCATACATATACTATCCCTTCTTAAAAAAATGGTAAATGACGAGCGTGGAACGATTGTCCTGGCACTCCCCAAGGTCCGCAACGAGCATCCTGGCACTCAGAAGTTACAGTGGCATCACTTACTCAGCATCGGGAAGCAGTGAAACTACAAACTCCGAAGCCTTGTCCATTTTGTTAACTTATGTGCTGTTTAATAAAGTTATTCAAGCCTACGTCATTGGTAGAGGTGCTTGAATAAGTAAGGCCTGAATAACTATTAGCACAGCACAGAAGTGAACAAAATGAACAAGGCTTCGGAGTGCATAGTTTCGCTGCTTCCCGTTGCTGACACCGGACTCATTGGTGAGTCACCAGGACACTCTTTGCGGGCCGGTCCGAGCTATTCAGCGGGCCGGATGTGGCCCGCGGGCCGTGCTTTGCCCAGGTCTGTTCTAGATTCTGATCAGGGCTCTCTCTCTACCTAATTGTGTCTCCTAGTCTTGTCATATACCCTTGAATATATGTATTGTGAAATAACGCTGCGTAAATTGTTGGCGCTATATAAATATTATTATTAAATCTAAATATAATAATAATACTTTGATAGATTCGAGTCACTTTGTAACATTAATGGCATATCTGTAAATAACAAGGTTTTATGATGATACTTGAAGCCTCCATCACTTCTATGGGGAGAATTTTAAATGGGATGCTATAGTCCTAAAAATTGAACACAAAATACCCTAAAGTGTTATACGGAAATAAATACGCAGACTGCACATATTGTATGCACCGTGCCTCGCTGTAATTAAAAAGTTATGGCCGCCATCACTTAAAACCGCGGCACATATTATTATTACTTATAATGCTCCATAAATCTTAAGTATGGATTTTGCCTGGTATACCTGGCAAGGATTACCCAAGTCGGATCGTATAATATAATATCGGTCGTTACGCAGCCTTAAATCCAGCCGAATGAATCATCAACTAATTGATCCGAGCCTCTGCCTCTTTAAGCGCCGCTGCATTAGAAAACTGCAGGCAATGAATGCAGCGCAGGACGCGCCTGGCCACGAACGGGTTCCACGCACGCACACACACGCACGGCTCTTACCAGTCACACCACAATGTGCAATAGAACAACTCGCTACATGCATCGCATCGCACTTCATCAAGCACCCCTGCGCAGACTATCACATGTTCATGGATATTTCAATCGTACGCCGAAGATTTCCTACCGTCGCCCTGTGAAATATTAAACATCCCTAAAAGAAAACGGTAACCTTTCCCAGGCTTACCAAAATCCTACCGGCTAGTGCAGCTAAATCGTTCTGCAGATCTGCAGCATCTTAGAAAAACATCTTTTATAAAAAAAATCTAAATAAAATAACCACAAACTTATAATGCCCAGGATTACAGGGGCCACACAGCATCGTTCTCCCGATAAAAATACAATACACTTGTTTCTGAATGATTTCACACTCGAGATCCATTAACAAACATTAAGAAACAGGGAAACTCTGGCTTTCTAGCCACTCGGAATCACAATTTGGCTGAGGGTTCTGAGAGCTGTAGCCCGCAGCATCTCAACTCACCGGACTCCCTTTCCCTGGGAGAAGTGCTTAGTTTTAACACCTTCATTGCCACAAGTATTTCCACCAGCCCGCTATGCATTATTAAAGAGGCAGAACATTAGAAGCTGCCAATAAAATATATCTTCTATTTCTATTAACACGCAAAGGTAATTGCCTAAAAAGGTTTCTACCGTAAGTGCTTCGTCCGTTCCTTTTCAGGGCTTGCATGTTACGGGGAAGTAGAATCTATGCATCAGAGCAGGGAATGTGACGGCTATCAATGGCTGCATAGAAATAAATGAAACTTATTCCTAATAAATCCAGCTGATCGCCCTCAGGACCCTCGCTCTTCGTTATTGCCTATTGTTCTTTAGGTGTACACGGTGGGGGGATCGCTCTGTCTTTGTCTGCAGCATATCGCAGCCATGCACTTCCCTGGAACCTCAAATGCCTCTCTAGATTCCAACGTATTCTTTCTAAAGCATGTGCAGGGGGATGTTAAACGCAGAGTTAATAAAAAGCAGATGAAAATACAAAAAAGCATAAACCATCGGAGTGAATTACATGTCAAAAGCGCTCACATTTCGATGCTAGTTTATGTCTCATACAGAGCGTAAAATGATTTAAGTTAGAAGATATGCAACATGCTATAATAAATTTGTAAGGGTCTACAAGTATATCAAGTGCATGCATATTAAATGCATAGATAGATCGATAGATAGATGTGTGTGTGTTTAATATGAATATATCATTGAGATTTCCTGGGCATTTGTTAAAAGCCAACAGCATAAATGTTGATTTAACTTCAGCGCTATTTAGACACCATTTATCAGACTAAATTAATAATTGTCAAACACAGCTCTCTGGCCGGCTTCAGGACCAATTTGAAAGTTTAGAGAACAAAAGGTTTATTTTAAGAATGAAAATCTTGGCTCGCACAACTCCAGACGTGAATCTGCTTTCAATTACAGAAAGTATTTCCACTCCAGTGCAAAAGGGGATCAGATCTTCAGCTCTCAACCTCCCTGCAATGCATTTGATTACATTAAGCCTTGAAGAACCCCAAATGACTTTGTGGCACAGCACATACTGTCAATTAGACACACACACACACACACACACTCCACAATGGGGAATCTATACACAATAAACACTATCTACTGCCACAAGAAAGCACCCTTTCATCCAGCCACATTACCTGCTACCGATCAGCTCATTTCACAGAGTGAGGCTGCCTTAACCTGGACCCAGGATAGATGTGGGCGAAACAAGAAGTGGGACTGCAGCACAATCCCTACCCTGCTCCTATTATATGCCTTGGAGGGTGCAATAAATACTCAGGCAGGTTGTTCAGGAAAACCACCTAACAGATCCCCACCGCTGGCGGCAGCTATGTTTACAGCTGAAACCCCCATCAGAAAGCTGGCTGAGAATGATGAGAGTCACAGCCCAGCTGTAGCTAAACATATGCATTCCACAACAAAGGCAGACAGGTTGAGGGACCTTTAAATCCAACAGATCCCCCGCACGCAGCGCTATGTCAGGGCAGGAGAGCTGCTATCTGCTTTATAAATGCAACCAGACACATCCATTAATAAAAGTATGCGCTATACCTCTCAGGGATCCTTCTGTCTGCTCCCTCAAGGGTTAAAACGGCAGCTCATGTTAGGTGCTGATGGTGCTAGTGGCGGCATTCACCTCCTCCCATTGCAATGCCAGGGTAGGTGGGGACGGAGATGCCAGGGCAGGGCTGTGCACGCTGATGGCCGGGCTGCCGCTGCTGCTGTGTGGAGGGGCAGAGCTGAGGCTGTGCGAGTTGAAGCGGTGTATAATGTATCACGTTACAGAGCCCGGCTCTCTCCCCCAGAACGGAGCGGCAGGCACACACGATAGGCTGAGCCTCCTCTGTTTACACCCAGACACGGGGAGGAGGGGGCCACAGCCCGGCTCCTTTCTTTTAACTCTCAGTAGCCCGACACCTCTGGCAGCTGTCGCTTAGGTGCATAGGCGCTGGCACGGGCAGCTGGCGGGGAAGGGGTTAAAGACAGTGAAGGCGGTTCCGGGAGGATTATGTGCGCGTTAGTCATAAAGTTTACTTATCTCCCGGAGCATAGTGCGGGAAGCGGCTCCTCAAATACCTGTTCAAAAAGTGTAGACATGTGCGGGAAAGGCGGCTTCAAGGAGAAAATGATAAACGTGGCTCCGCGTATAACCCGGCAAACGCCACAGCCCGGCACATGTTGCTTGGCTGGTCGCACGGCTGCTTATAAGCGGCAGACTCGGATCTTGGGGGGTAAAAGGTTAATGGCCTTTCCAGGGACTCTTGTTTAGATACAATGGGTCATTTCTTCTAAATTCAGCAATTTAGGAGCAAAGTGCCAGATGTGGTTAGGTCACTATGGAAACCAAAGCAGTCTTACTGTAGATTCCCATACGTTTGAAACTTTGCCCCAAATTTGCTCTTTATAGATATGTACTGATGGGTAACGGGCAAAGTATCCTGTCATAGAAACAGCGGGTGTTACCCGTGTAAAGGCCCTGACCGTAACCAGTCCCTGGTCTGGATACCGGCCCCATGCCTGTTTATATACCGTATCCCAGCACTCTCTGTCTCAGCGAACATATAAATGCTTCCATCAATTCTATATTAACCACAGAAATGTGTTTCCTAGCCTGTAAGTAAAATATGGCTCCACACAGCCACCATACCTAAGGAACAAGTAGGCATCCAGTTATTGCCCCTAGTTATTGCAGGGTATCTGTCGCCACAACTAGAAACAGGGGTGCTTCCTTCTGTAAATCTGCTCCGATAAAAATCAAAATATTCCTAATTTGGCTACAGAGAATGTCACGGCGGATCAGCGGTGTCAGCAGCACAGATGGCAGATATGGGAGTTCTGTACAAGGCGACATTACTTGGCATGTGGCGGTTTGCAGCACATGTATATAAATATATATATCGCAACATTAATTAACACGCGATACGCATAGCTCAGTGTTGGCTCTTACGGCATAAAGGATGCCTACATCTGCAAACGTTTGCTGTAAAAGCAATCGTACAGCATTTTTTTCTTATACATTTTATGTTTTATGATTACATGGAGTCTGACAGCAGATAAGACGCATTCACCATCTAGCCTGCCCGGTCTTCCTGATGTAATGACGCAGTCCTTGGTCTCGTCTTTACGCCTGTCCCAAGCGTGTTTAAATTCCCTCTATCACTTGTGAGGCTGTTCCATTTATCTACCACCCATACATTACATTTAAACATCACATCCCCCATTCCTCATCTTTCCTGCAAGCTACACACATTAAGATAGCTTAATGATTTTATTTATCGACTGCACTCACTTGGCATTCAAATTGTTAAAAGTTGGTCTGACCTCTGAAACAAGACTACGTTATGATATATATTCTAAAAACGACCCATCATGTAACCTGAGATCTTTATCTCTTGAAAGAGAGCTTAAAGGGGTATGGACATGTTTATTAAATAAATGATTATATCTTGAATAGTGCCTTAAAATATCAATATAAAAATATTTAATGCTCCATTTTGATTAGTTAAAACAAAAGACATTTTTAGGTGGCAGCTCTGCTTTAAAAGAGAGAGTACTGGATTTAGGTGGCCTGCAGCAAAGCCGAGACTAGAAAGCAAAGCCGTACCTTGAGTCTGAGCGAATCAAAACTTTAGTCTTTCCAAGTTTCGCATTTTTAGATAGCCAGGCAAGCTACGACTACTTAAAAAAGAAAGAAAGAACACAAAAACCTTTTCATCTACTGATTAGAGGCTTTTTGGATGACACCGAATTTTCAGAAAATCCAAAAGGGAAAAAAACAAGACGGCAAATCTCATGGCAATCTTCAAAACAACAAAACTTGCTTTGACACCTGGCAGATTAAGATGTAAATAAATATATAATCAGCAATACACACAATAAGCTATTTTATTAGTACCACCGCAAGCAAAAATGGCTTGAGCATCCATCAAGGAGAACAGAAATATATAATTTAAACAGGCAATGCCTGGGGAAAACATCATTATCCTTCTCAACATCAGGTCGCCTACTCCTAAAGAAAATCTGTCCAAAAAGTAATCAACACCAATACAAACTTTCTAACAAAGCACACTCTTCTGTTACTCAAGCTATTCTTGTATAAATGTAGCTGCCTTGCATTGACATAACAATATCTCCTGTCAACTCTCTCTTAAGTAAATAAACCAGTTACTATGTGTTGTGAAGGGCCAACCCTGGTGATACTGTCCTTCAAGAAGGGCTGTGTTGTCTCTCCATGATAAATTTGGTGTGACTTCTTACTGTTTTAACAATCCATTATCCAGGGCCAACCTTGTTTAAAAAAATAATTTCTCCTGATAATATGATCTTCTTATGGCTGTGGAGCCATGTATATTAAACCCCTAAACAATTTATCTGTGTCTGATAGATTGTTATTTCCTTTACATATTTTAATCAATGCTCGTTGTAAAAAATAATACTAAAAATAAATTGTTTAATGACTGAATGGTGAAAGTAGCCAAGTATGTAAACTAGTGTTTTGACACCTAAGGGTCACATATGCTCGATATGTTGAAGAACTGTTAGCCGAACACTTCAACTGTTATCGCAATGAGAGGTAGTATTCTTTTTGACATATAAATACCCAAAAGGACACATACACGTTCAGCCTCTAAAGAATGACTTGCTATTGTGGTATCCAATGTTTCTTTCAAACCTTCATTCATGGTTTACTTGTTTATTTTTTTACCTTTAACAGGACTGGACTGGCAAATGCCCGGTGGGGATGGAGCCTCCCACATACCTTTATTGGCACTTGTGGGGTCGAGCCAATGTTTTAGCGTGCAGCTGCCAGCTGGATACACTCTGCAAAAAGCATAAGAGAGCAGCGTGCGACTGTGTAGATCCAGCAATCGGGCGCACTTGTGTCATTTAGCAGATGCTGCCATTTAACTAACTGGTGTTTTTAGGTACTGCGCCTCTCATCTCCTCTTTTAGTACCTGCAACGGCAATCAACTGTAGTTCTGCCGTATGCATATGCCAAAATTATGATCACCAGAGGTAGAGAAAAGTTGTTGGCAAAACTACAGAGCTCCCGAAGCGAATGAATGAATCATCAAATTATTAATATTTTTTGGCAATTAGTAGTTTGTTCTATATACTAGTGTTACATTTTAACCACATATACAATTATATATATATATTATATATATTATATAAATAATTTGCTTTCTCCCTCAGACTTCCAATATGGATGCCAAAAAAAAAGTCCAGGAAAAATATATTTCCAATATAAAGCAAGTTGCTGTGTTGTCCCACAGTACAGGTGCGAGGCTGTCATGTTTCACTCATCACAAGTCCCATTCATAGGCTTCTATTAATACCCAAATTATAAGGCAAGCACATTAAAAGAAATTAAACAAAGTTCTACTATATTGTAGCAAAGTGGACACAAGGGCAGACTGCCAGCAATTTCCTATGTCCAATAAATCAGAATTACCAAGATAGTAGCCATCACAGTTCACCTCAGTATATTGGTATGACTGGAAAAAAATCAAAATTCCTAATCCAATTTTCCAGAATTACTGCTAAAAGACTGAAATATCTCAGCTGTCTCTGATCATTCAAAGAGGCAGAGATGCCAATCATCTGCATCTCGAACCTGGTGACTGACAGATCTGCTTCCCAAGAGGTCCCACATGTGGCCTTAACAATTAAAATCACAGTTCCACCCTAGCCAGCTTGCCTTTGCGTTGGCCCATGTTGCCAAACAAGCAATTAGCAGTCAATTGTCTCCTTTTCTCCCACTACCATGATTGGCACCAAGAGGATACAGAACAAGAAAGCAATTTATTTAAAAAAAAAATAACACAGAGTATAAGGTTCCAAATGCACCAGCTGCTCTAAGATGGAATGTCCAGTCACGTTTGCTGCACATCATTGTCACTTGATGCCTGCCGTTTCTTATTTCTAAGGACATTTTTAAAAAAATGGATTATAATACAAATTTCATAGATCTAGCAATAATGAGAAATAATGCCCAAAAGCCTTCTATTTCAAAACAAACAGATATAAATAATTTAAATTTAATTTCCAAGAATAACAGTGCCATGAAATATTGTCTTCATTAACACCTTTAGCAGAATAAAGATGTTCTATTGAGGATAAATAGTCTTTTGTAAATCCAAAATACTTTTGAGATACGAAAGCACAGTACTTGAATGGTAGCGTACAAATCCTAAAACATTTTTAATTTTAAAAATGACAAGTTCAAGTTCATTATATATCATATTTATCAGGATATCTATTTTATGAGGAGCCCAATGGACAGCACAGGAGTAATTAGTTTCTTTCTTTCTTCAAGATTGTTTTTCTTAAATTTGAGAAACTCAAGATGCTTAAGAAGATTTCATTCTGTGGCTGTGCTGTGGAACTGATTTACATAATTAATTATTAAGTTCTAATTTTACCCAGACCCAACATTGCTACACTTACACTCTTCTGCTCAAACATTTTATTTGTTTCTTTATTTTGTTTATCTGTGCATTAAGTTATTTTTTTGGGACCCAGACTCCTCTTTAGATTATTGGCGTATAGCAATTTTTATTTCTTGATTGCTGGCTCCCTGCTACCCAGTGCTCACTCAATAACTTTCCTCCCACACGTCATCTTCAAGAGCATCATGACATCAGTTCCCAAGCAAACAAGATGTAGTCTTGAGTTTGCTTTAAATCCATTTAAACAGAAAGCATTGAGTATGCCCATTGGAATATTTTGGAACAAGCTATACGGAGCGGTTAAGCCTGAAGTTTAATGTGCTACGCCAGTATCCTGCTAAATACATCTATGAAAAAAGCTGTTGTAACCCGTTGATTTTCTGTGCCTGTTTTCAATAAAATATATTGAACTAATTAGCTCAATAATAAGGAACAATTCTTCCTATACGCTTTCCAAATATGACAAGACAAGTAGCTTAAGTAGCCAAACCACCAAAATCTGTCACAGCCATGTGGAAATGCTTCTGCGGGAAATAGCTTTGGAGTTTATTTCACAGGATAAACATCAAGAAACATATGACTTAAATTGACTGTAGACGGCAAAGTAGCCACTCAATCTTACTTTAAACAAGTGTTTGCCACCTGCAGAGTAATTAAACTTTTTCCTAACTGGAGGAAGCTTTTGTAATGGGGAGTAATAAAACTGAATTGAATATATTAAGTCAGAAGCTCTTGGTCTTTTGATTTAAATGGAAACTATATATGTTTTTTTTTTTACATACCATGTGAATATATAAACTAAAGATGATAATAAAAAATAAAAAAAAAACAGAACGGGTACTGTGAAACCTTCAGAGAAATATCAATTCAAGCTGATTCAGCCAGCAAAGATTGTGTCCTAGTTCATCAAGACAGAAAATGACATCAACATACACTGTATGCACCTCATCTTTTTGTCATTGTAATGCCAAATCATTCTCATCTAACACCCCTGGCCACTTCAACCCCTGGCCACTTCGTTAAGCAGGTATTATGTGGGGACAGTGGTCTAGACGAGAACCTGTCCATACAGTCAACCAGCTGTCAGGACCTGATGTAAGAGGGGCTACTGCTCCAGGCAGCTCAAGGTGAGGGGTGCACTTCCGTCACCTGGTGGCAATGACCCTGCTCCCCCTTCGTCTTCTAGAAGTAGATGTGATGGCAGCATTGGGCAGGACCTCCGACCCTGCACCAGGTGCTGGGGAAAATTACAATCATTTTGTAGCTGTGTCGACATAGGACATTTGGATTATGTTCTTTACCGGAAACTATAAGTGTTACCAATATGTATCTCCTGCCTCACCCAAATACAGTCACCTATGTGCAGCATGCAATATACAGTTTTATCAAATATTACATTTTACTATATCGCTTCACTGACAAAAATAATAGCCCTGCAGAATGTAGATTTGATAGCCGAGGTTGAAGAAAGGCATCTGCAGAATGTCTGCACACAACGCTAGAGAGCTTCATTTGTTGTAGTTAAATGCACACACGTACTGCTGTTTACTTGGTTATTTTTTCAAGTATCCTGTAAGTGGTACTGTTGCGGCAGTCATATCTACAGTCTAATGGTCCCAAACCACTTGTAGCGTCTTCTGAGAAAATAATTTGTTTCTTTTTAATAAGGAAGAACACAAAAAGTAGCAGAGGACAGATGGGAAGCTACGTAGGATGCTGCATAGAAAAGGGCACAGATCAGAAGCTTTTTGAGGGTATAGGAGCCGCTTTCCACAAACCCTAATTATGACACATAGTTTCATAGTCACCTCAGTTTTAATATGGATGTCAAAAAAGTACAAGAAGCCACTTAAATTTACGTTCCAATATAAAGCAGGCCATTTGTGGTGTCATTACACTATGCAGGTGTAAGGCCGTCATGCTTCACTCATCACATTGGTTTCAACTTATACAGCAAACATATTAAATTAAATGAAACTATTAATTGCAATTAATAAAATTAAAATTTCATTTTTTCTTTTATGACACCCCCTTGACAAGTTATAAAAGTCTCTTTGCAAATGTTTTGCATACACCCATAGCAAATAAAACGTGAATGAATAATGTTAATTTCCGCATCCATAATTTATGAGGTTCGTATGCTAAGCTATACTAAAGTAATTTGCATTTTTTCCCCTAAATGTATTTTTTTTTTAATAGTGTACTGATTATGTCATTATATCGTGCTTATTCACACATGCCAATATATTTAAAAAAATGATTTGCGTCTCAAAAAAAAAATGTGCGTGAAAATGACTCGAAAAAAAAAAATATGCGTAAAAAAATATTGCCGTAAAAACCCATTTTGCACAGATTTACCAACCAGTAGTTAAATAATTCAAACGGAAACGCTAATATTTCAGATTTATTTGCCTTCTCTCCTTCGTACATACTCCCACCCACACAAACCTAGTATTTACACGGAACGTGCTGAATTATTATACATTTAACCAACAGCTGGAGTTACTAGACTTGTATAACACTGAATTGGAAGCTGTGAATTCGCCACATGTTCTGTGCAACACAAAAATGAAATAAACTCCCAGTGAGTTGGTTTTTTTTAAGTCCGTAAACTCATATATTTAACAAACACATTTCTTAAACTTACAAACGTTTATTGCGGTTGACACGGATGACAAACGACAAAACGGCATGTCTATGTAGTGCGGCGTGATGCATCGTCTCCTTCAAGAACAGCCCCAGGAGTGTGTAATCTGGCTAAGATATAAACAAAGCACCTTGTGCGTCTGATGCAGCTCCACACCTCTTCCATATGGTTTCTCAATCCTGCTTTGCAATACAATGGCGCTTTGTGCTTTTCAAACAGCACTGGAATTAGCCGCACTGCCCAGGGCTATTTGCTCGAGTGATGTGATTAGTTTGCGCGCAAAAAGACCTATAGGCCAAAAAAAGTCTCGCATCCCGAAACGGTTCCTGGAATGCGGTTCACAAATGCCTCTGTTATCATTTGTGAAAATGAAACAGGACAGCTGCTTACAGGGATTACCGTCAGGCGATCCCAGCTCAATCTCTGTGCATTAACCGGCTATATCTGTTAGCCAGATAGCCAGGATGTGCGAACAATGCAGCCGGTTGCAGACATAGATTAGGTGCGGCATCTTGCCTTTAGAAATGCCCTCTATCATTCCGTGCGAATACTGTTATCCTTTCCATCGCTCGAAAGGTTCCTCTAGAATTCCGTACGTTGGAGAGAGTTGTGGTTTCCAGGCAGACAGCGGAATTGCTCTGCGAATATGGTTTAATTAAGGCCTTATGAGTTCTCAAATCATTGTACATTTGCAAAGCTGGTTTTCACAGATAGCTGCCTAATGCTATCATTACAAAGTAATTGACAATGCTCCAGCACGTGTTCACCCTTTCAGCTACAGTAAACACGTACAATTAAATACATATGCATTTCTTTCACACTTGTGGTGATATTGCCGTGGCAAATTAATGTTCATAAAAAGCCATATTTTATTTGTATCTGCATTTATTAAGGAGCATAGGAGAGGGGTGTAGGCTGCTAATGAGCAGTTGCTTTTTAGCCAGCTTTTATAAAAACTCATTTTGGGAATTTTAGAACAGTAAACAATAATTTCACACTTCCCAACCTGTAAAGTTTTCATGGGACAGTCACAATTTTCACTGAACAGTCTTACTTTTGCAGGCAGTGGGGATCATGGGCCAGTAGGAGAGGTCCTCTGAGATAAGCATACCTGGTTTGACCCGGAAAAAAGCGGTTCTCCGAATCCTCGCAGGAGCGGGGTCTTGACACGCCCCGCTCCCCACCCATTTCCCCTTTCAATGGGGGTGTTTCCCGCAATGTTAGCGGTAACACCCACTGACATCAGCGGGAACGCCCCCCAAGTAATCAGGAATGCCCATTGACGTCATCGGGACCATCCACGGACGTCAGTGGGCATTGCTGGCTACGTTCCTCAAAGGAAGGCTCCGGGTAGCTGGAGCTAAGAAGTTCCCAGGTATGGAGATAAGGTAGATGAGCATGAGGTCTTGTAGAGAAGACTGTCCCAGTGTTAAGGATCACCTTAGGCCAGCCCTGCTTGAATAATTAGTACCAGCCTAAAGGACCCCCCAACTCCCCGTCTACCCCCCAGACCCGTCTGTTCCTGATTCCATCCCTGTTTTCATGTTAGAACTGAATTTTTATTGCATGCAAAAAAGATGAAAAAGGTTCCCTTACAGCAAATGGTTCAATGAACCAAGCATGTAATTGCCTTCAAGATGGTAGTGAAGCTCTGTTTAAAAATATTGCCTATTCTTAAATTAAAAACCAGGTAATTTACGAGAGAGAAATGGGAATCAGTGTGACTGTTTTCAAGAAACACAAAAATCTATTTATAATTCTTGAACTTATAATAATTTTATGATCAGAGTCTGACACCAATAAAAACAGTATTGAGCAATAATAAAAAAGCGAGCATATTTTGTAAAGCACCCATAAATTCTGCCCGTAGTTTTGATAATAAAGATGTAATTCGTTAGCTTGTACAATCAACACTTTCTGTAAACGTAATATCAATTTTCAAGACTGGTATGTGGCACAGACACAAGTCATAGCAGCAGGCGCACATGCAGACGGCGTATATCTAATTTAAGAATTCATCATGCTGGAAACAAGGATTTTAATGTTTTGTGTATCCACAGGCTTGGTGGCTAATCTTATCACACTAAGACCTGGAGGACAGTCTGTTAGTATAACTGGGATCTGTCCGTGTTTGGCACGTAGTCTCCGGGTGCAGCTCTCTGCCCCCGGGTCTCCTGCTCACTTTCCTGTCTCGTTATAATCATATTTTAAAGGAACAGTAACCATTTTTTTCAGTGGAATCTTTAACACAACTTTGTTTTCTTTCGTTCTCTCTTTCTTTCTTTTATTCTTTCTCTTTCATTCTTTCTCGTTCTTTCTTACGTTCTTTCTTTCGTTCTCTCTTTCTTTCTTTTACTACCTTTGTAGCACACACAGCACATTCTTTTGGTAATGCAAAAATTGTCTCTACGCCCAATAGAAATGTTTATACATGACATGATGCCTCCAAAATAAATTCCCTTTGTTTTCATTGTCAGGCTACTGCGTAATCATTTTTTTGTTAGATCACGCCCTGCCAACAAAATATTTCTCCAGCCACCCCTGACAGTGAACCTTGTGGTGGGGCATGGAGGGTAAAACATTAATTGTTCAAATAACAATCAGAAATTACCAGAAACATGTTTCCTGGTTAAAAAAACCAGTTTTTAAGACTTTTAGCTAACAGAATGGGCATGTAATTTAAAGTGCTGGGACTGATCTCATCTGACGAGCAGGTTTACAGACCTCAGTGTACATTAAACATATTTTTGCTGAAAATTAGACTATTAGAACTTAATTTAGTACGAGTGCCCAAACCTATCCCCAAAATAAATGGTTCACGTTTAGATTATCAGTGTTTCCACAGGGACTGTTTAACACTGAATAGTCATGAAGCACAAGGAGAGGGCAATGATAGGCCAGAAGACTCTGTTGCCATATCAGTAGAAATTTTGTGAATTTTGCACCAGTTTTTCTGGACCTAAAGACATCTATTATATATGCCTCTAGATTGTCAGCTCGTTTGAGCAGAGTCCTCCTCACATGTTGTTTCTATATGTTATATACTAATTGTTATGTCCTGTCCACCCTTTGTACAGCGCTGCACAGTCTGATGGCGCTATATCAAACAAGTATATTCATTTGATACAGATTTATAAAAGTGTTTAGTTATGATGCAATATTCAGGTTGTTCTAAATGGTTCAGAACAATTAGACATTAATTGCATGAAAGCAAAAAAATATTTTGAGTGTGTAACTCCAAAATCCACCTCATAATAAGGAACATTTGCTGGGAGTTTATTGCTTCGGCTTCAGCCACAGAAGAGGCACGTTGGTACATTATGGCATCTCTTTTGAGGTGGGACATTAAACTAGAAAAGTGTCTTCACATTAACACCGACATGCATGTCTTTGCAGAGATTTGTACAGAAGTGGCTTGTCACCTAAGAACTAACATATCTACACGCACACACATACACAAAAGGCAAAAGCTGATATCCTGCAAACACAATACACCCGACTGTTCTATCAAAATACGCATACGCAAAGGGGTTATTCATCCAAGTGTGATAGAACACATCTAGAGGAGCATCAGTTCAATCATGCTTTAATGAGCAGCCCCTCAGGATTAGCAGGGGCCATATTGTACACATGATCTGTCAGACCTTTCTACCAAAAGTACAAGACCCCAAACATTGGGAACATTGTTTTCACATTCCAGCAGTGTCGCTTTACCAGACAGATACACTGCAAGCTACTTAACCCTTTCCGTTCACAGCACTGAAGCTCTTGAAGAGCAGAATGGACAGCTGCAAGGAGCAGGCAGAGCAGATGCACTGTGATGTCATATGATGCCATATAACATATGCAAACTACTCCAAAATCCCAGGGACCTTGTTAAATATACAGCAAGCGCAAACAAAACCAATAAATAGTTTTTTAATAGCTGCTCCAAATTTTACAGTGATAGATATGTGCCTTATATATTTAAGGAAATATCAATCAATTAAATTTATTTATTGTTAGTTTAAATGTTTTTTTCAAACTTAGTTTTTTCATTTTAGGTTGCATCTGTGCAGCTGCGCATGCACACAGACATTGGAAGCATGTATGCAGGGGCTTATGTTACAAACCTGATGCATAATGACAATGGGTCACATAGTGTGAAATAATTTTAACATCACAACCACTAAAGGCCATCATTTGGTACCTGTACTAGAGCCCCCAATGGCATCTTTATACACCTCTGGCAGAAAATGCTGCAAGTGATCTAAGAATGGAAAGTGTTAAGAAGAGGGGGGGGGGTGTTCATGAAGGCCATGGCGTTATACCTAATAATGAAATCCATTGCCCTAGGTTTCTGGAGGGATTGCAATAACAGCGATGAATGCAATAACCCAGAGGAACAGTGACCCATGCTAAACCAAGCAGCAATTTCACATTTTTCTCTATATTACAATGACGGTCTAATATCTAAAAAATATTGACATGCTCATCCTATATTATTTTTTCCTTCTCAAACGGACTGTACGATATCTTTCTTTTTGTCTCCAGATGCTATCAGATTGTCATTCTGGCATTTGTTATATATTAGGAAATCAACATATTGACATATTTTATGAAGGGCTGTGGCTCATGCCGGTGACCAGAATCCTTAGCAAGTCCGAATCAGTCCTTGGTTTGTGGTCGGAAAATGATCTAATTAAAGATGCAATTATCATATATTCCGGCGTATAAGACGACTTTTTAACCCCAGAAAATCTTCTCAAAAGTCGGGGGTCGTCTTATACGCCGGGTACTAACCGAGTAGCGGGTACTTACCGAGCCGGAGATTCCCACGAAGCCACGAATCTCTAGGGGAGGGGCAAGCAGAGAAGCCGCCTCCCCTGGGCCAGTCTTCAGGGCCGCGCTGAGGTAGGTGCAAGATCGTGATCTCCCCAACTAGCCCTGATCAGCGGGCGCCCGATGAGCAGGGCTGGTTGGGGAGATCATGACCTCCCTCTAACTAACCCAGCATTAGGGAGCTCGAGGTCTGGCACTTCAGACCTCGGCTTCCCTGCTCCCTAATCACTACGGGCCGGCTATTGATGCCGAGCGCGGTGATGACGTCATGTCCGGGCGCTCGGCATCAATTGCCGGCGCGTAGTGATGAGGGAGCAGTAAAGCAGAGGTCTGAAATGACAGACCTCGCGCTCCCACAACTGGATGGGTGAAATAAGATAGAAGATGAGAAAGGTAAGAGATGGGGAGAAAGGGGTGTGAGTGCAGTGTATGCATGTTGGTGTGAGATGGTCAGTGTATGTGTATGGTCAGGTGTGTGTTTGTAATCTGGTGTGTGTGTGTATATATATATATATATATATATGTGTGTGTGTGTGTGTAAAGGCAGGGGTGTGTGGTGAGGGCAGTGTATAAATGTGTATGTATGGACAGGCGTATGTGTAGTTATATATATGTGTGTGTAAGGGCAGTGTATCTATGTATATGTCTGTATAACAACCAGCCAATCACCGGTAAGGTACATCGCTTGCCGTGATTGGCTGGTTGTTGTATGCTGGGTAGAGGGGTAGTCTTATACGGCGAGTATAGTCCAAACTCTATATTTGAACTGGAAAAGTTGGGGGTCGTCTTATACGCCGGAATATACGGTAACTAATTGAGTTTGCAAATTGTGCAGCAAAAATGTGGAAACTCACACTCACTAAAGGAGTTAGATAGGGAGAACAACCATTCTCCATCTGGTACCTAGAGGTTATTTTTATCATATAGGAGTAAATATATTCAATTGAAAAAAAAGCATAACCTCTTTCTGGACACAGGGGGGCTCTGAGATTTTGCAGTGATTAAGGGGTTAAACCTAACCACACTGTCCTCCTCCACCGCACACTCACTTAGACTAAACAAGAAAATCCATTCTTCCTTATTTTACCAAGAACGGTCTTCCAGACTAGCAATAGGCCAATATCTTTCCAATAACACAGAATTTCATTGTCTTCTGGCCGTACCGTCTTCACCGGAGCGGTTATCTCTTTTTAATGCAGAGTGCAGAATTTCCATGACTTTCAACGCCCGACTTAAGCCGGCGATATTATTTTCTCACTATCAGGAGCACCAAACTTGACAGGTTCACTACATTTTCAAAAGGGCACAGACATTTTATTTTCCTTTCTGCCAGGCGTCGGGCCGCAAATATAGCGAGAGAGAAAAAAAACTGCTTGGGTCAAAGAGTTGATAAAGAGAAACTCATAAGAGCATCTAATGTATTTAGGGATCATTTCTGAGAATAACTGACAGGCACACAGAATGTTCCTCTAGAATATGTCGCTTGTCTGGATAAAAGGCTTCTTCATGAGTTGTTTTGCAATAGCTTTGTCAAAGCAGTGTGTTCAGCTCAGCTGCGGTAACGTATCTCTAGATGACTGACCACCTGTTCCATGCCTATGTTTATACTGTGCAATCTGTAACACTATGGGTTTTTTTTATGTGTGTTTAATTTTTTTTACTACAACATAAAAATGATGGCTGATAGATAATAGAACCTTCTGTAACAAGTATGCAAAGATTGCGGTTTGTGTTTCAAATTCACTGTTTTTTGTTTTTTTTTCGTAATGGTGGAGGAAAACTATTTGACTTCTTGTACCCGCGCCGCAGAATGTCTGTAACACAAACCACATTAACTGAATGGAAAAAAAAACACACATAGAAATGTTTAAGGAGAAATAGAGAAGTTATTTCCGAAAACCTATTTATCGCAAGCCACTTTTAATGTCACTTGGGAATGGTGTTCATAATGCTACCTGAACAACAAATGCTGTTCATAGTATTTCTTGTCGTGTTATGCGCTGAATTTGTGTTGGAAAACTAGATGGTTGTGAATATGTAACGGTGGGATGAAGTAGAAGCCTACGGAATGCTAGAGACAAACAGGTTATTGGGGGATTTGTGATGAATGCTTCATCACATTGCACTTGATTTAACTCCCATACTCAAGTAGCCCGAAATGGGCCAGTCGCTTACATACCTGGGAACTCCCGAGGAGTTACCCGGAGCTACCTGCAGCTCTCCTGCTTTTGAGGGAGCGGGTACACAAGGGACAGGGCTAGCCACGCATAAGGGAGAGGCTAACGCCAAATGGCAATAAATGGCTGCTAACCCCTACCCCAGAGAAAGAGGAGAGTGATCCAGAGACTCGTGGAGACATCACTTGAAACTCTGGACTCCAGGTCAAACCAGTAGTGTTCCTAGGAATGCATGTTAGGGTCTAGGGCCCTGTCTGCTGAGTAACTGCAGGGTTCGTTGATGGCAGGATCTGCTTTGGGTTACACTAGATCATTAGTTAGTTCTTATTTATTTAAAGCGGATCTCTCATTTTCCCCAATCATATAGTTCTATAAACTAAAGAAACCTGTTTAATAGTGTTTACAGCTTATTTATCTCAATATGTTATCTCTCCGGTATTACAAAAGTTGCTGATTGATGTTCATTAGTTCGGGCTACCTTAGGAAGGGGTAGATGGGGAAGAGGGGGAGAATTTCAGGACAGGAAAGTGACATGGTCACTTTGTCACCTTTTCTAGATACTCTGATGAGAAATAGTCCCTTGCTTTTATACTAAATATCTCCAAAACAATTTATCTCCAACACAGATTGAAGGACAAAAAGTGCATGCTATAGATAGTGTTAATAAAGGAATCAATTATGCTAAAAGCTGCAACAATATTTGTTACTGGACTGAGCACAAGAAATTCTATGTGACTTGGATGAGATAATGCTATAAAAATGACCTGTACCAGAAACGAGAAGTTTTATTTCTTCATCCTCCAATAATAAATAAAAAACCATTGCCTGCATGTTTCATGGGGCATTTAGAAATTGTGAGTAGGTGTTTGAAAAAATATACCCCACGCATACAAAGCTAAAGTGTTCCTGGTCACTTGTCTGCACAAACCGGTGTGCTTTTCTGTACCGACGCCTTTCCCTGCAGTCCTACAAATCAGCTGGCACTAGCCCGTGACTTTCAGATGCCATGCCATAGCAAAGCGGGCACCTAACAGTTGCTTCTTCCAAGCTGGAGACTAGATGTCTCTTTCCTATAACATAAAACGGCTGGGACTGTCCCAATCAATGTCTCCAACCTCCACCACTTCCAGCCACAGATGAACCCTTTCTCTGCCAGTCACATATTTGCATTCATTGGATTGCGGTTCATTATCATCTACTGTGAAACCACTAATCAGAACTGGGTTTCAAATTTATCAATTATCTACTTCAAACAAGTGGGCAAAGTACATAAAATTAGGGCATATTTTATTTTTTTTTGTATTATTTTCCAATGAGACCGAAATATTAATATTAATAATAAGATTATTGTAATAGTCAGCACATCTTTTTGCACAATTACATTTCCAAACAAGGTCTCTTAATACGCTTCTCTCCCTGTGCATTAGACAAAAAGAATGATTTTTTTATGTTGGATATAATACACTTTTACCTACTTAAAAAAATAATTTTTAACAAATCACCAGTATGTTTGTTTCAAGGACATGCTGAAATCAAACAACTTACAGAAATGACAGGCATCTGAAAAACCTTGAACAGGGCAAGGTAAATGAATCTGTTTCTGAATTCTATAAAATATATAATGTGCTATGTTCATGTAATAAAAACAATATTAAATTGCCTGCAAAATACCATTTACGTCAATTTACACTAGTCGGTCAAACAAGAAATCAAAGGGTTAAATATGTCCTTATGCATTTCAAGATATGGTCTATTTTCAGAGCTGTCAACTTGCATTGATTTTTTTGGAGAGTCTCACTGATTTGGAGTCACTGATTTTTGCCATCAGGAGTCTCAGACTTCTGGAGAGACTCAAAGATAAAAATCTGTATTTTTCCATTACAATGTACTTTTTTCTTCTAGAACACTCAGATGTTATGGATTTTGGTATTTGAAGGTCAATGATATTTGACAATGACAAGTCGTCACTTAGTAATACAACATCCAGGGTCTCTTTCCATGGGTTTCTGGGGGAAAATCTATTCTTTAACATTAAAGTAGCAAAAAAAGTTTTGGGAACATTAGGAATTTTCCTGTATCACATGATATGTCAGTAATTACACAAAAGGAATGTGCTCTTCACTGGTTTCACTCAAGCCTTTCAAAAAAGGAGAATTTAAAATTTTCGGTAAACACTTGCCCTTTGTGCATCATATCAACTGCAAACTGCAACTCACATATAATAATATATTATATAGTATTGTATAATAGATTGTATTGTATAATAGATATTATACTATGTGTGTATGTATATAGAGTGTATATATATATATTTATATATATTTATATAACATTAATAATGTAACATTTATAGAATTTGTCATGATATGATTTTCAGTTGACTATTTCATGACTAGTTTGAGTTTCTTATGTTAACCCAATGGCAAGGGGGGATTAAATGCCAAGAAGTCATGAATACCCAAACCCCCAAAATAATACTTTACTTAGACTAGGTTTCCACTTGGGTTTTTGTCCTGCGTTATTTTCTTGATGAAAAACACCAAGAAAACTGCCACTCCATTCTTCACTGCGTTTTGGCGTTTTTTCTGGAGTTTTTTCTGGCGTTTTAGCCTTTCCGTGGAAATTGCTTTTTTGACCTTAGGCAGTTTTTCCAGCCTTTACACGTTAGAATTGTCACCCAGCTAAAAGGGATTAGGATAAATGGCAAGTATCTGCCCCCTCCTGATGTCATTTCCTTGGTAGAGTTCTACTTAAACGCCCCGGCGGACCCTTTTGTCTCTTTTCTGTGGTTTGAAAGGCATGCTTTATTCCGAATGTCTGCTCCTCTAGGAAGATTGGCCCCAAATGATGGTGCAAATTGTTTGCTGTTGCTTTTGGCAGGCAGGATCCAGTTGATGCGTCGGGTATGTTTGTTTGTAATGGCATGTTTGTTCCAAATGATGTAAAATTCAATATGAACTTTGTTTTGTGTTAAACTGTTTGTTTCCAGCCTATTTCTCGTAGGACACACAGATACTGGGTCCATCCTCTGCATTGTAACTGTGAAAAAACACGCCATAAAAAACGCCAAGGCAAAAAACCCACATGGCTTTTTCATAGCGTTTTTTCTCTCCCATAGACTTCTATTGGAGAAAAACGCCAAGATTTCCTTGCAAAAAACGCCAGAGTGTCAACATGCTGCGATTTTGAAAAACTGCCACAGAGCCCCAAAAAGCCGAAAAACGCCAAAGAGGACTGAAAAAACGCCAAACAGAAAAACCCCAAGTGGATATGGCATTCTGCGATTTCCTATTGAAGAACAGCTAACATCTGGCTGCTGCGTTTTTTCACTAATAAAACGCCGTGTGGCTGAATTGGCGTTATTATGGGCGTTTTTGCAAAATAAACCCCAAGTGGAAACCTAGCCTAAGGCTGCTGCCATATGAATTGAAAAAACTTCTCCAAAGGTTCTGTGCTGTTTTATGAGATTCAACCAGATCTGCTAAGTTTTATTTGCCCAATATATCAGAAATAAATGGTTATTTGGGGTTAATGAAACAGCACGTATAACCTCTGGATGAGGCAGAGTTGAAGAACGTGGCACACTAGAATTATTTTTATGAGAGGCAGTCTCATAAAATGAGAGGCAGAATGGACTTAAAGATCAAAGGTACAGCCTGTCTTGAAGGCCGTCTTATAATGAGTGCAAATGTAATAGGCGATTACCAATCTACCCCAAGCAAGGTTACAAGCTACAAGATAAGGAGACAACATGAATGGCAGGCGAGTGTCTAAGATCAGCAAAACACGTAGTTAAGCACTAGTGATATACACTAATAATGCCGAGATAGTTTGGTGAACTTATTCCCCCATCTCCACAAATGATAGGAAAGGAGCACTCTCCTCCCTGGGAAACTCTTGCAAAACAAGTTCTTGCAAGAAAAACATTGTTCCGGTATATAAATTTCTGCCAACATATGTCATGCGCCTATTTGAAGTGTTCATGATCCACGCTGCGTTCCGGATACAGTTCAAGATTTCTCAGCTCTACTTAGTATGAATTGTTTCGCAAATAGATCATAGGATGAAGAAGTTATCCAAGTAATACTTGCCAAGAAGGCTGTGCATGCCTAAGTCTCCAACATTATAGGGGAAAGGTTGTCTGATTCTTGACTTTAATGCAGCAATGTGGCCACCATTAAGCCTCAAAGAGTTAATGCTACGGTAAAGTTAATTAGTATTACATATATTTGTAACACAGTAGTCTCATTTTCAACTTCTGCACGAAGAACCATATATATAATATATATATATATAAAATATGCTTCCTTTAACTAAAAACATTTTCAAAATCAACCGTGAACTGATCATAAACAGATATGATTTGCAATGTTTAGTCCTTCAAATCAAATAAATATAGTATATGGTATCAAGTACATCTGGTAACATCACGTTCTGCTCACACAAAGCAAAAGGAGAAAATAAATCTGCAGACATTTATTGCGCTTGATAATCTTTCTCCAGCTTGCCGCGCAAATCGCTTCACCACCATATAATATGCCAAACTATGTTTATTAGGCAGGAAATTGAACATGATTATTTCATTTTGCTATTTTTCATTAGTACAAATGTTTGAGATTATTTTACTAGACATATGTAGTACTTTACTTTGAAAAGTTTTAACCAAGATAGAAAATGGTATTTAACGTGGCTCTCTTACTGAATACGTAGCTGTCGCTTTCTTTATTGGGTTAAAAAGTCAATGAAGCTCTTTAAACTACAATGCAATCAATTGGAAAGCATAGATTTCTGTTTTTGTACAATGAAGTGTGTCCTTACTAAGTATCTGTCAATTGGTTATTCAACAATGAGTCCTTTGGTTTGAATTCCAAGGTGACAAAAATAGTTTTCTTTTCACTCTTCATCATTTGTGTCATTGTACTCCGCAGCCCAACCCACTTGTTACAAAGTGGATTTTTGTGACCAGATCTGTGCCGTAGTAAATCTCTACACATTGATAAAAAAATAACTGGAGGATGAGGATTAATCATAGAAAATGTGTATTAATTATTGAAAAATATATATTTTTTAAATTCTTGCCATATTTCCACAGTAACTCCATAATATTCCTATTTTTTTTAGGCAGGCGGTGACCGGCAAAACTCAGGGACCCATAATAGAACCTTTGCCAGACAACATTTCTAAACGTTTGGTATCCAGTCCAAGCAAATCAAATTATAAAAATGTTTCAAGCAGTGACCCCAAAATATTTAAATCAGATCAGCCCTCTTCTTGCCAATAAGTAAAATGCGTTAAAGGCCATGCAAAATGGACTCCAGTATACATAAGAAAACTGAACCAGACTGCCCTTTTAATCACATAAACCAACACACAAATGGTTAACAATCTTTTTCAGTTTCTACACCGACAAGCTATCAGTGCCTGCTTTTGCATCACATGACAATTAATCCTTCCCAGCAAAAATATGAGGCAAAACTTTTTACCAGAAAAGATGTTTCTAGTGCTGAATTAAGGGACAAAAGTGTGAAATTCAGTAGGTTGAAACAGTGGCAATTTTGGTCAAGTTGGCAAAAGTTGGTAATGGGAATATCTGATCAGGTCCTAAAAACACTGGATGGTTCGATGATATAATGCCAGATCTACCTCATTATTTCAACTGACATCCCTTCCACTTGAGTGTTTGGACATATTTCTTAGAACCAATATTCATTAATAGTCAACTCCATAAAATCCATCCATGCAGCTGTTCCTGACCTTCAGGTGTATCTCTTGACAGATGCCGACTGCCTTACACAAACAATACATTGCACTAAACGGCACGTGCATTCCAAGGATGGCATTTTCTTAAAGCCGCAGTCCTGTATCCAGGACAATGTCACATTGAAAAGTCACAAAGAAATATCTCTAACATAGACTACAAAAGGCGCACCGAGGCTGTAAAACGTATAAATAGCATGATGCTACTCATATGACGAATAAATATATAAATACAAAAAAATAATATATATTTTCAAACCAAAGCCCACCATTATAATATTACTTGGTATATTTTGAAAATATAACATTATGGCTGCATGACAACAGTCACATGCCTATACATAACCCCCATTTATTTGTTGTTTTTTTAAATAGGATACTGGACCAGCACTTTAAGGCCAGCTTCCAACAAATCCTAGGCATGCGGACACTAAACGTCACACAAAATCATCAGCAAGCTCTTTTCCTGCTCGCGGCTTTGGGTATCTATGTATCATGCTGAAGGAGCCCATTGGCCGCCTGAGCTGTCTTACATTTGCCCAGGGTGCCCGATAGCCTGCACTTGTGGCCCTGTGCATCACTCATCTTGAGAGAGAACTGCGGATGGAAGCACAGATCTCGGCTTCTTCGCAGCCTACAGGGTTCTGCGGCATGCACGTGATATTTAGGGAAACACATCGAAATAACTGAAGCAGCTCAAAAGGAATTCTCCTGCCTCTGGGAGGCTATCCTGCTCCACGGGTTTCTGCACAGATTTCTCCCAATGGGACAGCAATGCCAAAGATAAAAGTGATGTCTCTCCATTCCCTCGCTTTCATTCCTTTATTTCAGCCATTATGTGATCGTACCTAATTTAACCCTCAGTCACCTGGAGACACATTAGAAGTTATAATCCAAAACTACAGAGTCAGAGGTTTAGATGCAATGGAAGGACGTTTTACTTTACTGTCAGGGTGATAGATAAGTGGAATGGCCTCCCAGGCAAAGTGGTATGTGTTAAATGAAGGAATTTATACACGAATGGCATAGGCATAAAGCTAAGACAAGACTAAGGACTGATTAAGGTTTGAGTGTTTACAGCAGAAAAGACTAGATGGGCCGAATTCTTCTTATCTGCCGTCAAATTCTGTGTTTCTGTGACAGGAACCCGTTGCTCGTTGGCTTATAAATCTAGGCCATGCTGTGATTTTCACCTCTTCTGTAGAATCACATAACGAAGATGATGACAACAGCAAAGAGCAGCAAAGCATTGCATAAATTATCACCATACCCTTTCCCCGTGATAATGTAAACATTTATTTCGCTCTCATCCTTTCACCTTTGAGATATGACCCCCCACAATTATATCGGCACCTCTACTCATTTGTTTTATAGAGTCCCTAATTTTTAAACCACCAGAAATATCAAGGTAATATGTCTTTTCTGCTTGCATGGGTTTTCACAAGATGATCCGTGTAGAAATCTTGCCCGGAGGCTCCAAGACAACCATGAAAATGTCAGCAGTGTCCGCACTGCGTGGATAACCTTGCAGACCCCCTTTCAATCACTGGGAAAATTTAATAAAGAAAAAAGCAAAGCAAAACGGTGGAATCACTTCTTCTTGATGACTTTTTGTTATATTACAGTGGAAAAGGATACAATAAAACTACAATAAAACTAGCAGATAACTGTTCTTTTTTTTTACTATACATATAAAGCAGGTTGTTTATAAAAATGTATTTTGGCAATGGATGCACTAAAACTAGCAGAGACGCTTCCTTTATTATTTACTGTTTACATAAAACATGTTGTTTATAAAGGGAAAAAAATCGATATTTCAATTTTCTTACCTCAAACATATTTTGCTAATCTATACGCAGCAAGTAGTCGGGCGGCTTCTTTCCAACTTAAACTGGACGGCGACTCCCATCATCCGCAGTCACTCTCACTCAAACAATATTGCTTTTTTTTGTTTTTGTTTTGCGATAACCTGCTTTAACAGCAAATGCCCACCAGCAAAATTACTTTTTTTCTACTCACTCTCGCTGTTTAAGATGTGATGTTTATTCTATTTGGCAGCAGAATTGAAACTCGAGAAAACATCTAAAATTATAGAAAAATTGCCAATAATAATCTCTTGGGAGCTGTGGCTTATTACTTATTAAGATTCAATTGTAACGCTGTTTATTAGAATTTGTATAAGGCAACGTGAAGTAGGAGAAAAGCCACATATATATATATATATATATATATATATATATATATTAAACACCATAAACCACCTGGAACCTATGCAGGAAGAATCAGAATATGCAATGTTTTAAACTGTTTATTTCTGTCTATAGATTCTAAATCCCTTAAAATAAATACCAACATCTTCAATAAAATAACTCATTCAATTAACAAAACATCAAATCAATTATCCGTTATGTCTGTATACCCTCACATTGTCCAGTCGTGTTTCAGAAATAATACATTTTTATTCAAAAGAATCAACATGGAAAACTCAATTTTAATAAAATTTTTATAAATTTGGGGGAAATGATGTTAAATTGAATTTTCGAATGAAGCATGTGCATTTTTGTTGATAGCCGGTAAATGACATTAATTGTAATGTAACCTAATGCTGCAGCCAAGTCGTGAAGTCATTTCAAATTTCTTCCCAAAGTGAAACTGAGCTGCAGGCATGAAAATATTCAATAAAAGTGCGACAGACAGAGCACGCGAACAAACATGGACGTATTCATGGAAATGCCATTGTGAAAAGAAACAACATCACATGCCTGTTTACAACAAGGACCTACAAGTAACCAATTCATAGCCTTCAATCACCCACAAACCACCATGAAACACAGCATGACACACCTAACAATCACATCCCGGCTCCAGAGCTTAGTCAACACCCTACGACACCGAAGCCACGGGGACACGGGTACAATTCCTTACAGAAGCACTTGGGGAACCAGTTATATATATTATATACAGATGATATATATCAGATTTAGTATATGAAATATATATATATATATATATATATATGTAAACTGCATATATTTTATTTATATGTGATATATATATATATATAATTGTATCATTATATCAATAATACATATACACTGATTATATATATATATTTATATATATTTATAAATATATATAACAATTTTATTATAGATAATATATATCAGATTTATTATATGAAATATATATATATATATGTAAACTGCATATATTTTATTTATATGTGATATATATATATATATATAATTGTATCATTATATCAATAATACATTTACACTGATTATATATATATATATATTTATATATATATTTATATATATTTATAAATATATATAACAATTTTATTATAGATAATATATATCAGATTTATTATATGAAATATATATATATATATGTATACTGCATATATTTTATTTATATGTGATATATATATATAATTGTATCATTATTTCAATAATACCTATACACTGATTATATATATATATATATATATATATAAATAAATATAACAATTTTATTATAGATAATATATATCAGATTTATTATATGAATATAATATATGAATATATAATATATATTTATATATATATATACTGCATATATTGATATATATACTGTATCATTATATACATTGTTAATAATACATATACACTGATTATATATATATATATATATAAACTACATGGATCAAATTTTTTTAAAAAAACTGTATATATAATATTTTTTTACCAATCTTACTCAAATATTCTGCCTTTGGTCTTATTATACCGGTGGCATTCACGTCATACTATTTAGCAGACCATCATTTATGAAACATGTTTAAAAATTTACAAAATACAGCTCCTGATAATAATCTGGATCCGACAGTAAATTTAGAAACAGAGGAAGCACAGCTGGTAAAATATTTGTTTACATCTATCCAGTTTTCATGCTGTAGATGTCATTTAATTATTTAGTAGAACATCAAAAGAATACTTATATTTTTGTGTGTGGGGGGAGTTCTCTTTTTATAGTTAACGTAACTGCCTGAAGTGTTACTATGCTGATGAATTCATCGCAAACCTGTTAACCAACAATACCTTTGCTTGAAACAACTCTTTTGGCCTTGAGTCCTGTGCCAGTTATAAAGCAATTCTCAATATATACTAAGAGAAAAACTAACCACAAAACTTAACTAATGCTGCCAAGTGTTATGTGATCAAAAAACAGAAACAGATGTTAAGTGGACATTTATTATTAAAATCTTAATAGCATTTTAAATTACAAAGTTAACACAGTGACTAGACATTTCTATTCTCTATTGATTGGGTTAAAAGGTATTTTTTGTATTTCATAGGTTTTTACCCCAGGGGTTTTAAAAAGGGTTTCCTAGGGTACAACACAATGGTGCAGGTCACCGTATACGCCATTACTTCCAAGCTGGATAACGCTGGCCACGATGAATAACATTCATCTCGCTGATTGGCTGCTTTATCTCACGCTGAGACAAATCTTCTCAACGACGGGGTCCACACTTTTATCAAACACACCTATCTGATGTGGGGGAAGCTTATAATAGGTCATTTATTCGAGTTGCTATTTTAAATGTTAGCTCTTGTGGCATTTTCGCATCGAGATATAAGAAATGAATGCACCAGCATCCTAGGGTCTCCATTCTGACCATTTCATATTAGGTACGTGTGAATTATATGCACAACTATATCTGAAAGGTGCTGCCCATCAATGTGCAGAATTCTTACAGTCGTTCATCCCATCTTGTCTTTTCTGCTTCAAAATATCTAAAACCTTATTGGATCCTTGATCTTGTCTTATGTTCCCAAAGGCTTTGTATCTATCCCCTACATGTTTAAATTCCTTCACCGTATTACCCTCTACCACTTCTACTGGGAAGCGGTTCCACTTATCTATCATCAGCTCAGTGAAAGAAAACATCTAAACCTTCCGACCCTCTCTTTTCAGACTACGATCGCGTCTTAACATTTTTCTCGATTCTCACAGGGATTCTAAAGCTGAATGTCGACCAGGAGGTGGCCTTAGGAGTCTGACTCCTGGGGGCACATGTTTGACCCTGATCATGCCAAAAAAATTTCAATAAGGTGAGATGATGCTGCCGACAGGGTTATAGCTCCAGTTCACCTTCGACATGTAGGATCTCATTATAATCAGCCAAAAAAAACCATTGAAGTTGCATTAAACAGAAATAAAGCAGACATTAATGAACAGCGTGTAAGGACCCTATATAATTTACATTCACTATACAATAAAGCAGCGCATTGAGAAGACGGCTTTAAACTATGCAATGATGCAATGCAATGTGTTAGAATGAGCGCCATTCTTCATTCCCTAATGGTGAGAGCACTTGCCTTTATACGACATCAACATCTATTTCAAGCAACACAGCAACTCGACCGTTGAAGCAGAGAACATGAGAACCGTATTACGGTTTTATCTGTGGTTCCACGCTCTTCTGATCCATTTAGTTATTTGTGTTCCATTTTTATCAGAACACCCCGTATTTAAATACTCTGGGAAACAAAACTCTTCTGCAGATACTTTGAGTTTTACTAGCAAAGTCTTTGTAGGCTGTAGATATGGGTCCAAATACAAGATTCGATATCAGCCATTAGTAACCCTTATGTAGACAGCTGCAAGGCTTAATGCTTCGTGTTTGCCTAGATTACAACAAGACGGAGGCTGCAAAGCTCTGCCTTCAATCGCCGGTCTTAGGCTATCATCGCAAAGTACTTTCTTTCCTGATACGAGGATTTAAAGAAGGTGCTGCTGGCTTGTTATCAACCAACATTTTGAACGCGACTTACTTAACTATTTTGAACATTTTATATCTTAAATCGGGAAAGGCTGAGAGCGTAAGAAGTAAATGATGTCCGAGTGACATTCATCAATGGCATTATAACAGCTGTTTAGATGAGAATGATTTCGTAATCAATTTATCCAGATAAGTGACACTCACTACGGTTAATCCGCTTGTTGAACTTTGATCAGACTATCCTAATCTTGTGAACATAAGTCAGGTGGAGATGGCTGCTGAGTGAAAAACTGTGGCATTTTGGCTAACGCTGCTATCTAATCAAAGCTGGATTCCTGGAATTTAAAAAGGACACGTAACTTTTTAGTCCAAGTAAAAGCTTTATAGATATAAAAAATGCAGATGACTTCTTTGGTTAATGTACTTCTAGCCATATATAAAATAAAAGACATGTTCTGTAAGGAAACTTATCAACACAAATAAGTAAAATTCTGGATTGGTGCTTGCTTTTGCTCAGGAAGTGAGAAGCGCAACAAAATATTGTTTCCCCCAGGTTACTGCACAACACAACATTGGGAAAGGTTTTTAGTTCCTTGATGACCCTTGTACATTTACATTGTATTATATTGCTTTAAGGGTTTTGGAAGGGGTCCTGACATGTTGCTTTTGTATATTGGAGCATATTATATTTTAGAAATATTATTTAAAAATATTTATTTACAGCTATGCATGGAAATATAATTATTGTTATATTGCAGAAAAGACAAATTATATACAAATATTAGCTGCCACGTTATTAGCTGAACTTATATTATATGTATATATATATATATATATTCAATCTCATGTTAGACGATTTTGTTAATGTATTGAAATACGAATCATGTACGTGCAGTTCCCTAAATAATTAAAGCAATCTGTGGTGCCCTATAAGTAAGATATACCTAAATTCCATGTTTAGGACAATTATTTACCAAGATTACGACATTAAGGACCTAATTTTTCATTAAAATGTTACCTTTTGCTGTATTGTTGGGTTATAAGAAAATCCAATACATGTTTGCATGTAAGGCCAGATCGGCACAGTTCAGTGAAACCTGTTTAAGTGAAGATTGGTTTGTCTTTAAGCTGTGGCATTGTCATAGATTTTCCTCCAACATTTAAATAAAAAATTCTAGTAATTTATATACATCCCCCAGGTAAATCAGTTTATGAGATTCTGAACTTTAATTTACGTTTAATAATTCAAACACTGACATTAATAATGTTTCCCATTTATGCAAGCTTGAAGCACGAACAAAAAGATTCATGTATGTACATACATGTAATGGTCATATTCTTATTGTCTCTCATTGTTATTCTCCAACTCTACTATGCTGCAGCATGTTAGCTGTTTATGCATGGAAGTAGAGCAAAGGAGCATAAAAAATAATGACGCATAATCGCGCAGTCGTGCAATGTGTTACTATATATATAAATATTTCCATCAAATGTAATGTCTATATATATATATATATCATGTCCTGATGAAAGTCTAATAAATAGACTGAAACGTTGAGTAGAAAACTGCAGTTTCTGGAGTGATTATTTAAAGAAGTCCCTGGAGTGCCGGTAACCATTTTTGGATGTTTTATATATATATATATATAAACATATATATATATATATATAAACATACATATATATATATATAAACATACATATATATATATATACATACATATATATATATATAAACATACATATATATATATAAACATACATATATATATATATATATATATATATATATATATATACACATCTTCTTAAATGCATTGCCACATGCGAAAGGCGTGTTACTTATGTTTCATACATATGGCATGCATATATGTCTGTATGGGGCCACATTTTCTCATTTCTTGTGAGTGATTGAAATCTCATATAAGTACACTGATTGTAATAATAACACTTTGATAATGAGCTATATATATATATATATATATATATATATATATATATATTTATTTTTTTTCCAAGGTTTCTGGGTTGCAGCCAGTATAAAGCAATACCAAACAAACAAGGCAGAACATACTGCCATAGAGATCATCTGGGAAACAGGGGAACTGTACATCATTTCAGGCTTTTTGTTATAAGAAAATGAAACGTGTGTGCGTACACGGAGGGTATGGCTAAATGGGGTAATCAAGGGTCCTGTACCAATGTCTGCAAATCACTAGACGTGCCGGAGTATATCAGCAAAATCTAAACCAGTGTTCTTCATGGTAATACCACGTCCACTGAGAAGCCTGTTCTTGTGCTTACAAATGGGGTAACTTTTTCCTATGGGGCAAGGTCTGCCAAGTGGCCATGTAATACAGTGGTACTTAAAACACATAATCAAAGGAATCTGAGCCTTACGTTTTCAAGTTCTTTCTGACAATGTTATACAGTGTTAAGTAGAAACATAGAATGCAACAGCAGATAAAGAAACATTAGGCCCATCTCGTCTGCCTGTTTTTCATGGTGTGACCGCAGTTCTGAGTACAATGAGGGCCGGGGGCTGCCCAAGTACTGGGTACTGACCCCAAGTTTGAAGAACCATGGTCTAAATTCTGAATTTAGGGGTTAATCCCAAACGATGGGATCGTTTCCTGATTTCATTGTGAACTGGTTATCTATTTACATAACACATCTTGAAGAAGACTTCATATTCTGCAGACATGTTGGTGTTTTTATTTAACCATCTCACTGATATTTAACTATGCATTATGCAGGGTCACCCTTTTCTGCAGGGGGAAGCTCAGAGAGGTGAGTTTCTTCATTTATACAGCATCAGAACAATTTGTTCCAGGAGCTACACCAATCTTTTTCTTGTGTTTGGATCTAATGGTTGCCAAAATGTGCTGCAACAGAGTCATATGTAATGCATTAAGGCCACAACAACCTTCTCACACTTTCAATTGTGGTTAGTATTATTAGTTAAAATATAGTTTGGAGCGTTCTAGAAGCTTAGCGAATAATGCAATCCAGAACCCCTGCAAAATATTACTTCCCAGCAGCACAGAGATAACAATTCTGCCTTGTTAGTTATCACCTGATGGAAACTGATTTAATGCCTTTTGTTGGCTCTTTCAGCATCAATAAATACCCTTTCAGCAGTGTGTCTGTTATATTTCCATTTTGCTAATTAAATGTCGCTACGTGTGAGCATTATTAGGAAAACAAAAGAAAAGAATTGGACACATCTGATTACGGACAGAAACAAAGCAAACAGAGGCAGTACACAATTAGAGCTAATATTATTCTAGAAGAATGCTTGAAAAATCTAAATTCCTGTTGTTCGATATCCATTTCGCATACTGCTGAATGCAGTACTGGCCAAATTGGTCTTGAAATGCCCAAAAGGGTTAATGGGGTTAACAGTGCTCATTAAATAATGGTTGCCAAGATCATAGAATTTCTTGTTGTGAGAAAAAAAACTGCTGACAGGTTGTTAAACAGTATATAAAAAAATCAAGTGTTTTGCTATAATAAAAGGCAATGTGTACTCCTCTAATGAATACATATAAAACGCAGTCCTAATAAGTGCGCCATAAACATTTAGTGAATGGAGGAGCCGTACTCAAGGTCACCAGGAGAAATGGCATAGCAAAATATGTAGCTGTTCTATACAGTGGCATGTTGGTGCCAGCATTACAGAATACGCTGCGTAATACATCAGGTTTATAGAAATCCTCTGTGGTTAACCTTGTTAACCCTACGGATGCTTTTCTTCCAATGGCAGTTGTTTCTGCTAGCCCTTTTAACACCAAGGAATAACCAATGAGGTATTTGTATTACTGGCATGGAAGGTGTTAATATAACCTTTTAATGCAATAATTGCCTACTCTACTACCCCCCGCCCCCTTATGTATACACAATATTGACAGGACACTGTAAACAAAGGCTGTACCAACTTCAGGGCAGCAGAGGGGTTTGCTTAACCCTGTGAGTGCCAGAAGGTCAGTAGTGAACCTTTCCTGTCACTGAACAGAGTGATCATTTCGTATGCATGACTAGGGTTAATTTAACCCCTTAATGACATTTGCCGGTTCTGGCACGTCACGGAAAAACAAGTCGTTTATGACAATTCACGTGCCAGGACCTTTAAACGATCTACGTTCGCTTTCTGCACCCAAACGGCGGTGGGGTGTTTTATGATAGTGACATATACCAGAACCTTTTAATTCATACCTGAAGTAAAATGTGTGTGACAAAACAAATGCAAAAAAATGACTACCACAAAGTTTGACAAAGACTGG
Source organism: Spea hammondii (assembly GCA_029215755.1). Classification (NCBI taxonomy): domain Eukaryota; kingdom Metazoa; phylum Chordata; class Amphibia; order Anura; family Pelobatidae; genus Spea; species Spea hammondii. The sequence continues at coordinate 31,000,639 of JARDYJ010000001.1, forward strand.
TGGTAGATATGGTGCATGGAAAGAGTTAAAATACAAGCATTTGAAATACCCTGGGGTGTCTAGTTTGAAAAAATATATGGTTTTATTGGGCATACTGAAATGGCCCGGCTCAAAGATGTACCAAATAGGGCATGGGCAGTTGATCGCCAAGCGCCAAAGTTCAACATTGAAAATGCGCATGCCCCAAATGTGGCCCTTTTGCCCCCAAACAGCCAGGCAAAATCATTCATGTGAGGTATCACTGTGCTCAGGAGATGTTGCTGAACACATATTGGGGTGTTTTATGATAGTGACATATACCAGAACCTTTTAATTCATACCTGAAGTAAAATGTGTGTGAAAAAACAAATGCAAAAAAATGACTACCACAAAGTTTGACAAAGACTGGTGGTAGATATGTGCATGGAAAGAGTTAAAATACTAGCATCTGAAATACCTTGGAGTGTCTAGTTTTCAAAAATATATGATTTGATGGGGTAAATTGCATTGGATTGCATTGCCATACCCGAAATGGGACATGGGGGGAAGAATTACCAGATTTGGAAAAAATGGCTTTGAAATAGCAAAACGCTACCTGTACTTATTGCCCCATAATGGGTAGAAAAAAGCAAAAAAACATAAAAACATTGGGTATTTCTAAACTCAGGACAAATAGTAGAATCTATTTAGCAGGTTTTTTCATTACCTTTTATAGATGAGTAAAAGATTTTTCAACTAAAAGTTAGAAAAAGTCATTTTTTTCTAAATTTTTCACCATATTTTATACTTTTTTTAATAGTAAATAATATGATACAATCAAAACAATGTCATCTAAAGAAAGCCCTTCTTGTCCTGAAAAAAACAATATCTAATGTGTGTGGGTTCAGTAAACGGGAAAGAAGAAAATTACAGCTAAACACGAGCAGCGCAGAAATGTTAAAACGGCCATTGTCACGAAGGGTACAAAAAGTAAAATCAGCCTTTGTCACAAAGGGGTTAATGGCTTACGTCCTTGTAGCCATTCCCCCAATAACAAGCCATAAATCAGACCACAAGGTTGGATAAAATGGCCACGGATTTAGTAACGCTGTGTGTATAAAGTGCATCAACATTATAAAACCGTACAAGATATGTATTTAACATAGAACGTAATTTATAATCTGAGTCTTACCGCTCCTTAGTAAATTTAACACCAGCTCGGTGGCGCACAACGGGAACTAACGGGCCACTGCTGAACCGTATGAACCGTAGGACTCCCTAGAACCCTACCCAGCTGCCTCCATAACAATTTATAAACCCCAAGAGATCCCACCCTTTAAGGCAGGCATGTCCAAAGTCCGGCCTGAGGGCCAATTGCGGCCCACGTTCCGGACTGATAAGGCCCCACAGATAAGTTGCCCAAATATAGATCTGTTTTTTTATATTAAAAACCTGTTTAGATTTGTCATCCAAGTCACAAAATGAAAAGTATGCCGTTTTCAATAAACTTTGCATAAAATAGTTAATTTGCATTTAATTTTAATGGTTCAAAGAATGTCAGGCAAAATGGTCGGCCCTCACACATGTTCACTTCATCAAATCTGGTACTCTTCGAAAAAAGTTTGGACATGCCTGCTTTAAGGTAAAGCCCCTTCCTTTCTTCCTGACATACCACCCTTTTAATGTGTTACACGTATGTTTTTTTTTCCATTCCCCAGGGTCCAGTGACTGTATTACGTGTAGCTACAGCAACAAGTATACTGGTTATTTTCATACAAAAGAGAAATCCTTTATATCTGCTGGAATGCAGTCGATGTGAACGGAGTGCATGCTGCTGCTATCATGATTAGGACACAGAAGTACTCCTCTTCTTTTCTATTTTTATAAATTTAAGCAGATGATTCATCCTTATGCGGAAAGTGGACACTTCCATGCAGAATGAGCAATGTCTCTGAAAGCATGTGCTTTATCACAAGCACAAAGGGCAAAGAAAGCATCTTATTAGTTTTTAGACTTTTGGGGTCTATTCACATAGACAGTGCGTAGAATGTGATGATCGTGGGGTTATCTCACAGAAACTTGCAAGTTTTGAGATCAGAGATGTTTGGGGAATTATTTGTCTATCTTGTTCAGTAGTGAAAACGCTTTCAAATACCGTATTGGCTCGGATATAGGCCGCCCCCGTATATAGGCCGCACCCTAAAAGTTTGGTGCTTTTTTAAAGAAAAAGTTTTTTTCTTTAAAAAAGCACCAAAAAAACATGCTACCACTGTCCTCCCTGCCCGAGATATGCTGCCACTGTCCTCCCTCCCCGAGATATGCTGCCACTGTCCTCCCTCCCCGAGATATGCTGCCACTGTCCTCCCTCCCCGAGATATGCTACCACTGTCCTCCCTCCCTGCCCGAGATATGCTACCACTGTCCTCCTCACTTACCGGAGCAGACTCCCGGGTGTCTTGCGGGGCCGGCGGGGGACATCTACGCAATACGCGTATACAACTTCCGGTGCCGGCACTGGATGTGACCCCGGATGTGTCCCCGCAAGACACCCGGGAGTCTGCTCCGGTAAGTCGGGGGGGGGGGCAGAGGTAAAACGCATCGTGCGGACGGTCCGCACGATGCACTTAGACAACCTCCCGTGCCGGCACCCCCCCCGTGGGAAGTGCTGGCAGGGGAGGCTGTCTAAGCGTATCGGGGAGTAGGATGTAGGTCTCCTGCACCGCTGCGGGGGATCTGTATCCAAACCCCGCTGCCTGCCCGGCGCCCGACCCCGAATATAGGCCGCACCCCCACTTTAAAAACTTAAAGTGGGGGAAAAAAGTGCGGCCTATATTCGAGCCAATACGGTATTCTGTTGTTACAGATGTATCCAGATACCCAAGACACGCTCAGTCTATATCTATTCCAGAAATGTAACACTTACATCCATCTAACTCTAAAATATGTGGCACATCATACATTTTTTCTAGACATCATTTTGTTTTACCTGATCCTAAAATGCTTACATGGGAATGCCCACTTTTTTAAGTATCAGATTGAAAAAATAAAATAAAAATATTTTCCCACTGCTATATTTTTATATAATTAACTGCATTTTAGCCATTTGTATGTGTTCTATCTCTGTCGTTTTAGCCCGATCTACTAGAAGAATACCCTGACTTCTCATCGTACTGCCTGTGGTGAACAATAGAATGGCTCAGTTTTAATCACATAGCCAGACACTCTAATGAAAGTCTATAAAGTCAATAGCAATACTGGTGCTGGAGCAAGGAAAGTTATCCAAAACATCCAAATTAGATAAAGTTTTAATGCTAACGTACATCACTGAATTTTGTGCTCAAGGAGAAAAAGATTTTTCTCCCTTCAAAAAAGAAGACTTAAGAATTCAGTAACCTGAAAAGTACAGTATATACAGGTGTTGGCATAGAACCACACGGCCCTATAGGGAAATAGCATATTATAGTGGGGAAAACCAATTTGAATATGGGCCAGTATGTGGATGCCACAAAGGGGAGGAGAAAACATCATGTTCTACAATGCCATTTGCAATTATGTCGCTAGAACAGATCAATTTCCACCGTTTATATGCCTGTCCCAAAATCAGTAAAACACGATTAAGTCAACCCTTTCACTGTCAATGTATGTTCTCTGTTCTAATTGATAAGTGGTTGCTATAGCGCCGAAGGAGTTACTACGAAGTAATCCAGCAGACAATTAAAAAAATGAATAAAAACTATGTGATGTGGCATTTTTAAGCACATAGAGAAAAAACGTGAAAAATACCGACGTTTCAGCATTAAACCTGCTAGTTAAAATTAATTGGAGAAATGTCCCTCCTGTCTCTCGTTGCTGGGATTTATGTGTTCACTTCACACTACCTAGGTGGCAAACTAACACGTTTAGATGAAAGCCGTGTTCTTCGGTGATAAATCAGCAATCAATAATTTGATTGTAGCTAATCATCCTTTGCTGGCTCCTAGAACAATGCTTGTTGCATCAATCTTCCATCAGGACATTTAGAAAATGCAGTTGTTGCCACAATGGATTAACCATTACATATTACATAAGGAAATGTCTCTCTCGCTCTCCAGTTCTGCTTGTGTATGTGCGTGCACATTAATAATATCTGCTGGGTTTTTTTTTTTCATCAGACTAGCTGATATATTAGAAATATTCTCATGTTGTATACAGTAAATATATTCGGTTGTCTCACTACAAAGAAGTGATGAGCACAGATTCAAAAGAGTATTGAATGCTGATGTGAATTGGATACCAATATGGCACTGCTATGGAACCTGTTCACCGAACAATATTGTTAAAATGAACATGTCGGCATGTGACAGCCATTGATGGAAGTTTGGTTTCCATTTTACAACATATTCCAACATATGCACGTGGCTGATAGGGTGTTTGGTGTATTGCATGAGTGGGGCATTGGCTTACCAGTCACGATAAGATAGGTAAATGGTTCAAATTCATTACAATGTCTTTATCAAAAGAGAGAGAGGTCAGGCAAGCCCTTTATTGTATGCGAGACACTGAATTCGAGGAAATGGAAGTATAACTGCAGCTTGTCTTGATTTAGTTAAAGTTGCTGTTCCACTTATGCTGCATTCAACACTCATATAATAAAAATCAACACTGGAGACATATTTTTTCAATTCCTAATTGTCATGGGACACAAAAGGAAATGCTGATAGGTCGGTGGCACTGAAAGTGAAAAGGCTTTTTTAAGATTTTCTGTCTTGTATGATCTTGGACTAAACTGTCAGAAAAACAATAAAATGCTAGAATTTATAGTATTAGCATGCCAGAGAGTGCAATGAATGGTTTGTCTAAATAGAACTGGAGAAATGTGGGTAAAGTGTAAACGATTGTCACGTTTTATCTATATATCGATTTGGACAGAATGTCAACAATTATACGTGCGCTTCTTAAAAAAAACATCCCCTAGCTTTGCTTGAAAAGCTGGTCTGGTGCCGGGAAATGGTGGTGGTGGGGGGGGGGGTTAGAATTTTGTACTTGAAAAGCCTGAGTTTGGCACCCTTCAGAGAACTGGATCTTTAATAAAAAGATATATACATTAGCAATACGTGAAACAAAAGAGAACCCCTAAGGTACTCTCGGGGAAAAGGAAATTAAAATGAAAATGAAGCTTCTTAGAAAAATTCAATGGGAAAATAATAAATTGTGAAACCAGGCAAAGACGTTCAAAATTTACTACCTATTTTCCATATTTCCCCGAAAAGGTACATTGCATAGATTTCCCAGCCATTCTCCTAAAACAGATTATAAACCTGCTTATAAATAGTTAAACATGTTCTTTGAGAGAGCTGTAGCAGGAGCTAGCATGCTAAGCCGGTTACCTAGAAATGAAAATGCCGCCTGTGACAGCAGCACGGGATGTGGTAGTTCTCCCAGAGGAGACACCATGTAAACCTTGGATGCAGAAGAACACACTTCAATATGCTGTTTTCTGTATGGTTACTGACCCATAAACAGCAATGAAGTGTAAGGGTTGCAGTTCTTCTCACCTAGTCCTTCAACGAGACGCTTGATAGGAAATAGATACGGCCTCAAATCCAATATCCAATCTTTTTGTTTAGATAATTTAAAGGAGAAGGTCATAGGAAGCAAGCTGAATATCTTCTGTCTCTTCCCGACTGTGGAATATATCACAACTGAAACATAGTCTGTAACCTTATTTCCTATTCATAGCTTTCATTTTAAGTAACCCAATTTTTTATTTGATTTTGGAATAAAGTTGTCCAAAAACCAGAGGAAACACAGGAGATTTGATGCAGCCAGGCATGTAAAACATACCGGAGCAAATATTGAAAGCTTTATTTATCTACAGGATTTCTCTCCGATTTCCATATTTTTTTTTTTCTTTAGCACATGAATGCTTTTATAAAGGGGAAGTAGAATGGAAATGTACATTGTTCTGGGTCATTGATAACCCCCGCAGTTTATTTTTATTTTTTTTATTTTGCAAGAGTAATAGAACTTAGCCAGATAAGACAAGGAATAGAGTCTCAGGATTCATGTTTAATCTATTCCACTCCAAGCTAAGGAAAATCTATTTGCAGCGTAAGCATATTTCTGCCTGATTTTCTGAAGGGGCATTTAAAAAAAAAAAAAGTTAGATCTCACTCCATCTACCTTGTAGCTCTTCAGAAGGGGGCACAACGGCAAATACAGTGTGCATCCTCTCAGCCGATAATAGCATAGGAAGGTGGTAGAATTATTAGCGTACCCTGGGATGCCAAGCTCTTTTGAAGACAAAACTATTATCATTTCAATTTTGCAGTAACCTTGAGAAAGAAAACAGTAAGAAAGGACTAATTATCAATGGTTAGCAGACATGGCAGCTTTCTGACGGTGCAGGATCAGGCATTGAAAGAGACAGCTGGTGTGATGTTAAGAACCTGTGTGACTGCTATACAAGGGCAGGAGGAACTTGATTTCAGGGAATGCCCTCAGGATATTTTCGTTCTGGGTATAAATCCTGAAGCTTCAGAAATCATGGCTGATTATAGCGCCTTAGCGTCAATGTGTAACATTTTTGGGATGGGGAAAGTATCGTTTGCCTAGTCCTGCCTAGGTTCCATCTCGTTCCTCAGCTCATCAAACTCTAACTGGGGCTATCTGTTTCCTTATACACACCACCATGCCCCTGTATAAGGGGGCATGATATGGACAGCTCTGGAGGGACAACCCTGGGAAGTTCCCAATTATGTGGATTGTAATTTTGGTAATACTGCAGATACATGCCCAATATTAATTTATTTTAGTTACTCTTTTTTCACTTTAATATGGGTACAAGCATGGAAACCCAAATATGAATGATAAATTCCATTAATTATAAGGTTCATTCACTTCAAATGATGTATGATGATGTCACAATGGGGCGAACCAAGAAAATGTTGAGAAAAAAAAAATTACTTTCATCCATAAAATTTTGCCCTTCATTCATGGTATAGTTACTGTTAAGGTTTTTACTTAGACAAGCCTACATTTAATATATGGAGCCCCAGCAGATTCCATGCCGCTATTACACTACGAGAGTGTGTAAATGAACAAAAACATTAAAACTGACACTCATGTTTAGACGAAGAAGCAGAAGAAGGAGAGGGGGACTGCTCTTATGAGCTTACAATCTATTATCCCATTTTTGTACCAGATAGATATATATATATATATATATATATATATATATATATATAGTTCTAGGAATCGTTTCCTTATTGAATTTGTGAACCTAAATACATTTTTTTTCCAGTCTATGAGCTTATATACCATGACGAAGAAATATTTGTTTTACTGCATAACTGCAATAAAACTGAGAAAGAATATAAATGTTAAATCATTGTATGAAACCTAATGTGTTTTGTGGTGTGCTTACATACAATGCATACAGTTTGCTATATTATAAAGTAAACAAGGCATTTGGCTAGCGGGATGCAGGATGACGGTGATATCATGCCCCATTACCTCTATAGTTCTGCCAGTCTGACCTTGTTTTACAGCTAATTCTGCTCTTCCTAACAAATTTTCTTTCAATCATATAGCTAAAGGCAGGTCAGAGGTCACTTTATCTAAAAAAAAATATGTATTTACTGTATATATATATGCTTTAGTATGAGTGTACTGCCTGTAATCTTAATGTTATGTATGCTATGTATATATTACATATAACATATTTATAAAGTGTTCCAAAGGAAAATATATGTGTATATATATATATATATACACAGTATATGTATATCTTCTCTAATGGAGCATTATGTGTGCATATTCTTGCTAATAAAGCTGCTGAAAGTGTTGGAATTGTATGAATAAAGAATTGCATCAATAGTGGAGATTTATTAATAATCTTGAAGGGGAGAATATTCCCTAGGAGTCCACTTGTCCGTTGGAATAATAGAAATTGAGAAAATATGTTACAAAATACTGGTTATGTAGTATGTTGGTCACTTAACTGATTTGCTCTGCTACATTCTTAACATAAAACTTATTTGGTCAAACTTTTAATCAAAAATCCGTTTAATGTTTTATGCCAGAGGTACGTATAACATATGCACCAATACTCCCCTGTGGCTCAGTTTAGAAGAATGATTGTTACTATCGCCATATTTTTATATAAAGTATGTGAATAATAATGTTGGCATTTCCAATTTTCCATGGTTTTTTTTCTCTAACATTCTGTTCCTTAGTAAATCTTTTACACAGGATTAAAATTTTCATTTTCTTGAGTGAATTTTCAAGTTCTGATTTTTTTTTTTACCATATGGGAGTGAACGCACATCACGTTCTCTCTACTACCCATCCCAACACAGCTTTAATTGCTAAAAATAACCGAGAAAACAAGGCTAATTAAAAATCTGATCATCTGTTCCATATTTTTATTTTTGCTGTACATCAATGACCTCCTACTCCCAGAAAAAAAACTTCATGATTGCAAAGTTTATTTTCCGTTTTAATAGAAAACGGGTTTGCAATACCCTTTGCTGACATGGTTTCAATTCGGGAGTGTTTCGAGGTCCCTCAGAATCCTAGGGGGTTTCTTAAATTGGCTTCCTGGGACTTGTTTTCCTACACAGTGGTGCCCTAATTTACACTTCATAATTTGCTGCACGGCATGTGAGGCATCTTGATCAGCCCGAACAAGAAAATCCAAATCATAATTAATTTCTAAGGCAGCGGGGATTTAGTTATGAAGTTTGGAAGATGGAACAACAGAAGGAGGAGTGTTCAAGAGACAGCAGGTTAATGTGATTGTACTTTTTATGCCACTTTCACTCTTATTAACTGAATTTTCTTTTCATCATAAGGGAATGTCATGGGAGTTATATTAGCAAATCGCCGGGCGTTTCTGAAATGCAGCTCCCATGAATTTAAGCCACCTTAACGCTATAAGGGTTATTGCACTTTATCATACAATACAGACCATTTGAAAAGTAACACCAAGCCGAAATAAATAGTTTGCCCAGGTTTTGGGAAAATGTTTACAGTCTGGTGCATATTTATATTCTCTGTCTGTACCACTTTTTATTGAATAATGTTATCACCAATTCCTTATATTATCAATTTTAGTATAGGTGTTAAATATATTTACTTTCCCCTATTGTAGCAGTGCTCATGTTAGTGTCCTTGTACTGAACTATTCCCCAAAATTCATTCCCAGCTTCGTGGCCAGTTAAAAAAACCGTATAATCAACTGGAGTTGATGCACCTTGGACCAAAGACTCCATCTTCCAATGCAGCTATATTACATTTTCTCATTAATTCATATCACCAACAACTTTCCTTTCACTTTTTGGCATTTTTGGTACTATAATATAATAGATTTTTAATTTATCACTACAAAGCACTCCAAGGAGTATCACTCTTTACTTATTTTGCCAGTTATACAGTTTAAATGACATGTTTCATAAGTAATTTTTCCATATCTATTATGGCTTGTGAATGGTTAGAATAGCATGTGGGGCTATTGGTGATATATTAATGAGATAGTGTTGGCCACACTCAACAAAACTGAGTTTGGTGCCCTCTAACAAAAAAAACAAAAATAAAAACAAGATGAATAGAAGTGAAAATGAATATAAATCCAATAATATTTATTTACTCCTTCAAAGAAAAACAAGGACAGACTGATCTGCCCCAGAAACACGAGCTTTCCGCTAATGTATTTAGAAGAACACATGCTGCTCCTCCGACAAAGTAGCATGTACGCTGCTAAACAAGTTAGGCTAAAGCTGTTGGCTGGAATTCATCTTTTTTTATGTTCCAGGTGCTTTCATGTGTTTATGAGTGAGTCACCTGTGCTTAAGAAGGAGTTTCCAGAAAATGTAATTATGGTCCTTTAACCCTCAAGTTCACATCAGCCTGGGGCTTCCTTGACTGTAGCAGCATATTTAGAAATTTACTGATATATTTAGGAAAGCTCAACTGATTTTGTTGTGAATTCAGTGAATTATTTTTCACTATACACTATACTTGAAACTTTCTTTCATAAGGAGTATCAAGGCTGATGGACATTGCCTTCATGGACAGGAAACATCTACTTTGCCGTCTTATAGTCCTTAAAAATAAGACCAAAAAAATTCTTTAGCTATAAAAACATTTGTATGTTTTTAAAGGGACCCTCTGAAAAAACGTGCAGCTAGTCCTTAGCTATTCAATTCAAGTTTACTTCAGTAGTTTGTTTTTATGCTATTTGCTAATATATTCCTCAGATTGATTGGATTTTCAGTCACGATGAATGAATGCATGTAGTTGGTATAATTCGAAAACTGCCTAAGGTGAAATTAAAAATGCAATATCACAAAGCAAGAAAGAGCACCTCAAGTAAACTGCTAAAACTGATGAGTGATTAAACAGGAAAGAAATAACATAAAAGCACACATTCGCAATTAAATCTAACACTTAGGATTTCCATCCTGATGATGAACCTAAAGGTGAAACATAACTAAGACATTAACTTCTAATGGTAAACCATTAGGGGAAATGCTTGGGGTAATGTATTCACCTTGCATAACAAATATAATGTATATATATATATATATATATACACATATATATATAAGGAAGAATGTCATTAAGAACAAAACAGTAAGGCGAGTAAATGCATCTACGATCATCAGCTCACCAGGTTTCAAACTCGCTGCATTTATTTTTTCAGGAAAGATTTTGCAGTTGAATACAATGTTCCAATTCTGCTTTGTTTGTTGTGTGCGTGGGGTGTTTTTTTTCATGCGGATGAATAAATATGTGTATTTTGATAAATAGATATGTGTTCTTTTTGGGTTTTTTTCATTATCACGTAGGTGAATGAAAAAAGAAAGAACAGAAAGTTGCCTAAAATAAATGTAAAATCCATCTGAAATTGCTAGTCCATGTAGTTTTCTTTAAAAGCTCAAAATAAGTTTGTAAAGACATGTTATTTATGAATGTCAAGTATAAGGGAAATTATATATTTATATATTTTTGCAAACATAAGTTTTCACAAAAGTTAGGTTATTAACCCAGAACTAATGCCACATTGGTATCATAAAAATTCTAAAAACTAATTTACATATTTTAACAGCTATGGCCAGGAGAATTTCAACTAACAAATGACGGGCATGTAAATACTACTGTAATTTGTGACATGGGATGCCTAAACTGAAATATTTCCCTATATTTATAACATATTTGTCTGAAACACTCCAGCAATGTTCAGTCAAAGCGATCATAATATAACGCATTCATGAGCCATGCATTCATGGAAATTCATACCACATTTTCACTTTTTTACAGGCAATGGCGGATTTATCGCTCTCAGTAGCCCAAGGCAAATTTTAAAAAACATCTAAACTAAAATCGCAATTAAATTACGTGCCTGTCTCAATGCTGTTATTCTATGTGGCAATTAAAGAATCATAAAATACAAAGACAGGTGTTTGCACTGCTTAGGGAACCCTATGGTAGCAGGAGGCAATACATTGTACGTATATATCTACATTTGAAATGGCCAGGGGGTGTGATTAGAGGCATGGCTAGGGGCATAGTCCTTCTGAAAACTTACTCATACATAGCCTTGAGACCTGCTATCCCTGTATTGTAATATTAAGGGCTGTAGAACATGGTAATACCTTTACAGACAGCGAACATTATGGCTCTTTGGTCCAAAGTGGGACTGTTCTGCCTAGAAAGGGACACATGGGAAGTATGTAAATGTACCTCAAACTGTACCTTGCCTGTGTTTATGGCAACACTGGCTTTTTTGACCGTTGTCTAAATGTAATGACTGAAAAGGGCATTTAAGTCTCACTAAAAGGAGTCTTGTTTTAAAGCAAGGACCATAAAGACATGGTTTGGCACATTTAGCGTGGAGGAACTCGATTGTTCTGCACAGAGCGCTGACCACCTTTGGGATGAACTGGAGCGGAGATTGTGAGCCAGACCCTCTCATCCAACATCAGTGTCTGACTTTCCAAATGCTCTTCGGGTGTATGGGCACAAATTCCAATGGACACACTCTAAAGTCTTGTGGAAAGCATTCCCAGAAGAGTGGAGCCTGTTTTAGCTACAAGGGGGGGGGGGTAAACTCTATATTAATGTCCATGGTTTTAGAATGGGATGTCCAACACACTCATAGATTATTTGAGCATTTGATGGCAGATAAGAACTATTCATCTGGTTTGCCTATGTGTGTGGTCTTAATCAGCCATTGGTCTTGTCTTAGATTCAGGGTAGCTTTATGCCCATGTATGTGTAAATGCCCTTACTGTATTAACCTCTACCACTTCTGATGGGATGCTGTTCCATTTATCTACCACCCTCTCAGTAGAGTAAAACTTCATTATATAGGTCTGTTTGTCAGGTGTCCAAATACTTTTGGTTATATAGGGTATGACTGTTTCTTGAAGAATAAGTCAGATAGAAACAGTTCTCTTTCTATGTACCTGGGACTTTGTCTGCTGGATGAAGGACTGTATTGTACATAAATGTTATTCACAAACATTCTTCCTTTATACAGCGATGATAAAAAAACAACAACTCAGAGCTGTCCAAATACTGCTGTCTAAATTCTATATTTACTAAAACTTATTTAATCCTTTGCTAGACTCACACTAAAGCCCTGAAACCTGGAGGGGTGCATATGATCCTCTAATGCAAAATATACCATGATATTAATAAATATTGCAGTTTTCACCTTGGAGAATGACAATACACCTTTATCTTACTGCATGTGTGCCCTTCCCTGAGATATCTCTGTAAGCGTTACATGGCTGAACAATCCCTTTTCTGTGTTACTGTACCATGGAAATTGGAAGTTCATTTATGGCCGAGCTGAACTTTAACGCTGATAAAAATTGGCTTGTAATATGTCTTATCAAGTTCGGAAATTCAAAAACTCCAGCTTGTGTGCTATTTTGGGCCCTTGTTTTCGGTCAGCTTGATACTTTGCCCGATTTCTTCTGGATCAGTCGACACTCACAGGTCAGTAATCTGTGCAGCAGCTGAGAGAAGCACAGATTGAATATTGCAGAGACATTGAAGATGTGCAACCATGTTGTGGTACCTTTAAAATCGGAGGCAAGAATGGGTTGGAATCAACAAGCTACAGGTGCCACATATATATATATATATATATATATATATATATATATATATATATACATATATATATATATACTTAAACAACTGTTATACTACTACTAGTAATAATTATTAAATAAAGAATAGAACTGCCACTTTCCCAAGTATCTCTACTGCAGGAAAAACAGGCAGACTAAATAGTCCAAATGGTTATTCGCCCTCAAATTCTGTTTTTAGGTTTCTATGAAGGAGCCAGGAAAGCCAGCTTTAAATAATATCCAGATTTTGAAGAAGCTCCACGATTAAAGGACCTGTTTATCAAAGTACAGTATGCTTTGATATATCAAAAAATCAACTGCAAATTGTTGCTATAAGTTTAAATCTATTTATCAATACTTTGTCATCACGCTTCATGATAGCCTAAGAGACAAATCCACTGATGATTATGTTCATGATGGTAGCATCTTCCTTTATAGAAGCAGACGCAGATGATTTTCTTTTCACATTGTCCGTCCTTTCTGACGTGTTAATGTTTTCTATGTACTTTGTTTGCACGGTTAAATAACAGAAAACAAGCTAATTTTCATGAATCAATGGGATACATTGAATCCCTTTAAATACCAAAGCAAATCTCATATTGTTCTCTTACAAATGACAACATCCTATTGATCTGCTGTGTCGAGCTTTGGAGATATTGTAGTGTTTTAGTGCTTTAGGATGGTGTGGCCAGAGCAAAACACAGACTGCACAACAAATGAGTTAGTTTGCGGAAAAAACATGCCGTTAAATCCCAGTTGGTAATTCTGTGGAACAGGCATACCGAACGTATTCTAGTGGGCTTTGAAGTCATCCATTTTTTCCATTCAGATCAATATTAGACACTATTATACTATAACAAGCCGCATATTTAAAGTTAAGGTAAAGTAGCTCTGGCAGACGACAGTGTGTATGTATGGTGTTCATCTTAATGTTACATTAGCTACAATGTACTTTTGAAAATGCAAACATGATAACATATGTATGGCGCTCCTGAGTTTGTCTAGCATTAGATTTCACACCCCTAGTGTTTGGTACCACAAATTTGTTTCTATTAACATATCCCGAGAAACTTTGTGCCAGACATTCTTCTTTTTCTGCATTTGCAAATACAGATGAGCTTCTAAGCAAACGGATGATACATGATGTGTGTATCATAAATATCACACATAGAAAGGTCACCGGTGATGTTCATGTTAGCTCTTTCTAATCAGCTCGTTGGGAAGTTTGAAGCCGGTTAGCTGTTCTCACGTGGTCTCCTGGCTTTGAGATATACACCAATTCATACCAAGCCCTATGTTAACTATTCCCATGATGACCTGTTTAGTACTCGAGGATTAGACAGCCTTCGTAATACTTTGTATGGGAGTGATGATGCCAGAACATTCTAATGACTGCCTGATCAATTGGACTAGTATGGGATATCTCCAATCAGTGGTCTCCAAAAAAAGATAAAAATGGTCTAAAGTCATTAAATATCAGCGTGTTCCAAACTCCAGTCTTCAAGACCCACGATGAAGGGCTTTTAAGAATATCAAGGATAGCTTTTTAAAAGTCATAGGCAGTGATGTATTTACATTTGGAACTACCCTAGGCCTGACCTAAGGCAGCGCCCCCAGCCATCATCTTCCGCGGTCGGCATCTTAAATACAATAAAAGGCAAATGACATCACATCATTGCACACCATGCCGAAGGGTGCGTAGTCTATGGAGTCTGTGCAGCCGGCAAAGCCTCCATCCCGTGAATAGAACAGAAATCTCCCTTGTAATGAGCCCATTATGCAGCAGGACACTGGGGTGACCGATCACCCACGAGGATGATTTGCCCCCCTTTGTACCGAGGCCAGGTGGATGTGTCAGCCGTGCCTTATTTAAATGCGATGTGATGAAATACTGAAATCTTCAACAATGGGATCAATAATATAGAATCACTGTAATATAGATTCACTGTAATGTTAAGCATTACTGTTTTTAATAGTCCCAGGTTTAGCTCATAGAGTAATTCCTACTTTTATTATATTTAGACAATGGATTTTTCCTATTTTTCTCTATTGCTTATACATTTTAGCACATAGGAGAGTTTTCCTAAGCAGCTCCATTGCTTCTGTTTTATAGAGCTACGATACAGGCTAACCTTCCACTGTACTTTGCGCAGCTGATAACGTCCAACTATAAATTGGATGGATTTTACGTTTTCCACTCCTTGCACCAGTGAAATTTTACTACCGCTGGAATCATTTCTGCATAATATTTAATGAAATAATCTGTGGGAAGAGAAGCTCTTTCTAATTATTTCTAATGCTTGGAACATCTACTAAATGTTCGCTCGTCAGTGATATGAAAAGTCTATTAATGAACATTAACAAAATATATAATTTTTTCATTATAGATACAGACTTCCACAGAATTGTAATGTTAGGGTATGTGTATTTTGTCCTAAGAGGAGAAAATGCAGCTAATTGTTACATACAGCCTCCATGCGCAAAAAAAAAAATAGTAAGAAAATATCTCTTGCTGTGTTCATCCATTTATTTTATTTTTCTTGAGCAGATTGCTGTAATTCACTGCTATCACCAGATACCTCTGGAGCTTCCCTTATCTTAATGAGTATGAGTGACAGCTGTCATTCCTTAACCCCTCGAGGAATCATAATTTAAAAACTAATATCCTCTGGATCTTAAAAAAAATAATAACCAAAACTGTCAACAACAGCAGCAAAAAGTCATTTATTTTTCTCCAACACTCAAGCTTATTTTTGTTTTAAAAGAACTCTGTCCATTCCCACATGAATAACCTGATCGAATGATTTAACCCTTTCACTGACACAAGGAGGGCCAACACATTGCAGGGTCCTTCTGGCCCTTAAAGGTAAACTATGATTGTCTTCGTACAAACCGACATGCACAATAAAATCCATGGCTTTCCTATACATACCCAATAAAACCATACACTAGAAGTCGATATTAACAAAGCTCATAGTGTAGCTGGATCCCAGGAAATCAAAAAGTATTATCATGGCATACAACGCAATAAACAATAAAACAAGTGATGAAAACATGTTCTTGCAGTCCAATATTACTTTGGAATAACGCACATAGGACTCCAATAACTCATGGCTGTGTGTTGGAGCACTTCTGCGGTATGCGAGTATCCTTCTGCAATATGTGTTTGATATAAGGTGTAGGATGGATCTTACTGCAGGATGCTGATGCTCGTTCATACCCATCCAGTATGATTATAGGAAACCAAATGTGCTTAAATCATACACAGCAGTCTCATCTGATAATCAAAATTAATTCTCACCGCAACCTTAAACTGAACACAGGACGATTAACAACAGACAGGTTTTCATCTCGCTATCACCATAAACAGAGGCTACTGGCCGAAACTTCTGTACCCACCTGATGAAGGTCACAACTGTCTAGGCCAATCCATTTAAAAAGAATATTCATGTGAACAATATTATCAGAGCCTCAGCATACATCTCAGAAATATAAATTAATAATTCTACATTTGGATGGCGGGGTCGTCCTCGTGATTTACTTAACGACCACAAACTTCCAAGTGAGATCTTCACTAGGATGATTTTGTGGATTTATACATAATACTGTATTAAATCATTCCATTATGCCAACTAAAACCACGTATTATTTTGTTAATAGTAGTGTCTGGGGCTTTGTATCACTTGACCCTAAACAGCTGCTTCAATGAAAGGGTTCATTCCTACCGCATCCATCTCATATTTCAACCCAGACTTGTCTTTTTACCATGACTCCTGCCCTAGTTAATGTTGATTATCTAAACCCTTACTTAGTCACAAGGCTTTAGAGGAGGTCGACTTTTCAACTTTTTTTTGGCAGCCGAGGGATTTAAAAGAGGCCCAAATGGATCAAAAAGAATGCAGAGTTACATAATAAGTGCTACTCATATCCAATCAAGGAAGAAAAAAAAAGAAATCTCTGCTGAAAGAGCTGTTTTTGCTATAAATGGAAAAACATTGAACAGCTCTCGGAAAAATTGTTCAATAAGTACCTGTCTTTGCCTCTAATTATCTGACTGCAGTTACCATTTTTACAGCTGGCCGATCCTATCATATTACAGCGAGTCTCTGGTACTATTACATCGCACAACCTGCTAACAGCTGCTTGACAGCAAACTGGGAAGTACACCACTGTGAAAATGACGAGAGGACAGCACAGCCCAATCTCCAGAAAGAACCGTCACGTGGGTCCCTATACAAAGTACGCTTTAACCTTTTATTATGGCCATGGGGTCTTGAAGGCTTCATAAAAAGCCCCTTTTTCAGTTAATTTTGGGTCCATTCTGATCTATACATCTTTATGAACCACTTTAGCGCCGGATATGTCTGCAATAATTTGCAGTTGTAAAGCGAAAATTATTGTAACAATTACATTTTCGGTGTCGATATACTGTATATCAGCTTACTACGCACCATATAAATGTTCATTAATAATACATTGTATCCTCCCTTTCGCTGCCAGAGTGCCAGTGGCTTTGTGTCGAATGCTTGAAATGATTATTTCGGATGATGATTAATAATGCAATTCCGATAGTATTGCCTGTAAATGATGCGCTCTATAAACTAAACAAATGCATGCTCTATTGGACTCAGTGCTGTCACCAAGTGGAAAGACACCAAAAAGGCCAGCCCGAGAGGCCAAGCGTAGGTCTATAAGTGGAGTTTGCTTTAAGCTAGCCTAATATTAAAACTTACTCGAGTCTGTGATGGACAAACTCTCGGAGCTGGCAAGAGTCTCGTGTCAAATCAGTTTGTGGTCTGGTGCTTTTTCATGTGGCCTTTATCTAAATGTGTATGTCATTATGTATGTGTCATTTGAAACTCTAATGTTATGAGTGTCCTTACTAAAAATGGAATATATTTTTAAATGACTCTATGCATCAATAATATTATACAGTCCTATGCTTCAAAATGTTAACATTTTATTTCTTCTCATGGTTCTTCATATAAAATAAATGATGCATATACGTAGGTCTTACAACAAAACACCTGGCAGGGAGCCATAGACTTTAGTGGGCAGGAATTAGGCAGTAATGGAAGGGGAGTAGCCAGAACCTGGCAGGGATTTGGTGCCAGACCGTTCCCCTGTCTAGAGAAAATGACCCAGCGTCCATGGGATGTCCTGGCCTATTGGGGGTCATCCACAGACACTTAATCTTCGTATGTGGTTGCAACACCACTAGGTGAAAATTAGGAAGATGACAAACATTAAATTATAAGAGTGAACTTGTTATATGAACCTTGATTTCTTGCTTTGATGTAGTTATTTAAATAAGGACTCAGCAAGGAAGCTCAACTAAGTAAATGTCCTTTAAGCTCTGTTGAAAGCCTACACTGGGAACTTGATGACTGAGAAGTTCTCCAAGGTGGACAAAACATGTTCTGAATGGAGATTCATTTTGACTTGTTGAGTTCTGAAAGGGGCCAAATTGACTTTGAACATAGTCCTCTCCTGGCTGCAGAGGTGACTCTGCCACCAGCATAGTCAAACAGAACTTTTTAATGCCAGTGCTAACATATACCTTCATGTTTTCTACTAAAAAACATTTTAGTTGTAAACCAAATATAACATATCAATGAGGGTGAAAACATTGCCCGCAAATCCTTAGTTTTCACAAGAGCACATAGGCAAGTCTGTACAAACTCAATGCTGTGTGTACCAAGTGTACCCCTTACAAACTGGTCATTACATGTAAAGGGGAACGCCCACCAGTTTTTATTACTAGTATCATATTGAAAAATACATTTCCAAAAATAATGTGTCTTATTTGTCCTATGTCCTAGTTTTTGTGTATTATAATGTTTCCAGGCAGATGTATATTAGCCATTTGTATGTGTTCTAGCTCTGTTATAGTGCAATATACTAGGCAAACTATATTTACCATATTATACTGCCTGTGGTAAACAATCCAATGGACACCTAGCTGGACACTGTGACTAATGAAAGTCTATGGAGGAATGGACTTCAGTAGCATTGCCATAAAGTGTCAGTTCAGTGTGGTGTTTGACCAGTATTAGTCACCCAAAATATCACATGGCTGGCAACAATGGCAGCCTCCAAGTCTGCAGATAAAAGATGTTAATTGTATCAAAAAGAAGTAAAATCAGTTGTTTACAGATATTAACCTACATTTATACGTTATACAGCACTGTATTGTATGCAGATTTTTTTTTTTACGGGACTTCTCCTGCATTAGCCCTAAAAAGACCTTTCCTTGCTGGAGAAAATATAATCAGGTATTATTTGAATGATGTAGTTTATTCATTCTAAATCCTGGAAGCTACTGTTATAGATTACAATCATATTCTTTATATGTGTATCATGAAACACTATATCTCTCACTTGTGTGCTAGTCTAGACATAAAGGAAAATTATATTATCCACCAACTTGTGTCATTAAAATGTCATTGCAAACAGATACAAAAAGTAAGCTGAAAACAGTACATTAACTCCGACAAATGTTCTTTTTTTAAAAAAAAGTTAAAGGTATTTTGCAATCAAGCACAGTTTTTATTTTTTTGGTTGTTGAGCAAGATCTGCAGGGTAAGGGTTAAACATTGCATAAGACTACATTGTGTTTCTATTGATAGAACGTTACTACTCGTTTAAATGCATTACAATTGCCTTTTATTGTTCTGTGTGATTACATGCGCGATCCGGGTGTGTTTGGGCATGTCTACATACAGGCAGCGTTACAACAGATGCAGACACTTTGACATATTTGATGGAAATGCGAACATTACACATATATTAAAGAAATATAAATCAATCTTATCTCGTTTTATAGCTCCTATACATGTGTATACATTATTTTTACAAGGTAATACATTGTGCAATTATCTCTGCATGATATTGTCCATTTGAAGCTTATACCTGACGTGGCAGCAGATCGTAAACCCTAATTCTATCCTAATTTTTGGTACCTGGCAGCTTAAGATACAGACTGGCTCATCAGGAGCTTGCCATCAGTAATAATAAAAATAAAAAAGGTCTTGTAGAAAATAAACGTTTCTAATTTTTGTACCCTGAGAAGTATATTGAATTTCCTATCTATCTGCATATGATCTTAACCCAACCACTTATCATTTAATTTAGCAAAACGTTGCATGCCCCCGTTATGCCCCCAGGCATGGAAACACGCGTCCGAAACGTGATTTGTTTAGTCCTCGTAAATCATGAGTAATGAGTCTGTCTGGATTTGTTGTCAGGATGTTCTCTAATTGCTTCTGGGCTTTAGGCAAAACATTTGGGCTGTTATTCATGCTCCAAGCGAAAGCAGCGATATCTGTGCATTTTCTAGTCTGTTTTATCAGTAGAAGATCACGTCTAGAATGGTGCATGGGATATAATTATACAAAAGAGATCCAAGGAAAAAGCACCCCTTTCTTGCTACGGGCAAATTTAAATACTGAGTGTTTTAAATGTTTAGGGTAAACTTTTAATGTCAACAAAGTTGCACAAGTGCTGATAAAGGAGATGAATAATTCAGAAGGATCCTTAACCTCTTGTGTGCCAGACAGGTGTGCAGTGCTTTGCAGCAATACGGTAGCTGTATCAATGCAGAATGCTATAGCATTATTCAGGGCGTTTTGTGATGGGCTAGCCCCATTAGCTGTTTGAGTTCCAGAAAAAGATTGACTCAAGTGTGATATTTCCCATGGAAGAAAAGTACCAGTGGAAATAGTAAACTAATTTACTAACAGTTTAGTTCAGGGCTGGATTAAACAGCCCTGGGACCTTAAGGCCAATGGCCACCAAATTGAAGCCCATGGGTCAGAATGGACCAGAGTGAGCCCTGACAGGGATGCTGAGTAGGACTAGGCCCGCATTTTTTCAGAGGTTGAGTTACTGGAAGGTTATTTAAGGACGTGTACTGCTTCGGTAAGCAGCCATTTTGTTTTTCACCTTACCTCTTATTGTTTGTCCTGCCTTCCCTCCCTTTTGTTAGTATTCAGGTCTGGTGGTGTTACTATGTCTTGCCACAGTTATGGACAGAAGCTCGGCCTGTACCTAAGGGGTCAAGGATGTGGCGAGAGCATTTGGTGGGAGAAAATTGTTGGGAGGTTTCTTGCAGGAGTGGAGCTTGGAACCTCAGGTCTGGTTTGGGGATGCGGGTATTTCCTTCCCAAAATTGCCATGTTATGTGATACCTGAATAGCTTGGCAGGTCTTCTGTGTGTATGTTATTTAATGTTTTTATCTGTGTTGTGTTTGGTTTCCTTCGTCCCTGTTAACGCACCTATGTTTATAACTAAATAAATCGGCCGTGGCCTTTTCAAACCCACTTCTGGTTGTTGAGTCTTTACTATTATTGAAATAACCGGGCAGGCCTAGCACACAAATCAAGACTACATCTGTGGCCATTCACACCGGAGCAGCAATATGGGAAAGTATGTGGCAGTGCTGGCTACCAGGTATCTCCCCGATGTGTCAGATGGCCAGTCTGGGCCTGGTTTAGTTAATAAAGCCCACAAATAACTTTTTTGCTATGTCCTCACCGAAATAGCCTTTAAATGGTATCTCGATCTACCAAAAATGATTGCCTTTTAATATTTGTTTGCTCCCCCTGTAAAATGTGTTGACGTAGGGTGGGTTTATCAACTCAAGGTCCCTATAAAAATACAGACAGACGTGTAATCTCCTAACAGTCAGAGGACTAACACGCTAATGTTGTAGATTTCCAGTCCGTGTCCGCTGGTTCTGTTGCCGCTTATGTGAATGCGACGACCTCCCTGCCATGAGCGTTGAGGATTGTTGTTAATGTTAACAGCAGGTAGGTTTTATGCAGGGTGGGGGTATTAAATCTCTCACAAGAAGAGCATTGAGTTATATAGAAACCACCGTCGGCTATGAGATAAGCACAGTTTAAGTGGGGTTTATATAGATTTATTGTCTATTCAATAGATCTGCACAAGCATCCAGAGTAACCTTGAAAATTTTAAAGCACTACTAGGTGGATGCCAAGGATTTTGCTTTAGAAAATTATATTCCCTATGGATAACTCTAAAATACTGACTCCTCTTATAAGAAACAGCTGGGTTGCAATAAATACCCCTTGTACATGGGGTCAATGCAAGACAGCAACACAGCACAGCAACGAGACAAGCTCTGATCTATTTTTTAACCGTTTTGTTGCTAGTGAGACATACGGTGATGATTTGGATGAGCAAAGCTAGCTTCTTAGACCTCTCAGTGCTAAACGTAACAATAAAAGGCAACTGAACTATAGGAACCCACATAAGAACAAATTTGGGGTCTTCTGTCCTGATGGGTGATCCAGGTCTGATTAAGGTTTCGAGTCTTTACATCGGGAGAAACGGGCAGACTAGATGGGCTGAGTGGTTCTTATTTGCTGTCAAAGTCTATGCCAAATGCCTCTGATGGTTATAGAGAATGGGCAGGGGGCGCAGACCCACTGGGACTCCTACACCCCTTGAATGCCTTATAGTTTAATCAATGCTAATGTCTTCTACAGTTTCCCCAACATTAATAAATATTTGGCGATACAGTAGGCACAATGTACTGTACAGAGCCATAGCAGTTGGCAAAAGCAGAATGGTACCTAAATATTTTATCACAGCTGCAAAAAGCTTAGCGTGTTAATGATTTCTGCATCAATGTCATCACCGTAGGAAGTCTAGACTGTTTGATCTTTATTCTTTATGTCAGAACCTGCAGCATCTAGTTTCCCATGTAGCACGGACCCGAACCTTTAAAAGAAATATGTGCACAGTGATGTGTTAGTGAAAGTCATGCTGTGAATTAGTGTGTCAGATTCATCAAAATGACTTTCGCCTGGATGTCAGCTTTTTTTTTCTTCTTCTTCTTCTCTCAAATAGGCCTGTAAGGCAATGATCTTTAGATCTGGAACAGATTTGTAAATAAATTGTTCTAGGAAATGAGAGATGGTTAAATGACGTGAAATTATGGTACTTTGAAAATGTGATGTGTATATACATGGAGATAAAAGAGTGAAAATAAGATGAACATATAAGTAGGAGGAAGGATGACACATTGAGGTTGATATAGCAATTAGCATGATATAACCATTTGCGCATGTTTGTGGTGTTTGCAGCAAAGATGCAAGAAAGCATTTGACCTCTAGGGGGCATGTTAGAGTACGGACATAAAGAACGGACAGCACCACCCTCCAGAATTATGCCACCCTCTTAAATAATGGCAGACGGAAAGATCCAAAGTCCCTTAGCTGCAAAACAGATCATTTGATATACTGTTAAGATGTGGAATTAGTACCTGTGAATGTATAGATTTTCTGTAAAGCACCAAAATTCATTTAAAACAAATTTAAAACAATATTAGGAGTGGAAATGCATGTAAAGTACTGCAGAATTCCCTAAAACAGGCAAAGTTGGCATTGTACTGTACATGGGACCTAGAAGAATAACCGTGAACCGGTTAAAAGTAAGCGTGTATCAACATTTCAGTATATTGATTGGTACTTGGATCTATCTCTCTTGCCTTCAGATCCAGTTTTAATGACCAGCTCCAAAATGCTAACATTTCTACTGCTGCCATAGAAATCCAGAATGAATTAGTGGTGTTTGATGTTAGTTTTACTGATTTCTAAAAGAGTTACAGTGAAATTCTATACGCAGCATGCAAGAAACATTGGCCAACACCTGATTTTTGTTCATGCTAATCAACCCTACAGGTGTCATGAACACTTTAGTTCCATGCCAAATATTACAGAACGGCTGCATTTTTCTTTCATGTGAGCTACAATTATAGTGTATTTTCAGGTACTAGGAAAGCAGTAGCCAACTTGATTCTGCCCGTCTGTTGAAGAGTTAAAAGCCGACCACGGCTATTTTTTGTGTTCCTCACAGTATATATAGTATATATCTCATCTGGCAAACTGACCAAATGCCAGGGATACTTATCTATCTATCTATCTATCTATCTATCTATCTATCTATCTATCTATCTATCTATCTATCTATCTATCTATCTATCTATCTATCTGTCTGTCTATCTATCTATCTATCTATCTGTCTGTCTATCTATCTATCTATCTGTCTATCTATCTATCTATCTTAGCTTACTCACCACATACTAGGTTAAACCTGATAAAGCCTTCTTTGCAATAAACGGCCTTTATAATAATATTTACAGAATCAATATACTTAATAATATATGTACCTATTAAACATCTGTCTATAAACATATACCTACATATAAAAATAAAATGGCCGTAACTCTGACGGTTATTGTATGATCACGCATTTGAGAATAATATCAAGATGATTTTTTTCCCACTAAACATCAAATATAATGTCAAATCCAACATCAGGTTTCAATCTCTTAAAAATATAAAATAGCCCAGAAAGCAAAAAGTTAGGGAGATATGAAAGTAATGCAATAAACATTCAGCCAGTCTGGAATCACATCAGAATACTCCTGTAATCAAACACGCATGCATTGTATATCCCAAGCTAATTATTCATTGTGCTTTTTTGAAGTTCAGTGTTCTGTAGTTACATCGAAAGCTGTTAGCCATATGTTTAACTGCGCCATTGATAGGAAACAAAAGCACGTAGTAATCACAGTGATTTTCCATTATTAAGGTAATGTCACACAAACAAAATGGAAGAACTCAAGAGTTAATAAAAAAAAAAGCATGCACTCGCGCATATACACACACGCACAGACACACGCACACAAATACATACACACACAAAGAGTCCTGTGTACTAGTATTAAAACAGAATACAATGGTTTATATAAAATGTTATTCAAAAGTGAAATTATGATCTTAACCCCACAGCAGCAAATAGAATGCCTAACTTGGCAACAACACAGCTTGCCATGGTGATTCGAGTATGTTTCATCAAATTGTGCACCAAATTCTATTTTTGTTTTGCTTTACTTAACCAACATTGTTTACAAACACATTGATTAGTAGTATAGTTCAAGTTATACTTTTTGCTACAGACTTTGCTCAATCTGTGTGATATGGATAATATGATTGTGATTTTCAGGGCTGGACTAGGGATGACTAGGCGGCGATAGAAACTTAAGGCTAGCAGGTGCCAAATTATGTACATGCCGCTGTTGGTTTGAAACATGAGGCCGCACGTTTTGTTTTTTTACGCACGCAACATGTGCCCCCCTGTATCCAGGCGGTGACAGTACACTGTAGGACCCCATCTGCTGCTCAGAGACTCCTCGTGAAGCGCCAGATCTCCAGGTAACTAAAGGGAAACTGTGGGTCATGTGAGCGACATTGCTGCATGACCCACTTCTCGCCCCCCTGCTCCATTAAAAATAAAATGTGCCCTGTGATATCATCAGGACCACCCACCAACATCAGTGGGACCTCTTATGCACATCCGGCAAGGTGGACTCCAGGTAGCAGGAGTCAGAAAGTTCCCAAGTATGTTCCCAGAAGTATTGCTAAGTATGCAGCCCAACCGGCTGCTGGCCTATGGGCAGTAGACCCCTACTTGTTTTTCTATATGGACTGTTTCTTCAGAAGTATTAGAAGAAGCACCAGTAGCTCCTAGAGGCCCCCTGACATCAGTGGTGTATCTTTGGTGCTGCCCCAGGTCTAACCCAGGCGGTTCCACCAGACGTTGTCGACCCCCCCCCATGCCGCCATCCTTACTGCTGATACCAGTATAAGATATATTCCGGCATTCTGTCTTTTAAGGACGACCAGTGCAGGGCAGAAATAACTACGGAGGCTGTGTTTAGATGCTGGGATCAGAAAAAGGGGAGAAAACCACTAACTATAACTTTTCTTTCTCCAAAATGTCAGACCATAAGAAATATATATATATATATATATATATATATATATATAAAAAAGAGTATGCAAATTATTGTAAATGGGATGTTATGATTCTCTGTACAAACTTAGAACTGCTTAGATTTGGCATTTCTCTTGGCAATTTAGAGATGAAGGTACACAATGCTGGTAATTCTGTGTTTGTAGTGTTTTATGTTGCTGTATATAATTCCAGAACAATTACTTTCTTTGCATAAGTTTTCGTTTTTGTTTTAAGAGGGGTGAGCTATCAAATGGCTAACGTTGTCATTGGATTGGAAGGTTTTGCTTTCTGTTAATTAGATAGAAGGGATAATTTGTGAACAGAGGCCAGAGAATTTACTTAAGTATGCATCAGAGAAATTAAAAAATATACATGTATACAGAAATAACACTATTACGAATAGACGGAATGTGATTTACTATTAAGTGGGTATCATAAACTGCCTGTCAAGGACTTTCTAGGCGCTGATTAAGATGCCAGACCTAGATGCCGAAGCTGTTTAAGTGTCCTTCTCAGATTTTATCGATTGCCCTGATATATGAATTAAATCCTTATTCCATTAGGAGGCTCTAAAGCTGTTAAAATGTAAATCAGGGCTTCCAAAGGAATATAATATTTTGTTTACATATGCCATAAAAAATGGAAATTGATCAACTCATTTTGGTGAGTTCAGCAAAGAGCATTGCCAGTTTCTTTCTCTATTTATATACCGTATATATATATATATATATATATATATATATATATATATATATATATATATATATTTATTCTAAAGTTTTACAAGAGTTCATCCTCCAGTTGAATGATGGATGTTGTCATGTTTAATGCCAAGCCGCATGTGTGTAGGGGTCTTGTAAAACCGCTGGGACCTGAGCTGGCTGACGATGCGTTTTAGCGCACATGTGCATTAGGAAGGAGGTGGTATGTTCAGTGAAAATATAGACAAAACAATTTCATGCTCAGAGTTGGCTTTATGGTGATATTAGCACCACAGGCATCTTCCATGTCATAAAAATAAATACAAAAATTATACTTTGCGGACAGGCCATTCATAAATAAAAATGATTGTGAAATCCTCAGAAAGAAGCCGATCAATTGTGACAGTGGGTCGACTTAATGGAAATTCCCTTTCCTTTTTCCCATCCAAAGCACCCCTAAAAATAATGTTCTTGGATGAAAGTGGTATAACGCTCGCTTCAACTAATGTGGTATGCCAACATACAAATGAAATAAAAATGTAATTCACATGCCTGTGAAGATTATAAATATGTACATTTTCTTGATTTTTTAGAGGATTACAATTAGTCTGCTTCTGCAGACCATAAAGTATAAAAAAGTGATATCACTTATTCCATTATCCTTATCATTTATTTATAGTACACCGTTCTATTCAGTGGTGCAGTACAGTTTAATGAAGACTCATCGTGCATCTAGAAGCAGAGAAGTACCAGATGAAGCTTACACTGTCTGGGAACATTTGTCAAAGACTTCTGGCTACTTGTCCAGACCTCCAGACCTAGAAGAAGTGAACTCAATCCTCTGATTTTAATGTAACATAATACGGTGGTGTAAATGTAATTAACCTTTACAGAAAGAGCTAATCCAAGGGACAAACTCTCAAGTGTTTAATGTGATAGCAAAGAAAAATAAATGGCTTTGAAGGGCAGTTTTAGCTCTCTGATAATATAATAAACTTCACATTGTGAGTGTGGTCATTGTTGGACGCAGAGTTTTGAGTGAAAGGGTCAGGAGGTAGCTATCTGGAACACAGTTGGCCACAAACTATGGTTTAGCCATTTCCATCATCATCCCCAGCCTCCAGCTGGTTGTCTTTAAGTTAACACAGGTCTCTAGTTTTCCTATCCTTACTTTAATAGGGTTACTCAAATTGTCTGCAGAACCTCAATGGAGGGTAACAATTTTACTGCAGAGCCTGCTTTGTCAGGTGTACCAATAGGGTTACATGAGATGGTGATGGTATACTCAAACAATAAGGTCATTCAGTCAAGTATACCCAGTTAAATAAAGCTTGTGTCATACAATAACACTGTCGTAGTAACTAACTGGTCGTTTTCCAGGTAATTTTGGTTCTGGTGTTTTGTGGGAAATGTTCACTAATCCCTGATTCATGACAGAGCTCGGATCCATTTAGAGTAAAGATACAATTGGCCCACTCAATACTAAATCTTCTGAAAAGATGGTTCACTGTGGCTTCTGAGAAATCCTTTCAACTTCAGTTGCTGAAGTTTTTTTCCAAATTCTTTTTGAATATTGATGGGTATACAAGTACCTACACAACTCTAAAACTTTTCTATTTCATCATTGCGATATCACATCTTACCTCCATGATATCATCTTCCCACTCACCCCGCTTTCATTTATACACTTTGGTGACTTATGGGGGTCTATCTTAGGAGAACATTTTGAATTGTGCATCAAATTACTCTCACAGTGTGGTTTATATTCTGCTAATTTTGTAGAGCATGTGACGTGAATTCATTTGTTACGACCCAGACCAGCATCTACTGCGAGCACGCCTTGATAGTTTGGCTGAGCCGAGTTCGATTTGGGCTGAGCAATGAGGTTTTTCAGCTTCTTACCACAGCCGCTTAATATTGCTTAATCAATGACCTAGTCATACACTTTATCCATCAAAAGTCATAGGATACTTTAAATGTATGCAAATGGCATGCATGACACAAGTCACACCCTCACAAACAGCTGCTAACAAGCTTTAAACTTCAAAGCCCTCTAATAATTTGGAACTGTGTCACTGGCACTCCTGATGTGAAACATTAGAATATTGTTGGGACTTCAAAAAAAATACCGAACCGTCCCCCGAACAAAGGTCAAGCCATGCTGTGGAATACTGAAAATACTTCATATGACCCAAGAACACCAAATCTGGTAGTGGAATTAATACAATGACCATGCTAATGTTATTAATAACTAGATAATAAAGCCTGCAGTACCGTAGACACAGTGGACATGATGGTAATTCCTATATATCATAAATCTCTTGGTAAAGAACATTTGAGGTATTAACTGTTTTACTTGAGGGTACCAAACAACCCTAAGTGTGAAGACTTTTTCACCTTGACTGCCTTTTCAGCTGTAGCTCTACAAAAACCGATATACAATTTTTTATGACTAAATACAGGTTGAGATAAATATATTCTAACCTTACTTAAAGTCTGATCCTGACTTTTGTTTGTGCTCATTGCAAAACTTAAACATACTGGATATTGCCTTCGTTTCACATGTACTGTATCATTTAGATTGCCTGACAATGCCCGGTATGTACTAACAGCCAAACGTTATTTTACGTTGAAGATAAGTAGGTGTTTTGAGGTTAATTTAGCTTTAAAAAGTTATTAAAGCTGTTACTGACCTCTTCCGTTTGAAAACAATGCGATGACTCAGTTAGTTAGCCAAGCCTGTGTTATTATAGAGATAATAAATGAAAAGCCGAGGAAGGTCTTTTTTTGATGCAGAAAAATACCTTGACACAGAAAAGGAAAGCTTTTAAAAAAATGGATATTGTGTAACTATTAGGCCAATGGGTCTGATAATTATGGTACTGTGATCATTACACCATTGTTAATGCACTTCCTTGAAAAAAACAGATTCAACGTATCCACAAAAGACGCAACAAAATACACTAATAACACACTAACAAACAGATCAACTTATCTGGTCACTTGGAGTGAAATTTTGAAACTCAAATTGAGTACACATCTGCCTTGACATGCATGGAGAGACACTCATGTCTCTCAGCTGTTTATTGGGATATTGGCATACAGTAACAAAACAAGTGCTAATACTCAGGGCATCAAATTCAATAGACAACATTACAGCAGGGACCCAAATGTTCTACACATATAGACAGAAAAACAAGTGTAGATGAATCGCTGTCAAACAGCAGAGGAAAACGGATGACTGCAGCTTTGGAGGGCACTGATACATTATAGGGGGAATAGCTTTTCAACCATTATTCTTTGTGATCTTGTGTGAAAGACCTGTGACAATAGTGTATTAGGGTATGTTGGAAATAATGATATAGCTAGTATCACTTTATACTGAGCCAGGTATAATTTGTGGTACACCTTAACTCCCATCACTTTATACTAAGCCAGTCACCAATGGTTGTACACCATAACTCCCATCACATTCTCTCACACTCTCATAATATCTCCCTACCGTTTCCTCCTGTTCCTCCTCCTCCCCTTCTTCTTACTCCTCTTCTTCTGTCTTCTGGTCTTGATGGGTAAGGGTGGTGGGTGCAGCTTTAGTGCGGAGCGCTGTGATATGACATCATTTTCCAGTGCTCAGCATCAATAGACGGTGAACATCCAAGGGAGCAGGAAACAGAGGTCAGCATGAACAGACCTCCAGCTCTGTAGATTTTGTGTTGGTTAGAGGGAGATCCAGAGGCAGGCAGTATAGTCTGTCTCTTTTGAGAGGCACACACCCGGGGCTAGCCCTGGTCGCTCTTCCCAGGTATGCTACGGTATATCAATTTGTCTTTAAATGATATTTTAGACATACCCTTAGAATATATGTATTTTAAGAAGTGTTCTATGAATTATTGGTGCAATATAAATAGAAGATAATAAAAAATAATAAATAATATTACATATATTATAATGAGTCTGAATTGTTATTGGATATTAAAAAACCTTTTTTTTCTGGCATATTATATATATTATTGTTCCATGCATTTTTTTAATGCCTCCTTGACATTATACCTTAATCCACTGCTTCTTGTGCCAGGATACAGTTCTGCTCTCCTGTATTATACTAGTAAACCTCTGTTTATAATTGTATTCCCATTATACCCATTTTTACCTCAGAAAAAAATTAGGTCATTTGTTTAATATAGTGGATTTGGCAGCCCGAGATCAATATTACAATATATTTGGGTTTTTTTCTGCCTCAGGCAAAAAAAACAATTCAGCCGTATGCCCCATCACCTCCAGTTAATTAACAATACACTAGGTGTGTGGGCTGCCAGGTTGCATTGGAAACACAGCTGTAACCATAGCATATGTTTTTAATATTTTAACTAATGACTTGATGTTGATTCAGTTTACTGCTTCGGATTCCTAGGACTCTATTCGAAGCATGAAAACAAGATGCTCGCGTGGAAATTGAATTCTGCTCTAAGCTTTTGCATCCAACCATATTGTTATTAATAACAGATACATCAGCTGTTAGGCAGGAGTGCCTTGGAACAGAATTATTGATTTATGACTTGTAACACATCATGGGGTTAAACAGATGCAATAGTTCTTTGCCACCATCAGCCTGAAGGAAAGACTTCTCTCATTTTGATCGCGCTACAGAGTAATTAAAACGGGATGAGCCATGGAATTAACCACTATACGTAGAAATTGAGCTCACTGATCTCTGCCATATGTTGTGGGAAAACTCTTGAAAACAGGGTTAGTTTACAAATTGTATTAAAATTCACACAAATAAGTGAATTATTCTTGTATTCTACAGCAGCAATATATATATCGTACAAGATTCAGATGTTAAAAAAGATACCCTGCTTTACCAAGACCTATTAAATGACAACCACCAAGTGAGCATCACTTTCCCTCTTCAACCAATATATAAATATTACCAAATTTGATTTTATATCAGATATAACCACAGTATGAGGTCTAGTTTTCCCCTCTGGTTATTCTCACTCGCCCAAATGAAAAGATGAAATGTTTTCTTTGTTCACCATTCACTAAAGGCTAACCTTTAATTTGACTTTAAATATTCCCAGTGTGTAAAAATATTCCTATTTTGGCCGTTACCCAAGACGCCCGGATGGCTGTATGTGAAACTACAAGTAAATCAGGCACCTGGTCATGGTCAGGGGGTAACTAGCCCCCATCTCATCTCAGTAGCTTGCCATGTAACCCTCGTTGATCATTTTCAAATTACCTAGTGTACCAAAATCTACACCATTCCTCTAATAAACATTGGAATGCTACTAGATAATTCCATCATTAAACATCAAAAAGAAGCTAAAGTGGTTTCAACTCATCAAGAAGGAATTGCTATAAAATGAATACGCTATATGGGCCACATTTCTCGGAGAAAAACTTGAGTAATACTGTTACAAATGGCTACAGAGCAATTATTCTTGAAGTCGATGGAACATTTCCACTAATTGATCCAAGTTTTCGAACTGGTCCACTTTCACCTTGATAAATACGGCTTGATGGGCCACACTTACAAATCAATTTGGAGGCTTGATTATTATTAAACAGCCAGGCATGTTAGAATGCATGCTTAGGAATATTTCACATTGGCTTCCAACTATTCGCTTTGCACACCTAATGAGATGTGACTGCTTAGAGGCTGAGCCTCTAGAATGCACCTTATGTTTCTTTACATAAAGATCATATGGTGCTACTGTTATTATAGGGTGATTTTCATTTGTACACAGCGCCAGCCAATTTGCCGGCAAATGTATACATAAAAATCTACCATTAAATATGAAACTGTAACCTTTAGCATTTTTTACCATATCTTTATCCTAACAAGCTTGTTTGGAGATTCAGGGGCAATCATTACTCAAAAGGTAAGTCTATTCTATCTCTGTGACCCTGACCGTCCCTTCCAAGACAGTGGCTAATAAGGTTAGTGATGAGAAAGCTTCTGCGGAGGTAGTCAGGACACAGGCAAAGTGGGCAGGCAGCAGTAGCGAAGAAACAGAATATTTTATCTTGCATGTTAGCCCTGTCTATTCATTATACAGACACTTTTATGACTGTCATGGATATCACAGCCTAAAAGATTCTTATGATGGATGGAGAGACTAACTTCAGAGACTCCATAGAGTAGCTGCAGCATATCCCAGGCCCTTAACGCAGTCATTCATGCCTATGGCATTTTATTGTTGATTGATATACAGAATAAACAGTCCTGGAAGCCAGCAAGGAGACAACATTTCCCAAAGAAGAAGAAGGGATTTTAGTAAATTACCAAATGCAGTTCCTCGGGACTCGTACTAATGGCAAGAACTAATAAGCGGAAACAAATAAACAAAACACTCGTGGCCGTATTTATATGATTCAAACCTTGAGGCTAGCAGACAAATACCTTAAAGTACACAGGCCATTGGGTCCTGCTGACTGCTAAGTGGCTAATTCATCAGCAAATCTGGCCAAAAGAATAACGGCATGCAATGTATTCCAATATCTACTCTTTTATTTATTTTAGTTTTACCAAGAGCGCTAACTATCGTAAGGAAAGTCTCAACCACACCATGCATAGTACGGCCTGTATTCTCATTACATGCCTACTCCCCACCCCAGATTTCTGGGGATAGCTCTGGCCCCTCATGTGGCTAGCCCTGCCCAACCATAAAGTCAGTCCATCGGAAGGGGAGGGCTCCGGGTAGCCTACCCTGTAAAGTTCCCGGGCAAGTCATGGTCCCCTGCTCCACGGTAAACATGTCAGCCTTTTTTTCAAGACACATATACATTTCAAATGCGTGGTATCAAAAATGGCCATTGATGCTGAACTGATTTTTAAACATGCCTAGGTAGATGAAATGTGCTTCTTTTTGTAGGAGTATGAAATCTGAACGAACTTTAGTAGTCCTGCAAAAATTACTATTTGACTGTAAGATGTTCTACAGGTAATGCGGTTAGAAGAACTCAAAAAGGGGTATTTGGCAACGTTCCATTGTAAAAAAAAAGGATGATTTAATGCCTTCAAAAATAAAAGTTATTATAACCCAGCAATGTATGCAATAGATCTCTATATGGAAAATGGGTCATAATGTAGCAACATGACTATCTAGTGTGATTTTAACTAGTAAAGCTGATGTTATAGGGAGTACTTTCCTGCCACTGTCTGTTGCATGCAGCCAAAGGTAGTGCAAAAAATGGACCATGAAGCTGGCAGTGCGCTGCAGCTTCTTCTAAAGGTAAGTGACTTTATATACTATAATATGCTTTTTTTAGGACTGCATTGGGCCCTTTTAAATGAGAATTATACACACACAAACCTAAAATATAAAATATGAATACGCATTAGAAGGTGTGAATTTGCATAGGGTCCATCTACTGGTGTTTCATGGCTAGCCAAACACAACACAGCTTTCCAAACAGCTGCGGATGACACCGTATGAGTCTGAGATGGGGGGGTTGTATAAGGTTATCCATGCCATTCAATCACCGAGCAAACTCCAATAAATGCAATTAAAGAACACTCAAAGTGCACATTACTTACAGGACACTTCGGCTGAATCATTTGATGATTATTGTGCATCACAAAGCCAAACCATTTCACATCTTTAAAATATTAACTGCTTCTCTAGAAACTGAACTTCTTGAAATGTAGCTGAGGCTGGTGATGAATCAGAGACAGATCAGTAGCCTGCAAATCCACAATAATCTCATTACCATCAAATACCTCTGAGCAATTCTGTAAACTTTAAGAAATGGCTGCCACCAAACAGTTTTACCACCAATAAGTGAGATGTTGGGGAAAATGGTAGACATAGATGTGTTTGGATTTTAGATTGGCAAGGACAGGCGCATAACCTCCAATTGCTGTTTAATATATACCTCAGCCAGCATGTGGCTTAGTGTCATGAGAGTTATAATCCACAGCAGCTGTGACAGCAAATGTGCTTTGTTTTGTTGCCAAAGTTAAGTCTCAAAAATACCATTGAACCTAAATCATCAACAAATGCTGAATTTCAAGGAGAAGTAGTGAGGCTCCTTTTATATAGTTTAGATGTATTCTAAGAATGCCAGCTTTGTAATTTGAGTGGGTCCGTATTTTAGTGTATTAATCAAATTCCTAATCAACGATGGTTGCCATGGAGCACTTTTTAACGAGAATTAAATTTAGCACGTTAGATATTATTTAATACACAGCACAGCAACTGTCCGACAGGTGTCACTGCCAAGCAAACATCTCTTGTTGTTTTTTAACTCCTTCCTTTGACTGATAAGTGGAGTGCGGCTCACTTGCACTTAAAAGGTTAAACAGCTTTTCTTCCCACTTTCTTTTTCACTAAATCATGAATAAGAATGGTTAAAGATGTATACACCACTATGGTGTGATACTGTCCATTCCGGGTGATCAAAATGTGGGCAATAAGCATAAAGAGTCGATCTGGTGCAAAGTTTGAAAAGGTGTCTTATTACCATAGCAACTAATGGAAAGGTCTACTCATATAGACCATTCTACTAGTTTCTATTTTATGTTTAGCATTGCCTATGCCTGTCCTATGTATCTTTAAGTTCACTCATTGCATTAACCTCTACCGTTCTGCTGAAAAGCTGTTCCACATATCTACCACCCTCTTAGTGAAAACTAAGTTAAACTTCCTTACTTTGCATCTAAGCCGCTGACCGTCTGGATTCAAACTTTTCTTGTCTTTTGAAATATACTTGTATTTTGTTAAGTCGCTGTGTTTAAATGTTTCCGTTATATCCTCTCTTTCTTCTTTCTAAGCTATCCATGCAAATATGATACTTAAAGTTACCCTTTTCTGAACTGTCTCCAGAATACGTATTTCCTTCTGCAGAGAGTCTATCTTGATCTACGAGCACCTAGAAACATACTGTCACATGAATGACTGGAAACACATTGTTGTTTAATTTTTTTGGGAACTGTCTAAATGTCCCTTTATTGTCCTATTTGAATCCTGGCATTATACAAATGATTAATAATACAGGCATACAGATTAATGGGCATTGGGTTTGCAAAAAATCCTCAAAAGGAATTGAGTGACTTTGGATGTGTGAGTGTGTCTTGTTTAATTGTCCCAAGTGTTTACGTCACATACGAGGACAGCTTTTCTATCCGTCCGGCGATCAGTCTATTCTAATCGTCTGACTCCTGGGGAAGATTTTCTGGTAATATTTCATGTAGCAGTTCATGCTTTTATCTTGGTTGCCTTCAAAGGATAAAACGTCAGAAGTAGTTAGGGATGCTTTGACCTTTTTTCTTCGCTTCTCAAACACACAAAAAAACTACTGGTAAACAAATGAAAAAGAACCAAAAAAACCTTCTCATGATATGTAAAAAGGTCAGTATAATTGTAATTGTTTTGTTATCTGCTCAAGTTGAAATGATCCTTGTGCCCCATGCATATATGTAGTACAAGTAAGCAAGTGGGTATAGTCTAATCCCCCAAATCTTGTTTTTATTTTTGAATATATTGTATATTGGAGTCTATTTTGTACTGGAGTCTGCATGTATTATTGTAATTAGAAAATTAAACGTCTGTTTAATTCTTCAGTTTCTACTTAAATCAGGAAGTACAAGCAGGAAGCATACTAAAGTACAATTCCTCGTTTGAGCAGAGCCCTCCTCACCTGTTGTCTCTGTAAGTCAATTTGTTATGTTACATACTACTTGTTGTGTCCTGTCTACCCATTGTACAGCACTACGGAATTTGATGGCGCTATATAAACAATAAATAGTAATAATAATAATAATTCCTACACATGCTCTGTAGGACTCCCATTTAAGTCAACAGCTGTTGAGCTCTCATTCATATTGAAGGGAGTAGCATCAGCCAATCACATATTTTCTTATTGAATGCTCATATCCTTTTAGTGAAGTTAGTATCTCCAAAAGAATTATACTATTAGAAAAATTCACAAGCACTACATGGTACTAATACATGATTTTATTAATGCTAAAAGCCCATTTAACTAAATATTGAAACATTTAAATTATCTTAAATCAGTTCAATAAGGAGATGTGCTTTCCTTATCCAATATTTGTCTCTTATCCAATATTTCTCTTTTCTATATCATGGTTCTGTGAGAAAAGGTTGTTTGTAGACATGTAGAATTCTCAGGCTTGTTTAAGAAGTGTAGGTGGCATCAGCATATTCCCACGACCCCAAATCCTCTTTCCTTATTGGCTGGCTCACACTTTGAATCTATGACATCCCAATGGTAGCAGCGGCTATATAAAATATTATTGTTTTTTATGCTCTGTAGATCCTATTAATAATGGGAATTAAAACATATTTTCCTTCACTCGAAGACAAAGAAAAAAATGAAAAAATGTTCACTTCTGCAAAAAAGTAATGTTACATATTGAAGAGCTACAAACTAGGGCTTTAAACCTCTACCCTTTTGTGGTTACTGTAACACTTTTTGGCTGGGAATCTTAAAATGTTTAAAACAATCTCACAACTTTGAGCCAAGATGCTCTCCTGCCAATAATTTCCATCTGAAGTAAATTGATATCATCACCAAAATTAAAATAAAATACTACTTGCAGGTTTAGAGCATGCTGAGCCAGTGAGGCTCTTTCATGTAAATTGGAGCAATATGGTTTCTGACAAGCTCACCAAACATTTGTTTCTTTTCCCCCCTCCCTTTATATAAATTATGTTTGGTAACTGGCACATGGAAGGGGGAACAGAACAGACAAAGTACCTCATCTGGAATGTAAACACACAGGGTTGTTTCTATATTGTTCCAGCCATAAACCTAGATGGCCATTACTGCTTAGCGAAAGACTCCGGAATCCATTATGAGCGTTCACACAAAGCAGGATATGTATGTCTAAACCCTCCAATGCCTTCCAGGTGTCTAAACTAAAAGGTGAACTCTACAACACAACATTTCCTACCCCATGAAATTAGAAGATAAAGCCCTAAATAAAGAAGAAGAAGAAAAAAACAGGACTACAAAAAGTTAGTCATTCCTGTGATAAACTCATCAGAAGTTCAACTCCAATAAGTTTAACCTTATGAACACATGTGGCCAGTTTAAAATGACAAACACATTAGAATATTTGATTTTTTATTATTATAGTAGTGCTTTGATTTTTTCAATGGGCCAATGCATGTTTATTCAAGGACTGGGAAATTAAAAAAATAATTCGATTTTTTAATAATCAGATTATTATTATTAGTGAAAAAAAAATATTATTATTATTATTAGTGAAAAAAACTCTAATTAGAGCAAATGTCTAATTAGTGCAGTGCTGGCTAACATTTTACTATTAAATGCCACATGTTATTCTGAATGGCATCTTGATGGAATTAATCTGAGGATGTAATACAACAGAGACAGAGTGGCATAGATTTTATGGCATGTGCTGATTATTTTTTTTCTACAACTCTCAAAAAATTTAATTTAAAGGGGAACTAGAAATAAAAAGTGATTTTGGTGCAAAGCTGGAAATGTTTCAGTCGTTTGACCATAGCAACCAATAGAATGGTCCATTAGGTGGAAATGTTTGGTTACTATGATGTTAAGAGCACTTTGAAAGTGGTCACTTTTTATACATAATAACCCAGACTTTGGAAAACACGTTTTTTTTTTTGTAATAGATTAAAAGAGCTAAATCAGATTGCAGTTTATTTTGTCTCTTTAACCTCCTGTAATCTTCTAAAAAAAAAAAGCCTGCATTTTGTTTTCGTTGATGTAAATGTCAAAAGCTAAAATAGATTTCAAGCACTTTAGGACAGTCTGTGTGTGAAATAAAACAGATGACAATCCTTTTAAGCTTGTCTTTAAATTTGATTTCATTTTTTTTTTGCGTTAGCCTGTGGCAGTCTGCAGGAACTGAAACAGAATGCAAGCTCTTTGTGGGCCCTCATTATAGAAGCCAGCATGGCATATAACAGTGTGTACAGAT